>CM048746.1:399266283-400466283 GCA_026315105.1 Locusta migratoria
TGTATGGATTGTATTTGAGCACCCAATTGCAAAATGAAGGTAATTTTTTCGTAATTTCGTAATTGTAGCATGGAATTGTGTTCTACTTGATATGCGAATAAACCGAAATGTTTTAATCTATATTAGCGCATTTTGGAACGATGCGAACAATAAAATTGTTCTTGGCAAAATATATTTGATCTACAGTTGGAACCTTTAAGATTCATTCTTCATCCATTCTCTCATTTATTACTTCTAACTGCATCTTCGATTATAATTTTGTTATCTAAACTGGCCGATAGTTTGTGAATGATTCAACAGTCCATAATGTCTTATGACAGATATTATAGCGTTGTGGGTATAGGAGAGAAACAAACGTTCTAAATCGTAAAACTAAAGCCAGCCCATTTAGCAGAGTCGTAATCCAAGGTGAGTCCAGTCTGAAGTTAGTAAATTAGAGGAATTCTATCTTGATCCACCTGGTGACGAATACAAAATGAAAAATCACTTTTAGGGAGGCAGATCTGTGAGATGAACGTCTCAGTCGAGGGATGCCTCCGTCCCGGATTATCTGCGCATGAGCAGAACAGCGCTGCAATTCGTTCCCATCTCTCTCTCTGCGTCCACAAAAGCTCTGAAATCTGCGCCATGGCCAGTAAAGTGGATCCCAATAAAGCGAAAATTCGATTATCGGACAATGGCCTCGCGTTAATCGACACTGGTGGTGGCTATTGAGTCTTAAGTCCCGTACCAGCACTCGTGTGCAGCATCGAATAAAATTTAATAATCTGCAAGCGGAGGCACCATTAACGCAGAGCAATGACCGCCTATGACCTTATTGCGTTATATGCAGAGTTACACGGCGCACGTCACTTATTCCCGACACCAGCGGTGGTCATCACTGTGTCATATCAATGTGAACATTCAAAAAATATTAATGGATACTTAATGCTCTTCATATTCTACAAGCAGATACACATTGAGTTTCGTCTTGGGCTTCTGTAACCTTCTTCGGCTTCTGTACAAAGCTCTCATTACAATACAGATCTACAGTTCTCGTGTACTTTCTGAATAATGTTGAACGGAAGCCAGAAAAAAAAAAATTTATACCTATTGTAGCAAACTACTAAATAAACAAACTTCCACAAAAGACAAAGCACGCATATATTCTTGAGAATGGAATCGAACCTCCGACGGGATCAGCCGACCGTAGCATGAGGCCTTAGACCAAACGGCCATCCCGCTCGGTTTGTCGAAACACTTCCAATAAATATCCGTTCATGTCAGTCTGAATCAGTATGTGTTTCTGGTGAAATAGAAATTAAAAGGAAGTAACCTCATAACCTTCTGCCCTCCTTACTGTATTCTCTAAGAGACTGAGGTAATGATATATTACATTTTATCATTTATCAAAAGATAATAGGATGGGGCATAATTTCGTACTGATTTTCTATAAATTTAATAAGCAGAATAGGCACAAATAACAATCTTGTTGTTGTGTGTTTAAAGGGGACTCAACTGCTGGGTCATCAGTACCCCAAAAAACAGTGATCTTAATCTATATATTGATGTACGGATTCCAAGACGGCTGGAGCAATTTTAATGAAATCATCAGGAATTCTCTAGATTAGCCCAGCAGGTGACGTGTGAAGTTTGGTAATGACCCAATCAAGTTGATGATTAGTGCATAATTTACCTAAAAGTATACAAGCAGCACTCCGAACGAACGTTACCCCCCTAGCGGAGAATGCACCAAACGTTTCTATTGTGACATTCTTATCTAACCGCCGTAATGCCGCCTGAAGCGCTAACGTCACTTGCCCCCCCCCCCCCCCTCCAAGGTCTATAGAAGACAGTAGAGTTGGGCAACACGATACTTTTTTATGAATCGATTCTTGCGATTCAATCCCATATTGTGAATCGATTCCTACGATTCGTTCACGATTCTTTCGCGATTCTTTAGTCTGCATTGGCGCGATTTTTACTTTTACATCTTGCTCGTAGATGGCAATACATGTCTGTGTTATGGATGTTGGAATCTTAACCTTTTGCATCTGTTACTGCAATTCGTTCACGATTCTTTCTGGCCTGCGACGGCACGATTCTTACAAAATGCCGAAAAGGTGACAATATGGGTATCGGATTTTTTTAATATTTATGGTGCGTAAAGTTCAGACTTAAAATAATAATGAGGCAAAGCCATTCGATTCAGCTCTCAAAAATTCTCGAGAAAATAGTCTGAAGTTTAGCGAGCAGTAATAAATACATATTACACTACGAACTATTTCTGCTGTCATCATAGCTCATTTAGTAGCGTTGCAGGTTTAGTGGACGTAGGTCACTTATTTCGAATCCTGCAGTAACCTTATAAATTCTTTTTTCGTTCTGTTTGAATACTTCGGCAATTTAAATATAAAGATAATTAAATCTGTGGCAATTAATAGGTATCTAATCATTATGAAATACTCATGTAAAATCACTTAGTTGAAGGAAAAACGAAATAAACATTAAAAATAAAAATCCGTTTCTAAATATTAAATTTCACGTTTATTAAAATGTTTCTTTTTTCCAAAATCGGTTTCTTTCAGGAAAGCTGATAAACTAAAAATCAAAATGGCAAAAAAGATTTCTGAGATGGTTTTAAAAACATTTAAAATCGCGTTTTTATATAAAAAGAATATTTTTGTAAAATTGATTTTTTACAAAAACTATAACTACGTAGATGAACTCGAAAAGCTTAAACCTCTCTAAACACAAAATATAATCTAAATCGTTACAGCCATTTCCGGGATGCGCGAAACATAAATGTGTAAGGATTGCTCGTTTAAATACATAATATGTAAACTTTGTAAAAGACGTATATTCGTACATTTTGTGTTAAGACCACAAAAATAAAGCCAGGAGGTTAGGACACTTACGTGTTGTGGAAAATCTGAAAAGTGAAACCGGCGGATTACATTGTTTGTGCGAAGGGAGAGTTGAACGGTTCCTCAAAGCGAGGGAACTAGATGGCGTCAGCATTGTGTGTCATGTCTGGGTACAAAGAATCGGGAGAATTCCATCGTTCATTGCACGTTGTTTTACGAGATGGTATCTGCCTTCGTGTTTTAAGCGAAGACTCCCCGTAGTTCGGGGACGGCAGCCTCCTGCCGACCGCTGAGGGATAGATAGCATCGGCGATATCACTCCTTCTTTCTTGACAACCCAGTTTAGACGGGAACACTGCCCGAGCGTGGGAATACCACTAGCTGCGCGGGCAGAACGTTCAAAAAAGGCGCGAAGGTCTGTGATTGGCTTTCGTGCGTGGCCCCGTGGCACTTGGCTTCTTAGCTTCGGCGGGGGAAGGACTGGTCTCTTATCTTAGGCTGGATAATGACTTCTCTCTTAGCTTCGGCTGGAGAAGAAGCTAATTATGTGTTCAACTTGGACTTATAAATTTCTACAGCCTTCAGAGTCCGCTCTGAAAGTTGAGCATTCTGTGTGAGTTCTGCGTGACCATTAATAAGGCCAGCCGGCCTTAACTTTCGTTTGCACAGGGGACGATTTGCTCGGGATTCTGGAGTGGATATGTGACAAAAGCACCCAGTGACATTTGCACCCAACCCCAAATCTGCGACATTTCCACCCAGTCTGACCTGTTTACTACGTCACAACCTACCTGCAGCCCGTACCCTCCCTAAGCCGTTCCTGTTTTCGCGGTAATGCCACGCCGCCCAGTCCTCACTAACCGGAAACGCTCTCTCGACACAGTCTGCCTGCAGTCCCGAGGTCCTTGTCCACCTCTGCGGATGACTGCTAACTGTCAGTACGATTATGAAGATCGTAGTGTTCGGTTCGGGCAATTTGTGTATTTGTACCAGCTGGGTACACATTTTCAGCTTTGTCCATTCGCAGTTGTCATATATTCTGTGAATATGTTAATTTTTTTTATTTTCTTTTTTTTTTCTGTAACATAACCACACATTCGCAAATTATCACTTTTTCGGAAATAAAACCCAAATATTTGTTTCTTCCTTTGCTTTCTAAACGTAACTTACAATACTGTAGAACATCCTTTTCATTTACAGTAAAAAGGCTTAGAACCAGAATTTAACGGTGTTGATAGTTTTCGACTTCTATCGCCGATACATAGGCGATATATCGATGTTCAAACCATCGCTGTTAATATCGATGTTTTGGGGCAAAACGTCGATGTTTTCAAAAAGTAGATTTATCGTTTGTATCCCTAGTCATCAGTCTTCTGACTGCTTTGATGCGACCTGCCACCAAATCCTTAGCCAACCGTTTCATTTCAGAGTACCATTGCAACCTACATCCTCAATTATTTGCTTGATGTTTCCATTCTGTTTTTCTCCTAGTGATGTAAAATGCCTCGACATTTGCAAGTTGGGGCAAATGCCTAGAATGAATGCTTGGGCAAATGCCCAAAATTCATAAATACCCAGGCATTTATGGCTTTAAAACATAAACTTAAAAGAAGTACCTACAAAAAAATTACGTGATATTTTGTACAACTCCATAAATTACATATCAAATGCTTCAATTCTATTCTGTTCTCATTTCCCAGCAGTCAAAGTTACATACAATGTTATACTGCAAACTTATGTTCTGCGAAATTTCTGCCTAAAGTCCAGGGCGATGTTTGACAGCAGTAGATTTCTCTTTCCCGTGAATGCCCTCATTGCTTGTGCTAATCTACTTTTTATGTCCCTCTTGCTTCTTCCGTCGTGAATTAGTTTACTGCAAAGGTAGCGGAATTCCTTGTCTTGGTGTACATTGTAGAGGTCTGCATTACGTCCGATTTTTACCGGCGAGTCCCGCTCGTCCCTCTGGCTCTCGGGAGTGTGCGGCCGAGCGTCCTCTTCTACCGGTTGCGGGCAGCCGATCGCCAGCGCTCGGCCGAGCGCACCGGAAGCTCGGCCGGTCGCCAGTAACCGGCGCACTCAGCGCCAGCGAGCTGCTCCGTGTCAGACTGCTTAGATTAATACTTCTTCCATAGATCATGAATACGACACTTCGTAATGATGTGGAACTTGTCAGTGTAATAAAAGGTGTCTGTACAAGATATTACATTACACAAAATGTTACATGATACAAATATATTTTGTATTCTTTTTATTTTTTATTTTTAGTTTTACTAATTTATATCTAAAAATTCATCCATTAAGTAGAAGGAGTTGTCATTCAGTTATTCCTTTAATAAATTTTTAAATGTTAGTTAGTTATGTCAGGTTTTGATGCTGTTTGGTAGGTGACCGAAGATTTTTGTGGCAGCATAATTCACCCCTTTCTGTGCCAAAGTGAGTTTTAACCCTGCATAGTAATATCATCCTTTCTCCTGGTTTTATACCTATGCTCACTGCTATTACTTTTAAACTGGGTTTGCCATGTGGGATGCGCACGGCCGTTCGCCATCTGGGGTTCGGGTCGCCTCTCAGGCATGGCTGTATTGTCCTCAGGTTAGTTTACCTCAGTTTAAGTTGTTTGCAAGCTACGGACTAATAAAGCAGTATAGTCCGATAGATTTACAAACATGTCAACATGTATGTGAACTAGGTTGGATAATTAACAACAAATTTCATAAGTGAATATGTATATACTCTGAAGTAACTGTGAGGATGCCTAAATCCTGAAATAGATGTCTCCAGAACGATCTTTGGCGTGCTCCAGTAATTATTCTGATTACACGATTTTGTGCAATTTTTTACTCAATAGTGAATTACCTCAGAATATGATGCCATACGAAAGCAGTAAATGGAAATAGGCGTAGTAAACTGTTTTACTGAGCTTCTTATCGCCAAAATTTGGTAAAAACCTAACAGCATACGTAACTGAACCCAAACGTTTTAGCAGACAATCAATGTGTTGCTTCACGTTTAATCTCTCATTAATTCACACATCTAAAAATTTTGAAAAACTCTTTTTTCCCTTCAAAACGAACGAATAATTTCGAAAAACCTTAGCTACAGACGTCTGTTCAAAGTCTCTATTTATTACTGGAGTTGTGCCATTTACTGTACGGAACGGTATATGCTGTGTTTTATCAAAAGTTAATGAGAGTCCGTTTGCTTAGAACCACTTGTGAAAGACGTTATTTACGATTACACCAGTTAGTTCTCGTTTTATGGATGTGATTACTATACTTGTATCATCAGCAAAAAGAACTAATCTTCATTGCCGGCCGCGGTGGCCGAGGGGACTGAGGCGCTCCAGTCACGGTCTGCACGGCCACTAGGGTCGGGGGTTCGAATCCCCCCTCGGGCATGGATATTTGTGCCGTCCTAGTCCGTAAGTAGTTCATAAGTAGTTTGTAAGTTTAGGGACTGATGACCCCGTAGTTAAGTCCCATAGACTATACAAACATTTGAACATTTTTTTTTGAACTAATCTTCATCAATGTAGAATGGCAAGTCATTAATGTATTTCAGAGATGAGAGACCACCGCTTCATATTAACAACTTATTTATTTCTTTTACAAATTTCTTTCGTTGTTTACTATCAGTTGTATAACCCACATACTACAACTGTATATGTCACATTTGATGTTTGATAGTTGTAAGTTTAGGAATTGATGATCCCGCAGTTTAGTTCCATGAACTTTACAAACATTAAACATTTTTAAATATACTTTCTATGAGTTTTACCATTTTTAATTTAAGTCTATGTATTCGTGAAAATTCCCCATTACTGTATGTGACATGGGGAATTTTCTGGAATACGTAAGACTTAAAATAAAAATGGTAAAACTCATAGAAAGTATAAAATTCAAGAAGACCTGTCTCAAGAAGAAAATTTTTAAATATTTTGCAAATTACTGGAGTTTCGACCATTGAGGTAATCATGTCTTCCAGTAACTGCAACGTTAAAAACTGTAATTTCTGTATGTAGTATTTCGTTTGTTTTGGTAGACAAGCGGTAATACAGTAGTCTAATCTTGCGTTATGTGCAGCGTATCTCCTTGTAGTTACCAGACCACAGATCAGCGTTTAAAGAGCACATTTTGTTCTTTAAGGCACATATTAGTTTGGACACCATTATCAACCGTATTTTGTCGGCCTTTTCTCTAATATGCCGCGATACAGTGGTGGGGTGCGGAAGAACATCTTCTATATTGATTTTGCCATACTTGGTGCGAACATTGATGAGCTCCTGTGAATAATTCTTGAAGCCAATCTTACTAAAAGTATTTAATGGTAGCAAACCTAATCCGCCCATATCGACCAACCCATCAACAAGAACTTTCTTTATGCTACTTGGTACTGCAAGTGGTCGGTGTAATTATGCTCCGCATTTACTTTTGCAGTGCCGAATCATACCTGTTGTGCTTGACTGGTACGTAAGTATAGTATCGCATGTGGTACATTGCACGAAACCAGTAGAAACCTGTGTGACAGGACCCACTACAAGTGCAAAAGATTTCCAAGCTTCACTTTTCGGCTCCTCTTTCGGCGTGTCTTTTTTCTTCAGGACTAACGAGCCACTCCTAATTGTCTCCACAATACTTCTTTTTGTTTCATGAATGGAGCCTTTACGACCTGTAGTTCGTTGATCCACAACGCTGTCTGCGCTGCTCAAAGCCAGGTCGGTCTCTAATGCGATTCCACAGTGTTGAGAGCACGGCGGTCGCGCTGTCACCGGCCGAGACTACGAGCGCGCTCGAGCGCCCGGCAGCGCTCGAGCGGCCGGCAGTGCTCGACACTTCCGCCGGTAACCGAGAGGCGGGGGGCGACCGGCCACAAGGGGCATTAGACGGCCGCAGCCGTGCCGCAGCGTGCGCCTACCCCAGCCGTCGAGCAGCGGCACGAAACGGGAAATGCTCGAGCGGTTATTTTCATCGAAATGCAGAGCTCTAGTACATTGTGATCAAATTCAAATGTTTGTAGAGCTTATGGGACTTAACTAAGGCGTCATCAGTCCCTAAACTTACAAACTATTTATGAACTAGCTTATACTAAAGACGACACAAACATCCATGCCCGAGGGGGCATTCGAACCTCCGACCGCAGCGGCCGTGAAGACCGTGACTGACACGCTGCAGACCACTCGGCTACTGCGGCCGGCTACAGCACTGCATTGTGATCACCAATTCGGATGTTATTTTCTCGGTACTTTTATTTCTGTTACTTCTTATGACTTTCATCTTTCCTTGGTTTACCTTCAGTCCATGGTCTGTACCCATTAGTCTTTTCATTCTATTCAACAGACCCTGTAATTTTCCTTCACTTTCACAGATGATATCAATGTCATTAGCAAATCTTATCACTGATATCCTTTTACTCAGAACTTTTATCAGAGCCTTGAACATCTTTATTTTCTACATTAAGTCTCTTCATTGTGCAAGTTGAATAGTGATGGCAACAGTCCATAACCTTTTCTTACCCCCTTTTTAATCTGAGCATTTCGTTCTTGACTTTAGACGCTTATTGTATCGACTTCGTTCTTATACAAACTATGTATTTTCCGCTTTCCCTACAAGCTTACTCCTATTTTTCTCAGAATTGCGAACATCATCCAGCACCTTACATTATCGAAGACTTTTTTCGGGGCACAAATCTTATTAATATGTCTTGGTTGTTCTTTAGGCTCGCTTCTATTATAAATTGCAGCAATGCTATTGCCGTCAAGTACGGCCTTGTGTCAATGCGACCTCACTGCCCTCGGCTCTTCTACCTGTCGAGCAGAGACCGGACGGGGAGATTAGCGGGCCGACCCTCGACCAGAACTGGGTGCTAATGTCACTGGATGCTTTTGACACTGGGTGCTTTTGTCAGGACACCTTCTGGAGTCACCCAGACTAAATGTAATGTAACTTTCGGACATAATTGCTAGAATTATTGTGAATACTGTTTTCAGTGGACACTTCACCAAATAATGAAAATGGTTTAACTACATTAAATTAACATAATCAATGGAATCGTAACTGAGATAATACACTAACTGTACATAAATAAATTTCAGTTTCGTAATTTTTCACTTGGCGCAATGTTTGTCTTGGACTTCTGCCAATGTCTCTCCTGCCTTTTGCAACTTAATGTCAGTTAAAACACTATGATCTACCCTACGTTTGTCTGACACAGATCCAGTACACTGTGCCTATCGCAGCTCGTCGCCAGTGAGTTGTAAACTGTCCTTACTATATTATTAATTACAACCTGGACTTTCTATATATATATATATATATATATATATATATATATATATATATATATATATATATATATATATGACGTACAGCTTTATGTTACACAGATTGGAGGAAACTTGATTTTCGTTAAAGTAAAGGCTACTTTTTCTTCACAATGGTGGTTGTATCGTTAGTCGTATCAGCTATACATTGCAACGAGTACGGATATGCCTCCAATAAATACTAGTGTAGCAATACACCCAGTTTGGAGTGGCATAGACTTTGCGGAATCACCGTTGGGCACTGTGAGCTATCCAGTTTTCAGCGGCTGGTACTGTAGGAGTAATAGCTCCTGTCTTGCGAAGCAAATAGTTGTTTCCGCGGCCGCAAATATATTCAGCAGCCAGCCATCAGGTTCCACCACAGCTGTACTTCGAGAACACGCCACTGCTCCAGTTTCGGTAACGTACCGCCAGCATTTGCCTGTGTCTGAGAGAAATGCATAGTATTGACGAAGAGGGAGAATAATAATATTTCGGGACCGCACCGAAATATTCAGCTCTCGCATCGTCATCGTGTCATGAGAATTGTTACAGTCACTGGGGAGTAGGGAAGAACATGCCAGTCACTGTTATCTAAATAATTGATAACATACATTCATGTGACACAGAATTTGTCCTTTATCCGGATATTTGTCGTTCAGACTCTTACCAAGTTGATTTGTTAATTCTGTTTTGACCTTTCTTATTTTTTGAAGCAAATGATATATTAAATTTGATTATTAAAGAATTGTACTGAGAACATCATTCGTAACAGAAGATCCCCATTATTTATATTTTGATGGGGTTTTGAAGTGTTCCAGACAGCATTAACTGAGTGCAATTTTTGAATGTAGACTCTATTATAGATTATAGAATCAGTTTACAGGCGGGTCAGCTGCTCTTGTCAGTTGCATTCCCATCCCCACATAAACCTTTCATTTTCCGAATACTACCAGGATATTCCTCACACAAACCGTACAATTTTAAGTTTTGTAATGAGTTACTGCAGTATTTTGTATCTTAAACGTCTCTTTCTATATTAATGTCACACCACCTACAGCCTTGGGTCTGAAAGGGCTATTCCGTGACTGTAGGAACCGCGTGGTTTTGAGGCGAAGGACTTGTGGGTCCAAGTTGGGAATGAAATGGCATATGTAAAGGAATTTGATGTAAGGTTGTGTGATAGATAGAGGGAAAATGTGAATATGTATTGGGAGAAGATTAGGTAAATTAAGGTGGTGTGTGGGGCGACTTTCCAAGTAAGCTGCAGTGGTGTGTCGGTCTAACAGAATGCGTGTGGGGGTTTTCCTGCAGTAGCAACAATTCAAAATTTCTTCCCGATCGTTTTTCTTGGATTGAGTCTGCAAGACGTCTCAGTTACTGACCATAAATGTCATCAGTGTTGATTACACCTCGCTGGAATGATTCGCTGTTCCTCACACCGCCACTATTGACCGTAACATGGTGTTTTGCGGATGAGCGCAGGTTTTCGTACGGAGAGTTAAATGTATCTGTGAAGTACGTTCTGCCAATACAGTTAAAGTTTTATGGCATGATGGCTTTACGTGAATGGTTTTGTTGTTTCTCGGATATGGCGACAGTTTATTTAGATAGAAACTCTATCCCGAAGACCAGTTCGAACACGTGTTACTTCAGAAATAGAACACGGCGTTTTGGCTGTAACTGCATACCGTACCGTCATAGGACTACACTACAACTGGCAGCCGCGGCAGAGTGGCCGAGCGCATTGAAGCGCTATGCTCCAATGCGCGAGGACGTTCCACGTCGGGAGTTCAAATCCTCCCTCGGACATGGACATTTGTGTTGTCTTTAGTGTAAGTTAGTTAATAAGTAATTTGTAAGTTTAGGGACTGATGACTCCGCAGTTAAGTCCCATAAGGTTAACAAACATTTGAACATTTTTTAACCACTGGCATCTATCAAAGCAGCATGCACTGTAGTCTTGTATCGAGGCAAACAGTATACTGACACCTTGGGGAGATATCCCCTCATAGTCGTACTCCTGCTGCGTCTTCACAGACGGGAACGTCTCGAATGGAGACCTCAACATGCTACTCGTACAATCGACAAATAAGCCAATTTTCTTATCACAGCTGAGACCCTGGAGAGCGGATCTCGACGGATTTGGATCTGAAGGGATTGTGGAACACGATATTGCGACACAGATATCGGGGAGGATCCCTAATGGCAAGGAAAGGGATTCTTGAAGCATTCGCCTCTGGATAGATACTGGGACGCTGATATCGCTGATATCGATGAGGATCACTAAAGGTGTGATTTAGGATTATATTGACTACTGGAACACCCATAAATGAAACTGTATTGGTGAATCATCAAGATCTAAGTAACGAGATATTGGGAACTTATGTACTGGCGTGGAGTAATATGGGAGACTGATGGACGTTAATGCTCGACATCACATAGCACAGGTGGTTGAAGAAGATAATGGACACATTCTGTGAAATTCTTGGACTCAGGATTTACATTCCATAGAGCAAGTTTGGATATATTACGGAGACGGCCTGCATCACGTCCAGATTCACCAACCATTCCCTAACACATGTGAGCAACTCTGGAGGGAGAATTAGCGTTATTGCTTCAACATGCGGTAGATCTCATAATTTGCAGCATGCACCGTCCTGCCAGACCTATAACGCTGCCGAAGGTGCCGAAGGTGGTAACTTACCATATTCAGCACATTAACCAATTGACGACATGTGTGTGCAAAACCATTATGTTAGAAGATATTGTTGTCTGTAGATATGCGTGTAGCGTTTGCTACCATGCTGAATTTCATGCATTATTTCTACTATAACTTTTTTACACTGTTTTTTTTTTCTTTTTTGAAAAGTAAATGCAACACCGCAGTGAAATAGCCGAACGCTCTAAGGAGCCTTGGATGGAGCTTCAAGTCGTTCCTCGAGCATGGGTGTGTAGGTACGTATGTAAGCCTAGGGACTGATGATCACAGTAGCAAAGTCCCACGGACTCACAAATATTTGAACATTAGACAAATGCAACGTTACAAAATATCCGTTTCTTGCCTTAATTTCCAAATCAATGTTTGTAAACCTAAGGGACCTAACTGGTAAAGTCATCGGTCTATTACGAACTATATAAATTACCTTATGCTGAGAACAACACACACACACACACACACACACACACACACACACACACACACACACACACACACACACATACCCGTACTTGAAAGAGGAATCGAACCTCCGACAGGGAGCGGCTCTCAATCCGTGGCGCTTTAATTTTAGAGACTATGACCTTCAATCAACATGGCCGATTTATGTCACGATTATCTAGGGAAACCCTAGTTTTCTGTTAATACAAAGGTTTATCAAAACCTGAGTCGTGTTGCGTGTCACATAATTTGCATATCATTCGATGATATACATTGGTACAATATGCACACTGTGTGGAAACTAAAGCTTACGGTAAAGAAGCAGTCAAATTGCTATGCCTACTGCCCAAGTCTTACAGCATGTACTGAGGAAAGGTAGTAAGTGATAGCCTTTATTTTCTCTGATCTTATTGTGTGGAGTAACAGCGAGTCAAAGTTTCGCAAAAATATTAAATAACGTGTGAAGTTTTCTGCATGTTGATAAGTGCTCACGTTATTATGAAATAACGTATGCTTATAACCTAGTAATTTTACGCGCTACTCACACAAGGGAACAATTTATCCAACTGTAACGCCTCTTTTTAGTTTTTTTGTTGTTTTTTAGATTTTACCTTCTTATGATTGGAACTTCGTAATATTTTAAATAGTTAAATTTTGTCGATTCCACTAAAAATTGAATTTTGGTTGCCTCAAAAGCTGCTGGGTACACTACCTACTTGTGGTATTGCGTTGGTTGTTCCGTAGTAAAACTTTTATTTGTTATTCCATCAGTATCACAGGATTTATTAATATACAGTACAATTGGACAAAACGATCCCTCTTCAGGATTTGGTTCCTGTTATTTAAACCCACATTGTGAATAGATGTCTCGATTCGTTCCGGTCTTCGATGCCACGATTTTTACAGAATACCAAGAAGGAGACCACATGCGTATCGACTTTTAGTACATATATATTTCCGAGATGCGCGAAATACAAAATATGCAGGAGTGGCTCATTTAAATATGTTTTTGTAGTGGTCATCAGTCAGCAGACTGGTTTGATGCAGCTCTCCATGCTACCCTGTCCTGTGCAAGTCTCTTGCCGTCCGCGGTGGGCGCGGGGACAGAGGCGCTTCAGTCACGGTCTGCACGGCCACTACGGTCGGGGCGTTCGAATCCCCCCTCGGGCATGGATATTTGTGCCGTCCTTAGTCTTAGCTAGTTTATAAGTAGTTTGTAAGTTTAGGGACTGATGACCCCGTAGTTAAGTCCCATAAGCTGTACAAACATTTGAACATTTTTGCAAGTCTCTTCAACTGAGAATACGTTCGGCAACCTACATCCTTTTGAATCCCTCGGTCTCCCTTTACGATTTTTACCCCACACACTTCCTTCAAATCTTAAGTTGACAATTTCTTGATGTCTCAGAATGTTTCCAACCAATCTATCTCTTCTCTTAGTCAGGATATGCCAGAAACTCCTTTTCGCGCCGATTTATAGCATTGCTGCGCATTGTGAGATTCACATCAGGTGCGAGTGACTGACGATTTAGAGAGAGTTCAGAATAGGGCAGCTCGTTTTGTATTATCGCGATATAGGGGAGAGAATGTCACGGAAATGATGCAGAGATGGAGTAGAAAACCTTAAAAGATAGGCGTTACTTGCAGCGAGATGTATATCTGAAATATCTTTCATAAATTTTCTCTTCCGAATGCGAAGAAACGTTGTCATAACCCACCTACGTAGGGAGACGTTGTTGTTGTTGTGGTCTTCAGTCCGCGGACTGGTTTGATACAGCTCTCCACGCTACCATGTCCTGTGGAAGTCTCTTCATCTGAAAATACGTTCGGCAACCTACACCCTTTTGAATCTGCTTACTGTATTCGTCCCTCTACGATTGTTTCCCCACACACTTCCTTCTAATGCTAAGTTGACAATTCCTTGAGGTCTCAGAATGTGTCCCACCAATCTATTCCTTCTCTCAGTCAGGATATGCCAGAAACTCCTTTTCGCGCCGATTCGATTAAGCACCTCATCATTAGTTACGTGATGTACCTAATTTTCATCATTCGTCTGTAGCACCAAATTTCAAAAGCTTCTATCCTTTTTATATCTGATCTCCTTATCGTCCACGTTTCACTCCCATACAATGCTACACTACAGACAAATGTTTTCAGAAAGGACTTCTTAACATTTAAATTAATATTGGATGTTAAGAAGCTTCGCTTGATTAGAAATGCTTTTCTTCTGCATTTTATATCTTCTTTACTTCGGCCACCAGAAGTTATCTTGCTACCCAAATAACAAAACTTTTCAACTACTTTTATTGTCCCGCTACCTAATCGAATTCCTTCAGCATCGCCTGATTTTCTGACATTCCATTACGTTCATTTTACTCTTGTTAATGTTCATCGTATATCCTACTTTCAAGACACTGTCCATTCCATTGAATTGCTCTTCCAGACCTTTTGCAGTCTCTGACAGAATTACTATGTCATCAGCAATCCGCAATGTTTATATTTCTTCTCCCTGCACTTTAATGCCCTCTCCAAACTTCTCCTTCCATCCTTCACTGCCTGTTTAATGTACAGACTGAACATGTTCAAATGTTTGTATAGCTTATAGGACTTAACTACGGGGCATCAGTCCCTAAACTTACAAACTACTTATGAACTACCTAACACCAAGGACGGCACAAACATCCATGCCCGAGGTGGGATTCGAATCCCCGACCGTAGTGGCCGTGCAGACCGTGACTGACGCGCCTCAGTCCCCCTCCCCCTTTTTTTGTTCTATGGGTAGATCAGTGCATTGTAGTCGTTGTTCCTTTTTGTTCGTTGTCGTTTGATGAGTTCTTGGCTCGGCTTTTTTATTACAGAGAGGCGTTCAGCCCTCTGACCGAGCGCGCTGAGCCACGGCGCCCGGCTCCCCTCGGCCACCGCGGCCGGCGATTGAACATGTAATTACATGTAATCTGCATAAAGGACATCTGCCTGTGGAGGATCCTTAAGTCCTGTTAAAATAGTGCACGCCCTTTCTCTTACGGAAATACCATGTATTTTGCTGAGTTATTCGACATGTGCAGTGTACGTGTACAGTTACTGCTCCCATGGAACCAGGTACAGTCAGAGAGGGCCCTGTTTGACTTTAGGGATGTAATAATTGCAGACTCTATCGACACGCAGTATGAGATAGAGCCCCGCTGAAGTTACTTTGTGGTAGAAGTCGTTAGTGGGTTGCCAGCGACGAGACGCCGTCGTGCGCGGCGCGGCTCGGCTCGGCTCTGCACCGGGAGTACACGGGCTGGCGCGTCTGGCCCCGGGGGCTGCGCTGCCTCGCTGTGCCGCGCTGTGCTGTGCTGCGCCTGACAGCCGCGCCTGCCTAATGGAGCCGCCGCGGGACACCTCGCAGCTCGCCTGCCACCCTGCCTACGTCACGCCGCGCCGCTAAAAACGCGCCTGCCAATTTCACCGCACATCTTGACACAGCAAAGTAACGAGCCGAGAGCGCCGGGGCATTATTTACAATTACGGTGACAACTTTCTCAACTACGTAGAGAGTGGTGGAGGTTGAGCAAGGAGGTTAGAATACAGGGAGACACCCTTACGCTAAAAAAGACCGCAATGACGTGTTTTTTTACGAACTTTATTTCTCTATTATTATGGCCTGCTGGTAATCGAGGCATCCTTTGTTTTATTTATTATCTAAGTTGCTGATGGAATGGAGAAGGGGCCACGAGCCCTGAGCAACAGAAGTATTGCGCGAATTTTGGCAAGTGAAGCCCGAGGTTAAGAGAAGACAAAAAGCAATTACGATAGGGAATACTGAAGAAAGAAAAACGACACGGAAACCCTTGCAACATTCGAGAAGACGAACTTTGGGGTTGCCACCACGCCGAAGAAGACACGCAATCACAACGCTCAAAAAAGAAGAGAAAAAAAAGTAATTTGGAACATTGAAAGAGACTATATGTG
Organism: Locusta migratoria; assembly: GCA_026315105.1. Classification (NCBI taxonomy): domain Eukaryota; kingdom Metazoa; phylum Arthropoda; class Insecta; order Orthoptera; family Acrididae; genus Locusta; species Locusta migratoria. The sequence continues at coordinate 399,282,542 of CM048746.1, forward strand.
GCAGAAGGCCGATTTCTTTCCTTTGAAGGCATTGAAGCTGACGCCGAGGAAGGCGATACATGGTGAGCGTAAGGCCGGGCTGACGGGGTGGTAAGGAGGCCCGTAAAAAAAAAAAAAAAAAAAAAAAGAAAGAAAGAAAGAGGGGGGGGGGGAGGGGGCACTGAGGCGTTTCAGTCACGGTCTGCACGGCCACTACGTTTGTTGTTTCGCGTGTTGGAATGTGATATGATACGCAACATGGTTCGAAAAGTTCACTGGACAGTACTCACAATCTATTACATTAGCCAGGGATTCCCTGCTGACATAAACGCGGTCCAAACGACGTGCTGAAACACTAGTAGCGTAAGTATAGCGCACAATTTGCGGGTGGAAATATGCCCAGGTATCTTCCAAGCCTAGTTCATTAACAAATACCGCCAGTTCGCCACATGCATTAAAATTTGGCGCCTGATCCTCTTGGCGCAACACACAATTTTAGTCGCCTCCTATGGTGATATTTGTACGAACGTTCAATAATAGTTTCACAACATCACTTTTAAAAAAGATGCCTCTGCTACGTTTCCCAATCGACCCCGAAGGTGCATAGACGTTGACGATTAATAAATCATTTAGATGGACGCTGATTCCCCTTCCAGTGTCTAAAATGTTGGCGCCTACGCACGGGATGCCCTCTTTGTATAAAATCGCAGTGCCAGCCTCATTACCGATGTTGAGAATTGCTTCGTATCCGGTGATCCTGTTAACTTTCTCCGTCTCCACTTCCTGCAAGAGCGCAATATCCACGTCAGCCGCGTACAGATAGTCTTTAAGGCACTGAACCTTCACTTGGGAGTCTATCCTATTAATATCGATAATTGCTAGTTTATAAGATTGCATTTAAGCATTTGATAAATAGTATGTCGTTATCAGTCCCGACGCTGAATGGTGTCGTTTGTGTTCGACCACATACTGGTAGGAACAGGAATCCATCCAACGCAGTAGAAGCAGGGGAAGGAAAACCCATATTACACAGTTGTTTTTCCGTATAATGATACAATGAGTGACATACGTAAGGCAGTTGTTAACAATGTCCATAATTTGAACTGGTGTCCGGAATTTCGTCACGTTGTTCGATTCTTACGTATGATGAAACGTTCCCGTGCACATCTGCGGCCTATACCGTACCCGAAGGAGGGTCAGCCTCCCGTCCTTGTGGACCACCATCCTGCCACAGCGATGCATTTTCTGCCTCGGGAGGTAGCGGGTCATCTACGCACATTTGTTCTTGCGGCGATCTGTCGTGACGTTGCCTCCAGCCTCCCTCAGCTGACTCAAAGTCTTACTGATCTTAGGTTTCAGTTTTTCGGCAACTTCAGGAGCACCTTCACGGGTAATTCTAATTTTTTTGCTCTTATGTCGGGACGATTCTACACGGCAGGTCAAGGTACCGTTGTCTGCTGGCAAACCCACAGGTAGTTTCTCTGTAATGCCGGCTTCATCCGCAACGGTGCGCGGCGAGATAGGGTCCGTACTTGCTAAACCCACAGGTGTTGTTTGGGTACTGTCGGATTCATTCACCTGTTCGTGGGAAGAAATCGCGACAGGCCTCTGAATGGGGGCGGTCACAGCGGTGTCGAGATGCGCGTCCTCAGCTGGAGCATCCTCAACTTCCTCGTGCCACTCTACACTCGGTGTAGTTAGCGTCACCGGCAGACGGGTCACGGTCGTCATTTCCGTGTCAGGACGATTGTCAGTGGCGCGAGCAGGCGCCTGCACCGGCGCGAGCGCGTCGGCAGCTACGGCCGCATACGTCACCGGCTGCCGTGTGTCAGTTCTGTCAACAAGTGCGGCCCGCGGCAGCTGCGCCGGCGCGTTGCGCGGACACTCGGCCCGCAGGTGGCCGGAGGCGTTGCAGCGCGAGCACGTGCGCGGCTGGCCCTCTTACACAACGAGCACTTTGAATCCCACGACATTAACGTAAGACGAGATGTGCGAATTTAAATCTATCCTCACAGTGATGACACCGTTAAAGACATTGAAATATTTGTTGTTCGTCCACCGGTCGTTAGATACAGTGTACAAACTACCAAACTTAGAGAGCACCTGTTGTATGCACGCATTTTCTATTTCAAATGGCAAGTTATGTACTTTGACCGCCCGCAAGCCCAAACCAGCATATGATATGGTAACAGGACTCACCTCTCCCGACAGCGCTTTGTACGTAGCTTCGCCGTGAGTTTCTTCCATGATACGGTCGCACACAACATGTCGAGTGAACTTGACTTGGAAAGTATTACCAATGAAGTCGTACTGCATTCTGTACACGTCGTCATCTTGTAGACGGAACTGATCGTGAACCCATATATCAAAATCGTACACATTCGGACGAGATACATCGTTTCTAAAACTGAACTGGAGTTTCAATTTACGGACTTTAGTTTCCATGTTTACTGTAAGAAAGCCCACGCAAGTAGCACGAGCTGCCGCGAGAGCTGCACAGGAAAGTGTCCGACCGCGAGCACGGCCGGCTCGAGACTGTCCCCTCGGCCACCGCGGCCGGCACCTCGAGGCATTATTTACAATTACGGTGACAACTTTCTGAACTAAGTAGAGTGTGGTGAGGGTTGAACAAGGTTAGAATACAGGGAGACGCCCTTACGCTAAAAAAAATCGCACTTACGTGTTTTACGGCCCACTTCAGATTTGTAGTTTTATAAGTTTTTGCAAACGTTTTGGACAAAAATAATAATGTAAACAATAAAAAAATTAATTAATAAGATTGTCTGAAACCCTTCTAGGAAAAAAAAAATAGGTAGTGGCGGGTTTAGAACCACTAATCTTCAGCGTCACAGTCCAACACATTGCCAACTACGTTACAGCCAACACTTTGAAGGTGCGTTCTTAAATTTCATACTAATCATGGCCGTTGTTAACTGATGCTAATATGGCATTTGTAGGCACTAGATTATCATGTATCGTACGAAGAACGACGTGTTTTTGTTAATTCTTCAGTGCGCCATTACTTGGCAATGACAACGTGTAAATTACAATACGAAAATCATCAAATACGCAACGCAAGTTGGCTGATGCCAGAGAGAGTTCTGGGCGACGAATGTCACGTGAATGTAGCGGGACACCTCGCAGTCGGCCTGCCTACGTCACGGCGCTAAAAACGCGCCTGCCAATTTCACCGCAGATCTTGACACGAGCCGAGAGCGCCGCAGCTCACCTCGAGGCAAAAAATGTTCAAATGTTTGTTAAGCTTATGGGACTTAACTACGGGATCATCAGTCCCTAAACTTACAAACTACTTATGAACTAGCTTATCCTGAGGACGGCACAAATATCCATGCCCGAAGGGGGATTCCAACCCCCGACCGTAGTGGCCGTGCGACCGTGACTGAAGCGCCTCAGTCCCCTCGGCCACCGCGGCCGGCAACTCGAGGCATTATTTACAATTACGGTGACAACTTTCTGAACTAAGTAGAGTGTGGTGAAGGTTGAACAAGGTTAGAATACAGGGAGACTCCCTTACGCTAAAAAAAATCGCACTGACGTGTTTTACGGCCCACTTTTGATTTGTAGTTTTATAAGTTTTTGCAAACAGTTGGACAAAAATAATAATGTAAACAATAAAAAACTAATTAATAAGAGTGAAAAAAATTAGGTAGTGGCGGGTTTAGAACCACTAATCTTCAGCGTCACACTCCAACACATTGCCAACTACGTTACAGCGAACACTTTGAAGGCGCGTTCTTAAATTTCATACTATTCATGGTCGTTGTTAACTGATGCTAATATGGCATTTGTAGGCACTAGATTATCATGTATCGTACGAAGAACGACGTGTTTTTGTTAATTCTTCAGTGCGCCATTGCTTTGAAATGAAAACGTGTATGTTAAAATGAGAAAACGCAAACGCAAAAATACGAAACGCAAGATGGCTTATGACACAGAGAGTTCTGGGCGATGAATGAAACGTGACATCTGCGAACGGCTGGTTTTCGTTAATTGACAGGAGGGTGTCAAAACTCTGTTATTTTTGAAAATATCTCTCAAACGATACGAGATATGAGAAAAACACAAGGGAAAGAAGCTTCAGGGAATCTTCTCCTCTAAAAATTCGGTTATTCAATTTTAGCGTCAGATGAACGGTTTATATACAATTAAAATTACATTACAATCGGCCTTTTTTGGTATTACTAACGTATTTCTTGTCCGAAATATCTGAAAAAAAAAATAAACGAGGCTCTGGTAGCCAAAAATTATTTCTACGGACAACACACACACACACACACACACACACACATGCCCCAGGGAGGATTCCAACCTCCACGGCGAGCAGCCGCGCGCTCCTCAGCGAGGTGCTTTAGACCGCTCGGCTACTCCACCGCGGCGGTAGTCTGTGGTACCGAGTAAAGCAAAACAAATTACTGGTATTGTATTCCCAGTTGCAGAAGATATAGTCTGCGTTTCACATAAGGACATTACAATGATTTTGCCACCTGCGTTGCCTATGACTACTAAGAGACTCTCCAACCACCGGCATATTCTTTTTCCAATCAATTTTGGTGGACTTAATATTCACTGAAGAAAATTTAGTATATGTTAATGTTTGTTCTTGTATTAACAAAGATATTTATGTTTTATAAGTCACTCAGCAAGTAATAGATACAAAAAATGGCAGCTGTTTCACTGTGTACTATACACGGTACACAGTGAAACATTTGTGGAGGTTGTTTAAAATTGTTATTTCACTTACTAATTAGTAGCAAAATTATTATTTTTCGTTCCAAAATACTGACAAAGTATTTTTCTTTCAAGTAAATAACGAAAATTTGTTTTGTAAGTAGTATTTTATACGAAACAATCAAAAGGGTAATTTTTGTTTCACTGTGTACTACCCTGCTCTAATGTTTTTAACAATGTTTTATATGCCAACCGGTTGCCTAATTTTTATGTGCTTGACCTAGGTTTCGTTGCCACTAGGGACAACTTCATCAGAAGAATAAAAACAGTTACACGACACTCATGACGACAAAAATATTACTAGCAGGATTGCTAAAGTCGATTACAATAAAAAGAAGCATTCTTGTTATACAAATGAAATCAGTATGGTGTGAAGGGCATGAAGTAACTACATATAATGCATAGTCTCTTTTTAGATATATAAACTTCGTCCAATGCTGTTCTAATTTGTTAATCGCTTCCGAATAATAGGAATTGTTCAAGCCTGCAAAATAGCTGTTAGCTTTTGCAATCACCTACTCGTTTGAATGAAATCTTCGTTCCGCCAGCCATTTCTTCAAATTGGGAAACATAGTAGTCCCAGGGATCCAAGTCTGGAGAATAGGGGGGATGTGAAATATCCAAATGTTTGTTAACCTTAGGAGACTTAACTTCGGGGTCATCAGTCCCTAAACTTACAAACTTCTTATGAACTTTCTTATACTAAATACGACATAAATATCCATGCCCAAGGGGAATTCGAATCCCCGATGGGGAATGGTATCGCGCATCGGAGCATAGCGCCTCAATATGCTTGCCGCGGCGGGGCATGTGAAACGAGTTGGAATTCTATTTCCAATAATTTTGCGACCAAAACTGCTGAGGTGTGTGCTGGTGCATTGTCGTGATAGAAAAGGACTCTATACTGGACCAATCGCCGGTGTTTTACTTTCAGTTCGGCTTTCAAACAGTCAAATAACGATGAATAATATACACCTGTATTAGTATAGTAATGTATATATGATTCATACACAGTGACGAAACGACGCTTTAAGTCCTGCGGATTCTTCCTGAACAGCTGCAAACCTTCTATGCAACACTTCTTCACACGATTTTGTTTTTGGTCAAGCATGGGCAATCGTGACACCCATTTTGCGGATAGCTTTTTCATATCCAAATGTTTGTGCAAAATATTATGTACCCATTCATTCGAGTTTCTATTAACACTAGCAACCTCACTATCATCCATCATCATATCATGAATTTTATGAATGGTTTCTGGAGTGTTAACCTCCACAGGTCGTCCAGAACGTTCAGCGCCACTTGTGCCCATATGGCCACTCCGAAAATTTTTCAAACCACTTATAAATTGTAAAAATCTAAGCTGCAGAGTCACCATAGTGTTAATCACACTTGTTAATCAAGCTTCTCTTTACTTCCCTGGGGGCATTTTGCCTTTCATTAAGTAATGCTTAATCGCCACAGGAAATTCTCTTTCGTCCATTCGTTGACAATCACTAGACTTCCGACATTCACACTAATGCTAAACACAAATAGCCCAATATGGCTGAATCTTGGTTTGCGTTCATTCCAAAGGTGCTATTAACTAAATATGACTTCTATACGCGCCGTGATGCCATTCCTCTGAGTTTGCACGGTCTTTCAAATGCCCTTCGTATATTGTTTGTGAGTACAGAATTTGCACTCTTTGTCATTTCAATGAATTCAGCATTCCAGAACTCAACAACTAGGCGGACAGGCTTCAACTGAAGTATGTGCTCGGCAGAGATAACGCCATCTCCCTTTATTTCAATCTCCTTGGCGTAGAATTAGCACCCCACCTATGTTACCGTCCACAACACCGACTCCCGTCTTTTCTGTCCTTCTTCTGCTGGCGGCCTCAAGGTTCAGTCCTTTCTCCCTTCTTTATCTCCTGCATATCTCCGATATGCCTAAGCCTGCCTCCCCCATACATGTCTTCCAGTATGCTGATGACACCGCTTTCCTTGCCTTAATTCCCACACTGGGCCGCTCCAACCGTCTCCTCCAAGAACACCTAAACCTTTTCATCACTTAGCACATCGTATCCCTTGCTGGGATGTACATTTGCAGTACGTACATTGAATAAATGAGGTTGGGAATTAGCGGGAACTGTGAACAGTGATCCAATAAACAGTGACCGCCCTACGCAGGTATTTACGGTGTTGCGCGTGAAGTATGTGCATATTAATGAATCGTAGAGAAGTGATATGAGAAACAGCAAAGTGTTAATAGTGAGTGCGCGGCGCATGAGATTACGTCTCATGTGTTCTAGAACGACGCGGCGTAAGCTGTGACCAGACGACGAAACAGCAGCCACGCGCAGAACGGCACTGAGCGGATATGTGGGGCAGCGTTCGGCGGTGAAGTTACGACTGGCTGAACAGCGGTAGCCTGAAGCATCGGATGGCTACCTAGCAACGAGACGGCGCAGCACTCAAATCAACAGGCGAGACGGGCAGCAGACCCAGCAGCGCTGTCCGCGACCGGAAGTGTCAACAGAGCAGCAACTGTCGGAGGCTTGGCGTGGATCGGCAGTCAAAATAAAACAACGACAGAAAGCAGACCGGCACAGTTGTATCGAAGAGACTACGGCCGCACACATGCACGAGAAGAGAGGCTAGTGAAAGTCTGACACTGGCACTTTATAATCTTATAAACAACAGATCGATTTTAATCACATTGTGGCCATCTTCAGTGTCCTTCAAACAAGCATTATGGCCCTCAATGCCTATTTACATTCAGGGCATTCATAATGTTGTTTGAAGGACACTGAAGATGGTCACAATGTGATTGAAATCGATCTGTTGTTTATAAATAAAACATTAACGGCCAATGCTGCTTAATACATCTGGTGTGTTCATCTTTGAGTGGTCGTTGAGCACCATCCTGGAAATGGAATCAAACCTCAATAAAAAAAGTTTCAGCCGTAGGCAACAATGTAATTTGTATTATTGTAGCTAGTCAAAGTGACAAAAATACTCTCTGAGAAACAGGGAGCGAAATTGCGCTCACAATACCGGTAAAGATCCATTGGATCAGCCACAAATGGAGCGCACAGAAAATGTTTGCTTAAATTTTGTCAATCAGTCTTGTGAGGCAATGGTGATGTAGAAAACATTGTAGATGAAAATGCAGATTCTAGTTCTGCAAGTAGCTCTGACAATGTAGATGTTGTAACTAACCAAAACGAAGAACTAATTACTACACAATATGTAGATGATGTCGCTCTTAACAACAATGAAGTGGAAATATGAACATGAGTATCAGAAACAATTAATCCGACGCTCGTATTTTAGACGAACAGGCAACAGTATTGAGCAAAGTGAGCCATAGAAATGCTTCAGCAGATACTTTGCGCATAGAAAATAATATAGACATATTTGTAATATTATTAGTGCATGTAAAAGAATACAGTTTAGTGCTAAAGCAAAGATCACATAAACAAGAAGGAAATATAAAAATATTAGAAAACCATATAGAAGAAAACAAACACAAAATTGATGAAAACTTTAAAAGATTTGAAAATACGTTGGAAGATGGGCTAAAACAGAGCTCAGAAAGGTTAAATGGAATAAATACACAAATGGTTAACATCAATCATAAGTTTGAGGTTTTGCAAAACAGGGCGAACGCCAATAATGCTACATCAGCAGACCGTTGGCGGAAGATTGATCAGAAAATACTTGAATGGAACGAAAAATTAAAAATAGAGAAATCTGATGTCAATCACGATGTTAATGTTCAAGTTCGTTTATGAAAGTGCTGTGTCATTAGTAACAATAACCATACAGAATTATCTTCTTGTAAAGACAATACAAATGCTCTTCACTGTAGATTGTGCGAAGATAGCAAAAAGTGCAAGAATTACCTGAAAAGTGCAGTGTTTCTAAAATTTAAGTAACACAGAAAGTGAATTGACGCAAAATTTTGAAACATGGGTAGAGCAGGAAAGAAGGGAGGGGACAGTCAAAGTAAGTGATGCTGTAAATCATACAAATACTTATAAATCTAATAATTTTTTTCAAACTAAGGCAGTGTACTTCCATTTGCTTTTAATCAGCAGTCAAAAAAAAAAAAAGTGTTCAACTGTTTGTATAGCTTATGGGACTTAGCTACGGGGTCATCAGTCCCTAAACTTACAAACTACTTATGAACTAGCTAAGACTAAGGACGGCACAAATATCCATGCCCGGGGGGGATTCGAACCCCCGACCGTAGTGGCCGTGCAGACCGTGACTGGAGCGCCTCAGTCCCCTCGGCTACCGCGGCCGGCCAGCAGTCAAAGGACACTACAGATGTACACTGCATAAAGCAGCAAAGTAAAACTAATAGTGCTTATCAGAGAAAACATTCCAATAAAACGAATTTTGCACCTGTAATGAGGTATCATTACATAAAATGGTAGTCGACAATATACTGAACAAAGTCAATCCAGTGAAAATGAATCAAACAGAGGTACTAAAGGAACATATTCAGGAGTGCAAGGATGTCAAGATATTGAACAACATTGACTTGACAGCCTTCTTCTGGAAGGTTCATTTAGTAGAAAATTGTCATGAATATTTTTCATTCGTCAGTTAGGAACGAAATCATCAATTCAGGTTCTTTGAATGAGGAGCAATCAGTGGAACACACAACACAGTGGACATCATAAAACATTATGTACTAAAGAAAATAACTCAGGGGGCGATAACATTCTTTACATCACTAGGTAGCGAGATAACTAAGAGCTTACTTACTTTCTTTACACGCTTTTAGTTCTTCCATCTTCATCATTCTGAACTATTATCTATCGTCTTTAAATTTCTTCCCTAACCCATGGACTTGACAACAAAACAGAAAAGTACCAACAGTGACATAAAATTAAATGCCAATTCAACTAAAAATTGTGCTACATGAAAGAAATGAACACTGGCTGACGCTTAGGACAAAGTATACAAGTATAACACCTATAAAAGACAATACAGAATAACAACAATGAACAGACATTAGGTACAAAGCGAAGCAACAAACGCCATTTGAAATTTTATCTATACTTTATAATACATTAGTAATTATTAAGCAGTGATACCGAAGAAGATAAGATTTACGAAGAAGGTTAGTGGATAACTAAATGTACTAAGGTTTTAGTATTTGAGAAGGTGGATGATCTGCTCTGTGTGAGAGTTCTTAAGGAACAGGAAATCATAAGGTGCAATGGAAAATGAAAAAGTTAATAAATTTATGTAAGACAGATGGTAGCATTATTATAAGGAGATATATGAGGCGACAAGTAAATCGACCAATTATGTGAGATAGATAGTTGTGGAGCTTTAAAAAGTTGAATGGCGACAAGAAGCCGACCAATTTATATTAGTGAAGAGGGAGTAGTGGTAGTAATGAAGGAGGTACTGAGAATCTTCAGATGGCCACCCTCGCAAGAGATAAAGTCGCAGTATATAGGCGCCGTAAGCGTCGACCCTAAGTAATTTATAAAGTGGATCCCTTACTGTATCATTGAGCACCTAATAGTAGAAATGTTACCTCTATTGTTAAGAACGAAAAGTATAGAAATCACAGATTCAACAGAGGTTAATTGAAGAGCAGAATATAATGCTTCAGTTGCATAAGATACAGAGACAAAAGATAAAAAAATGTTCAAATGTTTGTGTAGCTTATGGGACTTAACTACGGGGTCATCAGTCCCTAAACTTACAAACTACTTATGAACTACTTACGAACTAGGACGGCACAAATATCTATGCCCGAGGGGGGATTCGAACCACCGACCGTAGTGAAAAGATAAAACATTGTATTATATACAGGGTGTCCCAGCTATCTTGTCCACCCAAAATATCTCTGGAGCAATAACAGCTATTGGAAAACGACTTTCACCGGTATCAATGTACGGCTGGGGCCCATGAATGTACACATTTGGAAACATTCTAAAACGAAAGCAAATGTGTTTTTTAACACAAACGTATGTTTTTTTAAAGGACACCCTATATTTTTTCTTCAGCAATCCATAGCATGACAAATCACATAAACAATGGCGCTGATTGCATCGCAATATTCCAATTACATCCCGAGATATTGCGACGCAAAGTTGACGCTTGAAATGCGCGAAACGCGCGGCTAGCGCATGTCCTGAGCAACATAGGGTTCTCGCCTGAGTCTCAGGACGAGCGCTAGACGCGCATTTCGCGTATTTCAAGCGTCAACTTCGCGTCGCAATATCTCGGGATGTAATTGGAACATTGCGATGCAATCAAGGCCATTGTTTGTGTGATTTGTCATGCTATGGATTGCTGAAGAAAAAAATATAGTGTGTCCATTAAAATAATAATAATAATAATAATAATAATAATAATAATAATTTTGTGATTAAAAACACATTTGCTTTCGTTTTATAATGTTTAGAATGGGTCCCAGCCGTACATTGATACCGATGAAAGTCGTTTTTCAATAGCTGTTATTGTTCCAGAGATTTTTGGGTTGGCGAGATAGCTGGGACACCCTGTATAATTGTTTTGAATTACGTTAGGAAACAAGAAATCTGGCTGTCGAATAGAGAAACTGGCTACCCATTTCCTGTATGTACTGGGTACCATTAGTTCTCTATATTAACATAAAAACGTTCACATTCTCGCACTATGCGATAAATCGTATTTGTATGCCTGTACGAAAATGATGTCGTAGAACCACAACTGTAATGAAATTACGATGAGAATTATTCTTGCGTAAACTAAACGGCAAGAAGCCATTATTGCAGTAGGCTGGGCGGCAGCGCCAGCTGATACCTTAAACGTGGCAGACTGGAAGGGGTAGGAACAGGCGGTGCCTGTAGGCAAGTAGGTCAAGGCCTGGAGGGCACTGACCCAGAAGAAACACAAACATAAACAAGGAATGTATACAAAATTATATAACTTGTTATTATATACATATATAGTATTGTATTCACGAATCAACACTTAAGGCATGCTATGAATCTTTGGTATTTCATTTACGTGTCAACACTTATGCTAATACAGCATGCGATGACTTATTATGATTATGTACTCCTGCATTTTATTATATCATAATATTTAAACTAACGTGACATTCTTTGAGAATTATTGTGTGTTTCTGTATTTCAGTTATGTTTTATGTGGTAATTTTGTATTTATTATGATAAAATTTTGTAATATTTAACTTCATACAACATCTGTATGTTGTTATATGTAACGTAACATTTCTTGTACTATGAAACTGTAGACAGATTAGAACTGTCCAAACTACATTATTAGTGAGACGTCAGTGTTTACAGTGTTTGTGTCCAAATTGTACAGCTTATGGGACTTAACTGGGGGTCATCAGTCTCTACACTTACAAACTACTTATGAACAAGCTTATACCAAAGACGGCACATACATCCATGCCCGAGGGGGAATTCGAACCCCCGACGGGGAACGGCCGCGCGCATCATAGCATAGTACCCCAATGCGCTCGGCCGTTCTGCCGCGGCGAGTATTTGTGAAACAAATGGTAAAGAAAGCCAAGTGATCCAAGTGAAAAATGTTTTTAATTGAAAGAAGTGATGTAGGGTACTCACTAAAATTTGAACGGCTAGTGCAGATTGTAGTGGTTTATAGTGTTATTACGTCGTGGACGGGAGCGTGCCGAATTTTGGTGGTGTATACCAGAGTAAAATAGTGGTATATGAAAAGTTTTATGCGGACGACATATCGTCGAGCAAATGCATTTGAGAGTCATGTCACTCTTGGTGATAAATAATTATCTTAATAATAACATGTTAACGTGGCATTCTAGCCAAAAGACAGCGATGTGCTACATCTATGTGTGTATCTGTGTATTTGAATTATGTTTATCTAAGTATGTTGAAACTTGTGTTCTTATGTATGTAGAGTGAGTTTGTGTATACTAACTTAACAATGAATTATTTCTTTACAGGATACTAGTTAGTAATGCTAACAACTGAACGGATAAAAATTTTCATATTATTTTGTAGATGTAAAACACATTAAATTCACAGGTTAAAGGACATAGCGAGGCATTTGAGGGATTTAAAAATTCTACAAATTTAAGAACAAAATTTAGATTTTTCCAAATTGTTAGTTGTCTTCGAGACCCTCTAATTTTGGAAGATGATACGAGGAAGAGGATGTGTAATATTTCTAGCTTAAAGTCATCATATAAAGATGGGAGTATTGCTTCAGTGCGCCGGCCGCGGTGGCCGAGGAGACTAAGGCGCTCCAGTCACGGTCTGCACAGCCACTATGGTCGGGGGTTCGAATCCCCCCTCGGGCATGGATATTTGTGCCGACCTAGTTTGTAAGTAGTTAATAAGTAGATTGTTAGTTTAGGGACTGATGACCCCGTAGTTAAGTTCCATAGACTATACAAAAATTTGAACATTTGAATTGCTTCAGTGCAGCCGCTTAGAACCAGTAGGCGACAGATGGTAAAATCTGGTGAGAACCCTAATTCTAAGGAAGTCCCCGAACGACAGGCACTGGACGCTTATTGGCTGTAGTACTGGCGGTAACGCGCGAAAACGCAAACATGTTTTTATTTAGGTGTAATAAACTAATTAGTTATTTCATGCCTAATTCACGTTAGGAAATCCCTGAAAGCCTCGCTATTCCCTGACGAGGTAAAACATACTAACTATCGATAAATTCATAAACAAAACAATACAAGAAGCACGATGCAAGGAGGCCATGTTTACGTGCCAAATTGTGGAGCGAAGGCAGCCGTACATGGGGCCGCCACAGTTGAGTCCAGAACATGCACTCGGAGAAGTAAGATGTCGCATATGCAGGCGGTCATAAGACATAGTTTAAATTATTTTAGAACAATGCAAAATAGCAATATATTCAAGTTGCAGTTAAAACAATGCGTGGCAAGTGTAAATTACTGTGCGATTTGCTGGTTTTCTGCCTTCTTTAAATAAATCAGCTGGCATCCATAGGATTTCAGTTCTATTCTGAAATTAGATGAGTTCCTGCCAGTAGTTTAATGATTTCAGTCTCTCTCCAAGAACTCCGACCTGGGTGCTGTCATCTACGTGGAGACATCTAAAGGAGACGTCAAGTTTGTGAAGTTTAGAGTTTCTACTCTTCACACAGTGCAGCGGGGTGTAACTACAAACCTCGCGTACACTGTAATTGCGGTACAAACGCAAATTGTTGTGTTTCATCCATGGCGACATGGAGGAGGAAAGAAAATTATATAGGACCGGTGTATCACAACCCTTGTAGACATTTTTCAGTTGTACTAGGTGTGTTACGGGTTGGTTCGACTTAATCGCGGAGTGGTCCGAGAACTAAATCTGGAGATATCTGGAAGGACGACGATGTTTCTTTTGAGAAAAAGCTATCGAAGAATCTTGGAGAGGCTGCATTTGAAAGAGGCATTAGGTCGATTGCTCTGCAGTGAATTTATAATTTACGTAAGGACCGCAAAGATGAGAGGTCATACAAGCAGTAGCCCTTCTCTCGCTCTGTTTGGGAACGGAAGGTGAATGGAAGTCATCAGCAATTGTAGGAGCTACTCACCGCCTGCACCGTATGGTGGCCTTCGGACTATGCATTTAGATGTATCTTTACAACCAGGCGATACAATTTATCGTCTAAACTGGATAAAAGCATCGACGATTGAAGCGTCATTAACGCAGCTCTTTTGTTTATATATGAGGATGTGGCCAACACACAAAACTAGTTTACTCAAAATTCATGTCAAAAAACGATAACCGACATCGTTTCGTTTTTCTCATTTCATCTATTGGGTCACAGTCTGTGACAGCTTCCATATATGATGGAAAGAAACAGTAGACACGAAGGATACCTTGGTTCTGAAAGATATATCAGTAGACTCAAATTTTTCAGGAAAAAACACTGATGCTTTAAGTTCACACGACGCCACTAAGAAGATGTAATCTTGTACTTCAAGTGAAGACTTACATGATGGATAAGTGGAATATAACTTCCATTTGTAGATTTTCAGGCACGTTGAACATGAACTCTGTGAATCAAAATAATGTTTTTGATCAAGGGTTAATGATTTTCTACAGCGCCAGCTTTCACAAACTTAATCTTTTGAAATTCTAGTTTATCGTTCAGTAACTGAACTGGTAAGTGATTGAAGGAATTTACAGTCCCGGCAGGTCACTAGTTGCCGTTATAGCTGCTTTCCTTCAGTGCCAGCTTTAAATTATGAAGGTTCGTTTGTTTAAGTTTTGAGCGTCAGTGTTACTTCAACGTAAAATTTCTCAGATCCACAGGAACATATCATTTACATATGATGTCTAAGTTACAAGCATTCGAAAAAGTCAACACCAGTCTCATTGACTCAAAGGTAAAATAGTTGTATCTGACGGGAGGCGTGCATGGGTAGTCCTTGCAGGTGCGGTGATCACTGTGTCCCCAGTGATGTAGGGGTCAGCGCAACTGCCTAGAAAGCAGAAGACCCGGGTTCGAATCCCGGCTGGGTACACATTTTCAGCTTTGCCCAATCGCAGTTGATGTCATATATTCTATGAATATTAAGTTACGAAATTGTTGGTTTAAAACTGATTTTATTCGCACGGGACATAAACACTTGGTTCGTTGCGAAATTAACTACCTAGGGTACATCCAGTAAGATGAAATTTAAGTAATGATAATTATAGTTTCATTGACTTAAAGGGAAAATAATTTTAAAAAATATTACTTTAAAACATTTTACTATCGCAGGACAGAAACATACTTTTGCGAAATTCACTACCTAGGGACCAGACGCAATAGAATTGAATTCAACTACTGATTATAAATAGTTTGTCTTAAGTATGACCTGCAGCCACAGATAGATATTTCTGTGTTAAAATGTATAAAATAAAGTATGCTACTGATTTATTTCACATCTGTTTATGTTTCGCGACAAGACTATTAATGTAACTTGAAAAGCCTTATTCATGTACTTTGACAGGTCTAAGATTGTATCTTATTTCGTAAAAATATTGTTATGTAAAACATGTTTGATAGCATAGTTTATATTGCTGACGGTATTTCCTGAATGGTATTTAATTTGGCAACTGTATACAAAAGATAAAGATCAAATACTATGTTTCGTGTTTCAGCCCAGTTACTGGAAATCTCCGTGTAGCAGTACATGCCTGAAACACGCAGTTTTTATTAAGACCAGAATACTAGTAATTCCCACATACCAGAATACAATTGGAAATGTAAATTCCTCAAATTACTCAGTACGCATCGACTAACAATTAATAATATTTTCAGCTACCCTGGCTATTCGTCCAAACTAATTTAATCTGTTCGTTGAAACACAAATTCACCGTAACGTGTCGGAATTTTGTGTCCATTTGTCGTTTCAGAGGCTCCATCAAATGTTCAAATGTTTGTTAAGCTTAAGGAACTTAACTGTGGGGTCATCATTCCCTAAAATTACAAACTACTTATGAACTATCTTATACTAAAGACTAAACAAACATCAATGCCCTATGGGGGATTCGAACACCGGAGCGTAGCGGCCGTGCAGACTGTGACTGGCGCGTCGCAGACCGCTCGGCCACCGCGGCCGGCGAAGCTTAATCATTGACTATTGCGAATGAAAGAGTTTTGTTACAAATCTGGAGTGAACTGTAGTTACACGTTTCTTTCCTTGTCGTCACATACGCCACAATATAACTTAACAATAAAATGAAGTGGAAAAAGTCGACGACCACAAGTGGGTACATTGTTTCAAAGGTTCGAATCCTCCCTGGGGCATGGGTGTGTGTGTGTGTTGTTCTTAGGTTAGTTTACCTTAGTATAAATAGTTTGTAAGCTACGCACTGATGACCACGCAGTTTGGTCCGATAGATTTACAAACATTTGTACATTTTTTTATATTTAAGACACTTTGCATTAAATTACAATTTTACCTGAATACCTACTGAGAATAAGTTTGAGAGAGCCTATTGTTTTTCGACGGAAACCGAAAACTACACCGTGAGAGTACTGAAACACACACAGTAAGCCAAAAGATGCTTATTTCAAAAACTCTGGAACAACTGCGAAACCTGAATAAGTCAGTAAGTTTGGGTGAGGTGGAACAAGTTTTACTTTATGTGGATGAATGAATAAAAGTTTGTTAAGCTTATGGGACATAAGAGCTGGGACATCTGTCCCTAAACTTACAAACTACGTATGAACTACCTTATATTAAAGACAGCACAAACAACCATGCCCGATGGGGGGATTCGAGCCGCCGACGGGGACTGGCCTGGCGCATCGGAGCGTAGCTTCTCAATGCGCTCGGCCACTCCGCCACGGCCTTACCTTATGTACGCCATTTCGAAAACGGATATCTTGAATTTAAGGTGTTTTTGTGTTAATGGGAAGGGGGACATGTGATCTATCGGAATACATCAGAATATTCTAAAAGGTTCATTTCTGTAAACAGACTTAACAGAACAATGATGCTTCAAACGTTACAATACATTTGGTTTCGAGATGCAGACTTGACATTTCTCCATAAAAAACAGGAATTTAATGTTGCCTGGGGGGTGTCATTTCTTTACTTTTATTGTACATCCGTTTTGTTTTACATTTGAGGAACTTAAATTCATTAGCTCTTGGTTAATTAATTCTGCCCTACATAACACACCTTGGCGATGCGAAATGTTTAGCATTGTCCTTTCACATTTGCATTTAAGCTAGATCTTTCCATCAAAAGAAGCCTCTACAATAAGCACTTTTTAAAAAATGTTCAAATGTTCGTAGAGCTTCTGGCACTTAACTACGGGGCCATCAGACCCTAAACTTGCAAACTACTTATGAACTAGCTAATATTAAGGACGACAAAAACATCCATGCCCGAGGGGGGATTCGAAACCCAGACCGTAGTGGCCGTGCAGACCGTGACTGCCGTTCCGCAGACCGCTCGACAACCGCGGCCGGCCCACCTTTACAGATTCTTTAATGCAAGGGCGGACCTGAAATAGTGGCAACTATTTGTACACAACCGATACAGAAGCATTACATGTTTGTACCTGTTACTATCCTTGAAAGTAATCGCCAGCGGTTTGAAGAAACCGTTTCCAGCAATCTGGAAGACGTAGTATAACGTTAGCAGAGCCTGTCCTGTTGTTGGTGCGAATGGACCAGTCTATTACCTATCGAATCCGTGGAAGAGATCTGAAGCGAAGGCCACGAAGTGGTTCCTTCATTTTCAGAATCAAAACAAAGTCACAAGGAGTTAAATTCTGGAAGTATGGTAGATTGTACAGTACTTTCCAGTCCCATCGACCGAACAGAGCAGCCACAGGTTGCGCTGTATGCGCCCAGGAATTGTCATTCAAAATGTTTGGTGTGTTGGTGAAAAAGTGTTGCCGCTTCTTTCGCAAAGCTGGTCGCCAATCAAGCTACAAAAACGAACAGTAATATTGTGTATTGACGTTTTGCTGTAGAGGAACGTAGTGCGTTTGAATAACACCATCATAGTCTTGCATGAGAATCACCATAACTTTCACCTTACTCGGCCTCTTGAAGATCTTGATGACACTGTCGTGTTGTACGACCTCTGGCACATTCAATCTCGATCCAACTCCATTGCTTCTGTTTCGAAAACATAGTGACACCATTACGTTATACCGCTCGCTTACAAGTGACTGTGTATCCCTAGATTGTGCGCACTCCGGTGACGTGGGAATGTGAATGTAAGAAATGCATTCTATTGTATTAACAAAATTGGTTCCCCATTTTATTTGTTTTCTATCTGAATAAACAAGTTTAAGTTCAGCATAATCCGTAAATTGCCTATAAATTGTAGTTTTAGAGCATATTCCCTCTTTTATTTAATATTGTTCTTCCCAAGTGCTGAGAACTAAAAAAAATGTTCAAATGTTTGTTAAGCTTATGGGACTTAACTACGGGGTCATCAGTCCCTAAACTTACAAACTACTTATGAACTAATTACGAACTAGGACGGCACAAACATCCATGCCCGAGGGGGGGATTCGAACCCCCGACCGTAGTGGCCGTGCTGACCGTGACTGGAGCGCCTCAGTCACCTCGGCCACCGCGGCCGGCTGCTGAGAACTAGCTCATATGCAAGTTTTATGTCTAAATTCCGTTGCGCCATAAATGTTTTATTAGCCACATTTCTAAGATAATTTTAATTGTCGTGGCTTGCGTATTAATGTCTGTGTGTAATAACGTGTGAGCTGCTATGTATATTGACCACTGTAGTATTAACGTCCTGTTATTGAAGTAATTTGAAACGATTCAGTTCTCAGTTTGGGCCAGGGAACAAGGCTTTATAGCAAGGAGTAACCAGTAGTTCATACGGACCTCATTTACTAATTTTAGTGGTAAGACAAGGCTCTTGTTTCGTACAGTGGTCGACTTTAAAACTCATAAAAAATAACAGATTTATACGTTCTCATCAATACGTAAGTGTACAGATATGATATCGTTTGCAAGCCTATTGGACCAGTCAACCCATAGACTTACAATAAAGATCACACGCACACACACACACACACACACACACACACACACACACATGATCGATGGAGTCTCGACATCTGGTGCAAACGGTTGCTAGTCCATAGAATGACGCCTTAGATCACGCGGCCATTCCGCGCGGGGTACAGAGATGAACAGAAGCATTATCACCGAATAGCGTATGACCACCATCAAGTCACACGGGGATACAAATCTGTCTTTATTTACTGCACAGTGCTATAAGAAAGTCAGTAAACCTTCGAAGTATCCGTGCACAGGAGTTGGTCGAAAAAAAATAACTTGTGTAGTCCTTTATCTCGCCTGTTTCGCGGCAATTCCTATTCAGTAGATGTTAGTTCCTTTATGTTATTTTCTGTTTTTTAGCATTATACACTACGGAACGTAAAATTTGTTTTTAGTTATGATGGAAAAGGATTCTTCCTCCCGGAGAATTCGGGTTTTATACCTTTGAGGAAGTAAAACAAAAATAATAAAATAAAAAGAGAGAGAAAGAAATACGAGAATAAAAAAAATTGAATTAAAGCTAAAAAAACAAATTCATAAAATTAGTTTGATGGAATAAATGAAAACCTAATAAATTTGAACGTTTGTGTGTTGCGTCTGACCTACAACATCTACTATTCACCAACACTGACGTAATTGTTAAGCACATACGAAGTGTTCCACAGTTGTGCAGTGGTTTCAAACTGGCGAATTTCAAAGCTCTCGGGAAGGACCAAGACCGCGGGCAGCTGGCGGACAGCTGAGAAGGCCGAGGAAGTTTCAATTGCAGTTTCGAGTTACTAGTTCCCAAGTTCTGCGGGCCATAATTATCGTCGACAGAACTTTAACAACGTGACTATGAGTAAATATTAAATGGGGAAAGTTGTATGTCTCTCAAAACTCGTAAAGCCGAAAAAGTTGAGTATAGCATAGGAAGAAGTTTCCTTCAATCTAAAAACTTGTTCTCTGCAAACAGAGACGAGAGGGATTTAATGACAGCACCATTAACTCAATGTAATAAAGAATCTATTGGATGGATACGAACTCATCCCACATGGCTATTTTGTCAGTATTTCGATACAAATCCGTCAGTCTCTGACATTCAATTTACGCTGTACATAGTTTCCTTTATATCTGATAAAATATTCACACAACAGTCGAAAATCCTGTAATGTGAAATGATAAGCTTATAGCGCATAAATTTCAGAGGAGTGTGCTTACTTGTGATTTCAGGGCAGGCACAAGTAAAACATTATTTGACCTCAACTGAGAAATTACCCATACTGTACGAGACGGCATCTGTCGATCTGCCCATATACTTGTTAATATTCTATGATGTTATTTGCAAGGAAGCATCGGAATGGAAGAGAATACAAACAACTTGTCACCTTCTAATAAGTGGAATTTCATCGTCACGGAGACTGTTAATTTTCTGAGTATACTTAAAAGCACCCTTAAAAATGAAAGCCAAAGAAGAACATAGAAGAACTCACCACGAGGGAAAGTTTTGTTATTTTATTTTGTGATATTGAAGACATCATTTTTATTAATATGCTGTTAAAGAATGAGGAATATTTCAACACCGCAATAAAAAAATATATTACACATAAGAGAAGAAATACAGAGCGCCTTTACCAAAGATAATGGACCGAGTCTCTTGTTATACATCGTAATAGTTGAGCTAAATTGTAAATATCACTAAGTATTTATATAAAACCGCAAGCATCACAGATTTAAATCCCATAGGCTAAAATTTAGAACTTATTCGATAAAAATATCTGTGGAATACAAGCAATTTTTTCAAATGTTTGTATAGTCTATGGGACTACGGGGTCATCAGTCCCTATTACAAGCAATTCCAAACAAAATATCAGGAACGAAGTAGATGGAGAATGGGAAGGAATTGGGTCACAGCACAAGACCATTTACGACGAATAAAATTTTCAAGTAATTATGAAATACAGACACATGATTGCTGTACTTAAAAATATTTTGAAACATCATCTACAATTGATGCTGTTCAGCTATGTTTCAAACTGACACGTAAAGGAGCTAGAAAGTTGCTCTAGGACAGATCTATTATCCAGTTACGTTCCTATATTCAAAATGATTCGGTCGGATTTTAAGAAAGCAAAGTCTTAAACATTGATTTATTATTTAAGAAGATTTATCCTGTTGTATAATAATTAGCAATGAGAATGGAAGACGAAGGATGAGGTGATCAAGGAAGTAGGATACAAAAGAAGGAAAGAAAAAATGCATAAATCGTGTGAAGGCTTTGCCCCTACAGTCTGTACATCGATGAAGAAATGGTGAAGATTCGTATAAAAATTCAGGAGAAAAGGACGCCATTGAGGAATACCACTGATGTCATTGTAATCATTAGTGAAATTGGAGTCGTATTACACGATATGTTAAATGGACTGAGCAGTCTACTAAGAACTGAATACAGAATGAAAATGGGATGGACGGTCTTACCATCTCTAGTTTCATACAAACATGGTATGTGTTCAGAACTTGGCCAAGATTGATAGAAAAGGAGGAGTGTATTTTAGATGGCTAAACATTAGACGTAATGGCATTTCTAGTGGAGGACTGGTGATATAGAGTTGTTTATGTTACTACAATTACCAAACAGTGGTAATGCAGAGGAAAGAGAGCGGTGGGTTCGATTCGTTATGCGGAAACATTCAAATTTTACTTTCAAACTTTACGCTACATACATTGCAATTAGAATGAAATAATACTCAACAAAATATTTCATTTATTAGTATTTTCATATTGTGGTGTCGCACAAGTACAAAGTGCGCGCCACCTACTTTCGCCGCGCGGCGCCGCCATGCACGCACGGCGCGGCGTTCTTACGACGACAGCCACGAGCGCCCTCTGCTGCAACCCCGCAACCCCGCTCGTGGCCGCCACGGAAAGACATCGTCACTTGGGACTGAGATAGCAACCAGTGAGGACCTTCGTAATCATATAGGCACCAGTGAAGACTTTGCTATCGTACAGGCACTAGGCAGGCCTCTAACAACTATGTATCAACATTCTGCAGTACTATGTAAAAGTTAAGTATTGTATAAATTCTGTGCAATATATATCTCTTTCTAATTTACTCTAGTGTTTATAGTTTCTGGCTGCTCCCCTCCGTACCTGCACCAGCGTGCTATTTTTGTTCCTGTGTCGGGCTCATTCCACTCGGCCACCGACACCTACGACGAGGCTGGGACACAAAAGCGGCGACGAAGTTGGGACACAAAACATATAACACATGAAAAGGAGAGTTCCGTATTTCAAACAAATTTCTACGAATAGTATTGTACTCACAGCATCTAGGTAGCCGCCTATAGCTTCCCAAGAAGGGATTTCCATTAAAGCGAGCAGGACATTTGCTTTCTTAAACTTCATATTGACATTAGGTCAAACCTCGATAACTGTACAGGAGCTTTGTGTTCCTGGTACAGAAAAATCGGCACATAGGCTATAAGGGACAAAACAATTGGACTCATTTTCGCATTAGCTTCTAACGAAGTAAAATGAGGTTCTCATCTCCCATCATCACTGTTTTCATGTAGCTATGTTCTGTTTTTAAAAAAATAGGAAAAATTACTATCTGGATGCGCCCCGCACAATGAAACTCCGAAACCGCTGTATCAGTCGTTAATCTATTTGAACAGTTTATCTCGAAAACTATTCCAAGAATTTCTCTATAGTTTTCTGAGGTAATATAAACGTTTTTGGGGCAACATGGAGTCGTTATTTAATCAAGATATCGTGATTTCAATTTTGATCTGTCAACGTCTATTCTATCAGGTAACATAATTATCAACGAAATTACTAAATAAGTTTTTACTCTATTTTCACAAGTAAACTGTGCATATCTTTGCGAAACCTGTAGACATTACTGCATATAAATTGGATCAGGAAGAATAGGTATCGTAAACTAAAGTTATACGAATTTATTCTGATTGATAGTTCACCAAGTAACCAATAGATGGTGTTGTTAATTTCTTAATACATAAAGGAACGAACTTATGACTCTCTAATCTTTTCAGTGTTAGCAGCAGTACTCAACCGTGAAAAGCAACACTATGGGAAAGTCATTCCTTAGCTTCATTTGCGAAGCAAGGGTGTGCAGCTAGTTCAGGAATAAGCTTCAACTATTATTGTGAACTGGAGATGTTGTCACTAGAGAGAAACTAGTAGTAGCGGACCACAGGATACGAGTGAAGAGTGATGATTCGAAGACAATTTAACACTAAAACCGCCGGAGTTTTTAACACCGCCAATGGGACAGAAGTGTCCCATTTCAGATCGATGCGTTACTGTTTGATCCTACTCATTTAATTTTAAGAGACGGGTATTTCTGTAAGAAAAATTGACACTGATGGTCTCATATGTTGTTTGTATTCTAAATATTAAGTACAAATGTGCTAGATACAATTTAATTCAAAACGGTTTCACGTAACAACATAAATATAAAATATTCTCTTTATTTTTAGACAAATGATCTACAGTATGCAAATACCTGAAAATTGTTTATTATGTCATAAAGAGATAATTTAAAAAAAAATAGAAATCCAGCCATAGCATGAAGTTTTCAATTCAAAGTGATATTTTCTACAACTAAGATTAACGTAATACGACATCAATACAATATCGTAGTCTAATATCATTCTGCACTTCGATACATTTTCCAAAGATAAAATTACAGTTTATCTAATTCCTTTTAGACACCTACCAGTCATCATGGTCTGTAGACTGTACTTAGAAATGTGCACAGACATAGGGAACTACAGCAACACATTTCTTGCACACTGGTTTGTCATACGATGCACATTTGTATAAACTTTTTCCTTCTCTGCAAGATTTTCGAATCTGTCAACGGCAGCAGTTCCCACCTACATCTGATGCTTCAACTAGAACTGGTAGAGCTCCAACCCTGATTTCTATATAGTCTTTGGCAAGTTGAACTGCATGCTTCAGAAGGAATTCTCGTCTTGTTATTCTAATGCCTGCTAAATCTGAGCTATTATAAAAAGTATGAACAGGCCACCTTCTTCCATCAGCTTTCACTGAGTATTTGCAGGCCATTTGGTCAACATAATCTCCATATTCGGATTCATTGTAACTTGTCACAGTTGCAGGCTTTGACTTCATATAATTTCCAATTTGTACATCTGGATGCAAGGAACGGAAAATTATTACTATTTTTCCTGTCTGTGCTTGATACACTGTGAGGGTTATATCGTCGTTTTTGAAAACAACAGTCTTGTGTGGGGTCTCACGAGCTTTCTTCACGCACTCAGGCATTGCCCGTCTAATTTTGTTCATGGTACCAAGCAAGCTGGTTCGATTTGTTTTCAGCTTTCTTGCTACTAAAAGTGAAGTAAAGAAATTGTAATTATCAGAATGTGCATCACTGCCCTCTAATTCATTTAAGCTCTCCGTCGTACTATTATTCCATCATAATCAAAATTTGTTGAAATACAATCTACATGTTTCTCTTCGGATTTATCTTCAATACTACACGGCAACGCTAACAGCTGCTCAACTGAGAGACCGCGCCGACGAGCCATGTTGCACTACCTCACACGTCCTGTCGCCTATATTTAAATAAATTTTTACTGTCAAAGGCACTGAACTCATTGCTTCACATCAGCATTGTAGCCGCAGACAACAGTAAAAGCCTCTAACAATGTGTAACAATCGACAACGTTTAGTGTATACAATAGGACAAAAATGTCCCATCGGTGGTTTCCGGTATTTGTCGTTGTTTTATCAATAACTACGTATCACATAGCGATGACTTCCATTTAGAAGTGGACTAGTGTAAGAAACATTAAACGTTATGATGCCTCATCAACCTCATGAAACAAATAAACGAAGAGAAGGGAGAAAAATGTCCCATCGGCGGTTCTAGTGTTAAAAGAAATGATAGACTTCAGTAATTAATTCATTACTTAGTTCTCGGAATTCCAATTTGTTTGTTAAGTGTGTGCTTCCGAGAAAGAAACTTACAAATGTCGTGGGCTAACAGTATTTACAGCTTTCGTGCGTCAAAATACTGTCATGTAACTGCGATTGCCTTTGGAATAAATCATTCTAACACAAATGTTTCGCTCTTCTTTCATTTCAGGATATCTGTGAGCTCTTCATCAATTTACTGATGCAGGCTGCTGTGTGTTACCGGCAAAGAACAGCTAAACCCGAAATATAGCCCAGAAACACTCGGTGTAAGTCTGACAACAAGGAGTCAAGCAGAATACGAACGTTAACAACATCACAAACCGCGACTAAATTACAAGTTGCTTTTCAGACAAGACATGCGCAGCATTCTGTACAGATTTTTAGTGATATTCATTGCAATAGATATATGAGTAGCCTAATATCAAATCTGGACATCTGACCTAATAGTCGAAATTTAGTTAGCAGTCGATCGTAAAGGAAGTTTATCGCTATTTTCATTGGTGAAGTCCGGTTTTTTCCAAAAATTGACCTAAATGTCATAAATCGTATGTTAAATTTGACTGTTCACATCAAAAACGGAGAACTACACAAGAGCTTTATGTCAAATTCGGACACTTGTTGAATAAAGCAGTGTGCACCAATGGGAACACAGTATATGATCACATGACCTGGAAAATCAAACATGGCGACAGTATGTACCAGGTACTAAAACGCATTAGCCCGTACATAAGTTTTATAGTACTTTTCTACAGTATTATCACTAATAACCCTCTTAAAGCGAGTGAAAGGAAACATATCACCAGCGTCGGAAGGTAAAGCTAGGAAGCAGCTGAGACAATCTGAAAAGTGGAAAATACAGTTTGAAAAGAAAAAAAAGATAAGACTAGCTTTTAAACTACACTTTTCTATTGTAAGGATGTATACGGAAAAATCTGGCGACTATTTGAACAGACCTTATCCTAATAATTTTAAAGATTCACTGCCGTAATATTTCATTTTGTATATAGAATTAAAAAGATTAATATGAATATTGTAGGTCTGCATTTTTCCAATATGTAATGGAGTTCAAAATTTAATATTTTCCACTTTATTTCCATATTCCTATAATTTCCCAGATTATATAGCGGTAAAAGATTCTCGTCAGCATTAAGCGAACTCTGTGTTTCAAAAACGGACATCTGAAACCGTGTTCACATCAAAAGCGGATACCTACACGTCTTGGTTTCAAAGACGTACATCTGTATTTTCAAACACAATTTGAAGGTGCTTGAGCAATCAAATTGATATTAGCCACTTCAAAGAATAAATCCTCTAGTTTTAATGTTGATAATTCTCAAATCAGCATATAAACGTATTAGCTCTACTTTTCGCAATAAAAATGACATTCTGGCAAACGACAAATTTTCATCTTTGATAATAGGCTACCCATATAATGTTTAACTGCGACAAGAAATCAAACTAAACGCTGTTAGCTAGTAATTAGCAACTGCCAACCAAGGGTATATATACAAAAATAATAATAAAATACTCCAACTTTCGGTAGAGTACGTAGGGGCAAGTTCTTTATAACGTGCGTGTATTTGCTACTGTAAACTATCGATAGGTCGTTGTTGTTAGCAGCATCGCTGGTCGCAGCTGCGTCACGAGCGTTTACACTCCGCTAGAGGGAGGGTCAGTGACGCGTGGCAGGTATTTTAAGCGCTGCCCCGTCAAGCTGTCACAATCTGTTACCCTCGGCGGGGTTGTTGGCTTAGCCACTCCATGTGGCAAGGCCGGCGACGTACTGCCTACTGGATGCTTCGGTCGCTGTTATCTATTGAAGTAATAAATGTTTATTGTTTGCCTTTATACTAAAATTTTTCCATATTTTTGCACATAATTATATAAAGATTTCTAAAAGTATAATTTATTTTAGTAGACCTATATATCTGCTATTTCTGTCAGTCTAGGATCTTCGAGTGTTTGTCAGATATTTTTCTCGTTGTTTCCTGCTTATAATCCTTTTCGTAGTTTTTCTACACTTCATTACTTGCATGAAGGCCTACGTTCTTTTTACAGCGCATTCACTTCAGTGACATAAATATCTTAACAATGAGTTTAGAATCCGTATTTTGCAATCTTAGTCATATTAAAATTAATATTATACGATTAAATTTTATTTTGCGAAGGTATATTTTATGTTAATAATTGTTGTTTCGTATAAAATGATCGACAATCATTCTTTTTATTGAAGGAAAGAAGTTCGCCCTTTTGTCAAGCACGTAAGAGCCATGGTTATGCTACTGTGGTTTTCTGATTATACTAAAGAAGAATAGAGCGCAAAAAATTAATCATGCAATTCTGATCACAAACCGAATATTTGTTTGATGCTCTCAAAGCCACTGTATCATGCGCACTGTCCACAATTATGAATAACTGTAGCATCCTATGTCCTTAAAATCTTTCTTACTGCAGACTGCTCTTGTTTTCCGTCAACAGTTTTTACTAACCACACTACCTTACAATTCTAAACTGCTGATAACCTGATGTCTCAAAATGTCTCCTTTCAACGGATTCCTTCTTTCACTCATGTTGTGGCAAAATTTCCGGTTTTACCCTTTCCTATTTAAGATATGCTTATGACATGGTATTATTGGCAGAAAGTGAGCGGACAGCGTACAACATGCTGAAAGATCTGAAAGAAGCTTGTGTGGATTTTGGGATAAAAATAGACGCAGCAAAAAAAAAAAAAAAAAAAAAAAAAAAAAAAGAAAGATGGGAAAGTTCCACAGGTCACACCTATATTCAAGAAAGGCAGTAGGAGTAACTCACAAAACTGCAGGCCTATTTCATTGACGTCAATTTGCAGCAGAGATTTTGAACATATCCTGTATTCAAATATTATGATTTATCTCCAACAGTATGATCTATTAACAAAAGCTCAACACGGATTTAGAAAATATCGTTCATGCGAACCACTGCTAGCAATTTACCAACACGAATTGATAGGTGCTATAGACAAGAGTTCGCAAATCGATTTCGTATTTTTTGATTTCCAGAAGGCTTTTGACACCGTACCTCACAAACGGCTTTAAATAAAATTGTGTGGTTATGGTATATCGCACCAAATTTGTGACTGGATAGGGATTTCTTGTCAGAGAGGACACAGGTCTACGTTTCGACTAAATCGAAGGTGATATCGGGCGTTCCTCAGGGTAGCGTTATTGGCCCTCTACTATTCCTTATTTACATAAACGATTTAGGGTAAAATCTAAGTAGCTCTCTTAGGTTGTTTGCAGATGAAGCCGTATATTTACCGTCTAGTAAAATCATCTGAAAATCAAAACCAACTGCAGAACGACCTGAATAAGATATCACTATGGTGAAAAAATTGGTAATTGATTCTAATAATGAGAAGTATGAAATCGTCTACATGAGTACGAAAAAAATTCGGTAAACTTAGTTTACAAGATAAATCAATCTAAAGTGAAGGCCGTAAACTCCACTAAATACATAGGGGTTACTATTACTTCAGACTTACATTGGAAACAACACGTAGATAATGTCGTGGGAAAGGCGAACGAGATACTGCATTTATTGGTAGAACCCTTAAAAGATGCAACAGAACTACAAAAGAAACTGTATACACTAAGCTTGTCCGTCCATTTTTGGAGTATTCCTGCCCGGTGTGGGTTTGACGGAAGACACCTAAAGTGTCCAAAGAAGGGCAGATCGATACGTATTGTCGACAGCGTCACGGAAATGATACAGAACCTGGGATGGGAATAATAACATAGCGCTTATCGCTAAGGCGAGGGCTACTTACGAAACTACAATCGCCAACATTCTCCTCCGAATGCGAAACTATATTTTTGACTCCCACTTACATAGGTAGAAATGATCATCAGAGTACAATACGAGAAATCAGAGCTCGAACAGAGAGATTCAGATGTTCTTTCTTCCCGCGCGCTGTTCAAGAATGGAATGGGAGGTAAGTAGTATAATGGAGGTTCGATGAACCCTCTGCCAGGCACTTAAATGTGATTTGCAGAGTATCCCATGTAGATGTAGATTTAGAAGTGGCGACAGATCTCTGTACTACTTCATGCGCTGTCAGATTCAGTTCCCAGTCAGGATATAATAGGTGCATAACATAGATTCAGAAAACCGCGAGCTTCGATAGGCACTTGCTCAGAAAAAAAAAATTAATTGACATCGTTACACTATTTTATGATTAATATTTTCTTGTATTTAATTAATGAGGACGACGGTATGCGTGCACTCGACAGCTAGGAAAAAAATATGTGAGCCATTTCTGATTTCCAATGCCTAGGCCACAGATGACTGTATGCAACCAACACAGCACAGCTGTGTCGCAGATTCTCTAAACGCCCCTTGACATATTCGTTGTACAATACAGAATTGGTTGCAAAAGACCCTGCTAGGAAACATCGCTCCTAAAAGCAGTCAGTTCAGGTGTGAACAAATACCGCCATGCAAAAAAATTATGAAATACGTGATTAGAGGTGGCTATGTCTTTAAATCTTGTAACTTATATTTCATTGCAATAATTGGCATGACAGTTGTCCTATCATCTACATTAAATGAGATGACGACCTTTATTGTCGTGTCCTGACTATGAACATACTGTTAACCAAATAAAGTTGGTATATATGATCGATACTCGATAGGCATAAAGACGCGTAAAATATGCACGTTTTCATCGGTATCGGTTTACAAGACAGGATGTCTGCACTAGGAGATGAATGACGATAATTTAGCACTGCGCCGGAAATCCCATGATGCATTTTTTCTCTCTGTGGAAACCACTGAAGGCATGTAACACCGTGCAACTCGTGGGAAAATACATTAAGTAAGTTTCTCGTTATCCGAAGGGATTAGAACCGAGTACCTGTAAGAACTATTAACTAAGCACAATCAGGGGTCGGATATTCAATATGAAGTGACGATTCAAATCACTTTTGCTTAGCAGGAAATCAAACCCGGCAATTTTCGCTATCGTATTATAGCTACGATTAGAGATATATTATGTCTTGTGTCTTAAATAGTAGCGCGACGAACACGTGTGCGGATAGAGGTAACGCAACAAATAATTCTGTACTTCTTGGGACCCCAACCCTGCGCTTACTGTCGTTGTTCTCACACAGAGATCTGCCAGCTATCACATTCTCGCTCACCAGTAACTAGAATAGACCGTAGAGACCTGGAGGGCTTTGGCAACAGCGAAACAATGAGATGATGGCACAGTATCACCGTGAAGGATCAAATCCAAAGAAAATTGGAATCAGGGAACTAATTCCAGTCTGTAACGTTAGAGGCCTACGCTATCGACACTCGCGAGTAATTAAAATTTAGAATGACACGTCTACCTGATGACTTAATTACCCCGATAAGGCAATCAGCGGGGAAAACGATAACGTAGTGGAGGTTACACAACGTTATGAACATTAAAGATTGATGTACTCTATAATATGTTTCATTCTGCGCCCCATATACATTACTATTGTTAACGTCAGTCGAGAACCGCTGACCCGTACGTCGAGAATCTGAGGCTCCAGTAGGCAACAGTTTATTTATGTGTGTTGCGGTTAAAGGGGAGTGCAATATGAAGTTATATGATGAATGAGCAGTACATGGTCGTCAGCCATTGCGCCTGATGAGCTGGCTGCCCGCCAGACGCAGCCTTGTGACGGCCTTGCTTTATAAGCTGCCGCGGCTGACGCTTATCGCCCAGTGGCTGCTATATAAACACACAAACAAGTACGCGTTTTAATTCCTTATTCATTTTTTTTATAACTGAGCACACATCACACGGTACGGTAGAAGTTGGCTCCACTTTAGCCATTGTTAGGAATAGTAGTCAGCATCATGAATTGCAGACGAAAACTTTAAAAACGCAACCTGTTTCTATCGTTTTATGTCCTATGCCGTTAGACTGCAAACAGAATAAGTCTGATTGAAGGTTAGAGATAGTCTCGTTCAACTTCTAATCAGGCAGTAACACCAAAATAAAATAAATAAATAAATAAATAAATAAATGTACAAATGTTTGTAGAGTCTATGGGACTGAACTACGGGGTCATCAGTCCCTAAACTTACAAATTACTTATGAACTACTTACAACCAAGGACGGCACAAATATCCATGCCCGAGGGGGGATTCGAACCCCCGACCGTAGTGGCCGTGCAGACCGTGACTGGAGCGCCTTAGTCCCCTCGGCCACCGCGGCCGGCAATACCAAAAACTTCGTAATCAATTTTCGTAAAAGGGCTCACGGGTGTCTGTCATGGCAAGTTTAGCACCACAAGCCATCGGCCTCTCCATGCAGACCTGTGTCAGCCGAAAGCGACACATCGGGCACCGAGCCCAATCTCCAGAGGAAGTTATGCCCTCGAATGCTGTAATGTTGCGTATGCTATGATACTATGTTTCAGCATGTTATGGGGCGATTTTGTACAAGCGTATTTACCTATGGTCCAATGATGTTCAAGTTTCTAGAATAACTCGTGCAATGACAACTTGAATATTTTTAAAATCACGAGAAGCAAAGTTGATGCACTAGAAAACGAGGTCTAAGACGTGGGTAAGTTGGGTTCTCTTTGTGTTTGATAAAAGTATGAAAGTGAAAGCACTGGAGGCCATGTGAAACGATTGTGCCCTCTAAGGAATGAGAGCTGTCGAGAACGTCAAGTAGTAGGATTGTAGTTAGATAAATTATTCACCACATTCAGGAAGATAAACAGGCATTAGTAGAGGAGGTTATTGTGGTCTCCTGCTATGGTTAATTACAATGTATTTTAATCAAAAATAGCAGCTGCATTTATCGACCGGATTACAGTTTTGGTTCCAAATATTTTTTTCTAGATTTTACAGTCAGAGTTTTCTGTTCAAAAATGTTCAAATGTTTGTATAGTCTATGGGACTTAACTACGGGGTCATCATTCCCTAAACTTACAAACTACTTATGAACTACTTCATTTAAAACTTCCGGGCTCATAAGCCGTGGTCGATTTATAAAACTTTCCCCTAACGTTTCATCTTCGGCTGCGGAAGACATCTTCAGAGGTAGAATGGCGAACTGCGATGAGAACTTGAGGGAGCGCCGTATATAAAGGCAATGTAGAGGGCACCACAAGACATCACGTGACGTCTGCTACGACACTATCTCTGGTATTGCCAACATTCTTGGCAGAGAAGAATCGATTGTCATATCGCTGGTGTAAAGCAGAAGTCCAAATTCTGTCTAATTTAACAGCTTCCTCTTTCCTGTTAAAGTTATTGCGATGTTTATAGATCTCGATTGCTTCTCTATATGTGCGCGCATGATAGTGCGAAGTTTTTGAGATGACACTAGTCTTATTAAATTTAATTTCATGATTGGTATCTTGGTATACATGTTCTGCTACGGCCGATTTCTCCGTGTGCCCCAGGCGGCAATTCCTTTTATGTTCGACCAGACGAGTATTGACGCTCCTTTTTGTAGTTCCAATGTAGACTGAACCACAGCTGCAGGGAATTTTATATACACCTGGTGTATTCAACGGATGTCGTGCATCTTTTGCAGATCTTAAATACACTTTTATCTTCCTTGTAGGTCTGAAAATGGTTTCTACCCCATACTTGTCCAGCACTTTTCCAATACGGTCTGTAACCTTATTTATGAATGAAAGGAAAACTTTCCCCTTAGGCGGTTGTTGTTCCTTGTTAACATTAACTTTCTCCCTGGGACGAAGGGCTCTGTCTATTTCTTTGGTAGAATAACCGTTCTTCTGGAAGGTGGATCGTAAATGCTCCAACTCATCTTTTAAATAAGTAGGTTCACAAATTTTATGCGCCCTGTCAACCAATGTTTTAACCACACCTCTTTTTTGTCTGGGATGGTGGTTAGAGTCTTTATGCAGGTAACGGTCAGTATGAGTAGCCTTCCTGTAGACCTTGTGGCCCAACGTCCCGTCCACGTGCTTGATTACAGAAACATCGAGAAAGTTCAGCTGCCCGTTGCTCTCTGTTTCCATCGTAAATTGTATTCTGGGGTTGTGTTAAGAAGGCATCTAATTCCTCTGCGCCGTGTTTCCATAGCACAAAAGTGTCATCGACATATCGAAACCACCTAGCTGGCTTTTTATTAGCAGTCTGCAACGCCTGTTGTTCGAACGACTCCATAAATAGATTGGCCACCGCTGGACTCAGTGGACTGCCCATAGCCACTCCGTCAATCTGTTCATAGAACTCGTTATTGTACTGAAAATAAGTAGTGGTGAGGCAGTGTCTAAACAATGATACTATGTCAGGTGGAAAAATATCCGCTAAGCAAGAGATAGCTTCGTTTACTGGAATCATCGTGAACAGAGACACTACGTCAAAGCTAACGAGAATATCACTATGGGCAACATTCATCTCTTTTAGTTTTTCAATGAAATGAGCTGAATTTCTTATATGGCTGTCAGTTTTTCCAACATAGGGTTGCAACAACGAGGCTAGATGTCTGGCTAACTCGTGAGTGGGTGACCCAATGGCACTCACAATTGGCCTTAGCGGAGTCTGTTCTTTATGCACCTTTGGGAGTCCATAGAGCCTTGGTGGATACGCTTCTGTTTTGCAGAGCAACTTCTTGTCGTCAGAAGCGAAGGAAGATGCTTTCACCAGTTGATTTGTCGTCTTTAAAATCTTCGTAGTTGGATCCTACTGCAGTTTTTTTTATAGTTGGCTGGGTCCAAAATATCCTTAATCTTGTTATGATAGTACTCACTCCTCAATACGACGGTTGCATTTCCTTTATCTGCGGTGAGAACCATGATGTTGGTATCTGCGTTAATATCTCTCAGCGCCTTCCTTTCTTCGTGAGACAAATTACTTTTTGGTGGTTTACATTTACGCAAAATTCTGGCTGTTTCCATTCTAATTACATCAGCAGACTGTTGTGGAAGTAGCCTGATGCCTGCCTCAATATTTGATATAATATCTTCCGTGGGTACTTTTTGTGGAGTCACTGCAAAATTGCCCCCTTTGGCTAGTACAGAAATTTCAACTTCACTCAGAGTTTTATCAGACAGATTGATAACAGTGCGGGAATTATCGTCAACTGAATCAACACACACATTCTTCTGGAGACCAGAAAATTTCTTCTTCTGTCTATTGACAGAAATCTCTGCATTACGTTCCATGGTTCTGAACGTTAGGTTGTCAGCCTTATTCCAATCCCAACACTGCATACTATTGCTAATAAATAAGTGAAGATGTAATAGCTTACTGCTAGTTTCCGCTAGTAGTCCTCTCGTCTGGTGAATCCTCTCTCTCAGCATTTCTGTTTCCATGCGGTTGTAAACTTCCTCTTCACCTTTATGAACTTCGGAACGGTGGAAGTGTCCCGGCAGCGGAACAGGAAAGTCAGCGAACACAGTTGTTGTGCCTTCTTCTTGCGCAGTCTCTCCAGTCGACGAACTGATGATGACATGTCCTCCCCGTAGAGGCGTTTGATCATACAATGTAAGCTTTCACGGCCGGCGTCAACTTCATTTAAAACTTCCGGACTCATAAGCCATGGTCGATTTATAAAACTTTCCCCTAACGTTTCATCTTCGGCTGCGGAAGACATCTTCAGAGGTAACTGCATTCTGTTTCTAAGGCATAGCTACAGAAATACAAATAAGACTCACTGTCATATAATATTGGAAATCTGGCAATCAGAAACTACGTATTCGAGCAACAGGGAGCAGTCACTTTTCCTGCCTCTCGTCGATTACAGCGGCTGGTATTGTTCCTGCCGATTATGGAAGTGGTTCCTGGCAATATTTCAGGATATGTCAGGCAGCTCTGACCGACGAGCTACTTCCTAGTTGCTAAGTTGATTTTTCTTGTCATTGTTACTGAATAATCTAAATGATTCTCACTTACGGCGTTTGTAAGCACAGGAAAGGCGTTGAACGTCGAAATTGCGACTGATCTTGTATTTAACGTTAATATTTGTTACAGTAAGTATGGGGGCAATAAAGAAGGGCTGCAACCCATAGAATTTCGCTAACTCGTGATTGAAACAAAAGTGATTTCGGGTTGTGGTTCCAATATCACTGAGCGACGGATTATTACCTCATCTGTGTCACAACCATAAGAATCCACATCAAATATCAGTAGAGATATTTCAAGAAAACTAATGTATTAAACATCGCCGAGCTATTTCAGATATTTTTTTCAGTTATATGAAGCTTTCTGGCTTAGCTCTCATATAAATCGTTCCATGAACCCAGAAACCAACGGGTTCAGAGTTAATTTTATCATTACATCAACATGGATACTGTGCAAGTCACATTGAAGTACTTGGCAGAGGTTTCATCTAACCACTTTTATGATATTTCTGTACAATCCCATTTTCTAAAATCTCGCGGTAAAATGTTTTCGATCTGATTTATATTATTATGATGATTTAGCTGACTCGTGTGTGAAACAAAAGTGGTTTCGGGTCGTGGTTCCAATGTCACTGAGCGACAGATTATTACCTCATCTGTGTCAGAACCATAAGAATGCATATCAAATATGAGTGACTACTCCTTGTTGCTCAAATACGTAGTTTCTGATTGCCAGAATATATATCAGTATGGATTTAGGAGAAACGTAGGAACACGGGAAGCAATACTCACATTACGAATTATCTTAGAAGATAGGCTAAGGAAAGGGAAACCTACATTTAAGCGTTTGTAGATTTAGAGAAAGCTGTTTGCAATGTCCACTGGAATACACTCTTTCTTATTTTGAAGGTAGAAAGGGTAAAATGTAGGCAGCGAAGAGTTATATTCAACCTATACAAAAGCAGACAGCAGTTTAGCAGTTTAGACAGCAGTTTAGAGTCGGAGGACAAGAAAGGGAAGCTGAGGTTTGGAAGGGAGTAAGACAGGTTGTAGCTTTCCCCCAATGTTCTTTAATATGTACATTGAGCACGCAGTGAAGGAATTCAATGAGAAATTTGGACAGGGAATTAAAGTTCAAGGAGAAGAAATAAAAACTTTGCGGTTTGCCGATGACATAGTAATTTTGTCAGAGACTGCAAAGGATCTGGAAGAGCAATTGAATGGAAAGGACAGTGTCTTGAAAGGATGATATAAGATCAACATTAACAAGAGTAAAACGAGGGTAATTGAATGTAATGTCAGAAAATCAGCTGATGCGGAAGGAATAAGATTAGGTAATGAGCAAGATAACTTCTAATCGTCGAAGTAAAGAAGATATAAAATGCAAAACGCCCGTGGGAAGAAATGCTTTTATAAAGAAGCGAAATTTTTTGACATCCAATATTAGTTTAAATGTTAGAAAGTCCTTTCCGAAAGCATATTTCTGTAGTGTACCATTGTATGGGAGTGAAACATGGACGATAAGGAGTTCAGAAAAAAAAGATGATAGTAACTTTTGAAATGTGGTGCTACAGACGAATGATGAATATTAGATGGGTAGATCACGTAACTAGGCGAGGTGCTTATCCGAATTGTAAAGAAAAGGAGTTTCTGGCATATCCTGACTGAGAGAAGGAATAGATTGGTGGGACACATTCTGAGACCTCAAGGAATTGTTAACTTAGCATTAGAAGGAAGTGTGTGGGGAAACAATCGTAGAGGGACGAATACAGTAAGCAGATTCAAAAGAGTGTAGGTTGCCGAACGTATTTTCAGATGAAGAGACTTGCACAGGACATGGTAGCGTGGAGAGCTGTATCAAACCAGTCCGCGGACTGAAGACCACAACAACAACAACGTCTCCCTACGTAGGTGGGTTATGACAACGTTTCTTCGCATTCGGAAGAGAAAATTTATGAAAGATATTTCAGATATACATCTCGCTGCAAGTAACGCCTATCTTTTAATGTTTTCTACTCCATCTCTGCATCATTTTCGTGACATTCTCTCCCCTATATCGCGATAATACAAAACGAGCTGTCCTATTCTGAACTCTCTCTAAATCGTCAGTCACTCGCACCTGATGTGAATCTCACAATGCGCAGCAATGCTATAAAATTGGACGCACAAGTGTATTGTAGACAGTTTCTTTAGATGAAGAGCATTTTAGTCTCGAATGAAATTTCCTTGATGCTTGTTCGATTAAGTGATGACAAGAGAAACATTTGATAACGTGGTCAGAAATGCGATAGAGATGTATTGTGAAATAGAATTAAAATGTTCAGTGTCGTAGAGCTTATGGGACTTAACTACGGGGTCATCAGTCCCTAAACTTAAAACATCTTATGAACTAGCTAATACTAAGGACGGCCAAAAATATCCATGGCCCGAGGGGGGATTCGAACCGCCGACCGTAGTGACCGTGCAGACTGTGACTGACGCGGCGCAGAACGCTCGGCCACCGCGGCCGGCTGAAATAGATTCTTTGATGATTGTTTACAAAATCTATACAAAGAGTAGTAACTGAGTAGAAACTGTGGTATGGTTTTGTAGGTCTGCACTGCAGCCAAATAGTGCCTCAGTTGTTGCCACCAAATGCCAGCCGACATGTAGACAGACCTGGCGAGCTGTTCGCAACTCACGACAAAATTTCTGAGATGCACGATGCAAAACATAGTACTCAACTGATCTTTTGAAGCGCTCAGTCATTAACTTCTATTATGAAATTTACATAAAGGTACCACGACTCGTCATTGTTAAGATATATTTAATAGGGATGCTCAATGATGAAACTGAAAAAGTTGCAAAGATCTCTACTAGTCAACAATTTACCGTTTTGCTGTAATTTAGATTAAGCTGGCCACCTAGGCCATATTTATGAACTCTGCCTATTGAAATTGTCGAATGATCATTACAGGATCACAGTTCATCACCTATGTGAGATTCAAGACTTCCTGTACATGTGAAATTATGGGGGCCGGAATATTCATTATGTTGCCAAAAGTACATACACACTAAGAAGGCACTAAACTCAAAGTGAACAGTATGTTTGTAACCTGAGAATTTATACGGTTATCAAACAATGGTCTCAGTGGCTTACAATAACACAAAATCGAATGCTATACTGGCATATATGAACTAGAACTTCTTGTGCTTAAACAACACTTGATACAGATTTATTCCATATTTAGGAAGGTTGTGCTCAACGACCACACAATGATGAATAAACCAAATGTAGTACGCATCATTGGTCGTTACTACGTGCTTTATTACTCTAGGAGCAGATCATATAGTGACCATTTTCAATGCACCTTCAAGCAAGGAATGTGCATACAAGTTGAAATAACATATACAACTGTGGTACGTTGGAAATGTTATTTTAACTTGTGATTTCATTCACAATGCCTGATTGAAGGTGCATTGAAAATGATCACTATGTGATCGAAATCGATCTCCTGCTACAGTAATAAAAACATCTAGTAATGACCAATGCTGCATAATACATTTGGTTCATTCGCATTTGATACACACAGCCCACTGCCGCTGTCTTCTTTTCAGAGGGCGATGGTGTGTGGTAGGCAGCTGACAGGCGGATGCCGCTGGCTGCTTTGTGGCGAGGGAACTCCAGAAAGCAAATAGTTGCATCAGATGCGACCGTAAACTGGTTTGTATAAATACGTTCGGATGAGTTTGCTGTTACTGGCGGTTTAGAAAACGAAGCGTTTCACATTTACACCACAATCACATTATGTGGTTTAACGAATGTATTCGAATTTCTGATGAAACAATAGAATCGAAAATTCCGTTTAAAAGGGAAAGAAACGACATATAAAGCAATAAAATACAGTAACTGGATTGCAAATTGGTTTATTTATGGTATAGTTTCTCTGGTGTAATATGTCTTACCTTCGTAAATAATAGATTTAAGTTAGTAAGAATCCGATATGAATTAAGGGCAGTTATTTCATTCTTCTTGTACTTGATTTCATACTTTCCTCTCACAATGTCAAAAATTTCGCCTTTTCGACGATAAACGAGTACGTAAGATACAATATGCTCCCACAACTAAATCTGAACCCGGCACCTTCAGTTGAGTTCTCCAGGACTGTAGTTATTACACTACAAGTTACTGCGCTGACAACTGCTTCTTTGACCACCTTACTACGCTCACTCTTCATAGACTGGCCTTAACCTTCATTGTAAAAGGTTCGAAGTAACCCTTTCAAGTAGCAATAGACGGATATGAACTAATTCAGAAAAAAGTTGTTTCTAAAATTTGTGCTTCTTATTTAATTAATTGGTAACGTCACTTACTGAATCCATTTAAAATATTCTTAAATGTTTGTTTGCTATTTTTGCGTACATTTTATATTATTTTATTTTTAAAGCTATGAAACCAAACTGCAATTGCCATCACACCCTAGATTTACAAATTACGTGAACTAACTTACGCTGAGGACAATACACATACCCAGCCAGAGGGAGAACTCGAACCTCCGTCGGGGAGCTACCACACGCTCCACGGAAGGCGCCATAGAGCGGACGGCCAGTCCCACGAGGCACGATTTTATTTTTATTGCCGTGGCTGTGATTTTTACATTCAGTCAGGTCCATGATGTGT
The DNA here is from genome assembly GCA_026315105.1 of Locusta migratoria. Taxonomy (NCBI): domain Eukaryota; kingdom Metazoa; phylum Arthropoda; class Insecta; order Orthoptera; family Acrididae; genus Locusta; species Locusta migratoria. The sequence goes on from CM048746.1 coordinate 399,322,231, forward strand.
GTAGCAAGGTGAGCAAATCTTAGCATGCACGGAATACACAAATTCAGAATTGAGCATTAGATATCACACGTTTTCTAAATCAATGACTTGCTTTTTTCCTGTTTTTTATTCCATTTTCTAAGGTATAAACGTCGCTTCTAACAAATTCAAAATTGTAAAACATTCAAGTTGTTTTTGCAACGGCTATACTAAAAGACGTGAAAGGCCACAGTTAAGTAGGCTTAAAGCAATATGCTGTAGACATATCGCCAAGGATCATGCTGAAACATATGGCTTTATCATAGGCATCGTTTCATAATTTTGTACTATTTCGAGCGCAGAAAATTCCGCTGGAGATCATAGGCTCTGTACCGTATGCTTCGCGATCACTTGGGCAGGAACGGATTTACATCAGTCGGCCGCCGGACGATATCACGAAAATTCATTAAACCAGATATCTCACGAGCGCTACTAATGGCTTTTAAGAAATGAACGAAACTAACTTTCTGTCACACTGATGTACTTAGAAAACAGACGGAATACGGTTTGAGAAAGGAGGATCGGCTTGATACTATCACTTTTCGTTCGCACTACTTGTCGTTGATCGCGAGAAGGCTAATTACAACAATGGGTCAAGTGGAAGTCCACACTATTCACAGTATGTTATGCGTACTCCATTATGAGAAAAACATTATTTTAACACATGTGAAATTCCGTAGTTTATTGAACTGAAGCTGCTCTAAATGGCTAAGGTGTGGGTTGGATCCCGCTGGGATAACAGTAAAGAACGCAGGATTGTACAGCGTTTCCAAATCAACATTGCACATGTGCTTTCGCTGTTGACTGAAACAAAGTTGGATTAGTTTCGGATGTCAGAGGCGCTAGTTGCTGCATCCTGATATTCTGTGTCGTGTGCACTTCCTTACGCCAATAATGTTAGTTTTCTTCACGAACCTGTCGTTATGTAACAGGTGACACCTCGTCCAGTGAGGTCAACGGTTTGAGTCCCACACACCACAGATTTGTTCGTTGTGTTACGTCTACCATTATATGAGCACCTCGCTCTACTGGTGAAGAAACATTAAATATAGAGAATAATAGCGAAAGGTGCCCTGACAGGCAAACTTGTATCGTCATCTCATATTCCAATATGACGCTGTTAGTAACCGTACTTAGTTATCTGACATCTACAACCTCTGACAATCGATGAATATTTGAGGAAATGCATACTGTAAACTATCAGCTGTTTATTATTTTTCAATCTTTTACCGGTTTCGGTTATAAACCATCTTCACGGAAGACTATTAAATAAAAATACAAAAACAAATTGGACACAAGCTGAAGTAAAATACGTAATATAAATCAGTATTTACATATAGTAAGTACTTACGAACTACACAGACTGATCAAACAGGTGCATTATATGTCTCCTTATGCATACTGGCATGCATGTCACACAATAACAATAAATAAGACGTCATTAGGCGTCAAGTCTTGATTAAAAACATGAAAGCAATGCCAGGCTGTGTGATGGTGAACCAAGGTCTATTACAAGAGAACCTAACAACTATTGGAATACATCAGTCAAATAAGTTAAAATTAGCGATGATCAAAGTATACATGGTGTGAAAATTATATATCTTAGGCAACCATCATAGGTTATATGATTAACACTGAAAGCGGTGGCGAAGTGTTTTATGTATTAAAAGAGTGTCGTGAAGATTTCTTTGTTTTCATTTTCTACCCACTTTAAGATTATGATAAAACACATATTTCAATAAAATATGGTAATTTATACAAGGAACAGTCTATAGCACATTTCGTTGTGTTTCTTCCAGTATATGATGCGAGGCACAGTTGCAGCAACACGCTGTAGGATTTTCATTCTTATCGTTAATATCGCCATCTGGATTCCTGCTTAATCGTTCGTTCATTTCTGAGAAGGGTATACTACCTTGAATCCTTTCAGGAGATTATCGCACATCTAAAATATATGATACAAAAATGGAAGACTATGCAAACTGTTGCATTGTCAATGTATCACTTGGTACTAACTCAGTAATTAAGTAAGGATATTTTCTCAAGAATTGCTAGCAACGTGACACACGTACAGAAGTGTTTTAACAACATTATGCGTGTGCAAGTGTTTCCAGTTTCCTCACGCCTAATCGGATTTGCATCAGTCGGCCGCCGGACGATATCACGAAAATTCATTAAACCAGATATCTCACGAGCGCTACTAATGGCTTTTAAGAAATGAACGAAACTAACTTTCTGTCACACTGATGTACTTAGAAAACAGACGGAATACGGTTTGAGAAAGGAGGATCGGCTTGATACTATCACTTTTCGTTCGCACTACTTGTCGTTGATCGCGAGAAGGCTAATTACAACAATGGGTCAAGTGGAAGTCCACACTATTCACAGTATGTTATGCGTACTCCATTATGAGAAAAACATTATTTTAACACATGTGAAATTCCGTAGTTTATTGAACTGAAGCTGCTCTAAATGGCTAAGGTGTGGGTTGGATCCCGCTGGGATAACAGTAAAGAACGCAGGATTGTACAGCGTTTCCAAATCAACATTGCACATGTGCTTTCGCTGTTGACTGAAACAAAGTTGGATTAGTTTCGGATGTCAGAGGCGCTAGTTGCTGCATCCTGATATTCTGTGTCGTGTGCACTTCCTTACGCCAATAATGTTAGTTTTCTTCACGAACCTGTCGTTATGTAACAGGTGACACCTCGTCCAGTGAGGTCAACGGTTTGAGTCCCACACACCACAGATTTGTTCGTTGTGTTACGTCTACCATTATATGAGCACCTCGCTCTACTGGTGAAGAAACATTAAATATAGAGAATAATAGCGAAAGGTGCCCTGACAGGCAAACTTGTATCGTCATCTCATATTCCAATATGACGCTGTTAGTAACCGTACTTAGTTATCTGACATCTACAACCTCTGACAATCGATGAATATTTGAGGAAATGCATACTGTAAACTATCAGCTGTTTATTATTTTTCAATCTTTTACCGGTTTCGGTTATAAACCATCTTCACGGAAGACTATTAAATAAAAATACAAAAACAAATTGGACACAAGCTGAAGTAAAATACGTAATATAAATCAGTATTTACATATAGTAAGTACTTACGAACTACACAGACTGATCAAACAGGTGCATTATATGTCTCCTTATGCATACTGGCATGCATGTCACACAATAACAATAAATAAGACGTCATTAGGCGTCAAGTCTTGATTAAAAACATGAAAGCAATGCCAGGCTGTGTGATGGTGAACCAAGGTCTATTACAAGAGAACCTAACAACTATTGGAATACATCAGTCAAATAAGTTAAAATTAGCGATGATCAAAGTATACATGGTGTGAAAATTATATATCTTAGGCAACCATCATAGGTTATATCTTTGACAAGGTGTCATGGCGACATGTTACAGAAAGCAGTATGTAAATACTACGAAAATAACAAAGCTCAAAGTAGCACGATCTAAGGCTGTATGCCGGACACTTCTAAAATATTTCACTAAACTTGAACCAAACAGCACTGTTCGCATAAGCTACGTGTTGCGTTTAGCACTCGCAGAGAATGAAACTGGCGCCAGTCTGTGTTTTTAGGAGCTCTAATGTCACGTGTACTTAGCAAGGAAAGAGTAACTTTACTTTCCTTGCTACGTACGCATACATCGTCTTCATTTGCTTATGGACTTGGATAATTCAGAGTAGTACGTACAGCAGTAATCGTGGATTCCGCGGGTTTCAGTCGCGTCGCTACACACAGACTCGTCGTGCGGTACCTGAGCTGTAATTTTCCCGCCCCAGATGCCAGAGAGACGACGCAGTTCAAATGCACGGTTTAATAACGGGCCGCACCTCCGAAAGACAAGGACACTCATTTTCATTGCTTTGCTCAGCTCTATCTAGGATTAAATTCTTCAGTAAGTACCAAGTTAGTTAGTTTCTCTCATTCTTGGAGTTGGAATGCTCGCTGTTCCTTGCTGAAATATGGTCGGACTGCCCTCGTGGTCATTTCCCCTGCTTCTAACGGAATAATATGTCAACCCTTTTGTAAACTCATAATTCTTCTAAAACGATTGAAATCCAAAACTTGAAGCAGTGAGCAATCAACCGTTCGATATCTCTTTGCGGAACATACTTCTCAATCGTTTAAGCTAAATTATTTCCTTTTGGTAAGTAGTGCTCTTTGTTTTATTGCTTTAAACGAATCTTTCGCCAAGTATGAGAGAGAATGTTATATTTCTACGTAAATTAAATTTTGTGCCAATTCCTTACGTATCAGATTGGGTAAGGGAAAATATTAAAAGGCTAAATATCACTCTAATGCCGATTCCTCTCCTTAGATTAGACGTTCAGGGTTCAATTACTTTTGTGTTATTAAAATTATGCTGAGAATTGTCACTACCAAACAGTCAATTCGAGCATTGTGGTGTCACGTTTCACAGACTCGCACAGGTTTAACGGAAGGATTTTCAATGAAATTGCTCCTTGTTACTTGTGACAAGAACACACGCAATTTTTTAATGTGCTATACAGATGTCGATCCACTTTTGTGATGCAAATGTCATTCATTTTCACAAGTAACTGTTTATTTCATTGAAAATAGGAGAAAACCGTTGATCCACTTTGGTGATGCAAATTTTAATCATTTTCACAAGTAACTCTTCATTTTGTTGAAAATAGGAGAAAACTGTTATAAAAAATTTTCTGAAGATGATGACACAGTTCACGAAACCGGTAAAAAAACCAACAAATAAACTAGCGATCTTGGCTGAAGCAGGTGTGTTTTACATGTGCATTGTGTTGTAATACTTCGAGAGGTAGGCGAAAAACGAAGGGTCTCTATTACCAATTTTCAAAGTAGTAGCGCGAACCGCCAACGCGATTATTAAAGAGAAGTACGAAAATAACCGCAGAAAGATCCTTCTGAGCTTGATATGCCCGGGAAAAGGGGAAAAAAATGTGATAAACCGCCTAATAAAATTAGACACTTTCACACAAGAAGGGATTTGTGCAGTGTGACGTCACACGGTACCGCGGTGAGACGAGCTCCCAGCTTTGCCTTCCGCACTCTTCGCTTGTCCAGAAGGTTCCGGATGTAGCTATGTGCTATATAAGCGGTACATTGTTTCAGCACCGAAAGTGATTTTACACCGCACAGTATCTTTCATGGAAATTGTAGCGCAAGGTTTCCCGAACAAATGAAGTTGAATGCAAATTGACAAATACTGCGTACTACATACGTGCAAAACTGAACTTTTAAATGCAGAACAATATGGTAAGCCTTAGAAAACATTAATATGCGCAACGGACACGCCCGGAAAATAGGCGAAAATACAAACATTAAAATTTATGGCCCTTGTGAGGGGGCTGATATGGAGCCGTTTATTTCGCAAATCAATGTATTAGGTGTTAAAAAAGTTTTCTTGGTTGGAGAACCGTGTGACGCAATAGTAGAAAGGATGAGAGAGAGAGAGAGAGACAGTAGATGAGCTTGTATCCCGTGGGAAAACTCCGCCCCTATTGCAAGTTGAATTCTGATTGGCTCCCGCCTATACTAGTTGTCCGCCAAAACTTTAAACTTCTTTTATTAATATTTAACTTTCCTATGTCTATTAAAAATTATCTGTATACTTCCTGTAATGCTTTTGTGCTAAGCTATATTTAGGTTAATTCAAAGATTTAATTATTTGTATATTTTGTAATAAGTTGAACATTGTTAATCTAGAAGTTTCGCTTGGCGCCAAAACGGTGGCTTATGGCGCGCAGCGAGAGGCGGCGGCAGTCAGTCGACCGCCGACCGCGATACCTAGTCAACCCACCAAAAATTGAAAATTTTAGAAAACTCCTCAAAGACATGAACTGGAAAGATGTATATAGTGCTGATGGCATGAATGAAAAATATAATGTATTCATTAATAATGTTAGTATCATGTTTGAAAACTGTTTTCCTCTAAAAGTAATGCGAATTAAACAGAAGTCTATAATAAAACCTTGGATTACACAAGGAATAAAGATTTCATGTAAGACAAAAAGGAAAATGTATCTATCAGCCAAGAGTAGTTGCAATGATGATGATTTAACTAAATATAAGGAATACTGTAAAATATTAAAAAAAGTTATTCAGGTATCTAAACAAATGCACTATGAAAAGAAGATAGCAATATCAGGAAACCAAATAAAAACAATATGGGATATAGTGAAAGAAGAGACTGGTAGAACCAGAAAGGAACAAGAGCAGGTACGATTAAGAGTAGCTGAGACATTAGTAACTGATGGGCATAGTGTGGCAAATCTATTTAACAAGTACTTTATATCCGTTACTGATAGTATGGGATTGTCTGGGTCAGTAAATAATATAATGTATAATAATCATTATACATGTATAATAATAATAGTATAATGCGCTTGAATATTTGAAACTAGCATTTACAAATAACTTCACACACATGAATATGTCAGTCACTTCACCACAAGAAATATCTTCCATAATAAAATCTTTAAAAACAAAGAATTCCAGTGGTTACGATGAAATATCAACAAAGTTAATTAAAGCTTGTACTTGTGAACTTAGCACAATCTTAAGTTATTTGTGTAACCAGTCTGTTATAACGGGAACATTTCCTGATTGGCTAAAATATGCAGATATTAAACCTCTCTTCAAGAAGGGGGATAAAGAGATACCATCAAACTACAGACCCATTTCACTTTTGCCAGCATTCTCAAAAATTATAGAAAAGGTAATGTACAAGCAGCTTCTCAACCACTTAACCGCAAATGGCATATTGTCTAGAACACAGTTTGGATTTCTGAAAGGTTCCAACATTGAGAAGGCTATTTACACTTTCAGTGAGAATGTACTTAATTCATTAGATAATAAATTGCAAGCAGCAGGTATTTTCTGTGATTTGTCAAAGGCATTTGATTGTGTGAACCATAACATCCTTTTAAGTAAATTAGAATTCTATGGGGTCACGGGAAATGCTGCAAAATGGTTCAAGTCGTACCTCACTAACAGGAAACAAAGGGTGTCAGTGCAAGTGACTAGTGAATTAAGCCAACAGTCATCATCGGATTGGGAAGAAATTACATGTGGTGTCCCACAAGGATCCATCTTAGGGCCATTGCTTTTTCTTGTGTACATTAATGATCTCTCATCAGTTACACTACCAGAAGCAGAGTTCGGTTTGTTTGCAGATGATACAAGTATTGCAATAAAGAGTACGTCAAGTATAGTGATAGAAAAGTCTGCTAATGATATTTTCATGAACATTAATAAATGGTTTAAAGCCAACTCATTGTCATTAAACTTTGAAAAGACGCACTACTTGCAGTTCAGAAGATGTAAGAGATTTCCTGACAGCATATGCATTAAGTATGAAGAAGAGCAGATAGAAGAGGTTGACAGTATTAAATTCCTGGGATTACAGCTTGATAATAAATTTAGTTGGGAGGAGCACACCACAGAACTGCAGAAACAACTCAACAAATCTGTATTTTCAATACGAGTGTTATCAGACATAGGAGACATAAAAATAACAAAGCTTGCATACTTTGCTTACTTTCATTCCTTAATGTCATATGGTATAATATTTTGGGGTAACTCTTCAAGTCAGTCAAAAGTCTTCAGAGTCCAAAAACGTATAATACGTATTATTTGTGGAGTAAATTCACGGAGTCTTGTAGAAGCCTCTTCAAAGAACTGGGTATATTAACTACTGCCTCTCAGTATATTTATTCCTTAATGAAATTTGTCATAAATAATATATCCCTTTTCCCAACAAACAGCTCAGTTCATACATACAATACTAGAAATAAAAATGATCTGCACATGGATTTAAAAGCACTTACTTTAGTTCAAAAAGGGGTCCACTACTCAGGAACACACATTTTCAATAATTTACCATCAAGTATAAAAAATTTAGCTACAAATAAAGATCAGTTTAAGAGGAACCTAAAAAACTTTCTAGTGGCCAACTCCTTCTACTCCATTAGTGAATTTATAAATTGTACCAAATGATGCATGCACTCATACTATATTAGTATTATTATATTATCAGCAAAAAAAAAAAAAATAAATAAATAAATAAAAATAAAAATAAAAGAAAACACCTTAATAAATTATGTATCTGTATTTATAAGTGTATGTATTTGTATTTATATTATCAGTATTATCTGTTATTCAACTTGTAAATTTTGTTTCTTGACATGTTCCACGTCCACGAGGATCCCCTCAATATAGATCTACGGAACAAATAAATAATCTATCTATCTATCTATCTGCACATTCATGTTAGTTCAGTGGGGACCAGGGACAGTTTATACGTTATGTATCGTTTATATATTTAATATTACTCAGTCTGCATATTTGTGTTTGGATATACATTGGCATTTCTTCAATAAAAACAAACACTGGCATCCTACAAAAGCTAAAGTTATTCGTAGTGCAGTACTTCCTAGCCACATTTCAACACTTCTTTAAGCATCACTTCAGGTACAACGGATGTGCGACCTGTGTGCTTCACCTGCGCAATGGGACATCAACTACGACAGAAGACACAAGGTTAGTAAAAGAGTGATTTTAGGTGTGCACTTAAGTTGCATATCGACACGGCACCTTTTAGGCACCTTTAGGAACTTTGTCAACTATGCACTGACCTTCCCTCCCTGTATTTTTCAAAAAGAAGCCCCGCCGTACCCTGTTGAAAGTACTCCCAAACGATACAACGAAACTGATTAACTTCAATAATGAAAGGGGGAAACAATCTGACTGTGACAGAGATAAATAAAAAATTGACTTACCTTGTATATTCTTATTACAAAACTGGAAACAGGAAACAGCAAACAGGTCGCAGCATGTAGGTTCATAACTTGATTGATTTCAGTATTAAATATGTAGAAATGATAGGTGGGAAGTAATTAAACAATAATCATGAATGAAGAAAATAAAAGGGTAAACTAACTACCAAATGAGAACGCAGAAAGCGAATTTACGATAAGAAATTGTGTATTCTTAGAAAAGTAGAAAAAATATTACTGAAAATTAAATTAACTTCGTGCATTTCAATAATGGCGTGCTGCAACGCATACATAACGACTGCCTTCTCCAACAGTTTCCTTACCGCGATGCCTCTCGCAACTCGCAACTACTGGCAACTAACTCGCAGCCAACTCTCAACTAACTATCAACTGACTGCTCTCTCGCACCCAGAGCGCTTACTCTACAATCGAACTTTACTGCGCCATTTACAATATATATCTGTGGACAGTTCACAAAATTTACAACAAAAATAAATCATGTATAATGCATAATGACAATCAGTATGAATAACAACTAATAATACAACCCTACAAGTACTGTGTGAACACCATTATGGCGTAAAATTACAGAAAAACCACTATGTCGGGACCATAGGGACCTTACAACACCTTAAGCCGATTACGGAGTCTGCCATCGAAAGCTTGAGAATATTTTACGATATGGTGCAGCTCGTATACCGAATCGCAGTGGTCATTTTTGGGGACGGGTTTATTCTCCATTTAAGGAGTTCGTCTGCACATCTCCCGTGTCTGCAGCAGATTGTGTTAAGCGTTGTTCACACAGATTTGTCGTCATTGCTCAGTCCATTACTGGCTGGAGGATTCTGAAATTGCTTTTCGAAAGGACTGTAGCAGTGCAGGACGTCTTGATCTCAGCATACTTCGTTACTGCATGGGCTACATCGTTTAGAAGTGGTAGCTGAGGGTTACCTAGGATCATTCAGTATTACTCGCACGAGAGCACACTTCCCCGTCCTATCTAGTGGTGGAATGCGACTCTGTACCGGCAATCAATAGGTTGTTGTAGGTCTAATTGCCCGGATGATAATGCGCATTGGCTCGTTCAGCAGCTTGTTGACTTCATGTGTATGGGTGCTGTTCAAGCACACTGGCGGTATTCTGCAGTCAAGTAGACAAGTTTAAGAGCTGAAGTTCGCAGTGTCCGCAGAATACCCGCAGCTACTACCACATAATTTGTACAAGATGTTGTTCCTGCTCCTCAACTTCATGGATAACTTTGTGAGGTGTTGCTTACAGGTGAGTGCACGGCCCAAAGTGATGCAAAGGCACTTACATTGTGTGTGTGGCGACGTCTTTTTTCCTCGAAATCAACATTGCTTTGTCAACAAATCAGTGGCCGAGATGGAAACATTTGGGTTGGGCCACTCGCGAATATATTTGCTTAGCATATTCAGGTCTGAACTTAGGTCTTCTTCAGTTGTTTCAAACGTATTGTGCTGGATAGTAATAGCCTAATCATCTGCATAACTCAACGTTCTATATCGCGTTTTAGGGATAGGAGAAAAAAACAAGTTTAACAGGAGACGAACAAGCACAGAACCTTGTGGGTTCTGTGATTGTTCTGGGAGCGATGATATCCTTTCCTATTATAACAGAAGAAGCTTGTTATCAATAAGCCCGTGATGTTTTCTCACACGGAGTCATCAGTGTTATGAATCAGGCTGTGCCTCGACACTGTATCGTAGGCTGCACTTAGGTTCATAAAGGAATCAGATACCTTTTGCTCCATCTGATCAGCACAACTAGGTTGTAGATTCAAAATGTTCAAATGTCTGTAAATCTATCGGGCCAAACTGCGTGGTCATCAGCCCATAGCTTACAAACTACTTAAACCTAGGTAAACTAACCTACGGACACACACACCCATGCCCCAGTGAGGACTCGAACCTCCACGGGGAGCAACCGCGCGTTCCGCAGCGAGGGGCCTTAGACAGCTCGGCTACTCCACCGCGGCTGGTGGTAGATGGAATCCAGATTCTTCCACCAGTATTTTTGTAAAAAATCATTGTGCTGGTTCTGTTACGTGAGTAACCTTCAAGCAGCTTGTATTTGGCACTTAGAAGTGGAATGAAACATTTTTTCTTTGGGTGGTCATGTGTTCTTTGGCGATGATTATTGACTGATTCATTGTCGGCGGTATTATGCATTTTTCCATGATGTCTGAGAAGAACTATGCCTACCATCGTTTTCGTACTTGCCACAGCGCAGAACAAATTCTGGGTGTACACCGTCGCCTCCATGGGCTTTTCCCATTTTTACATTCTTCTTGGCGGCCGTGATTTCTGATATAGAGGAAGGTCAGCAGTGTTCTCGACGTTCAGCACATTTCGTTTCGAGAGCTCTAAGTTTACGTTTCATCTGCCGAGTGAAGGCTTTATCTGTTGGTGTTCTAGAGGTAGTTAATATTTGTATAGGAGTAAAAATTGTCAAGATTTGAGCGAGACAAATGTGCAGAGCAATCTATAGCTTAGGTAGCATTTGTGGGCCAATTTGAGATAGTTTAGTAAACCAAATGTTACTATATTACTATTATTGGTGGTAAGCAGTTTCGGCTTAACACTGAAAGCGGTGGCGAAGTGTTTTATGTATTAAAAGAGTGTCGTGAAGATTTCTTTGTTTTCATTTTCTACCCACTTTAAGATTATGATAAAACACATATTTCAATAAAATATGGTAATTTATACAAGGAACAGTCTATAGCACATTTCGTTGTGTTTCTTCCAGTATATGATGCGAGGCACAGTTGCAGCAACACGCTGTAGGATTTTCATTCTTATCGTTAATATCGCCATCTGGATTCCTGCTTAATCGTTCGTTCATTTCTGAGAAGGGTCTACTACCTTGAATCCTTTCAGGAGATTATCGCACATCTAAAATATATGATACAAAAATGGAAGACTATGCAAACTGTTGCATTGTCAATGTATCACTTGGTACTAACTCAGTAATTAAGTAAGGATATTTTCTCAAGAATTGCTAGCAACGTGACACAATTACAGAAGTGTTTTAACAACATTATCCGTGTGCAAGTGTTTCCAGTTCCCTCACGCCTAATCGAAGACCGGACAGGGATTGGTCGCCGCCTGTGAAGGATGTAAAAGTGTGCTAAGATGGTACTTGCGTTAAATGAATGGTCGAACTATTAAATATCGATATTTTAGGGTATCAGAGTGTATTTTATGGTTAAGATCAATTTACCTTAGTTCTTAAGAAAAAGCTAAAGGAGCCAAGATTTAAACACATTTTACATCATTAACTATTGCGCCCAGTGGAGAAATATTCCAGAGACTCCGATGGTTTGCATATGAAGAAACTGCACCTTAGCGTGAAACAACTTCTGTAAGAGAACTTTTTGTTAACAATAGTCGCCTCAACTCATCTACATTTATATCTACAATTCTCAAGCCATCTGACGGTGTGTGGCGAAGGGTACCTTGAGTACCACTATCGGTTCTCCCTCCTATTGCTGCCTCGTATTGTTCGCCGAAAGATAGATTGTCGGTATGCCTCTGTGTGGGCTCTAATCTCTCTGATTTATCCTCGTGATGTTTTGGTGAGTATACCTAGGATGGAGCAATATATTGTTTGACTCCTCGGTAAAGGTATTTTCTCGAAACTTCGACAAAAGCCCGTACCCAGCTACAGAGCGTTGCTCTTCCAGAGTCTTCCACTGGAGTTCATCGATCATTTAGGTTACGCTTTCACGATTACCAAATGATCCTGTAACGAAGCGCGCTGCTCACCATTGGATCTTTTCTACCTCCTCTATCAACCACACCTGGTACGGATCCCACATCGGTGAGCAGTATTCAAGTAGTGGGCGAAAAACTGTACTGTAACCTACTTTGTTTTCGGACTGCATTTCCTTAGGAATATTGCAATGAATCTCACCCATCTGCTTTACCGACGATTAATTTTATATGGTCGTTCCATTTTAAATCACTCCTAATGCCTACTCCAAGATAATTTATTGAACTGCTTCCAGTTGATGACCTGTTATAGTGTAGATAAATGGTAAAGGATCTTTCTTTCTTTGTATTCGAAGCACATTACACTTGTCTACATTGAGATTCAATTGCCATTAACTGCAACATTCGTCAATTCGTTGCAGATCCTACTGCATTTCAATACAATTTTCCATTGTTGCAACCTCTCGATATACTACAACATTATCCGCAAGGTCATTTACATATATTTTGAATAGTAACAGCCTCACGACACGTCCCTTTGGCACACTAGTCATCACTCTTACTTCGGAAGACTTCTCTCCATTGATAATGAAATGCTACGTTCGGTTATCAAGGAATCCTCAATCCAATCATACAATTGGTCAGGTATGCTCTTACTTTGTTCATTAAAAGACTGTGGGGAACTGTATGAAACGCCTTCCGGAAGTCAAGAAACACTGTATTTTACCCGTAAACCCGTGTCTATGGTCATCTTAGTCAGGTAGACGAATAGCGTGGGCTGGGTTTCACACGATCACCTTTTTCGAAACCCATGCTGATTCCTACAGTGTAGATTTGTTAGTCTCCAGAAAAGTCATTATACTCGATAATAATACGTGTTTCAAAATTCTACAACTGACCTACGTTAGAGATATAGGCCTATAGCACTGCACATCTCTTCGACGTCCCTTCTTGAAAACGGGGACGACCTCCGTCATTTTCCAATCTTTTGGAACGCTTTTCTAGAGATCTACGGTAAACTGCTACAAGAAGGGGGGGGGGGGCAATTTCCTTCGCGTATTCTGTGTAAAATCGAACTGGTTTTCCATCAGATCCAGCAGTCTTTCCTCTTTTAAGCGATTTTAATTGTTCTTCTATCCCTCTGTCACGTATTTTGATATTTGCCATTTTGAAATCTGTGCGACAATCTAGAGAAGGAACTACAGTGCAATCTTCCTCTGTGAAACAGCTCTGGAAAAAGACATTCAGTATTTCAGCATTTAGTGTGTCATCCACTGTTCCATAACCGCTTTGGCATAAACCAAAATGTCATAGGATTTTCAGCCAAGTTAGTACATAGAACTTTACTTTCGAATTCGATGAACGCTTGTCGCATTGCCCTCCTCACACTACATTTCGCTTCGTGTAAATTTGTTTGTCTACAATGGTTTTTCATATTTATGTTTGCAGTGAAGTTCCCTTCGCTTCCGTAGCAGTTTTATAATTCGGTTGTTGTACCACGGCGACTCTTTCAATCTCTTACGATCTTGCTTGACACATACTCATCTAATGCACATTTTACGATGGCTTTGAACTTTGTCCACTGTTCCTCAATACTATCTGTACTTGAAATAAAACTTCTGTGTTGAGCCGACAAGGACTCTGAAATATACTTTGTCACTTTTGATAAACAGAAAAAGCTTACTACATTTTTTAGTATTTCTCTTTACGGCTGAAATGATCGAAGCTGTAACCGCTTTATGATCGCTGATTCCCTGTTCTGCCACCCGTTATAAACGTTCGAATCTCCCAGTCTATATCCGTTAAACTTTAGGGAACATCTTCAAGACGAGTTAGACCCTCACTCAGTCTTAAACTGCAGCTTGCAGTACGAATACTTCCTCTGGTTTCGGCTCTTAGTCAATAGTGGACTGCCACATTGAGTGTGAAGCCATAACGACTATCAACAATACTTTCCCGGGTGGTTTTGTTCAGATAGCGTAATAGGTAGATATAAAACCAATGATTTAGGTATAAATGTAATAATGGGAGCTATACGTGACAGTATTATTGGGTTGGAAGATATCATTTCAGTGAGAGTAATAATTGCAAAGTTTCAAAATAGCACACGAGGTTCATTGGCACTGAAACCAATTATGTTAAGAAGTAGTACGAAGTTGTGATCGTATATAATGTCTCGAAATACTTGTGGGATATCTGAGGATAGCACCATAGCTTTGCTGAAACCGTTAACACAGATACGAGCTGCCTAGGTTGTTACTGTTTTGAACTCACTTACTTTCATGCCTCTATTTCGCAACATGGGCAGTGATCGCATTTCAACGAAGGAAAAACAGTTTGTTGAACCCGTCACTGTAAAACGTTTGTTTTTGCTGACGGAGCAGCTACTTCTGCTTTAGCCACTTCATCATTGTCAAAGTGAAGTCCTCGAAGACAGTGTTCTCAAAGTTTTGGACACAGATTAAAATCGGATGGATCGCGTCGGGACTGTATGGAGGATGACGGATGACAGTGAACGAAAGGTGTCGGATTGTCTGGCATTTTCCTGGTGACGAGAGTGTCTTTCCTGTGCGAAAAGATTCCTCGAATTCATAATTTCAGTTTTTTTACGTAATGCACTAACATGCGTTCGGAGCCCTAGAGTGCAAGGTTCCACAAGGCCAATGCTGTTTACGGTACAGGACGTCCACACATAGTGTTTACCACCCAACCACATTATTGGCCTCTAGTGATAACAGGGAGCGCGAGTTTAGGTATGCAACTGAGAGCACAGCATGCATCGTCCTAGTTAAACATCTTAGTAAATTTATAATTCAGAACGGTATTTTAGGGCTAGTGGTGTTCATACAATATTACGCGATGGAAACGGTAGACAAAGCCAACTACATATGCAAAAGTTGAGGTATAGTCCGAAAAGAACCCCAAGAGATTTGCAAAGCGAGAAAAAAGTGGCAGACTAGATACTAAAGTTTCTGCAAGAAATGCACTCTTTTGTGCGGCTGCAGTACGTGATAAGCATGATGATGACATGCGTGCGTAACAAGTGGAAGTGAAATTCAAACAGGTGTCGAGCTATCCAGTTCACCATCCTTCTCAGTCAGGGAACCTCATGCTCCATGAAGGATAATCGTTGTCCAAGGAGCTATTTCCGCGCACAGAACTTTAGCCGCAGAATAATTACATGTACGGGCAGCCATATGACCATGCATTGCACACGAAAACGTCTATAAGGATAAAAATCACTTATTATCAAAACAAGAGTTAATCCTTTTCGGGTATGGTCGAATCAGTTTACAGGATGTACATAATATTGATCTTCTACGTTATCGACATCAAATAGCTTGAGGAACAGGTTACAGTGGTATTAATGGAAGCAGTTGTTGGTTAAATAACTTCACTGTTACACAATTAGAAGATGAAATTTCAAACAAATTCAAATTAAACGATTGTTACATTTCAAGTGTGTATTTTCATCTCTTCTTAGACCATTTCATCCATAGTTTCTTGTTTCCTTACGCAATCGCAAAGCCAGGTAAAAAAAGAGCCAAATAACAACTGACTTAAGTATCCGCCATGTTTGTTTTGAGATTTTGACACTAATACTGTGTAGTATCGATTCGCTGTCTGGGGCAACCATCGATACATTGCACAATTTAATTGCCCGATTTTTTTACTACGTTTTTCTCTCATCCAATTGTTAACACAGTAGTTTAAATAAGTCTTACAAGAGCCTGAACCTGCGACCTCCCATTCGAGTATTGACTTGCCAATTTGGAGCTCTCTAACGGCGAGAGATATAACTCGCGTCTACAAAGTAATATGACTATCAATACCTCTGCCGATATAAAGCGCCAAATGAAAGTTTTCTCGGTATCTCCTCTCGTTCTACAATACTGTTTTCTGTTTCACTGAACCTTATGTGCTATTGTTAATTTCTGCAATTATTTCTGAAATAGCTTCCATAAACCTAACGTTTTTACTGTCGGGAATTGCTCTTACGATCTGCCATTTACACATTAATGGACGCTGACCCATGCAGTCGGTCGTACCTTTAAGGATTTTATATGCATTTCTAGCTGCAGAAATTACCAATATTTAGGGACATCTAATAAAGCTGAGAGCCAAATACGATTTTCGCTGGTTTATGTACTTTCATAAACTAGATACACTTATTTTACTCAACTGACGTTGCAAGGTAATGAAATCGCATTCTGGAATACAGGTTTTCATTGCCCTATGAAACCAACCACTTAATATTTTTCTGTCTCCCCATCCCTTACTTTTTCTAGATACCTTATATGCACTCGATAACATTAAACCCTTCCCTGCTTTTTTAATTCAGGTTCACAAACTAGAAACTTTCAGCATTCACCATTAGTTTCCTTATGTGAATCACGCGTTTTACTTTTATTTTAAAAAAATTACAAAAACGGCTTTGAATAATGGGTTGAAGCCAAGAACTGGCTGCCATTCAGACAGTTTACTTTCGATTGTGGTGTGTGCAATGGACACTATGTAGTTCAACTGAAATTTCATATAAAAAGTTACTTCAGCAGAAATAACAATGGCATATGGCAAGATGCATTAATTTGTGAACACGAATCTTGAACCACCGATTTTTAATATTACTTCATATAAAAAGTTACTTCAGCAGTAATAACAATGGCATATGGCAAGATTCATTAATTTGTGAACACGAAACTTGAACCACCGATTTTTAATGTTACCTATATAAGTATGGCTATTAAAAGTGTGTAATTAGAAGGGTGAATGTGCACAAAACAAAAATCATGTATTCACAATTCCATTAAGAGGATGAAAGGCAGTAGATATTTCCATATAACTTCCATACCTTGCATTATAATCATCAACTGTAATATTATGTGAAAATTACAGCAATACGCCGACTGTCTGTATAGGTGGAAAAATTCGCGAAATACGTATAAAAAACATGAATAAATTTAGAGTCAATAAACTGAGATAAATAGCAACTAAAGTCATTTTTAATCAAGAAAAGGCTAACACGGCAAAGTAAATGAATAAACGGAATGAAATAGCGGATGTAGCACTTAACGTTGAGACCACAGGCTCAAAATAACAGTACAAAAAGTAGCAAGACGTTACCTTGAAATATCTTATCTGCTTACAGACTGCTGTATTTCCTGAAAAATAGTTGTAATTTTGATAGATTATTCCGTTTATTGTAACTTCTTACCGAAGATAAAAGTATGATCATGTTAAGCTTCCCGTAAAAATATGTGGCGGTCCGTCCGAACATTTAGTCATGATATGAAAAATATTTGAATTGTCAGACTTCGAAAAAATGTTTAACAGACTGCAGTTCTTTTACTACAGAAATGAAATGAAATGAGCTCTGAAATGAGAGTGTGGATTAATGAATATTTGTAGCTCAAAATGAAGTGCAACGGCGCCCCAACCTCATGATGTGGTAAGAATTGCAATACAAGGAGCAAATTGAATCATTATTAAGGGTTTATTTAAAGACAGACAGGCCTGATTTCCTTACACTCACATGTTTATTGTATGTTACGAAGAAACAGCGGCATCCTAACTCATCAAAAGCTGAACAACGAAAGACGACTACTGCTCGCGTTCTTCTTCCAAGTAGTAGGCGAAAGTTGGAAAAAAAAAAAAAAAAAAAAAAAAAGGCAGAGATTTAAATTGTAAGAAGAACGAAGTCGAAAGCGGCAAGCACAACAGTTCTCTTTCAAAAGTAGCGGCGATCGTTATAATATCCAAGACCGAAGTCCGTTTCACTGCGTTTCGTTGCGATCAGTTAAGCCGTCGCCACACAGAGCGTGTGTTTGAACGTGTGTGGTCAACGTGCCGAGTCCAACGCGGCTGAACGCTCGGAGAGTGTGCGACTAGTGCATACGGGACATGTTCTTCTACGAGCTACACGCGACCGCAGCGCACTCCAGCGACAGTTTTCGGTGACATCAGGTTCTGGAATCACACTGTTTAAACAATCAAAAGAGTGGAATTTCTGCGTTATTAAATCGCTTTTTTCGCGCTAGTGTATATGATCGTTTTGTTCTATGTTACCGGACTACATATGTAACATCTGTTAAACTTAACCTATTATGAAAGCTTCATGACAAACTGTACTATATAAAATTAGAAAAGGCCTTCACATGAGGCAAACATTAGTGTAATAGTCACGCTTTTTTGTAAAATTTAAAGATCACTGTTACTATTCAGTAGAAGAATGTTGTGAACGTGTAATTACAATACGTGAAACAATAAAGTACGTGTTTTATTCTAAGTAAGATGCAATCTGTCCTGTTCATAAAACGAATCCAACAAACTCACTCCTCGGAGGATGCGCACATATGTTTACATAGCATCGAATGTTATGCAGTACACTTCTGTGAAATTTATAGAAAAGTCTGTGAAGCTATCAGAAAACCTGAATAAAAGAAGAAAAGATATTTAGTTCCGAGGAGCCTTTAACCAACTCCGAGAACCATCTTCCATTTAACAGTCCGTGGCGTTGCTGTACACGCACGTTGTGACGTCAGGAACTCGCTAAGTTGGCCACACTCGTTCAGATACACTTTCTGTGTGCCGAGCTTTACTATGCTAAAATGTCTATACAAAAGTAACACCGTTACGTGAAATAAAATTGTAGGAACGTTCCTGTTAAAATTGCTTATTTGCAGTAACATTCGCATACCGGAAAGCTAAGTTCCAACAAATGCTAAGTCCATAAAGTTGTCGGCAGTGGAAATCAAATAATCTTACTACGTAACTCTGAATTTAACTTCGTTTTTAGGTTGGTAAGTCGTCAACTTTGAAAGCAAATTTGAAATTTCTTGAATTTTCAATAGCGACGAAGAGGGAAAGACGAAGTGGTCAGAGAGATGGAGGTGATGGCCGAAGAAGGCGGAGATGATAAGAGAGATGTAGGAGATGGCCAGGGAAATGAGGTAGAGATTGACTTAGAGTGGAAGGAAGGGAAGGAAGGGAACTGTTAAATAAATGGAGAATGTAGCAGGAGGAGGTGGGAGGAGGAGATGCGCGTAGAGTGGTGGTGAAGACTGTGTGGAGAGGATGCAGAAATGACTGCGTCTCCCAATAGCCAATACACCTCACATGGTCCATAGTCAGACCTCTTTCTTTATACGGAAATGATGGAAAAACATAAAAAAGTAGAAAGAAAATAAATAGTATTCTGAGAAACAAATGATGTTTCGAACTTTCTTTTATTCCAATCGACACAACAACGCTGAACAGCATACTTAATCAATTATGTGATATATTTTCTCAGTGATTCTACGTTCATTTAATGTGTAACTGAGTCACAGGGAAGTGTGGCCAGGTTTATTCAGTCTTTAGCCAAAGCAAAAGTGCACTGATTGCTAGCTATTAGCTACAATCCTACAAGCTCTCCTTTCTGTAATTGTTAGTTAGTAGACAAGAGTAGTATCATCCCCATACGCTAAACGGTTTCATATAGTTTCTTTCGCAGGACATCGATATTGCAACACCATTGTTCAACTTGCACACGTTTTGCGATCGCTGTTGCTTGACAACGCCAAATTCCTCATTTCACAAATGTACGTATTTATGACGAGGGTTCAAAAATTCCTGGCAGCTTGCTCGTACCCATAATAGAAATAATTATTTATATAGTGTCTGTTCTCTTGGACATTTTCGACGGCAGTAATTTTACAGCCGACCCCGGTGGCCGAGCGCTCTGCGGCGCGCCAGTCACAGTCTGCACGGTCACTACGAACGGAGGTTCGATATTTGTGCCGTCCTTAGTAAAGCTATTTCTTAAGTTGTTCATAAGTTTAGGGACTGATGAGCCCGTAGTTTAATCCCATAAGTTCTACAAATATTTGTACATTTTTTTAGTAATTTTACAAATTCGAAATACTGAATCATTTCGACCGTTTGGGGCATTGAAATAAATTTGACGTTAAAGTTAAAAATTTGGGCTGGACTTGGATTCCAACCCGGATTTCCCGCTTCGCTTCAGCGGTAGCCTTAATCAAATGGACTGTCAAGCCACACAGACCCCTGCGTAAAGATTCCTCTTGCTCTTTACCTACAATGGTTTTCCACAAGGGAGCGAGCGTTTGAATGCTTCCGTATTGAAATTGTCAATTGCCTGTTGGTGGCATATTTTACAATTATTAATATGGTGTCTATTCCTCGGGACATGTCCGAAATAACAGACGCCATATCAGTAATTGTAAAATATGACACCAAAAGGCAATTGAAAATTTCAATTTTTAAGCATTCAAACGCACTATCCCTTGCGGGACTCTGGTATACGCTGCAGGAAACAGGAATCAATGGCGAGGACGCTAGGAGATTTTGGATTGGAAGGGAAGCGTGCCTGGATAGCGTAGTAGATTAAGGTGACCACTTGCCATCAATGGCGAGGACGCTAGGAGGTTTTGGATTGGAAGGGAAGCGTGCCTGGATAGCGTAGTAGATTAAGGCGACCACTTGCCCGAAGCGGAAATCCGGATTCGAATCACGGTCCAGCACATCGTTCAACTTCGCCGTTGAATTTATTTCAACGTCCCGAAACGGTCAAAATGTTTCAATATTTCGACAAAGAAATAACTCTTTAGGTATTGCCCTTACTTAGGTGCATACAGTATATGCAAGCATAACTGATTCGGTCGTAGCTGACTACTTGATGAAACACGAGGATACCACTATGAAATGAGGCAGGGATGATTTAAGAATGAGTGATTGGTATTGTTCGTTATCGATGCCACAAAGGGCTAAGCCACACTCAAAAGTTCAGTGCACTGTACTGCCACTCCGAGACTGAGTTTCAACTAATTTCACCCTTTATGTACTTACAGTGTCTAGCTAGCGGTTTCACTGGCGTTCCAATCCCAATTCTATCTCCACCACCAGGAAGGTCGCATTCGAGTATAGGGACGCCGTGGTGAGAGACTGCTGAACCTTCGCTTTATTGCCATACTGATCCTGCATCTGATATTTGACTCTGCACATCCATCTCCCCCGTTGCATGTATTTAAGGTACGCTAACCAGGAAGATTTACATCTTTGAACTGTTGAACTTCAATACCTTTAGAGCTTGTCAAGGACTCATTGTGCGGTCAAATCTCCCAATCTCTCGCATGTAGAAAACATTCAATCCATCATTACGAAAAGACTGCCGTGGGATACACGCCCCACAGCTACAAATCCGGAAACCTGTGCAGGCAAGGATGGTTTAACGTAGCCTACAATTCCCACACACTTCCTACTGGTGTACTCCGCAGACGTCCGATAAAATCGAACGTTACCTGGCGTTTAGTGATATCTGTGAATTATGTAAGATTTGGTATTACGATACTTGGTTGACTGGGATATGGTTCCCTCGTTATGTCTAAGAAAGCGCTGATCAGTGAATGATACAGCGACTCATAGTTTACTGTATACACTAGGGGAACTGATCGGAAACGATGGCAGTTGACAATCAGGCAATGTGTTTTACTTATTGACATTCCTGAAATAATTCCTATGCAGTGTCCAGACTACAATCGAATGGCACATCTTCGACATGACCTAAAACTTCGCATCAGACCTGGTATTTGAACATTATTGCCTTATCTGTTTTCACCTCTTGAGAAAGAACACGCTGACATATCTGCTCAGTCATACACGGTGTAGAAAATTCGGGTCGCACGTGCAAGGCAACTTTTATACCTGCTGGTGGTAAACCAAACACTCCAACTCGGCAACTTTCGTAACCTGTCCTCAAACGGACGACTCGAAATTGGCAACATTATACCTGCTGACGAGGGGGTGTATTACGGTTTCCCTTCCGCTTGCCTGTCGCCCGATCTGTCGAAGCATGGCGTCAGTGGGCAGCTACGCGCACTTCCTGCAGGACGCGCACTGCTGTTTCTGACGTGCACTCTTACGTAATGTGTAATTTGTGACAACCGCAGTCTTACTTCACATTATTTTAAATTTTGTGAGTTTTTTACATTATTTTGCGAGTACAATTACTTGTCTTTATAAAAGCTATTTAGGTTAAAATCTGAGCAGCCCTCTTACACTGTTCGTGGACGATACTGCCATTTATAGAGTATAAACGCAGCAGAATATCAGAAGCAACTGCAGAATTTTTGATAAGATGTCTGCGTAGTGGGAAAATTGGAAAATGGCCCTAAATAATGAATAGTGTAGAGTCTATTAGAAATAAAAGAAAACCTTTAACATTCATACACACGAAGAATCAGGCCATAAATCCAACTACATATTTAGGAATTACAATTTCTATGTGCTTTAATTAGAAGGAACACAAAAAAATATATTAAGGAAGGTGAACCAAAGGTTACATTACATTGGCAGAAAGAAGTTGCAACATTTCTACTAAAGAAACCGCCTACATTACACTTGCAGAAAGAAGTTGCAACATTTCTACTAAAGAAACTGCCTACACTACACTTGCAGAAAGATTTTTCAACATTTCTACTAAAGAAACCGCCTACACTACACTTGCAGAAAGAAGTTGCAACATTTCTACTAAAGAAACCGCCTACACTACACTTGAAGAAAGAACTTGCAACATTTCTACTAAAAAAACCGCCTACACTACACTTGCCCGCTCCATAAAAATGTTCAAATGTTTGTATAGTTTATGGGACTTAACTACGGGGTCATCAGTCACTAAACTTACAAAATACTTATCAACTAGCTTATCCTAAGGACGGCACAAATATCCATGCCCGAGGGGGGATTCGAACCCCCGAGCGTAGTGACCGTGCAGACCGTGACTGCAGCGCCTCAGTCCCCTCGGCCACCACGGCCGGCCCCGCTCCATATTGGTGTATTGCTGCACACTGTGGGATCCCCACCAAGTGGGTGTGAGGGAGGATATATAGAAAGTTTGTACGTTTACTGACTGATTGACCACACCAGATTGGTCCAATAGGTTTACAAACTTCTGAACATTTGAATTGAATGTTCTGGAATTGGTATGCGTTAACGCTGGCTTGTGTATCGTGTAAATATCGCTGCCTATAACGAACAATTTAACACAGCATCGTCATACATTTCTTCAGATCCTGATACGCTTCTGCGTATAACATTTGAGCTTATAGCCATCACATACAACGTAAATGTACTGTACTGCATTTACAAGAAACAGGTCAAAACTACGTCTATGTGGCATCTCTTCGATGGCCTGAAAGACACTGTAAGACTCGACACATATCTGCCGAGACAGTGGCCAGTTGACGAGAAGGTGATGGGGCAAGTTTGAAACCAAACTTCCCATCTTTGGTGGTTCTCTGAGAGGTTCCGACCGCCCTGCTACGATGCCGAATTCGAGTGAGGCATTAATTGGCCCTTTTCTAGTTCCTTCTTGTCATCATTAAAAGTGCCGAGTTCGAGTATGCCCTTGAAAAATGTGTGGAAATGCTCCGACGATTAGATAGGACAATAAACAGATCAATTCCAGTAAACATATCGTTTATTTGTTTTGTTTACTGTGTTTCAAACATCCCACTTCACTGTGTAAACTGTTCATTTGTATTGGGCGCACAGGCCACATGTACGTTTTGTCGCTATTCACGCATGACTGCATTAATTTTGGTTTCAAAACGACGTGACGCAAAGTAAACACGCCCACAAAAGTCATAAGCTAGAGTGAAGTGATACGCGTTATTGAGTGCACGTACCGTACAAGACGTGTATTATTACTATGAGGTACTCGTATCAGTAAATGGCAGACATGCACTCTCTGTATGGACGGACCCAGTGGAACGCAAATGAAGCACGACTCTTCTAATAGTCGTTTACCGAATAACAAGACGTTCCAAAGAATACGTGGTTTCCATGCGAAACAGGATAATTCAGTAGACTTTTGCTGATAATGGAATACGTAGGAACAAGAAGAACATCTGATCGCGTTAAAAAACATTTTTAGCAGGAGCACCACCAGAGAAGTAGGATGGATGTGATTCATATGACAGTGTTGTGAATTCTACCAGAGCAGTCCTTTATCCATATCCCCTTTAAAGATTTCAGAGTCTTGGTCCAGCGTACGTTGCAAGCAGAATAGCACTTCGTACCTGCTTACGATAAATTTATGGTCAGGGACACGCCTCTTTGCTGTTCTGTTTATCGATGAAGCTATGTTTCCAACACAGCGCACAGCACACAATTTTTACAATTCGCATTTCTGAGGGTATTAAAATTCCAAAAAGGCTATGCAAACCGAACAGCAATATCAATTCAGTATTTATGTTTAGACTAGAATAATTAGAGACACATTAAATTGTCCTTTCATTTTACCGGGGACTTTGACAAAAAAGTTCAAAATGTTTGTACAGCTTATGGGACTTAACTACGGGGTCATCAGTCCCTAAACTTACAAACTACTTATGAACTACTTACGCACTAGGACGGCACAAATATCCATGCCCGAGGGGGATTCGAACCCCCGACCGTAGTGGCCGTGCAGACCGTAACTGAAGCGCCTCAGTCCCCTCGGCCGCCGCGGACGGCAAGTGCGTTATCCCGCGCCTTTTTAACAATGGAAGACGTTGCACTGGATTTAATTCAACATATGTGGTTCATGCATGATGCAGCACTGCACCGTTTTGTTTGTATTGTTAAAGCAATTCCCAGTTGAATAGGGCGTTAGGGTTCGACACCGGAGCTTGCTCCTTCTCCCGATCAGACGCCTGGGATATTGGAATGAGTCAGGCAATGATGCAGCTCATAGATACCTGCATTAGAGCTCGTGGTATCTAGCATCATCTGTAGAGAACTGAACGAAATAAATTATATTGACGACCTTTAAAGTGAGTTTATGTTATTTACATCACAACAAATGCCTGGCAACAAATGCCTGTAACATGCTACAGAACATTTTCTGATTGTTATCAGGTTCTCTTTAGAATTCCCGTAGCTTTCTACATATTTAGCTTCATCTTTTGTGTCACGTTGAATGTAACACACACATCAGTGCATCATAAATGCGAAGTTTTGAACCACCTTACCCACAAATAGGAGTTTTGACATATTTGTTAAGGAAGCGTAAATTTACCATATCAGGAGGCGCATAAAATTACAAAAAATAAATAAATAAATAAAATAAAATAAAAAATAAAAATATTCTATTGTTTGTAA
Organism: Locusta migratoria; assembly: GCA_026315105.1. Classification (NCBI taxonomy): domain Eukaryota; kingdom Metazoa; phylum Arthropoda; class Insecta; order Orthoptera; family Acrididae; genus Locusta; species Locusta migratoria. Next base: position 399,347,923 of record CM048746.1, read on the forward strand.
ATCTAACTTCTTTGGTTATTAGTGCGAAGGCTTACAAATCACTTAAACTAAGTGAAACTAACCTAAGGACAACACACACACAAACACACACGCGCGCGCACACACACACACACACACACACACACAAACCAATGCCCGAGGGAGGACTCTAACTTCGAGGCTCCGGCGCTCCGCAGCAAAGCGCCTTAGACCGCTCGACCACTCCCCTGCATAAAACAAAATGACATAAATTATACCGAAAAAGCATCAAAAGCAAATTCAGGTGCTCTTAAATGTCTTTCTCAAAATACAGTTCTGAATATTACTATTATTAACGCGGAAATAAAAGCTTCAACTGCAACAATACCAAACCAATGTGTGAAGGAGCCATACGAGAATGACAGCGCGGTCTATGGCACCATGCTACGGATTGCACAGCCGTTTCCCTTGGGACGTTCCAGTCTTTCCTCGGTGATGGATGTCTGATTGTCTTTAGCTTAAGTTAGTTTCTGTAGTCCGTAAGTGGAGAGAACGATGAACGTAGCTATTTAATCCCTTAGGTTTGCAGATATTTGAATACTTTCATATGTGGTGTGTAAACATCAGTGGTAATTACATACTGTATAAAGTGTTTCATTGATTTCAGATTCATTTGCCAATGAAATAAAGAAAGCCTTTTTTGTTTTTGTTGTGGTCTTCAGTCCAGAGACTGGTTTGATGCAGCTCTCCACCCTACTCTATCCTGAGCAAGCCTTTTCATCTCCTCATAAGAACGACAACCCACATCCACTTGAATCTGCTTACTATACGCATCTCTTGGTCTCCCTCTGCGATTTTTACCCCACACACTTCCCTCCAACGCTAAATTCACAATTCCTTGATGTCTAAGAATGTGTCCTACCAATCTATCCCTTCTTTTAGTCAAGGTAAGCCAGAAATTTCTTTTCTCCCCAATTCGGTTCAGTACCTCCTCATTAGTTACGCGATCCACCCACCTAATCTTCAGCATTCTTCTGTAGCACCACATTTCAAAAGCTTCTATCCTCTTTCTGTCCACACTGCTTATCGTCCATTTTGTGTCCCAACTTCGTCACGCTTTTGTGTCCCAGCCTCGCCGTAGGTGTCGGTGGCCGAGTGGAATGAGACCGACACGCTGGTGCAGGTACGGAGGGGAGCAGCCAGAAACTATAAACACTCGAGTAAATTAGAAAGATATATATTGCACAGAATGTAACAATACTTAACTTTTACATAGTACTGCATAATGTTGATACATAGTTGTTGGAGGCCTGCCTAGTGCCTGTACAATAGCGAAGTCTTCAATCGTGCCTATCTGATTACGAAGGTCGTAACTGTTTGCTAGCTCAGTCCGAAGTGCCGACGTCCTTCAGTGGTGGCCACGAGCGGCGTTGTCGCAGAGGGCGCTCGTGGCTGTCGTCGTGAGAACGCCGCGCCGTGCGTGCATGACGGCGCGCGGCGAAAGTAAGTGGCGCGCACTTTGTACTTGTGCGACACCACAGTCCATGTTACACTCCCATACAAGGCAACACTCCATACAAATGCCTTCAGAAAGGACTTCCTTAGGCTTAAATCAATATTCGATGTTAACAAATTTCTCTTTTTCAAAAACGCCTTTCTACCCATTGCCATTCTGCATTTTATATCATCTATACTGCGACCATCATTTGTTATTTTACTGCCCAAGTAACAAAACTCATCTACCTCCTTTATTGTTTCGTTACCTAGTCTAATTCCTTCAGCATCACCTGATTTTCTTACACTGCACTCCATTACCCTAGTTTTACTCTTGTTAATGTTCATCTTATATGCACCTTTCAGCACACTGTCCATTCCGTTCAATTGCTCTTCCAGGTCCTTTGCTGTATCTGACAGAATTACTATGTCGTCGGCAAAACGCAATGTTTTTAATTCTTCACCCTGAACTTTAATTCCTTCTCCAAATTTCTCCTTGCTTTCCTTTATAGCTTGCTCAATGTACAAATTGAACAACATTGGGGAAAGGCTACAACCCTGTCTTACTCCCTTTCCAACCACTGCAACCCTTTCATGCCCTTCAACTCTGACAACTGCTGTCTGGTTTTTGTACAAGTTGCAAATAACCTTACGCTCCCTATATTTTAGTCCTGCTTGCTTCAGAACTTGAATGAGTTTATTCCAATCAACATTGTCAAAAGCCTTCTCCAAATCTACAAAAGCTAGAAATGTTGGTTTGCCTTTTCTTAATCTATCTTCTATGATAAGCCATAAAGTGATAAAGTGAGTATTGCCTCCCGTGTTCCTACATTTCTCCTGAACCCAAACTGATCTTCCCCGAAGTCTGCTTCTACCAGCTTTTCCATCCTTCTGTATATAATTCGTGTTAATATTTTGCAACCATGACTTATTAAACTGATGGTTCTGTAGTTTTCACACCTGTCTGCAACCGCTTTCTTTGGAATGGGGATTATAACATTTTTCTTAATGTCTGAGGGTACTTCGCCTGTCTCATACAGTGTACACACAATGTGAAACAATTTTGTCATGGCTGGATCTCCCAGAGACTTCAGTAACTCTGACGGGATATCATCTACTCCAGGGGCCTTGTTTCGACTTAGATCTTTCAGTGCTCTGTCAAATTCATCTCTCAGGATAGTATCTCCTATTTCATTATCATCTACCTCCTCTTCCCTTCCTACAATAGTGTCTCGAAGTTCCTTTCCTTTGTAGAGCCCCTCTATATACTCTTTCCACCTTTCAGCTTTCCCTTCTTTGCTGAGAACTGGTTTTCCATCAGTGTCCTTGATATTCATAGAGCTGTTTTCCTTATCGCCTAATGTTTCTTTTATTTTCCGGTTGGCTGTATCTATTTTTCCCCCCATTTATACATTCTTCTACATCCTTGCATTTGCCTTCTAGCCATTCCTGCTTAGCCATTTTGCACTTCCTGTCAATCTCATTTCTTAGTCGTCTGTACTCCATTTTGCCTGTTTCATTTACTGCATTTTTATACTTTCTCCTTTCATCGATTAAATTTAGTATCTCCTGTGATATCCAATGATTCTTTGTAGGTTTTGCTTTCCTACCTATTTTGTCCTCTGCTGCCTTCACTATTTCATCTCTCAATATTACCCATTCCTCCTCAACTGTTTTATTTTCCCCTGTTTCTGTCAATTGTTACCTAACGCTCCCTATGAAATTCTTAAGAACTTCAGGTTCCTTCAATTTATCTAGGTCCCATCTCCTTATATTCCTACCTTTCTGTAGTTTCTTCAGTTTCAGCCTACAGTTCATAACCAACAAGTTATGGTCAGAGTCTATGTCTGCCCCTGGGTATGTCCTACACTTCAAAACCTGGTTCCGAAATCTATGTCTTACCATTATAAAATCTATCTGGTATCTCCCGGTGTCTCCTGGTCTCTTCCACGTATACAACCTTCTTTTGTGATTCTTAAACCAGGTGTTTGTTATAACTAAATTATGTTCCGTGCAAAATACTACCAGGCGGCTTCCTCTTTCATTCCTTTTGCCCAGACCATATTCACCCACTATCTTCCCTTCCCTTCCTTGTCCTACTACCGAATTCCAGTCTCCCATAACAATTAAGTTTTCCTCTCCCTTAATTGTCTGAATAAATTCCTTTAGCTCCTCATATATTTCTTCTATATCCTCATCATCGGCAGAGCTAGTTGGCATATAAACCTGTACTACTGTTGTCGGTGTTGGCTTCGTTTCTATCTTGACAATGATAATGCGATCGCTGTGCTGGTCATAGTAGTTTACCCGCATTCCTATTTTCTTATTCATTATCAAACCTACTCCTGTGATACCCCCAACTGATTTTGTATTTATAATCCTGTACTCGCCTGACCAGAAATCCTGTTCATCCTGCCACCGAACTTCACTAATCCCCACTATATCTAACTTCAACCTATCCATTTCCCTTTTTAAATTTTCTAATTTTCCTACTCGATTAAGGGATCTAACATTCCACGCTCCGACCCGTAGAATGCCAGTATTGTCTTTCCTGATGATCACATCCTCCTGAGTAGTCCCCGCCCGGAGATCCGAATGGGGGACTATTTTACCTCCGGAATATTTTACCCGAGAGGATGCCATCATCATATGTTCACACAGTAGAGCTGCATGTCCTCGGGAAAAATAACGGCTGTAGTTTCCCCTTGCTTTCAGCCGTTCGCAGTAGCTGTGTGGCAAAGCCACATTAGCTGATGTTACAAGGCCAGCTCAGTCAATCATCCAGACTGTTGCCCCTGTAACTACTGAAAAGGCTGCTGCCCCTCTTCAGGAACCACACGTTTGTCTGGCCTCTCCACAGATACCCCTCCGCTGTCGTTGCACCTACGGTACGGCTTACTAACAAGAATTTAAGATTTCTTTTCAACTAGCTGAAACACGGCGTTCCCGATATTTATTTATTTTGTACTTTCGTAATCTACCGCCTCTCTCCTCTCTCTCTCTCTCTCTCTCTCTCTCTCTCTCTCTCTCTCTCTCTCTCCATCCATATTTTTCTCAGACCTCTCTGTTCAACTATACCTCTATTTCTGTCCACTTCTTCCACTCCCTCTCCTCCCTCCCAACTCCTCGCTTCATCTCCACCCTCCCTACTCAGCTAGAAACAATTTGTATGTCAGCATTTATGATACTCAATCAAAGAAAGTTTATTTCAATGTACTCACTGCCATGTACAATCTGAGTATTATGAAAAACATCTCAAAGAAAATGTACGATCGCGTCCTTTCATGGTAATTGGTAAACCGTAGTTAGTCTATTGTAAGGTACCCTCTGCCATGCGCCAAATGAAATATTATGTATTTTAGTTAAAACATACATTCACAAGCGAGCTTTCGTGGTAACGTCAAGGTAATTTTATCAACATAGGAATAAGATTTTGTCCAATTCCGTTAATTAAAGTACCCTCCGCCATACACCATATGGAATTAATTTTATGTAGACCATGACCTATCTCTAGGTTTAGCAGTTAAGTGTGCATGTGCAACATTTTATATGATCTGACCAAAACTATGGATTTCTTTCTGAGTGCGTAAGTAAAGTACCCTCTGCCATGCACCATACTAAATTGTAGGTAGCTTCCTCTAGTTCAAGAGGTATGACATCATTAATTATGAGGTGAATTTACCTCATATTGAGTGCAAATTGTCTTTCGTACAGTCAGCCATTGTTAATACTGAGAGCACTTACCGACTGCCCACCAACTTTAATTTCAATCCTATTCTACATATTTTCTCACTCGTATGTTAATAGTCGGTTACGAAATTTGAGTACTATCTATGGTCATGTCAGTGCCTTTGGAATAGCATGTGACCAAACTGCGCCACATAGAATGAATGTTGAATTATAACAACTGCAGGATCAGAAGTGATGTCTGTTCTCTCGGAACAGACGCCTCATGTATATATATAATATGCCGGTGACGGGCAATGATCCTATCGTCATTGGGGAGGGGTTTGCAAAGTTCAAGTGTACATAATTTCAAGATCGGAGCAAAATTGTTAATTTAGTTAAGATCCGTAAGTAAAACACACCACGCCATGAATATAATGGCAGTGAACAGTGACCCTCCTCTTTTTCTGAAGTTTAGGGGAGCAAAATTTCATCAAGATCTGGACAAACATACAGATTTGTATGTAACAGAAACACACGGATGCATTGAAAACCAGACTTCTACCTTTAAGACAAACAGTTTTTTTATCAATTTTTCAATTTTCTAATTTTCTGGTAGATTCACACATCCCCCCCCTCCCCCCCCCTCATCCGCAAATAAATATATAAATAAAACAAAAGTAAAAAAATGAAATAAATAATAAGTAAAATAAAATGCAAACCTTGTCCTTAGAAGTATAAGCAAAACAGGAAAAAGATCTGCCAAAGGGGTGGAGCCGTTCTCAAGTTATGGCCTGATCAAGGAAAGTAGGGTCACATTTTTACATACTTAGTCCACACACAGCTTTTTGCCAATCAGATGACTACGTGGATTTCCATGATACAGGGTTTTATTACATTTCTGCCATTCCTTACATTTAGGATCCATCACGTCCTACAATATACAATCCGATTTTCAATGCCCTGGAAATACGGGACTTTATATAATTACAGTAATTATAACGATTTACTGAGATTCCAAAATTTGATTTCCAATATTTTGCATTATTACTGGCCGAAGTATAAAAATAAAATGCTGTATATATATATATATATATATATATATATATATATATATATATATATATATATATATATAAAGTGGCAAAATCATATGTTTACTTTTAAAACATAAGGGAGTATTTTACTTAGAAACGGTTTATCTCGAAGCTGAAGCAACCGATGATCGCAGTAATTTCGTATCTTCCAATTAAAAACCTACAAACCATTTTGAAACTCATGCCAGTTATATATTCCAGTTTTGACATCCATTATTCTCAGTTGGTAAAACCTACTTCCAGCTATTTTCACACATAATTTCCGTCTTACGAATCATTTTCTCGCTGGAACTACACACAAAATGATGAAAGGAAAAGTCTTCATCACTTTTCGCTGTTTTCGCTTTTCATGTAGTCAAAGTTCTACCTCCGTCATGTTCTGATTTATAACTTTCTATCTCCTCCTATTCGTAATAAACTTTCCAGACAGTATCTAAATACATCACGCAATGAATAAGCAATAAACTGTCACTTTACGTCATATAGTGCATGTAATATGACGAGATAAATACTTAGACTTCTAAAACAACTAACCTCTACGTAAATCCACTTGAGGTAAATCACGTCAGTCATTTTAATTTATTTCTTCTTTCCTACAAATGCTATTAGCAGCACATTTGTCTTATAATACACCTACATATATCACTGTATATCAGATAGTTCAAGAGGTATGACATCATTAATTATGAGGTGAATTTACCTCACATTGAGAGCAAATTGTCTTTCGTACAGTCAGCCATTGTTAATACTGAGAGCACTTACCGACTGCCCACCAACTTTAATTTCAATCCTATTCTACATATTTTCTCACTCGTATGTTAATAGTCAGTTACGAAATTTGAGTACTATCTATGGTCATGTCAGTGCCTTTGGAATAGCATGTGACCAAACTGCGCGACATAGAATAAATGTTTAATAATAACAACTGCAGGATCAGAAGTGATGTCTGTTCTCCGAAACAGACGCCACATGTATATATATGTAATATGCCGGTGACGGGCAATGATCCTATCGTTAGTGGGGAGGGGTGGGCAAAGTTTGAAGCCCTTACTCTTACGGGAATTAGTTCATAACTACGAGTTTGAGTACTGTGGGCAGGGCGAAGCTGGGAATTTGTATCTGACGGGAGGCGTGCTTAGGTAGTCCTTGCAGGTGCGGTGATCACTGTGTCCCCAGTGGTGTAGGGGTCAGCGCAACTGCCTAGAAAGCAGGAGATCGGGGTTCGAATCCCGGCTGGGTACACATTTTCAGCTTTGCCCAATCGCAGTTGATGTCATATATTCTATGAATGTTGAGCTTTAAAAAAGGAGTAGCCTTCGATGTGTGTCTTCCTGGGTAAATATCATCAACGAAAGGATATCTACGACTTTTACAAAAACCAGACAGCAGTTATCAGAGTTGAAGGGTATGAAATGGATGCAGAGGTTTGGAAGGGTGTAAGACAGGGTTGTAGTCTTTCCCCCATGTTATTCAGTTTGTACATTGAGTAAGCTATAAAGCAAAGCAAGGAGAAATTTGGAGAAGGAATTAAAGTTCAGGGCGAAGAATAAAAACCTTGCGTCTTGCTGATGACATTTTAATTCTGTCAGAGACAGCAAAGAACCTGGAGGAGCAATTGAACGGAATGGACAGTGTGTTGAAAGGAACATATAACACAAACATTAACAAGAGAAAACAAGGGTAATGGAATGAAGTCTAAGAAAGTCGACGTTGAAGGAATTAAATTAGGTAACGAATCAATATACGTGGTAAATGAGTTTTGTTACTTGGGCATTAAAGTAATATATGATGGTTGCAGTACAGAGGATATAAAATGCAGAATGGCAATGGGAACATCGAATATTAATTTAAGCATAAGGAAGTCCTTTCCGAAGGCATTTGTGTGGAGTGTTCCCTTGTATGGGAGTGAGACATAGACGACAAACAGTGCGGACTGGAAGAGGTTAGAGGCTTTCGAAATGTGGTGATACAGAAGAATGCTGATAATTAGGTGGGTGTATTGCGTAACTAATCAGGAGATACTGAACAGAATTGGGGAGAAAAGTAATTTCTGGCATACCTTGACTAAAAGAAGGGATCATATTCTTAGACATCAAGGAACTCTGAATTTAGCGTTGGAGAGAAGTGTGTGGAGTAAAAAAAGCAGAGGGAGACCAAGAGATGAATATAGTAAGCATATTCAAATGGTTGTAGGTTGTCGTTCTTATGAGGAGATGAAGAGGCTTGTTTAGGACAAAATAGGGTGAACAGCTGCATCAAACCAGTCTCCGGACTGAAGATCACAACAACAACATATTTAGTAGTAGTAGTAGTAATAGTCTGCGATTCGGGAATGCATTTACAAGACGTGTGGCTGTAGTACTTACAAAAACAGTTCCTCCTTGGAAGCTAGTCACGGATAGTAAAGTTCTTTACCGAAAAGCATGTCTTCCTCCTCCAGTAAACTAACTACAACTTCTCTCCGGAACTGTGCGGTAAGTTAAAGTGACGTCGTCTCTCCGCTTGGCACCACTCCTCCAAGAACTTCATCCTGCCTTAATGTTTCTCGGGCCACTCCACACCTACCAGGTAATCCTTTGACGCCCAAGCACGTCCTAACATCAACTTTCGGTATAAAATTTTCAGTCTGATGTGACACGTGCCTTACGTAATCGATTCGGAAATGGAGCAGTACTAAATACACTGGATAAGCATGAACTGCTGGCGTTGTTGAAGATTTTTATCCGATTTTCGATTACTCGTGGTTAGAAAATGTTAGTTACTCATCTGGCGAATCATCATAAAACTCATTAAAGAAACTTCAAAAAACAAAATGTTCAAATGTTTGTAAAGCTTATGGGTCTTAACTGCGGGTTCATCAGTCCTAAACTTACAAACTACTTATGAACTAACTTATACTAAAGACAGCACAATCATCCATGCCCGAGGGGGGGGATTTGAACCCCCCAACGGGAAACGGCATCGCGCATCGGAGCATAGCGCCTCAATGCGCTTGACCACTTCGCCGCGGCAAACGAACGTCTATCGAATAGTCGAAAGCAAACTAAAAATATCAATGCCAATTAGTGACCAAGCAAGCGGCAAATATTTTATATTTATTGGTATCTGCAGGTTGCAAAGAACTTTTCCTCAGTAGGGTGCTGTAAAGATCTCATGCATGAAATTTTTCTTGGGGGGGGGGGGGAACAGAAAATTATCGAGCTTAACATATATGTAGAACATCTCTGTTTTAACTGAAATCAGTATTCTGAAATAAATATCGTTTTGGTTGTACAGTATGACATTACTTCTCAGTGACGCGTTTCGCTCTTACAGCAGGTCATCTTCGATTTATCTTCGTGCCAGATGGTGCAGATGAATTACAAAAAATAACAGCTGAAAAGGGTGGGGGGGGGCCTTGGACTTATTTTGTGCTAAAGAGACATGGCTCCTGTTCCTTCCCTTTCCACTATTCTGTTTTGTAATTCTTGTGTAGGCATCTGTCATGCAGATAATCGGATGGTGCCCTGTTGTAATGGCCAAACACGTAATTGAAGACTTTATATATAAAGAACAGTCTAGATTGCAAAAAAAAAAAAAAAAAAAAAAAAAAAAAAAAAAAAAAAAAAAAAAAAAAAAAAATTATATATATATATATATATATATATATATATAATAAAAAAAATTCTTTCGACTAGTTTCGGTCTTATTTTAGACCATCTTCACGAAATTTAGCTCCATGGATGTTGTGGAGCTGGCAGGAAACTTGGTGCCTTCTAGTGCGTCTTTATATATAAATTTAAATAAGAGTGCCGTTTTCCATAACTGAAACAAAAATGTTTCCAAAAATATTATTGAAGAATATTAAAATAATGTTTAACCAAAATGGTTTTTATTTCAGATTTAATTCGCTTGATGTGATGCTGCTGGGGACCATGAGGTAGATTCCCAGCTGTATGTCAGGATGAGGCGAAGATACCAAATGGAGCGACGGGGGACACTAGTAAGACAAGTTCTCTTTCAATTATTACAAGGCACTAGCTCGGCGGGAGCTAGATCATCAGGTGACGTCTCCTTAGGTAGATTCAGCTCGCCGCCTCATTCGTCTTCTACGTGCCGGCTGGCGTGAGTCGTTCGGACGGGCGGCACCCACGCCGTTGAGTCTGGGAATCGAGGAACAGACGGTTAGAAAGGAGTCCTCTTTTGGGTCCATACTTGGGACCGCTCGAGTCAGATGCCTTGGTGGCAGATGAAATCCTGTTACCCGCTAGCAGGCTTAGTACAAGAGTGCTAGCGTGTGGAAAGGTCCATTGGCCTTTAGCGAACCAACCAATGAAGCCGGAGCTGGCCTCAGGCAGCAACTATAGCGTTGTGAAGACGGTAATACTTCACTGCCCCATCTTCCCTGGATGATGGTTAGTTCGAAATGTGGTAGTTTCCGGACTCCATATCCTAGCTGCCATTAGTAGTTACAAGTCCAAATGTTTGTAGAGCTTATGGGACATAACTACGCCGTCATCAGTTCCTAAACGTACAAACTACTTATGAACTAGCTAATACTAAGGACGGCACAAATATCCATGCCCGAGGGGAATTCGAACCCCCGACCGTAGTGGCCGTACAGATTGTGACTGGCGCGCCGCATAACGCTCGGCCACCGTGGCCGGCATGGTGGTTACAAGGCGGCACTGTTTTATCTGATACATAAGCCGAATACAGAGATTAGATCATTGGATCGTCGACTACTTTGCTGGGCATCATCAAACCCAAAGACCCAGTCACCACGACTACAAAAATCGGAACCATATATTCAGAAATCGGCTGAAGCTATGACGTGTGTATTGGTTCCTAATGACCGCATCTGTGTCACTTGAGAATGAAGCTTTCACTCAGCAACCTTTTAACTGGTGATTTACCACCTAGCTATTCACTCTTGTGAAAGAGTTAGGTGTAGTTACGAAGTGTTTACAAGCTTACCCTTGTGTCCATATTGGGTTACCGTGGTAACATTTCTAACTGTAAAAGCCCATTATTTAATTGTATTGAAACTAGAGGACACAAGCCGAGGGTTATTCTTCATTTGCATCTTTATAAACGTCATACTGAAACCAAAATTTAAATACATTCATAGAAGAGCATTTAACTCCCATGAGGCACGCCTGACGATACACTCGTCCCTGATGAACACTCGCCTTCCAGAACAACGTACTGAATTCTATTACTTAAGAAGTCTTCCAGCTAGTCACAAATCTTTGAATCTATTCCATGTGCTCGAATCTTCGTTAGCAGTCTGCAGTGTGGCACCGCGTTAAACGCCTTTTTGAAATTGTGAAAAACACAATCTACCTGTTGTCCTTCACCCATTGCTCGTAAGATGTGATGTGAGAAAAGGGCAAGTTGAGTATCACATGAACCCGCTTATCGACTGTACATAGGACCAGAATTCTTTCGGGTTCTCAGAATGATCTTTGGCTAATGGATGACTGTGGTAATTATTGTATGCTTCGCGCATCGATCTTTTTATAACTTTTCTACTAACTTTTGCCTGTTATCGTTTGAGTGTTCTTTTTTAAACCGTGAGTGCAACAACCTTTGCTTTCTCAGTAGTTTTCTAAAGTTATTATTAGACCACGGTGGATCTTTTCCATCCTTAATGGACATTAAAGGCATATATTTCTCTAACCCTTGATTTACGATGCATTTAAATTTAGTCCAAAATTCATCTACATCCACTGTACCGGAACTAAACGATGTACATTCATTTTCTAAGTGCGATCCTAATAATTGCTTATCAGCTCTTCCTAACAAAAACACGCTCCTAGCCTTATTGATTGGTTTATGAACTCTGGTCACCATTGACGCTATGGCGATATCATGATCACTAACTCCTTTCTTTACACAGACATCGTTAATGACTTTATATCTCTTGAACTATTTCTTAAGAATATATAATTTTGCAGGTAAATTTAGTTATATATGTGCAACTATCGAACTATCAGCAAAACTAGTCATAAATAAGTAATCACTGCCGAACAGAAGTGTTAGAATAAGGAATAATTTTCATTAAACTATTTCTCTCCCCGTCTACAACGGCCACGTACACAAAGAAAATAAATAAATAGTTTTTGCGCACAATGCGAGACTCAAGGCATGCACAAACGCCATTATACTGCAGTGAATAATCTTAGCTACAAAGTAAAATATACGATCACACGTCCAATACACACACACACTCATTCACTCATCCTGTACTTATAAGAATTTAATTACGAACCTCCATTAGACCATCACTATATTTGCTTTTAAAAGTCTTATACAAGAGCGCAAGGAGGAGGGGGCACCAAATCAAAAACCGCTTCTACATCTACATAGATACTCTGCAAATCACATTCAAGTGCCTGGCAGAGGGTTTAATAACCACTTTCATAACTTTTCTCTACTGTTCCATTCTCTAATAGCGCGCGGGAAGAAAGAACACCTAAATCGTTCTGTTTTCGATCTGATTTCTCTTATTTTATTGGGATGGTCATGTCTTCCTAAGTAGGTGGGTGCTAACAAAATATTGTTACATTCAGAAGTAAAAGTCGGTAATTGAAACTTCGCAAACAGATGACGCCGCAATGAATAACGTCTTTCTTTTAATGATTTCCCCCCAATTCGTGCAACATTTCCGTGACGCTCCCCCCCCCCCCCCCCCGTAACGTGATAGAACAAAACGAGCTGTCCTTCCCTGAACCTTTTCAATGTCTTCCGTCAGTCCCACCTGGTTAGGGTCCCACAAGGGGCAACAGTACTCCAGGAGAGGACGCACAAGTGTGATGTAGCCAGTCTCTTTGGTGGAGCTGGTGCATCTTCGAAGCGTTCAGCCGATGAAACGTAATCTTTGGTTCGCCTTCCCCACAATATTTTCTGTGTGTCCTCTCCAGTCAAAGTTGTTCGTAATTGTAACTCCCAGATATTTGGTAGAATCTACGACCTTAAGGTTTGACTGATTTGTCGCGTAATTGAAGTTCAGTGGATTTCTTTTAGTGGTCATGTGTATTACTTCACACTTTTCTTTAGTGTCAGTTGCTAATTTTCGCACCATGCAGAAATGCTTTTGATCCTCTGTTGACATCACTAACCGATAAACGACAGCATCATCCGCGAACAATCTAAGGGAGCTATTCAGATTGTCTCCTAAATAGTTTATAAACACGAGGAAGAGTAGGGGACCAATAACGCTTCCCTGTGGAACGCCAGATATCACTTCTGTTTTACTCGATGACTTGCCGTCAATTACAACGAACTGTGTTCTTTCTGATAGGAAATCGTGAATCCAACCGCACAATTGGGGAGATATTCCATAAGCACGCAATTTCATATGAAGCCGCTTGTGGGGTACAGTGTTAAAAGCCTTCCTGAATTCCAGAAATATGGAATCGATTTGAGATCCCTTGTCGATGGCCCTTAACACTTCATGTGAATAAACGGCAAGCTGTGTTTCGCAAGAGTGATACTTTCTGAATCCGTGTTGGCTACTGGTTAATAGGTCGTTCCCTTCGAGGTAGTTCATAATATTCGAACAAAGTATATGTTCCAAAATCCTACTGCAAATCGACATCAATGAGATAGGCCTGTAATTTTGGGGATCACTCCTATTGCCTTTCTTGAATATTGGATTAACTTTTAACTTGGGCAACTTTCAAGTCTTTGGATACGTATCTTTCACTGAGTGATCGGTTGTAAATGATAGCTAAGTACGGAGCTATTTCATCAGCATACTCTGAGAGGAATCTAGTTGGTATACAATCTGGCCCGGAAGATTTATTTTTGTTTAGTGACTTAAGTTGTTTTACTACTCCAGGAACATCTACTTCTAAGTTTCGCATGCTGGCAGCTGTTCTTGGATTGAATACTGGAGTGTTCACTTCCTCTTCTTTGCTGAACGAATTTCGGAAATCTGTGTTTAGTAGTTCTGCCTTAGCAGTACTTTCATCGGTAGTATTACCATTGTTATCACGTAGTGACGGTATTGATTGTGTTTTGCCGCTAGTGTACTTCACATATGACCAGAATTTCTTTGGATTTTCTGCAAGATTACGGGACAGGATTTTGTTGTGGTAACTACTTTAGGCTTCTCGCATTGAAGTCCGCGCTAGGTTGCGATTTTCAGTAAAAGATAGCCAGTCTTGTGGATTCTGTGTCTTTTTAAATTTTACATGCATTTTTCTTTGTTTCTGCAACAGTGATCTGAACTGTTTTGTGTACCACGGGGGCCAGCCCCCTCTTTTATTAATTTATTTGGTATAAATCTTTGGATTGCTACTGATATTATGTCTTTGAAAGTAAGCCACAGCTGATCTACACTCGCATTTTTAGTTTTGAAAGACTGCAGACTATCACTCAGGAAACCGTGAAGCGAATTTTTATCTGCTTTATTGAATAGCTAAATTTTTCGTTTATTTTTGGTGCATTTGGGCATTTCGACATTCAGTCTCGCTACTAAAACTCTATGTTCGCTAATCCCTGTATCTGTTTTGTTGCTCTTTACTAGCTCAGGATTATTTGTTGCTAGGAGATCAAGGGTATTTTCGCAACCACGTACTATTCTAGTGGGTTCATGAACTAATGAACTAACTGTTCGAAGTAGTTTTCAGAAAAAGCATTCAGAACTAGTTCGGACGATGTTTTATATTTGCCGCCGGTTTTGAATATGTAATTACGCCAAGATATCGAGGGTAAATTTAAGTCGCCACCGATTATAACAGTATGCTTCGGATAACTATTTGAAATGTGATTCAAGCTTTCTTTGAACATTTCAGTAACCGCATCGTCTGAGTCAGGCGGCCGATAAAAAGATCCAATTATTAATTTATTCCGGTTGTCAGGTATAACCTATACCCAGACCAACTCACAGGAAGTATCTGTCTCAATTTCGCTGCAGGATAGACCGTTAGTAACAGCAATAAACACACCACCCCCTTTTTTTATTTATTCTATCCTTTCTGAAGACCATTTGGCCCTTTGAAAAAAAATTTCGGCCGAACTTATCTCAGGCGTAAGCCAGCTTTCATAACCTATAACGATTTGTGCCTCAGTACTTTCTATCAGCGCTTCGAGCTCTGGAACTTTCCCAATACAGCTACGACAATTTACAATTGTTGTACCAATGGTTTCTAGATCTGCTTTCTTCCTGTGTCTGACCTGCCCCCTTTGAGACTGAAACCCATTTTGTGTATTCCCGAGGCCCTGTAACCTAAAAAACCGCCCAGTCCACACCACACAGCCCCCGCTACCCGTGTAGCCACCCTTTGACGTAAGTCGAGGAATCTGCAGCCCACACGGTCGCAGAACCGTCTGAGCCTCTGATTCAGATCCTCCACTTTGAACAAAAGGTCCGCAGTCAGTCCTGTCTCTTGTGTGAAAAAATGTTAAAGAACCGGTCCTGGGTGTGCCAGCTGAATTTCCATAAGTCGATTTTTCACCCAAGGGCATCATGTCGTCAGTATGGCGGGCGTGTACGACCGCCATCGTTTCCTAACTGTATTTGTTTCAGATAGAATAGATACATATCTACTAATGCCACGAGACACTATCAAGAAATTTCTTTGAGAGTTTTAATACCATCTAAATATTTCTTTTGTTACGCAAGATTTCTTTGCTTTAAATTTCGATGCACCCATGTGATTATCTTTCTGTGACGTTTGCTCCGCTTCAATTGATCTTTCTAGTGTGGCATTCATTAGCGCAATTCCCACAACCTTAGCGAAACTAAATCGTGTCGCACGATTTATCAGTACTTAGGATTTAACTTCCTCCCATTCTGGGGGTTTAGGACGATCTTCTTTAATCTTCGTGTACTCTTCATCATTGCTTAATAGGGGAGCTGTCGGGATAGGTATCACTGATCTGGCTCTGACTGAAAAAAAAATTAAATCTCTAATCCATTTCGCCTATGTGGCCATAGTTATGGAGAAAGCACTTGCTAAAGACTACCTATTACGGAATTTGTGGAGTATAAGATAGACTGAATAGTGCTGCACTTAATATTATGGAACTGAAGACAATGAATGTGTTCCTAATTTAACGGAATCATCCCGATTAAGTTACTGTCCTATTTCGTTTTATATTATCCCTGCAATGTTATGGTTAAAGGTATTAAATTTAAAGTTATGTAATTTCAATTTAGGTTGTCTGCAGATGACGCCGTCATTTACCGTCTAGTAAAATAATCTGAAGACCAAAACCAAATGCTTAACGATCTACATAAGATATCACTATGGTATAAAAATTGGCAGTTGACTCTAAATAATGAGAAGAGCGAAGTCGTCCACAAGAGTACGAAAAGGAGAATCCGTTAAATTTTGTGTACAATACAAATCAATCAAAAGTGAAGGCCGTGAATTCAGTCACTACATACCTAGGAATTACTTTTATTTCATCTTAAACTGGAAGGAATACGTACATAATGTTGTGGGAAAGGCGAACCAGAGATTGCGTTTTAGTGGCAGAACCCTTAAAAGATGCAACCGAAGTACTAAAGAAACAGCATACAATATTGACACAATATTCGTAGCATACATTCGTAAAGTATCTTGTCACTTCCTTTTTGGAGTATTGCTGCCCAGTGTGGGATCCTTATCAGGTTTGTATGACGGAGGACGTAGAAAGAGTCCTTAAAAACGGCAGATCGTTTTGTATCGTCACGATACAGGGGAGACAGCGTCACGGAAATAATACAGTATCCGGGATTTGAATCATTAATACAACGGCGTTTATCGCTGCTGCGTGGGCAACTTACGAAACTTCAATCGCCGACATTCTCCTCCGAATGCGAAAATATATTGTTGACTCTCACTTACATAGGTAGAAATGATCGTTGGAATAAAATACGAGAAATCACAGCTCGAACGGAGAGATTCGGGGGCTATTCGAGTATGGAAAGGGAGATAAAGGTGGTTCTATGAACCCTCTGCCAGGTGCTTAAATGTGATTTGCAGAGTATCCCGTGTAGCTGTAGATGTATATTTACATATTGCTTACCCACTGGGGTTAGTTAAAATTACTGTAGTTTAATTAACATACCTTGTTTAAACAGTAATTCCATAATTCTGTGACGTGCTAACTAAAAAAGATGTAACCACAAATTCTAGGAATTAATTATCTGTCCACGTTATATTACATTTTTACGGTGATCAACGTCAAACAACCTGATTTACGCACTACTCGCATTTTACAAATGCCTTTCAAAGCAAGCACTACTTTCTGCAGTATGTTTCAGTGTAAAGCTTATACTTCAATCCCCATTTTAATCACAAGTAATTATCTTTAAATATTGAAAAAATAGTGAAATCTTTTATATGATAATTAAAAATGTGTTAATTCTGATCAGCCATAGTATTCACTGCATGAGGCCTATCTGGCAGTCAGCCCCAGCAAACATCACCCCTCCTCTAGTTCGATGACTGTGATAACGAAAAGGAAGGGACGCTGTCTCCCAAATCATGAGGTGATTAACTTTCTTCGTCTGGACGCCTTAAATCACGCCGTCATATTTAACGGATACTGAACTGTGCAAAGAGCAGGGTCAAGAAAAATTGAAGAAAATTAAAGGTTTTCTCTGAGTCATCATATGCTGATAAATTTGCTCATTCCTAGATTTAACAGAGGACCCTCAAGGCACGGATCAACGAGGACGAACCTGGAGACGCTAAATAGATTTAGTGTTGGTCACGGATACTGCAGGGATATGCTACACAAATGGTGTGTGTTGGAGTCTCCAGCTTGTGATTGTGGTGGAAAAAGGCATACTATGGACCACATACTCAGTCAATGTCCGAAATACTGTTTTCCTGCTGGAAAGCAATCACTGAATTTGGCATCTTCGGCAGCTATCACGTGGCTTAATAATTGGGACATAAACACCTAGAAATACAACCACGGTCATTCATATTGACACAATATTTGTTGCACACATTCGTAAAGTATCTTATGACATGTTTAATGTAAATTGCATTACCAATGGCACCTTTTTAATACTTTGTACTGTACGTATATTAAATTTTGCCTATACTAATAATCGTTCAGAGCTTTATTTTCCTGTGCTTCTAATACGAAATGTATGTTAATTTTGATGCATAGCAGACATACAGTATCACTGTGGGAATACAGGAGAACTGACTCGATCCTAAATGGATTATTGTGTTTAAATTTATCTTCTGTTGAAGTTAACTCTCGCTGTTTCTGTAGCCACTCAGTAGTATTGAAATATTTAGTTATATTTAAATTTTATGATTGAGAGCGTAACGTTGTTAGGGAGACTACAAAGCGAATAAAATAGGAAATAGCGAGAGTCGAACCCGAGTCGCAAAGTTAGCAATCCCTAAATTTTCCCACTCACTTTCGGCACATTAAACGCAATATTACTCAAAGTAGCGCATATTCCGCAAATAGCGTTACTTAGAAATATTTTGCTAATGTTTTCACTTTTATATGTTACGAATATGAAAGGTTCATGCACCTGCTCCTTCACACACAGAGTGAGCAAAATCCAAGAGACCTTCCCTGGTGAGCCTATATGTACAATGCAGTGTCTTCTTTCAGAATCTATGTCTGAAAATGACTTCGTCCAGCAAGAATCTTCCGGTTTCTCCTGGTTTCCCACAAGTATACTTTCACCTGTGATGTTGAACTGAGTTTCGCTATTACCAGCTGAAATTTGCTACAGAACTCACTTATTATTAGCATTCTCTACCTTTCAAGCAAATACTTGTAACGTCAACATGTGTTGCCTTTCTGCCGATTCTGCAGAAAAGGACGCTATCAGTAAAGTGTTCAAAGTTCATGGTTCAGTTCTTGCCCTTCCTTCACATTAAAAAAAAAAGGACCATTTACTGCTACTGTTGATATTACCCTAATTCACCCGACGAGAAATCGTTATCATCTCCTTTCGATTTGAATTTATCTTGATAGTGACTTTGCATATCACTTTTAAAACAAATGGAGCCTGAACTGACTATGCTTGCTTAACTTTACCCATCAACCATCAACTAACCACCGCCCCCACAACCGCCCTCTCATTGTCAACCACTCTGCTTCTGGAGTGGCAGCCGGTCCGGGTGACGGTGGTGAGGTGCAGAAATATCGGTCGTAAGTGTGTAAACATGCGCGTCCCATCCGATACTGTATCGTAAGGTCGCAGGAATGCCAGTTTTTCTCGCCACTTCTGAGTTCTATGTGCCTACAGGGCCGCCATGGTTTGCCAGCAGAGGAGATTCGTGTGGCAATCTGGTGGTCACGAGTGGGGCGCCAATTCTTGTTGAGTTGATTCCTTTCCCGTATTCGGCCCAGAATGTCCTGGCGAAGAGAGGGCATAGGTCGTTCAAATTTTCTGTGGGGCGGAGTAGAATTTCCGAGAGCATCTGAGAGGAGCTGATAGCATTATTGATGTCGTCATCATCGTCATTATTGGAAGATCGTTCAGATTCGTCGCGACGTACTGCCGAAACTGTTCCCAATTGGTTTTTTTAGTGGTCAGTCGATTGCAGACGTGCTCCGGAGTAATTCCGACGCGGAGGATTACAGGCAGATGGTCGGATGTCAAAGCGTGTATTGAATCAATGAAACCTTGAAAGTGACGAGACTGCTTCGCTCGTCCGTACAATGGTTCAAGTATCCTCTCATGGAGTAGGATAGTTCCGAAAATATTTGCCGATCCCGTGGGATGCGGAAAGAAGTAGTTTCTCAGGGGCTGCGACCTATGGCAGCCGGTTGCTTCCTTGTGCAAGTGTTGTGTGGTATTCTGGTCAGTCGCGATGTTTCTGCGCCTGAAGTGTCGCCTACCGTTTAGGTTGAACACTGCAACATGTCAGCATATGTTACTACAAATGAAATATTTAAACATAAACGACCAAAGAACGCGATTTGACGAAACGTTGCTGCATGTGTCATTTATACAAGAGCATCTACCTGGAAGGAGGGCAGACAATGATAGCACTTTAGTTTTCAATAGACCGTTGGAAATTTCAATGCATGATTTAGAAAGTAACATAATAGTTGTAGAAATGAAAACTTATACTTCATCTTACCATTCTTAGGGATCACGTACATACATTTTTGTGGATGATAAAATACAGAGATAAATATACGTTTCATTCCTCTTTTTCGGTCATTAATATCAGAATCGTATTAATGTCATGTAAGTGGTTGTCTATTTTGCTTCATACACCTGCATGGCCTTCTTGGTGGCATCAGTTTTCTGGTACATTTTTTTTTTCTGCATATACCACTGCATTTAGTACCATTGAGAAATCTCCGAAGCATTTACTGTACAGAATTTAGCTGTGGGACTAATGCAACAATGTTTGTGAAACATTTTTTAGTGTTATCAACACCTTAAATCTTGAACGTAAATGCGCACACAATTGCTAAAGTTTGTTAAACTGAACGAACTCTGAATCACACGAAAATGTTTATCGTTCGAGATTTTCAGTGGATGGACATATTTACATAAAAGTTGATTTTATTTCCGTATGAAATTTGCAGAGACAAAGAGCTGAAATTAAGTTCCTAATTAACTCCAATTTCCATTACGATTTATTTTTTAGAATATAAATTACTAGCCAGTGTGGCTCAGTAAATTGGCACATCAGTAAGTATTTATTTGCGGCTTATCTGATTTAGAGCTATGTAAAACCTGTTGAGAACCTAGTAACTGTGTTAGAAATCAACTCTGATAGTTCACGCATTTCGAAAACCTTTCGTTCTTCGATGTTGGGCAACATACGACATAAGAGAAAAAAAATTTTACAATAATGTACACTGTTTAAGAACGAGTAGCTGAGACACATAAACACTTCTGTAGAAACACAAAAATCGGGAGTTCGAATACCCCCTCGGGCTTGGATGTCTTTAGTATAAGCTAATTCATAAGTAGTGTGTAAGCTTAGGGACTGATGACCCCACAATTAAGTCCCATAAGCTTAACAAACATTTGAACAAAAATCGGCATTATAAATTACCTGAACACAGTGTCATACGAGCTGGGAATTGCGGTCGACATGTTAAACATGATGAGGGAGCCAGCGACAGATGGAGAGGAATGTTCCGCTGCATTACGCCCGACTGCACCATCGACCGGCAGGTGGGCCTTTCCGTCCTGAATAATCAGTAAGCCGGTACCGAGAATCAGGCCTTGCAGGAAGCGGGACTCACCGCCTGTTGTTAATTAATGTACCGGAATCGCTTGGTACTGACGTGCTCGTGCTTTTGGAAGGTCGCCCGGATTTCTTAGTTGAGAGGTATTTCTTTCAAAAATCAAATGTTCAAATGTTTGTATAGCTTATGGGACTTAACTACGGGGTCATCAGTCCCTAAACTTACAAACTACTTACGCACTAGCTAATACTAAGGACGGCACAAATATCCATGCCCGAGGGAGGATTCGAACCCCCGACCGTAGTGGCCGTGCAGACCGTGACTGGAGCGCCTCAGTCCCCTCGGCCACCGCGGCCGGCAGGTATTTCTTTACCATAGAAACAACTGGTAAGGTTTTTTATTTTTATTTATTTATTTATTTACTTATTTTTGCAGAATTACTTTTTTTTCTCCGATGTGGAGCACAGTACACATATTGGAGCTCTCCATCTGCTCCTGTTGGTTGCCATCTTCTTGATGATACTCAGAGAGTGGCCAGTGGCGGTCACCTGCCCTTCAGCAGTCATGCACCATTTCGATCTTGGTCTGCCTCGCTTTCTTGCTCCTTGTGGGTCCCATTCCATAGGCTTGTTTGGAATATGTTGCAGACTTCTTCTCAGGGTTAAACGTGCCCTCTGTTTTATATATCGCGGACATACGTTCTTGACCAGAGGGCGTGAGCGCCTCCGTTCGGTGGGAGAGAGAAACCGTGATCACTGGTGGAAGTAGACGGTATGAGGGGTGGACAGCACGCAGGAATGATCGACTAGCCCTGGAGTGACGTTGTGACATGTGTGTATGTGGTGTCGACTCCGGGTTCTGTACAGTAGTGCAACCGCTGGGGCAGCTGGTGCTTCAGGCTGATAAGTGCGGCTAAGTTTGGGAACTGTTATCGTGAAGGAGGAAAGTTCACCTTATCGGCGTGGTTAACTGATGGTGTCGGCGAGCTAATGGTTGTGAGTGTTATGTGAATTGTAGTTAGTCGATGGTGTGCTAATAATTGCCCTTTGTTTAAGTACTTTAAAAAGGGGCTACGTACATTGTGAAATTGAAGTCTACCTAGGCGATGAAAGTAAATAATGTAACCTGGAACTTATTATTAATCCACGGGTGAATAGCTCGTGTGAATTGATATCACTTGGACGTGCTGGGCTACAGTTGCTTTCAGAGAATTACCTTGGGATTATCCTGTTTCAACGTAAATTAAGCAGCTCTGGTTAATACGTAGTCCTAGACACTAAACTGAATAATTAAGTTGTCAGGTTTCATTGTAATTATTCTGCTTGAAGTTAAATCTTGTTAATATGTGATCAGGAACTACTGTGCTAGAAACAAAGCTAGAATTCTGTTGTTTACCTCTATTGTAGCTATGTATTTACAATCGTTATAATTTATATTTTTATTTTGGTGAATTTCAGAGCTCGCAATACTTTTTGTCTATGTTGCGTGATTTTAGAGACTATTTATATTAGGTTTCCAAAAATTTGGAAATATGAAGTGAGCATTTTGGGTGTTCCTGTGCACTTACATTGGCCAAGGGGACAGATCGGCAACAGGGCACAACATGTGAGTGTTGTAGGTAGTCTATCTGCTCCCGAGAAGGCGATAGCATGCGTTGTTAAGAGGCGGTCTGCTCACACTGCGAGCAATGACAGCAGTCACATCTATCTCATACCGTTCTCGCCGTTTGGTATTATGTGTCGTGGCTAGTTGACATAGGGAAAGGAACTTGTGCCCTGTTGCCCTGTTCCAGATCTGTCCCCTTGGCCCATGTCTGCGCTCTGTAACATTCAAAAGTCCACTAAATATTTCCACAATTCTACCATTAAAAAAATTGCGTTGTCATTTATTGACATAGGAACTTGCAGAAACCGAATTTATGTTTGTAGCTCAGTGTGTGACAATTTGCACGAAATATGTTTCCTGATTTCTAAATTCGCGCACCCAGGCTTCGCAGCGCGATTCCTCATGTGCTAGCAATTAAAAATAAATAAATAAATGAAATTCTCACAAAATTTCGTGCTGCGCATATTTCCAGCAGTAAATGGACGTCTAAGATTGAGATGGACGTCCATTTACTGCTGGAAATATGCGCAGCACGAAATTTTGTGAGAATTTCATTTATTTATTTATTTTTAATTGCTAGCACATGAGGAATCGCGCTGCGAAGCCTCGGTGCGCGAATTTAGAAATCAGGAAACATATCAGTGTGTTTCAGAATTACACTACTACACCACTAAGCTTATAGGGGATGTATTAGGCATCTTGAGGATCAAAATGAGCATGGAAACCCGTGCCCGGAAACGTCATTCAACGACGCTGTGGAGAGTCTAAGTTACAGGCTAGACATCCCCTCCAGCAACTTCGACACTCTGTAGCGTCAATGGATGACGTTACCGGGCATGGGGATTCTACGTTCAATTTGTTCCTCAAGACACCTCACACATCCACCTGGAAGTTTGTTGGTGTAATAGTGTAATTCTGAAACACACGGACGTATAGGACGTCCACTTCCTACCGGAAATATGCGCAGGACGAAATTTTGTGAAAGACATTTTTTTATTGCCAGCGTGTGAGGAATCGCGAAGCCCGAGTGCGCGAATTTAGATTCAGCCTGTATATATGTATAAGGTGGAGTTAATAATTAAGTTGTTGATTCGACATTACAGCGGGCAGTGCTTGATGCTTAGGGCGTTTAGTATTTTAACACAGTTTTGTGTTGGCTGTCTGTAACTGTGTAATATGCTAGTTAAGTATAGGGGAAGGTCGGGTAGCCCCGGACGTTTCAATTTCTAAGAAACCAACCACGTTGCGCTGGCAAGACTGCATTTGAAATGCGCGCCCTGTAACAACACATTCAAGTCAGTTGTGGCATAGGCACCGAGCGGGCTACTCGCAACGGTGAATTTTGTTCGCGCAAAAGATTTTCGTCGTTTCTGTTTAACTTCGTTGGTGGTTTTCACCCATAAGAAGAGTTTTTGAAATTAGCATTTGATCTTGCAAAAGCTCTGAAAATCCCTCATAGGTTTAATAAGGAGAAGAGTCATCTCCATATAAAAAAATGTTTAGAAGAGAGACAGAAAAGGAAATGCAATAAAAAGGACAAGCCGAAAAAACAAAAAACAAAAAAAAAAAAAAAAAAAAAAAAAACGCGAATGCACTAAAGAAACGTTCATGGCAAAGACAAATATTCAGTCTCTCCGAAGAGGATCAAGGAAAAGAGACAGAATGCATCACATGTGGAGAAATCTTCGAAGAAGACTATATTCAGTGCTGTAACTGCAAGGACTGGTACCATGAAAACTGATTTTATGTAGATGCTTGAGATATTTATTAGAATTGTATGTTTTCAAGGCCAAGAAACAAGTGGAGTGCCACTGAATGCTGTTCCGGGGCTACCCTCCAAATTGTTTAGTGCCAATAAACTGATTCAAAAGTGTATTTAATATAGTTCATAAAAATTATTATCTATGCTTAGTTCTAAGTGATATGACTAAAGAAGTTACTGGCTTCATTTTACGATGAAAGTTAACACAGAAAAATTGTTTATTGTTGTTTTATTAGCAATTCATTTTTGTGTCCGTAGGTACCCGACCATCCCCTAACTGTTTGAGGTTAGCGCTGAGCAGGCGGAATTTGAACATTTCAAAATATGGCAGCTGGGTCAGCCAGTGGGTACGTCTTGGGATTATGGGAAGCGTTCACCTTTATTATCAGTATTTCCTGGTACTCGTATAACCAGGAACTCCTGGACAGGCTTGCTAGATTGGCGGGTCGTCTGTTACCGCAAGTTTGGACTCGCTGGTGTACGCGGCAGGTAAGCCGACGCAGCGAGTAGGTCGCGGAAGTTGTCACGCGGCGCCCTCTACGATTCTTGGAAGAAGCTGATTACAAGTTAAATTACCTTCTCGTGCCTTTCTTAGCCCCTTAGGTGTTTCCCGAGGCTCTTCTGATGTTTTACCTCCACCTCATGTTCACTGCCTTGCTCATTACCACGTCAAGCTCTGCAGCTGGCAGGGATTCCCCTTAAATTAATTTCTATCTGATAAAAGGTAACCGGGGAAAATTTCTGTCATATTCCCTTCGTGCTAAGAGCGATTTGCTTCTGGTTTCCAGTTAATATTTCTGATAAGTGTTGTTAGTGTGTTACAGATCTTGTATCCGACTTGTGGACGGAAGCTGTATTTTAATTTCAGATCGCTTGAATTGTAAGGATCTTGTACGAAGTTCTAAAGTTGATAGCTCAGTGATTGTGGTTTGAACCATCTTGGACGACTTAATTACTGCTCCACAAAGCGCAGTTGTCGTTGTTGTCGTTCTTAAAACTGTAGACCTAGTTGCTAAGAATTGGTGGTAAGGCGTTGGATTTTGAAGAATATTGAATGAACTGTAATTACTACTTTCATTAATTTACTTATTTATTGTAATATTGAAGCTGGCAATTTTGAATATGTGCTAAATTTACTTCTGATCTCTTAAGAAGAGTTACTTATACGTGTCTGTTGTTAAAGTTATAATAATGACTCGTTTTATTAATAAGGACTTAGAAATGAGCTGCACCTTTTCGTTTTGGTGGGCCTATCCCTTCTTTTGTAATATGGATTTCCTTTATTCCTCCTTACCGAAAGTAAGAGCTCTCCCAGGGTGTGTCCTAACCATTTCCTTTCTTTTACGGTTACCTTGGATTTCCGTTGCTGGGTGTGTTGCCGTAGTTCTTAATTTGAGATAACGTTTGGCCAGAGTATACCCAGTATGAACCCCAAACATTTTTTTATAAAGGTTTTTTTATATTTTTGTATTAATTTGTGTCGTCACCTTCCCCGTTTCACACCCGTAAAAGAGAACAGATTTTACATTTGATGCGAAGATTTTAAGCTTTACCTCCAATTATATTTCAGAAGATGTACAAACTGGCCGCACCTGGACAAAGGCTCGTTTTTCCTTTTGGACCTTCTTTCTATATCTTCTGTCGGTCATCCACTTTTGGAAACAAAAGCTCTCCACCTGCTTAATTTCCTCTTCTTTCACTGCCACAGGGCTTTTTTCTTATTGTTCATCCTAATTTCTTTAGTCTTCGCCGTGTATCTTTTTAATCCAACTCTCTGCGTAAATACGTTGCTACTCAGACAATTTTGAACGCAGAATTACAAAAAATGATATTTTCATACTTCGTTGGAATTTAAAAGACACATGCTGGGGTATTTTTCGAAATTCAACGATTAAGGGGTGTCATAGGGCGTTACAAGTAGTAAAATGAAATGCTCAAAGGTTTGTAAATCTTAAGAGACTTAACTACGGGGTGTTCAGTCCCTAAGGCTTACAAACTAATTAAACTAACTTAGACTAACTTATGCTAAGGGCAACATAAACGCCCATTCCCGAGTGGCGAATCGAACCCTAACGGTGAACAGCAGCGCGCACCGCAGCATGGAGCCTTAATATGCACGGCCATTGTGCCGCAGTTACAAGCAGTATCACAACATTTTATTATGATATTACTTAAGCTATATATATGAAAATTTATATTAGGAGGGAGAAACAACTGCTGCAGGCCAACCAGCCTACTCACGCAAAGCAGCGGGCGTTAAGCTAGTATCTACAATGTACAGCAAACAAATACATAAAATTTACGGTGAGATTTTCCGACTTTTCTGTTTCGGTTATATGTACTTAGTTTTTCAATGTTAGGATGCAATTTTTGGGTAATTTTTAATCCATGACTCGATGTCAGGTTATGATCTGACATGGCGTTACGGTATTTTTCCAGTTTTATAAAAGTAAAAATTCAAATGTTTGTAAACCTAAAGGAACAAACTGCTTAGATCATCGATTCCTAGAGATACGAACTACTTGAAGTAGTTTAATGTAACTTCTGCCTGAGGGACGACTCGAACCTCCGACGGAAGAGGCCTCGTAATCCGTGTCATCGCCTCAGACCTCCGGCTAATTGTCGAAAGGAACATTCATAATATCCGTCAAGCAAATGCATATAACCTCTGAAGACTGTTTTTGTGAACATTCATATAAAATATGTCAATCCTTCCCTGTATTTATGTTTGTCCCTATACAAAGTGTCACCTAGTGTACGAGTATTTAACAATTCCGTTTTAAACGTGGTAGGAACATAGGTGATCCACTGAAAACGGTGTTGCAAACAGGTGAAACACAGTAGACAATATTTCTACATCATGAAACCTGGAACCAAGCTGGTTACGAAGATTTTATTGAATTTGTACATATTCTTCAGAGATACTAAGTCAGTAGCAGGCGCCTGCGATACCTTCCAAAAATGCTTACTGTAGTGTTTCAAGCCTGCATTTTATTTGTGTGCAGATCAAATGCCAGTTTGAAAGCAGTAGTTGTACTGCACATATGTTATGAGAAGCCGCACAAAAAGACAACGTGGTCTATGGCAGCATGCTGCGGACTGGGCGGCCGTTTCCCGCCGCAGCATAAAGTCCTCCCTTGGCATGTGTGTGTGTTTTTTGTCCTAAGCATAAGTTAAAGATGTTTGTAAGTCTAGGGACTTATGAGCACAGCAGTTTAGTCGAATAGGTTTACAAACATTTCAACATTTATTATTAGGAGTCCTTTGTCTCTGGATGAGGAATTTAAATCGTTTAAGTGACTTGTTAAATCAGCAAGGAATGCTAAATCAGAAATGTCGGCTTTTTTTTCCTGAATCTGAGGAAACGCTGATGTTGAGTAGACATGAATTAGGCTATTTCTTATACAAAAAACCAATCTAGCGCCTTATCTGTAATGAAGAAGCGCACATGACAATAATAACGGAGATTACCATGCTGAATACTACATGTTTCAAGGAATGAATAAGTTCTCCTGATTTACAACTTGTACCACCGTGTCAATAAAATATATAACTTTAATGTAATTTGAGCACAGGTTATCTTGTGAAAAATGCAGTTGATTGCAATGATTTAATGCGTTAAACTATGAATATATTTATTCATCCATGCTATTAACCCCAGACGGAGATCCATACCACCTTCAATGCCTCTGAGAATGTCGAATCCCGTAGTGCTGTCCTTAAGGGGGAACAAATCTAAACATTCCTATTATGTTCAGCTTATCGCCGACGCCCCTAATGGAAATAATTAACTGTGCAGTACGTATGGTTTCATGATCCAAACTATATAGTTTCACATAATAATTTTCTTGGTTATTTACGTCATCCATTTATAGTGATGTGCGCCTAGTATCATTTTAGCTGTATTCGGTATTCACTATGACGTAATGATAAGTTCTATTCCTACATATCTATAATCATCTTCTTCAGTTTGTTACCTTCTTCTTCTTGTATTGTATATAAACGACAATATTTCGTTGTACTTTATTTACCTAAATACGGAAATTTAGAGTTATAACTGTAACTTTGTTAATTTTAAATCAATGCTTGTTTTAAACTACTCTAATTATTAGTAGATAATTATGAGTTGATTCGAATATGTATATGTATTTTATTGTACTTGTTGGACGCTATTTCTGCACTTTACTGTAATGCGTGACCAAAGAGTACTTGCCAGCTTCAGATGTTCGATCATGTATGAATGTTACGAGACATCCCTTGTCGATCATGTGCTATTTATAAGTTTAGAAACTTTCACTTAATATATGGTAGGACATACCACGAATATATTACGAAACCTCTAATAGTGATCAGTTCATTCATGTCAGGTGCTAACGAACAAAATTTTTCTCAGTTAGCCCTCCGACAGACTTTATTGAGTTTTTATTACTTTTGATGATTTACAGTTCTGACATACTGACAGACATTTATGATCTACGTTTGAAGTTGTCCTGTTTGCGAGAAATATGTTTCTGATCCATTAATATTGATGACGTAAGTATTAAGTACGTTCACTATTAAATGTATTCTTTATGATTCTTTGTTACGTTACCGGTTCCATGACAGTGGCTGAAATATATTTTTTCAGTTCACTCAGCCAGCAATTAAATTTTGTCTGAATTTGTAAATGAGCTAAAGAATTCCAAGGTACACTCCCGCTTTAGGAGTTGTTGCTATCAGAGAGGACACTGCTAAAACAACCGACGTATGACATGAGGTATTATAAATAGCTAGAAAAGTAGTTTGCACCCGAATAACAGTATCATTTGCAGTTGACGGTATTATCATTATTAGAACTCGAATGAAACGACGGCCTAAGTCCTTTATCATTTGAAACATTTTAACAAAGATTTAAAATGATATGACATATTGTAACGTTTCTGCTATGTTGCGAACTCCTAAAAATCTGTTGCCAACATTGAAACACGAAATATCTGATGCCTAAAATAAAACTTCATTACCAGACATGTGATATTTTACATTTTCGCCTTCTGTTTGAAATTCTATTAACACTACTAGTAAAATGCTTTTAAGAAATAGTACACTGATTTAAATATAACTTTGCCTGACCTTTTACGTAATTTTCAGTTTTTTATACTTTCGTAAAAAATAGCTGCAAACACTAAAAATGCCTTACACTCCGTTTTGGATATTTCTGAACCTAAATAGATACTAATTTGTATAGAAACAACAATGCTACATGTTATAAACTATTGCACCACATGATTTCATATATACCTTTTGTTTAAATAAATTAGGGCAGACCATGTTTTATATATCACTAGATCCTAAATTAAATACTGATAATTGTTCATGCACTAAAATTAATAATCCGTTTGGTACTAAGAAACTATCTTCGAAATTAACAAAACTACGACAACCATATACAAATCCGTATTAATAAATAATTTGACCGCAAACTGAAACTCATTAAAATTATATGTTACAATAATAGTACGCCTACACACTATTGGCAAAACAAATATATGTGCATTTCGAAAACACACATAATGTAAATAATTTGACGGCTGTAAACACTAGTCAAAAGGATGACGTTAAATTTATGCACTACATTTAAATACAAAATTCATGAAACTAGTACATATATTGACATAAATAGTCAAAGCTTAAATCTAATGTTTTAATTCCTGTATTTTGGCATATTTGATGTAAAAGAATATTGTTTAATTGTGAATTACAAAACTTTGTCATCATTTTTAATACGTGGTTAAGCAGAAAGATGTTGGAGAGAAACCATTGTTTGTTTAGTCTTGGACAGAGTATCCGAGTGGCCAGAAGCCTGTAAGCAGCTGTGTTAGCTTGCTGCTGCATTTCTTGATTGTGCAATGTTTAAGTGGAAATAAAATCGTTTCCATTATCAACTAAGATGGATTTACTTATATGATCCTGTAGAACCAATTTCTTTAGTGAATGCCGAAGACAAATCACAACGCAATGGACTTCAGCCAGCATATAAGATAAGTTCAACTTCACCTACAGTGGAATGATTTCGTTATAGACTGAGAACTAATAAACATTTCCGTGATTCAGGAATATATTAGGGCTCAGTTTGAGTCATTCCGAAAAGAGGTGATGGACGTTAGATGTGGTGCCGTGACCAGGATTTTAAAAGCGTATTCACTAATGTAAAGTGTTAAAAGTGGTGACATGACCAAACGATTTTAATGAGTATTCGCTAATATAAGAATGTGTTTCAGGATACAAGGAAAATAATGTGTATGATGGATGTGCAGTAAAACCATCATAAAAGTGCAGAATTCGACTACAATACTACCCACACCTACGATGTCGAAATTTAATGGAGGAAGATGGCAATAATTTGGACTACTAGATTCCTGTATCGCCGCATCCTTGTGTGAAGTTAAGTACTCATTTTTTTTTCTCTTTTTTTTTAGTGACTGTTTGTGTGATAGGGGTTTTATGTGGACTGAAAACTTATTTTAAAATGGATACAGTAAGAAAGGAGGGAGATGATAGTACTCAAGTTTCGGACTTTGAAAGTGGGGTAGACGGTTCTGGTATCGCGAGTTCTACACCAATTACAAGAAAGCAGCAGGTCCCATTTTCTAGTGATTTACAAGAGACTGGACAACAGATTGGTAATATGGCAGCAAACGCGAAAATAGAAAGTAAATTAATCTTTGAACTTTTATTAGAAATGGACTCCAAACTTTCATTACAAATGGAAACTATGAAAACCATGATATCTGACATAAAATCTCAAACAAACTCCCTTAAATTTGAAATTTGTAAAACAAATGAAGCAGGGACCGAATTAAAACAATGTATTTCAGACACAAAACTCAATAGTGTAGAAGAAAGTGTTGTGGTAGCCGCTACTTCAGTAGTTTCTCAGACGAGTGACAATGTTGAAAAAATAGATGACAGTTCAAGTTATGTGAATTCTCAGAGCCAGGATACTAAAACAGAGTTAACTGGAAAGATTCGCGATGTTGAACAATGTAATAGCAAACTTGATAACTCTGATTTGAAAGTAGAAACTGAATGTAACTGTTTCGTAGATAACCTTGAGCTAGAAGTTGAAAGTAAATGTACAGTCACTGAATTACCACAGTGTGTAGACGAAATGCAAGAAAAGTCACACACTGAAACTTTGTTTATTCCTAGATGTAATAGTGTAAGTTGTTTACCAGTAGTGAGGTTACCTGGTAGGCCTAAAAAGAAATTTCGTCCTATTTATTTTATGCCACAGGACAATGATTGTTTTTCATCTGATTTGGATGACACTTCAGAAATTATGTTACTTAAACAAAGTCTAAGGTGTAAAGTATGTTCTTGGGCAAACCAGACCCAGTTGTTTGCATTTAATTTTGGACCAAGTAGTAATGTACCACTACCTATTCTACCTGATGATAGACAAAATGAGATGCATCAGGCTATATACTGATGTAGTACCTTAGGGGCATAACTACTCTTTAGTTATGAAACTGCTGACAACAGTTCAGGTCCCCAGTCGTGTGCTGTGTACTTCTATTAATCATTTTCACAGTACAGAAAAAATTGTAGTCTTTAAGTTTTTCTTCAGTGTAAATATTTGATTTTTTGATAAAATGTTTTAATTACCACTGATAAGTGAAAACAGCTGAGACATACCTTTTGATATATACATTTTTGCTATATGCTTATTGAAACGTAAAATATGTGTTGCCTAAACTTTATTACCAGTTGGAATTTTTGAGAAAATATGAAAAAATGTGTAGGTGGATGTTAACCATCAGTTCAGAAGAACTTTATACCAAATACTAATACTGTACCTAATCTGAGATACTAGTGTCATCTTAGTTGGGGGTTTTCAATAAGATTTTTGTTTATTATGCCAATGTATAGGCCAATGGACTTAAGAGCTAAGAAGTAAATATACTGAAATACAGTTTCAACTGAATAGTGAATTCATGTTTACAGTTAATACAGTTACAATGAATAACAAATATTGAGAAGCATTTATGAATTAAAATACTATCTGTATTTAAGTACAGAAAAAGAAAATGGGTAGATGATGCGGTTTATTTAATGTGTTTGCTAGGAATTTTGGAGTATTATGTTATGATGTTTATGAACCACTAGCTAATGTGGAAGTCTTTGTGTAGTCATCAAAAGATGTAACAAATTAGGAAACGGGGGAAGTGTTGTTCATGAGAAATTAGGTTAAGAATTGTCAGTGAAAGATACTGAACAAATAGATATTAAGTTACTGAAATGGAAGTGAAAAAATGCTCCATATATTGAAAAGAAAGAATTAATATGTCATAAAGAAAATGACTATGAAAATAATGAATATTTCAACGAAAAATGTTGATGTAGTATTTAAGATTAGTGTATTCTCTGAACAGATGCTTTACTTGAAGTCTAAGATGTTGAATTGCTTGATACTGCTGAGGAAATCTCAAAATGATAGTGTTAATGTACTGAGAAATGTTAGTTCCAAAACCCTGATATAAATGTGAAGTCATCTACTGAAGTGTTAGTTAAAGAAATAATTGAAAGCAAATATGAAAGTATACCTTCTGTTTATTGTCAACTTAAGTTGTGATTTTAGTAACATGAATAATTCTAAAGGAAGTTTAAAAAATCTAGTAACTGAACCTGAAAACCAAGTAATGTTTCACTATGTTAGTAGTCCATTTGTTAAGATCTGAGTTGAAGTTCATCTACATGTATACATTGAGCCTCTTGAAGTTAATTGAAAACCTTAGCTGAATTCTTATAGTTTTGTTTATCCACGATCCATAAAGTTGATCGGTCTCAGATAGATTAATGCGTTTAAATCCTACCTACAGAAAAGTTAATTGTCTAGTGAGTAGTTTACCTTACTCTCACCCTGAAACCTATAAGGAAGGTAGTATTGATACCTGTTATGAATATGGCACATAGATAGTGCGTATACCGTATCTGCATGTACAGATTTACACACCAAAAATTATTTATTAACTTCATATGCATAGTCAAAGGTATGTTGAAGTGTTCATTATTTGTTTATGGCTTTAAATGTCATTGTATATAAGAAAATGCTTATCTCAGTTATGTACTGCGATTGTTCTATTAATCACGTCCACAGTGCATTACAATTCAAAGTCTTTATTTCTTTTCACTCTTGTTAGTCATTCATTAATATTTTTGTATTGTTGGTTGAATTTTGTGTTGTACTTTGATGTGTCAAGAGAGACTTGCTAACAATTAGTACAAAAGTGACTAAAAGCATGGGAGGACACAAAGACCACACAAGTGTTGACCAATGTAAAATTCAATTTCTATCCTTGAGCTTACAGCTTCATAGGAAAATATTTAATACTGGTTTAAGATGACCATATTATAGTATATTGTACATAAGACACAGTTTTGGCTGATGCAAGATTTAATTTTCATTTTTATTCTTAAAGTTTACAATGAAACTATTGATGTTTTACAAGTTACATACTTTGTATGTTTATCATGCATACTTGCACATACTCATGATGTAAGGTCATATGTAGCTGTTTGCGAGTCAGTTACCTGCCCTGGCCGTGGACGTAATTTAACGGCAGTGTATTTTTCCGCCCTCTCTTAATTACTGCCTTGAGAGTGGGTGTATTTTGGCAGTTTAAAACAAAACCTTTTTCATTTTTCTTTAAATTCTTCCATGATTTGTGAAAAATTTGACACATTGGTGGATCAGTTGAGAACTGACGCATTACTTTAATTTCCATGCTTGATTTGAGCTATGAGATTTACCATTGCCACTGCTAACTACTCGCAGGGGGGTTAAATTTTGAATTTTTATTAATGCATATGTTTTTTCAATAATTGTTTATACTCTTTACTATTACTCATTCTAATCTCTAACTGTATGAGAAATATTCAAAACCATGATTACATTTTCTGTCTATATAACCATTTGAACTATACCATAATTTTGAATGGTAAATGTTTGATGTGCACACTGAGAGCTTGTTTCTATCCATTGTTTTACTATTTAATTATGTCATTCTTTCACTTAGTAATTTGACTATAAATTTTGAAGTTATTACAATGTACAACACCCTTTCTAGAGGAATTAGGAGATTAGTTCTCACATAATGGCATTTACATACATGTTCACATAGAAAAAGTTATTCTGCATAAAATATTTTTTTATATGAATTAATACCAAACATAACTGTTTACAATATGAATATCAATGCTCTTTGAAAAAAAAAAAAAAAAAGGTTGTAAAAGCTTGCTATTTCATTATTCAAACTAAAGTAAATGAGAGAGATTTCTCATTAATTTTCAGTAACATTTAAGGGTTAATTTGAACCCATAATTTTGTTTGTTTTAAATACGCGTATAGAGAAAATTGATTGCTCTTTCCAATAGCCTGATAACAGTATGCTTATTTATGTATGTAGTTAGGGAAAAATAGTATGTGGTTCTGAGAAAGATACAACCATGTTATAGGAATGCCTGTATCTACAGTCAGCTGAAGCTGAGAGCCACTACATCACCAACAGCAGTTTGCAAATAGACCACTGTCGGCGCATCATGCAACATCAACAACCACCAGCATTCGCAAGACTACAATCAACATAAAATTTTTTATTTTAGCTAAACTAATACAGACTCATTATGTACACCTAAATCACAACATATTGAAACGATAGTACACAGTGAACCTTACATTATATTTCAGGTACACTATGTAGGGGGGTGTGTAACGTTTCTGCTATGTTGCGAACTCCTAAAAATCTGTTGCCAACATTGAAACACGAAATATCTGATGCCTAAAATAAAACTTCATTACCAGACATGTGATATTTTACATTTTCGCCTTCTGTTTGAAATTCTATTAACACTACTAGTAAAATGCTTTTAAGAAATAGTACACTGATTTAAATATAACTTTGCCTGACCTTTTACGTATTTTTCAGTTTTTTATACTTTCGTAAAAAATAGCTGCAAACACTAAAAATGCCTTACACTCCGTTTTGGATATTTCTGAACCTAAATAGATACTAATTTGTATAGAAACAACAATGCTACATGTTATAAACTATTGCACCACATGATTTCATATATACCTTTTGTTTAAATAAATTAGGGCAGACCATGTTTTATATATCACTAGATCCTAAATTAAATACTGATAATTGTTCATGCACTAAAATTAATAATCCGTTTGGTACTAAGAAACTATCTTCGAAATTAACAAAACTACGACAACCATATACAAATCCGTATTAATAAATAATTTGACCGCAAACTGAAACTCATTAAAATTATATGTTACAATAATAGTACGCCTACACACTATTGGCAAAACAAATATATGTGCATTTCGAAAACACACATAATGTAAATAATTTGACGGCTGTAAACACTAGTCAAAAGGATGACGTTAAATTTATGCACTACATTTAAATACAAAATTCATGAAACTAGTACATATATTGACATAAATAGTCAAAGCTTAAATCTAATGTTTTAATTCCTGTATTTTGGCATATTTGATGTAAAAGAATATTGTTTAATTGTGAATTACAAAACTTTGTCATCATTTTTAATACGTGGTTAAGCAGAAAGATGTTGGAGAGAAACCATTGTTTGTTTAGTCTTGGACAGAGTATCCGAGTGGCCAGAAGCCTGTAAGCAGCTGTGTTAGCTTGCTGCTGCATTTCTTGATTGTGCAATGTTTAAGTGGAAATAAAATCGTTTCCATTATCAACTAAGATGGATTTACTTATATGATCCTGTAGAACCAATTTCTTTAGTGAATGCCGAAGACAAATCACAACGCAATGGACTTCAGCCAGCATATAAGATAAGTTCAACTTCACCTACAGTGGAATGATTTCGTTATAGACTGAGAACTAATAAACATTTCCGTGATTCAGGAATATATTAGGGCTCAGTTTGAGTCATTCCGAAAAGAGGTGATGGACGTTAGAATATACATGAAGTGCATTAATCCTGTCGTTTCTATGTCTTTACAAGAAAATTCAGCGTGTCATCTGTCACTGGTGATGTTAAAACGACAAAGTGCTGCAGCAGAATAAACTTCACAGTGCAGTGGGTAAATGAATAATTTCTTACTCGATGTGTACTTCCAAAGAAGAAGAGAGAGCATATTTCCCCGGGAAAAAGCAAACATTGCTTTTCTCCGTCTGTAATATTCATAGTTCTCTAATGAAAAAGAGTTACTAACAAAGTTACTAAACTCTTTTGTTATACTTGGGAAATGGTACAAAGGGAAAACATGTTCTGCCCTACTCTACTATAAATTGAGCACGTGAAGTTGGCATTGCTGTAATATTCATTCGAATTTCGTAATTCGGAGAAGGACGTTTTTGATCTCAAACCTGACACTGTTTCTATAAGACGGTGACTGAAATTGGGCTATAAATGACTGATGAAGTACCACGTATTAAAACGTCTAATGAGGTGAGCTACTTGGCAACTTTACAGTTTTTCTCAACATATATCGTTTGTGGAACACTCGAAACCAACTTCAGATATCACTGAATCACTAGTATTCACTAATGACGTTAGGCGTGTATGGGTTTTATGAATTCACTGAGAAACAGTTTACATGATTTTTATAATGAAGGATGACATCTCAAAATGTTTTATAGGATATTACAGACGTCAATGGGTCATGACATGACCTACAGTTTGAACTACGAATGTAATCAGTCAGTGGATACTACAAAAAGAAATTAATTATTTCTTCTTACATACCTTCAAATCTGTCTCGCGGCAGATACTCCACCTGAAGTCGGACACTCGACCTGTGTTCAGATTTTCTTATATGCATGCGACACACTGATAGAAGCAGACACAGTCGACGGATGCGGTTTACTCATATACTTTTAAATACAACCGTTGATACATGCGATAACGTATTATTATGGGCAAAATGGAAATGTCATAGTGGTAGGACTTACGACTCTTAAACCAGTCCATAGCCCAGATAATATTTGTGCTGCGTACTTGCGAGGAGTAAAAAATAGATGGTCACCTATCCTGCGTAATCCAGATTGTCTTTTTTTTTAAACGAAACGATCTTTGTATAACTCGTGGGCATAAATCTGGTGGTAAATAAAAGCTAGCAATTTGACCAGTACAGTGAGCAGCTATATGATTCAGTGCGGTCCACACGAAAGGAAACTTGAAAATGAGTTTTGCACTTGATTATCCCGGAAATCAATCACATCTGATGATGTGTTGAATCATTTTACGATTTAGGTAATTGGAATGTTAAAAAATTCAGCATTTTGTATTTCTATTCCACGATATTTGTCTATTGGTTTGTAGACTTTCGGCCTATCTTTCCATCATCAGATAACTTAGTACTGAACACATAATAAAACGGTTTGACGTCTTTATTGTACAAAGATGGTGTTCCAAAGATACGAGAATCTTTTTGAAAATATATCGATAGCAGCAAACAAGTAAAATATAAAACGTAATTGTAATCTGAGCAAATAAATTTTCAGATTACGATTCTGTTTTCTACATTATGCTTGTTTTCTTATATCGATAAATTGTCAAAAATTTTGCATGTCCTGGGAATACCATCTTTGGACAACTAAGAATTCATACCATCAGTTCAATACTAAGTTATGTGGCGATGGCCTAAGAAGCCGAAAGACGATTCCTAACAAAATCAATAAACAAATATTATGGAACAGGAATGTGAAGTGTTGAATATTTTAATACGTCTGTGTTGCTCTGAGTACGGACGGAATATTCTATAACTATCATGGGATTTTCCTTCAAACAAAATGCGAGTCTGAACGAACTTTGGTAATAGTACAAGAAAATGTATTCACAAATGCAAGTATAAGTCAGCATTCACTTTACAATTTATTGATGAGATAGCAAAATATGTGCCATGCCTGGAATAGAACCAAGAGTTTTCACTTTTTGTGAATGGTCTTGTTAACTATATGCTATCCCTTTACATTCCCGAGCGTACCCAAACTTCCCTACACCACCCATAGTTTTCTACTCATGAAAGCATAAAGGTTATTAATTAGGCTTAACGATGACCATCTTCAGAACTGGGGAAATGCAGTATACTACATAATCCATGTCAGATGTCAGTCAGTGAGGTTCTGCTTATTACAAATTTTGAGTGTCGTGGAAAATATTGTGCCATACATGACACTTTAACTCTTTCGCGGCTGCAGGGGCGAGCGCCCTGGCAGTCCATCTGGCTGACGGCGCGACACCAGCCACCTGAGCGGCGGCGGCTGACCCGGCACCGCGGCCGCTGCAGCCGCACGCTAGTCGCGCGCTGCGGTGACTTCACAACTGGCCTCAATAAATCTGTCTATACAACCAGTGTCTCACTGCTCTGCCACAGCAGTTGCAGTTTGTGATACGAAGCAGCCTTTCAAATCTAAACGACACTGTTATAAGATTATCCTCGGTTGAGAACGAAAAGAAGTAAATTCTAATACCATTTTTATATGTTATTGAAAAAAAAAAATAACTTGAGATGTACGTAACCAAAATATGTTACTACAACGTATTAAAGTGTCATACAGTCCAGTATGTTTCGCAAGATTTAGTTTTAAAGTGAGTTGTTCGGAGGAAAGACCTGCAAACCTCCGACAGTTCTAGCTATAATCGTAAATAAAAGATATTTAATGTAATATATGTTGTGCCATGTAGCATAATGGAGAATTAAACAAGAAAAATGATGATGTAATAATGAAATGGAAATAATAAAATAAAAATTTGATAGACCGACTGCTTCATTAGAAATTAAAGCTTAAAATAGATTCACTATGCTAAACAATCAGCTTTCTGCTAGCGGATTGATTTTTCAGATGTTCGCGGAGTAGTAGCGTTTGACTTAGTGGTTTTCCATTCTCATTTTTGACGCAGGCATTGGGCTGTCGCTGGCTGAGTTAAAAAAATTTTTATTACTTTTATTGTTTTATTATTTTTTCATTTTCTTTTCTTTCAACATTCAAGGTACCTGAAGAAACTAATACTTCCTTAGTTTGTGGTATGACTCAAAACACGGCAACATACAAAGAGAAACATTATATTTTTTGCATCTGATTCGTGTCATTTTCCGTTTTGAATGGGCAGTACACAACGTAGTAGTACTGCGGTATCTCCGTGGCATCTAGGTTATAGATGTATATGAATCAAACTTCTCCAATAACTGACGGATTAGTTCCAAGAGGAATTTCGCTACTGGCTTCTTCTGTTTACTTTGCATATCAAAAATAGTTTTTGCATTTAGCATACTCAAGTCAGTTAAATGAAAGAATACTTTCTTGTGCCATTTCCCTGCTTTTCGTATGCACTGTAAGGAACTTAACATCATGTTAGTCCTATCAGCCGCACCCCCTGACTAATTGTAACTAACTACGCATGTGGGTTTCGCTTTATTTTATCCCGTTTTATGATTCTTTTTTTCTCTCTGAACAAAGTCTGATCCATTAACAGTGAAAAGAATCGAGACTTATTTACTGTCCATCCCAGAATTCAATTGTATTTCCTTTTCTTCAGTTTATCAGGTAAAGGTGGTAAATATTTCCTGTTTTTACGCACTGTGCCAATGGTTAATATGAATGGCGTTTCGAAATGAAATTAATATTATGAAGCTTAATGTAATTGTGCTGTCAAAACTCCTCCTATTAGAGCTCAGCAGTGTTACGCTGGGTACGGGCTTGGCGAACCCTGGGTCCCTTATCAAGACCACCGAGAGAGAAGGCCGCGGCGCTCTCGTGTGACGTCAGGCAGAGTGAGTTGCGCGCGCATAGCTGACTGGGTAGCCGCTGGTGCACGGTCCACTATGCCGAAGCAGCGAGCCAGTCAGCTTTGCGCGCACAACCTACTCTGCCTGACGTCACACGAGAGCGCTGCGGCCTTCTCTCTAGGTGGTGGTGGTGCCCTGAGCCGGGGACTGTGTCGCGCCAACAGTTCTCCATGCCCTAAAACCTTTGTATGCCTCAGGTACCACCGCAGCTCGCGATGGTAGAACGTTGTACGCTACACGGCACGGGGATCTTCGCTTAATTCCCTGGGTCGCGAGGAACGTATAAACCGAGGAGATGCATGGCTGCTAAGTACTGTGAGATAAAAGGGGGAAAAAGATGAGGTAGTTTCTCTCGAAAGTTCCAGAAAGGCGGAAAAAATGTGGTAAATTATCCTTATAGTTCCATAAGGTTACCTATTTAAAAGTGAACACGAAAGATATCCACCTTATTTTCCTTCTTTCACCCTCGTTCCTGTTACCAAGGCACTTCGTCCCAACGTTTCTATTTGTGATAGAAAAAAGCACTGCACGTGAGGGGCCGTATTGCTTCCTGACTCGACATAGTACGAAGACTGTTTCTGTTCACTAACCTGTTATCTTCCTTCGCTGCTGTTCTCCCCTGCACAGGCGCAACACTCAGGTAGGCGATCCGTTGTTTCTTGATGTGAGGCTGGAATAGCAGTATAATGTGGCTAGACTTTGATTCTTAAATAAAGCATGAAACACGAAATTTCGGGATGCCAGTGGCTTTTCTTGTTTCATTTTCAATTCACTGTACTTTTACAGTATACCACATCTGCATAATTAAGATTCACAAACGTTTTACGCGAAACCAGCACGCGATTTACATCGACTCTAAGACGTTAACGGTTCGCGGCACTTAGCTCGACTGACCTAGTTGTTAACTGTATGACGTCTCTCACTCCGCCTGTGGCTATATTTTGGCGCCAGTGGATCATTCTACAGTGTAACGCCTATCATCTTTCTATTAAACTAATACTTAAATACCTTTTTTTAATAATACAAACATAGCTTACTACAAGATAATTACACTGTATAAAGAGACATATTTAAATTAATCATAGTATATTAAATATTAATAAAAATGCGGGAGGGTTTTGGAGGACTAATATTACTTGTAGGAGCCAATCAGATTTTAGAGGGAAATATGGGCGGAGTTTTCCCACGGGATACTAATTCACCAGACCATATGCTCCATGTTTTAGTCATACTACATGTTACGCAATACTCTTCCAACTTCCGACGACGACGAATCGCGCGCTCCGCAGAAAGACGGCTTAGAGCGCTCAGCTTCGCCATCGCGGCTGGTTTAAGTCATTTTAAGTACTCTGTATGACTAGGGAGCGATGACCTGGTACAGGGCCAGTACGGAGATGGCTGAGGCAACAGCTCAAGTAACTCTCACGATGGTACCTCCAGACTGGTCCGACTATCCTCTTGGTGCAGGCATTTGAACGACAGGGCGGCTGTAATTCCAAACTTTGTACAAGATGTTAACTCCAAAATCAACTTGACTTTTATTTTCAGTTATCAGCAGAGTACATTCTGAAGTCATTTATACAGTACCAACAGTGTTAAAACAGAACCTAAGGTCGTCGTTTATTACTATGGCTCTGTAGCACAGTGGTAGAGTGCCAGATTATAAATCTGAATGCTGCGGGTTCGATTCCCGCCACGTCTTAGGTGTCACTTTTCACTTCTTTCACCTCTGGCAATGTTGCCAGTAGTACCGTGGTTCGGAACCCATGTTAAACTTGGTCCCCCTATGCCCGCCTGGATAACTCAGTTCGAAGATCGGAGAAAAGCAACGGCATACCGTCTCCAAATAGGACCATGCATAGAAAAAGCACTTTGGGGTTGAAACCAATCTTAGGATTGTTGACTGCTTCACTTTTTTTTGTTATTTACGGATACAATAATTGGCGAATGACAACCGAACAATTACCACGCCTGATTTCTTCGAAAAACTGATGTTCGACTTCTATTTATTTGCTTAACTCATCGTGTGGCAGATACTTCATTTTGGATTTGGAGGGACCTGGCCCATATCAAGATGGCGTTTATCAAGGTAAACACTAAAAACTCAGATACATATTTCGGTGTGAGTGGGGGAAGAGGCTTCCAGCCTCTTTGACACCTATTCTTCCCTCTGGATTCACTACTAAACACAGTTCCACAGTTAATTTTAATTTCACAGCCATAATTTTTGTTCTTACATTGTAAATATAGAGCGTTATTCTCTCTGGAGAGAACTGTATCAGAGTGGTAATTTCCATTGTATATTAGTATCTGGAAGGAGTGGGTGAAGAATATGGTAATTATTAATTTAAATAAATCTATTATTAGTGCTCTTTAATCAATTACATTACTAAGTATTTCACGATTAGTTGTCACTTCATGTGGTCTCATTTCGTTGTGTTTCTGTTTGTGAAAAATGTCCATTCAAAAACTGCTGAGGTTTCTTTGGTTCCAGCTCCATTATCCACCGCAAAACACCGACGACCGTCACAGTCTTCAAGTTAAAAGTTTAAACAACACAGTTCAGTCGACGAACTTAATATGAGACGATAATACTCCGTACTGTACTTGTAGCTATGGAAGTAACTCCTCTGAGTCAAGAGTTCGATATTCTTCAGAATGTTGGATGTAGAGGAACTATGTTTAGCGTTTGTTTTCTTTTACCGAACTTCGTAGCTCCAGAACGTAAACAAGACTAGACCAACACACTTTTATGACTGACTGACTTACCTGATATTGGACCGGTCGCGGTGGCCGACTGGACTGAGGCGCTCCAGTCACGGTCTGCACGGCCACTACGGTCGGGGGTTCGAATCCCCCCTCGGGCATGGATATTTGTGCCGTCCTTAGTCTTAGTTAGTTCATAAGTAGTTTGTAAGTTTAGGGACTGATGACCCCGTAGTTAAGTCCCATAAGCTACACAAACATTTGAACATTTGAACCTGATATTGCAAGATTGTATGTTAGGTTTGAAAGTGACATTACGTAACGGAATACTGATAACGCAAAAAGTAATTTAACCTTAAAACATCTTATCAATTGTGAGGGGTCTTAGCATTAGAATAATGATAATTATCTATAGAATCTGCTGTTACCCATACTGACAAGTAAATAAATTTAAAAATACTTCTGCGGT
This sequence comes from Locusta migratoria, assembly GCA_026315105.1. Classification (NCBI taxonomy): domain Eukaryota; kingdom Metazoa; phylum Arthropoda; class Insecta; order Orthoptera; family Acrididae; genus Locusta; species Locusta migratoria. The sequence goes on from CM048746.1 coordinate 399,391,611, forward strand.
TATCATGACTGGTGAAAGATTCTTCTAAAACTAATCAAAGGAGGGACCCTAATTAGCGAGACAGGTTTTGGGTTCAATAATTTAAATTAACTTTTCTGAAAGACGAATATCGAATAGTCCAGATTAACAACGTCTTATACTCACTTGTTTAACAGAAGTACATCATCCTCTGTGGATACGTATCACTAGTTACATACATGAATGTATCGACAGAGTATATTGTACAAGATTTTAACAGCCATTTGTAACATGCATTGGATTGTGACGGTTTGAAAAAGGCTAATGATTTGATAATGGACTGTAGAGTCCGAAACTAGTCACTGACTTCGAAATTGTGCAACTGCGACGGACAGAATAAATTGTTTTACTAAATACTCCCAGTTGTTGATCCCAAACCATCATTACGATAAATTTTCATAAAAAAGTTGTAAGCTTTGTAATTTTGTTGGTATACCGTCTCAGAATGGATGTAAATGACAATGATGGCAACCTCACTATCGCTGATTTGCGAAAGAAATTCTGTTTCCTTACCGACAAAGTGTGTGCTTTAGAAGAAAAAAAAAAGAAGAAAATTTTCGTTCAACATTCAATTTACTAATGAATATATTTCTAGGCATATCTAAAACAAACAATTACACTTAATTTCCCTGGCTGTCGGAGCTGTGAAGAAATGGAGGTCGAGCACATAGTGTGTATCTGAAAATACCGCTTTTCCTCTTGTGGTAAGACGAAAAGCCGCGCTGGAGGGGCCGAGCGGTCTAAGGCACCTTGCTGCGGAGCCCGCGGTTGCTCACCGCCGGAGGTTCGAGACCGACATCGGACATATGTGTGTATGTGTTGTCCTTAATTAGTTTAACGTAATTTAAGTAGTTTGTACGCCTAGGGACTAATGATCAAAGAAATTAAGTCCCATAGATTTACAAACATTCGAACATTTAGAAGACGAAAACTTCCCACTCCACAATTTTGCACTTTAACCAGAGAACCGTCACCAGTCTTGCCTTTTAACACTGATCAACACTATAAAAAATTTTAACAATCTATAAAATCTACCTCGTCAGATGCATGATCTGAACAGAGCTTTGGTAGCTGCCACCTCTCAGATGTTATAGCCAGAGTGCCATTTAGTGAACCTTTTTAAATAATGAATTCCGCCTGCTCGAATATTGGCTTTTAGGGAATATCTATGCCTCGCTGGCTCCTGTCGCCACTCATAAAGCGAATGGGCTACTTGTGGTTAGCAGGGACCAGCAGTTTGTCGAAGGCAACATGTAGATACCTATCTATCTAACGAACAGGAGGTGCCATGTCACCGTTTCCGTTCTGTGGTTGTAAAATCTTATGGCTACTGATACTGTGTTGTAACATCAATTACACACATAATGATTCCCACTACAGAAAAGCTCAACAATAAATTATAATTGAATGATTAGTACTACTGTAGCACAATAGAAATAATAACTACGGAATAAGGAACGTAGAATCAAGATGTTTTGTTACCATTTATACTGAATATGTGTTCAATTCATAGCTCCAACATCCTATCAGGTTACTCTTAATAGATATAAAAATTGACGTGTTTGTGCTTATATTTCACTCTGCAATGGACCATTCTTTTCTAGAAGTGTCCATTAAAGGGATTGACACTTAAGATTATCAACCCACATCTATAAGAATATTGTGAAGTGCAGAAATTCACTGCAAGGTAAACACAGTTACGATACAGACAACATTCAAGTCTGCGTGACATACAGGTCGTACAACATCGCAAAGAAGGACTTTTCTTGCAGTTTCACATGAATTGTACTCAGAAGTTGGGTACTATGAAGAATACCTTAAACATAACGGTGGATATTACATCTGCAGGAACAAACTTAGCAAATTCTAATCCAAATCATCACCTGATATTCTTTTTACTAAGTCTCACTTTCTCATTAATCTCCTCTACTCACAACCAGGCTTAGCCGATTACCATAAAGAGAGCAATCTTGTCTGCATCCGCACTGAAACGTAAGGATAATTTTGCCCATTGTCACAATAATTACACCTGAAGCGTTAAAACCATCCTCCACATTTTCCTTATCTTTTGTATTCCATTCTTGGCACGTTTTGGATGTATTGTATAGGATTTATAATTCTAAACATGTAAAGTGACACTATATTTAACAACTGATCGTTTTGTACGATTATATACACAGTGGTCCATCAGTAATTCAGCAGCAAGAAAGGATTGAGGAAACACAGTCAAATTTGAGATACAACACATTGTAAAAAGATTAAAAATACAGCCCAATTGTGTAATGAGGACGTCAAAATAACAACAGAGTTTTGCTGCCGTTTCTGGGTGTAACAGCTTGAACAGGCTTCGACATTACTTCAAAGATATTCTGTATATGTTCTTGCATGTTCAGCAGTTAAGCTAATCGCACATGTCGGCAAAGCTTATCAGGTGAAACAGCGATTGGTATATTCTGGAAGTTATATATCTATATCAAGGCATATTGATTCTTCGTAATCACTGCAGGCTTGCTGCTGGATCCTACTGCCAACATCAGCTCTAAACCAGCAGCGGCATTCTCCTGAACATGGCGAACACTTTGAGCGCTGAAATATTGACTAATTTTGATTTTAGAATATAGCAACACACCCGCAGGGATTACGAAGGTCTCCATACAATCTCTGCAAAGCACAATATGGTGCATGGATGAGAGTACCTCGTACCACTACTCGTCAATTTCCTTCCTGTTCAACTCTCAAATAGAGCAAGGGAGAAACAAATGCTTATACGACTTTGTACGACCCCTAATTTTTTTAGTGGTCCTTACGCAAGATGTATGTAGGCGACGGAATTATCGTTGGGCAGACAGAAAAATTTCCTCAATACTGTTCTTTCCCTACGGGGATTCATATTGGAACTAAAAAACATTTGCATGCTACTCGCATATTGAACGAACCTACCAGTAAAACACACACACACACACACACACACACACACATATATATATATATGCTCGCCTCTGAATTGCTTCTGTGTCTTGCTTTAACCCATTCCGGTGTGGGTGGGTGGGGGAAGGGGTGGAATCATTCTGCAATCATCAGCCAGACGTTTTCGATAGGAGGGAGATCGGAAGAAAGGGAAGCCCAAGACAGCAACATGATACGATGGGTGTGGAAGAAAACTGCATGCTGTTCGTGTTGTCCTATTAGAATGTGACCGTGGGCAATCTACGTCTACATAAATAGTCCGCAATGATCCTCCAGCGATCCCCAATTGATTTCCCGGAGCATTTCCATGACACTCGCGCATTGCTCGGACCTACCAGTAACAAACCTAGCTGCTCGCCTCTGAACTGCTTCTATGTCTTCCTTCCATCTGATCCTGCGGGTCCCAGACTTGAGCAATACTCAAGACGTGGTCGTAAAAGCGTTTTACACGCGGTCTCTTTTACAGATGGAGTACATCTTCCCAAAATTCTTCCAATAAACCGAAGTCGGCAGTCCGCCTTACAACTGTCCTTACCTGTTCGTTCCATTTCATAACGCTCTGCAATGTTACGCCCAGACATTTGAACGATACGACTGCATCAAGAAGCTCACTACTAATGCTGTATTCGAAAATTATGAGATTGATTTTCCTACTCATGCCAATCTCATTTTCCTACAGTATGCTATTGCATTCAATTAAAGACGACACCATACCACACACCACAGCATCATCAGAAAACAGTCGCAAATTACAAGTTACTCTGTTCATCAGATCATTGATATAGATAGAAAATAATAGCGGTCCTATCACACTCCCCTGGGGCACGCATGACGATACACTCGTCTCTGATGAACACTCGCCGTCGAGAACAACCTACTGCGTTCTATTACTTAGGAAGTCTTCCAGCCAGTAACAAATCTGTGTACCTATTGCATAAGCTCGTATCTTCGTTAGCAGTCTGCAGTTTGGCACCGCGTCAAACGCCTTTTTTAAATCGAGAAAAATACAATTCCCTTGTTGCCCTTTATCCATGGCTCTCGAGATGTCATGTGAGAATAGGGCAAGCTGAGTTTCACATGAGCGATATTTCTTGAACACTTGCTGATTCGTAAAAGGTTGTATGGAACTACAAGATTCAGTATTTTAGATGAAACGCTGGTTTGTTAGTGAATTAACCAGTAATGTTGTTCCAGCCAGATTGAGGCACCACCATCTCGATGATCGGAATAAAGACAGGAGAGACCGCGATAGGAGACTGTCGAACTGTTGCCTTAAGCACCGTCAGAAGAGTGTATTTTACCCGGTACATACACACTTGGCAATCCACCCAAAGGCGCGTGACAAAGGGTACCCAGTACCACTAGCGTTTACTTGCTTTCCTGTTCCACTTCTATACCAGACGAGGGAAAAACGAAGTATGTATCCATATGAACTTTAATCTCTCTATCTTATCCTTGTGGTCCTTACGCGAAATGTAGGTTGGCGACAGTAGAATCGTTCGGCCGTGGCGGAATAGCCGTGCGCACTGAGGCGCCTTGCTGCGGTGTGCACCTCCGTTCGACGTCGGGGGTTTGAATCCGCCCTCGGGCAAGGGTGTGTCGTTGTCCGTAGGTTACCTTAACTTAGTTTAAATAGTTTGTAAGGTAGGGACTAATAACCAAGCAGTTCAGTCCCATAGATTTACAAACATTTGAACATTCGAGAATCGTACTGCAGTCCGCCTCAAATTGCGGCCCTCTAAATTTCTTCAATAGTATTTCTCGAAAACAAAGTCGCCTCCCCTCCGGCGACTCCCAGTTGAGTTCCCTAAGCATGTTGGTAGCACTCGCGCATTGATCGAATCTACCAGTTACAAAAAATATCTGCTGCGGATCCCGAACACTTGGGAAATATTCAAGACGGTTGAAGATGGTATAAGAGGGCGTGCAGGTTTATCGGCCAACACTGTCCAACCGGGATCTGCAAACTAATATCAAGTTAATGAATGTAATGACTGCCTGTATACCCATTCTGTTAAATGTACGCCTACGCCCACTCTGCTAGACACTCATGCCAATTTTACAGTTTGTACATCCATTCTGGTAGACAATCATATCAAGTTCATAGGCTATACACCCACTCTTTTAGATATGTCATATTTACACCCTGTACACCCACACGTTTGGCGCTCAAGTCTACTTTACAGCCCGTACACCTGCTGTGTTTAGATACTCACGTGAATCTTATTGCCTTTGCACCTTTTCTGCTAATACTCTTGTCAAGTTTACAGCCTGTACACCCACTCTGGTAGACACTTTTGTCAAGATTTTGAATGAATAACTGCCTATATATCCACTCAGTTGGTCTGTCACTTTTATGAATACAATGACAGTCTGTACAACCACTCTGATATAACTAAAGGAAAGTAGCTATAGTTGTAGGATAGTGGCACTCTGGTAGATACTTATACCAAGTTCATGTATACAATTACATTTTGCCCAACACGCTGATACTTTATTTCATTTTGAATGAAATTTTTTTATATAGAAAGACATAGATGGAAACCTCTGACAATTATTAGAGTTGCTACTCATCATAAGCTATGATATTACAATGTATGTAAACTCTTACACCCTAGCTTCTCAATGTACTGTTATAAGATGTGTATGAATGAAATGACAATCTGTACATCCACCCGGATATATTAGTTTATGAAATATTATGTAGAAACGGCATAGATGCTAACACATGGTAAATGCTATATGTGCTGTATTTTGTAATTGTACTGTGCTGTATGTTATTATTGTGCTGTGTGCTGTTTTCATTCCTCAGCTTATCATAATTTTTTGAATGGTCTGACTGTTTATGGTTGTATGTAAATTGGAACCTGATGTAACTAATGTGCATTGGCGAACCATGGCAGTTACACCTGCAATCTCAAATTTTATACTGTGTTTTCACAGTGGTAGATATTATACGTGCTGTATCTTACAAATGTGCTGGGTGCTGTTTTTATTCTTCAGTTTATCGTAATTTTAAATAACGAAACCTTTTCTTGTTTATAGGTAAATTAAATTTTATGTAAATTGTTGCTCCTGCAATTTTAAATTTTGTTATCGACAATTAATAGCAGTTGTAAGGGTTTCACATACAATAGCGCACTCTAGCGGCATGTTAAGGTAACATTATAGTGATCACAACGCCGCATGTTAGTAGCTTGTTGTCACAACTGTACAATATGGTGGTTCTTTATGTATATATGACTATACGAGTTTTACATCTGACAACCAAACGGCATACATTAATGTGTGACAACCCACCAGTACTATCGAACTGGCTACAATATGCATTTATGCATTTATGTTACAATATAGTGCAGGTATGTGAAGAAAACTGTTGATATGTGATTCTCTATACATACAGTTATGCGGCGTGTTTTTTTTTTTTTGTTTTTTTTTGTTTTTTTATTCTATTTCTTTTTTTTTAACCGTGCACTTCATGTTCGCCCTTAGAGACCAGAAGATGTCGTCTTTTATAAATAAAGACGAAATACCACGATCTTGGCATTTCATTATTCACGAAATACATTTATAAGATCACTCCGTGCCATGAGCAAATTGTATGGGATCTGTAAAATTAAGCTGACCCACCTTTGAGCCAGACTTGTGGGCCGACGTGCAGGCGTTCCTGCTACCTGTTTTGTAGGAAGTGCTCTGGACGATGTTGTCCCTGCGCAGCAAGACAGCGCACTGGAGTATTGCTGGAAGTGCTAATAAAAGAGCTGACATATTGACTTGTTACAGTTAAGTATTTCATCTGAATAAAATCCGGGATGCCAATTATGCGGCTTTGTTACTAGCCACGCCATAATACAAGACTGATTATTGGCTATGAAATTAACAACTAAATTTTTACGGTTTACGCTGAGAGCATGGTTCCTATGAGATCGGTCCGGATTAGGTCCTAACGCCTACTTACTACAGTGGCGCGCAACCGAAACCTCCTATAAACTTCGTACACCTCCGTAAGTGTTCGTAAATTTTCGTTAAAGACGTTGTAATTTATTTATTTGACCACTAATAAAGAATATGAAATGATCAGCACCTACTTCTATCGACCCTGCTACTAAGGTAGGTATGGCACCAAAACATTGTTAAATAGTAAATATTAATAAACGATAGACCTTATGTTCGCGCCGTATTCTTCATACTTACCCGATTTAGGCCGCTATTAGCCGAGAGCAACTAGTGTCGCCACTCGTGACGTCACGAGTGGCGACGCTAGTCGCCGTAGGTTTAAGCAACGGTCAACTGGTGGCGCAACCGATCAACACCTGCTCCCTTTTCATCGAGATACTGGCAGCCGACAGAATGGTGTGCTACGAAGGACTACTCCTCCTTGCACTTCTTTCAAAAAAGAAAAAGCGAAGCGTTAGAAAAATGAGAAAACATCCCATGTACGCTTCTCGACTTAGTACAGGAATGTATGTTTGACGATATATGTGCGGTCCTGACATCCCAAAGCGCTGCTTTGCTTTCTACCTCAGCAATTAGGTCTTCGGTATTTATTTTACTTTCGAAGAGCTTATTCAGATCCTTGAAATCTCTATCTCGGTCAACCGTATTTAGCCGGCCGTGGTGGCCGAGGGGACTGAGGCGCTCCAGTCACGGTCTGAACGGCCACTACGGCCGGGGGTTCGAATCCCCCCTCGGGCATGGATATTTGTGCCGTCCTAGTTCGTAAGTAGTTCATAAGTAGTTTGTAAGTTTAGGAACTGATGACCCCGTAGTTAAGTCCCATAGACTATACAAACATTTGAACATTTCAACCGTATTTACTGTTTCCATATTCATAAAATAAGGTAACATAGAGCAAGTACAGCGCACACAGTACTGCAGCTCACAAGCTACTGAAAGACAGCTGCCAGAGCGACGCGCCATATGCGCGCTAAAAGTGTCGCCGCTAGTGTCCCACGGCTAATAGGCTCCTGTACATATGCCGCAATGCCCCGTGACGGCTCTGGGCGACTAAAAGCGTCCGGGCCAGTCGCCGGGCCCCTGTATGGCACCTTGCTGGTGTTTCGGCATCGCCACTGGTGTCCGCCGGCTAATAGTCGTCATAAGGCGCAATGCCCCGTGAGTCGCCCGAGACACTAGTGGCGACGCTAGTTGCCCTCGGCTAGTAGCGGCCTTATAGGCGCGGCGGCTACAAAGGACGATACCAGGAACAGCTTCGTTCTGCAGCTTTCGCTACCCCACCTACTCTTCCGACGCCATTTGGTGCGTCTTGGCCGTGTGAAGTTTAACAGCTCCTATTGTCGGCATCTGCCTAGCCGTTCCTAACTGAAAATATATCACGCACAAAAATCTGTTAATAACTTATTAAACAACATAAAATAAAAATTTTACATACTTATAAGAACCCTTACAGCGGTCTCCTTTAAACCTTCCCAAAATTCTCTCAATTAAGCGAAATTGACCATTTTGCCATCCCCATAACTGTCCTTATATGCTTGTTCCATTTTATATCATTTTTCACCGCTACCCCTACGTATTTAATGGAGCTACTCTGTCAATAATACACTGCCAATGTTGTAATCAAACATTACGGGGCTGTTTGTCCTACACGTCGGCATCACCTTACGTTTTTCTACATTTAGCGCTAGTTGCCATTCCTTACACCACCTAGAAATTCGGTCCAAGTCATCCTGAATCTTACTACAGTCATTCATTGACGACACTCTCTTGTACAATACAGCATCATCAGCAGAAAAAAATCAGATTGCATATATGCATGTGGCGTCTCTTCCGAAAGAACAAACGTCACTTCTGATCCTGCAGTTGTTATTGATTCATATTCATAGAATATATGACATCAACTGCGATTGGGCAAAGCTGAAAATGTGTACCCAGCCAGGATTCGAACCCGCGTCTCCTGTTTTCTAGGGAGTTGCGCTGACCCCTACACTACTGGAGACACAGTGATCACCGCACCTGCAGGGACTACCTAAGTACGCCTCCCGTCAGATAAATATGTTCTGTGAATATGAAACTGCAGATTGCAACTCGCTCTGTGCGTCAGATCATATATATTGATAGAAAATAACAGCGGTCTTATCACATTTTCCTGGGGCATCCCTCACGATGTCTTAAGCCGTGCTGATGTAAGGACAGAAGGTGGATTCCAGTCGCTCAACTTCCTTAGTAAGCATTTCCGGTACGTTAACTATTATTACGCAATAATCAAGACGTTCGTCGACCAACAGATTGCAATGCATCATTAACGGTCCTGTTCTCCAGATTTTTCACTTGTCCTAAAAGTCTGGTCTGTGATCAAGGAATGAATGGTCCAAGATACACGACCCACCGATACCCTAGACTAGCTCTGGCAACAATTGGAAGCGACAGGGACCACTATACCCCCAGCAAAACGTCCAGACCATCTTGGATTCAAGTCCGATGGTTGAAGAAACAGTTGCCACTAGGAACGGTGGCACCGCACAGTATTATTTCATCAACTTGCCAAATTCACATAGAAATGATGATGAGGTCGACACAAAACACGGTGTCACCTGCCTGTTAGCTGACAACCCCAGAATCTTTCTCCCGGCCAAAAGTTCAATACGATAATTTCATTTTCCGCTTTGGATGCTCCTGTTTCTTCTCCCATGAGATCTTGGACAGCGTCTTAAATGTTGATGTGGTCTTTAATCCAGAGACTAGTTTGTTGCAGCTCTCCACCTTACTCTGCACTGAGGAAGCGTCTTAGTATCCTCAATAGACTTCAATCCACATAAATGTGCTTACTACAAAGGTGAGTCTCAAAGTGAGGCATCTAAGCCATACTGCGCGCTGTTTACGAATATTTCTCTACCAATACGGTATATCCGTCTTGTGGTTTGCAGCAATTTAAGAAACTAAATAAAATTACAGCCCAAGAACATCACTTATAGGATGCAAATGCTGCCACACAAATTCCAAGATCCAAGCTTTTAAAGCTTTCTCGATGGGACGAGCTAAAAAGTAAAGCAATTTTCAGGCTTGTAAACGCAGTATTGGCGTGTCTACCTCATTTTGCGACTTATTTACTGACTCGCCCTCGTATATTCGTCTCCTGGTCTCCCTCTGCGATCCCCCCCTCCCCTCCCACATACACACACACTTCCCTCCAGTGGTAAATGTCTGTGTCCTACCAATCGTATATTCAAGGTATGCAAAAAATTTCTTTTCTCCTTAATTTTGTTCAATACCTCTTCAGTGCAGTATAAGAAAATTAGGTGATGCTGAAGGAATTAGATTGGGAAACGAATCAATAAAGGAGGTAGATGAGTTTTGTTACTTGAGTAGTAAAATAACAAATGATGGTCGAAGTACAGAGGATATAAAATGCAGAATGGCAATGGGAAGAAAAGCGTTTTTGAAAAAGAGAAATTTGTTAACTTCGAATATTGATTTAAGCCTAAGGAAGCCCTTTCTGAAGGCATTTGTATGGAGTGTTGCCTTGTATGGGAGTGAGACATGGACGATAAACAGTGCGGACAGGAAGAGGATTGAGGCTTTTGAAATATGATGCTACAGAAGAATGCTGAAGATTAGGTGGGTGGATCGCGTAACTAATGAGGAGGTACTGAACATAATTGGGGAGAAAACGAATTTCTGGCATATCTTGACTAAAAGAAGGGATACATTGGTAGGACACATTCTTAGACATCAAGGAATTGTGAATTTAGCGTTGGAGGGAAATGTGTGGGGAAAAATCGCAGAGGAAGACGAAGAGATGGATACAGGTAGCACATTCAGACAGATGTAGGTTGCCGTTCTTATGTGGAGATGAAGAGGCTTGCTCAGGATAGGGTATTGTGGAGAGCTGCATCAAACCAGTCTCCGGACTGAAGACTACAACAACAACACCTCTTCATTAGTTACGCGATCTACCCACCTAATCTTCAGCATTATTCTGTAGCACCGTATTTGAAACGCCAACCTCTTCCTTTTTTAAACTTTTTATCGTCCCGAACAAGGCAACACTCCACAAAAATGTTTTCAGAAAACACTTCCTTACACTTAAGTTAATATTCCATGTTAGAAAATTTCTCTTTTTCAAAATGGCTTTTCTTTCGATAGTAAATAAATAAATAAAATGGCTTGATATCTCCAGTCTTTCTTAATGTTCCAGTTTGGATGGATAGTTTATTATGTCACTTACATTTTGTGTACAGCTAGTGTTCCGGTTATTCGTTGACAGTCTTTTCTTCTTGGTTCGTACAACTCTGTAACACAGATCTTCAGTTGACGCGGTTAACATCATCATCAGCATCATCATTAGAGACTCATTATGCCTTTCAGCGTTCAGTCTGGAGCATAGTACCTCTAATAAAATTCCTCCATGGTCCCCTATTCAATGCTAACTTTGATACCTCGTCTGATGTTACGCCTTTTACTTTAAAATCATTCTGCACCGAATCTAAGTACTTTCTTCTTGGTCCACCTCGACTCCTCTTACCCTCCGCTGCCGAGCTCATGAGTTTCTTAGGTAACCTTGCTTCTCCCATGCGTGGAACATGACCCCACCATCTCAGTCTGCTTCATCTATGGTGTTCATTCCCAGCTTTTCTTTGATTGCCTCATTATGGACACCCTCCTGCCATTGTTCCCATCTATTGGTACCTGCAATCATTCTTGCTACTTTCGTATCTGTAACCTCTATCTTATGAATAAGGTAACCTGTATCCACCCAACTTTCACTCACATAGAACAAAGTTGGCCGAAAGATAGAGCATATCACTGCTAACTTAGTCTTGGTACTTACTTCCTTCTTGCAGAAGAGAGTAGATCTTAGCTGAGCACTCATTGCATTAGTTTTGCTGCACCTCGATTCCAGTTCTTTCGCTATGTTGCCATCCTGTGAGAAAATACATCCCAGGTACTTGAAACTGTCTACCTGTTCCAACTTTGTTACTCCTATTTGGCACTCAATCTGTTTGAATCTCTTCCCACAGACATAACTTTCGTTTTGGAGATGCTGAGCGCAACGGACGCGGTTAACTGGCAAATATATTTTGTAATGAGCTATAGGAAATCTAGGGGAACAGTACTCGTTGTTCGAGTGAAACAACATTAACGAAGTATTTAGACATGTATTACAATAACAATTATACACATATTTTTACATATATCGTTTGTATACACACATTAAATATTCACATACAGAGGAAAAAACATCTTAAAATTTCCCAGGTGTCAGACACTGTGAGAATAGGGTTAATCAGATATCTACGAGACAAATAGGTTATGAAGCGGGGGGATTGCGTCGAGGTACAAAAATATCCGTCTCTGCCGTGAGACGCGTGACTTACTGCAGCTCAATCCATCTCGTGTGACACTAGGGGCTCTGATTGAACTCCAGGGGACGCGTCTAGCAGCAGAGAGGAGTGCCAGCAACTCCACACCCTGCGATAGTCAGGCGTGGGTACGACAACGTTCCACGAGCTGCGTCTGCCGCATGTACACTAAATTCTTTCGTCTTTCACAATGTAAAGTATGTGAACACTAACAACGTCACTATAGAACAAGGATATTTCCTTGTTGTCAATATTACGTCCCGAGGAAGTCAGCATTATACATGTCTGTGACTGCTAAAGGTTTTTAACTTCGATAGTTTATCTTAGATAATAGTCATCCAAATACATATAAAGAATTTCTGCTATATCTTGAGATGCTGACCGATTTTTGAGTGTACTTCCGGGCTATATGAAGTAGTCGAGAATAGGTACTGTCCTTGGTAGAACGGCAAAAAAATGATTGCATTAAGTACTTGTCCATTACGTAAGCGCCGTAAGTTTAGCAACATGGAATAATCACAATACCAAAGTGTGTCTAGCAACAGACATATAGTTATGGTTTCCGGTAAGTGAACATTTCACCGAACATCAAAGAGGCATTTATATTCGAACCATATTGTCAAAAATTTGGTGGAGTAGGGATATTACCAAACGAATTCGCGTAGTTTAGTAGTAACTAAACATAAATAGCAGAAGTTTTCAAAAATTGTATGCAACATGCATATACCGTACAGTAATTAAAGTAGGTAGCTATGATTCGCGACTTAAAAGAAAGAAAGAAAAGGAATGCATCGAAGTGAATAGTACACCATACCAGAACATGCATTCAACGAGTTCCAGACACTTTTCTAATGGAGTCTTTTTGTCATTGTTCTTGTACGTTTACACACAGTAATTCACTATGTACGAAAATAAATGTTTGTTCACTGTGTCGCATTGTACTCTTGTTTATGACGTCGTCGGATAAATCGTTGGAGTAATCGGTCAGTACGAAAGGAGGTCTCTGAGAAGGAAACCCCGTAGGTCGAAGCAGTTATCTTGAAACTCCGTTATCGGGTATGCAGCATACAACCGACGTACCAGCCTTCGCCCTCCGTCGTAGCCTATAAGAAGACCTGAAACATAGTAGAGAAGGAACAACATTATTTAGCGAGTCACCTTATGGAATCATAAAAAGAAATGAAATACTGTAAATCGTAATAAAACCTCTCCCAATACGTGACAAAATGAACGCAGTTAAGAAAAGTAGAAAAAGTAGTAATGACTTAAACAAGATCTCAGTAAGAGAAAAATTGTAACATTTTATGTAAGAAACTTTCTTTAAACAACAGTCTTACAGTAGGTAAGTTGTTCAAATTTAAAAGTCGTTCATCATATGACCAATTTTGATCGTGGAACTATCGTCGTCAGTCATTCACAATGACGTTCACTGGAGACAGTGGTGAGTGTTTATAGTCACTTTATAGAAGTTTCCCTCTAGCTGTATCTAGTAGTCGTCATACATTTGTAATGGTCTGATTATGACAATGCCACAATCGAAACCAGCCGTCAATTAATAAATTTTAATTTTTAAAACCTTACCTATGATCCCGAAATATTTTTGTGTAAAGGAAATTCTTAATTTAATCTTTAGACAGTTGTTTCTAGGAAGCGATGTTTTCAAAGAACCACAGTCAATAGCCTACCAGATAAATCATCCAAAAGCATAAGGCTATTCATTCTTTAAATGATGAATTATTTGTGGAAACTGTGGACCTGTTTTTATTTTTTTTTTTTTTTTCGATGGTAATCAAATCTTGCACCTCAATTGACAACTCGTATACTTCATTACCGATGTCACACAAATGAGGTACATCGGCGGTAGGAGCAGTACACACCTCAACAATCAGTTACATCAACGAAAATAGTAATGTGCGTACCAAGCAATCGTTCCACACTTTGATCGACGTGAGTCAGTGTGGAACATTTGTTCGGTAAGTAGAATATTATTTTCGCCTGTGTAACTGTGGAAGTGTTTGACTTGTGTACTGCCAAACGATCTATGTACCTAATTATTGTAACATTGGTAATGAAAAAACCGAGTTGCATAATTAGTTAAAATATTTATTTAGTATCTTTTATTGCTATTGTAAAAAAGACCACATTTTTGACAAAAAATGTAACATTTAAAGATTGACTGACCAAAATCTTTTGAATGATGTAACTACCAATCTTTGTACCAATCCAATAAATGTGGTTTGAAAATGACTGAAAAGTCGAAACTAGTGAAAACATCAGAAATTTCAGTTTCTTCTGCTGTCTAGGCCCTTTAAGAATTCTTACAATAAATATTTCAACCAAATTTTCTAAATCATTACGGTGGCAGAAGAAAATCTTCATGGGCTCAAAAGATTAACTAAATGGTAAATGTTTGTATAGTCTATGGGGATTAACTACGGGGTCATCAGTCCCTAAACTTACGTATGAACTACGTACGAACTAGGACGGCACAAATATCATTGCCCAAGGGGGGATTCGAATCCCCGACCGTAGTGGCCGTGCAGACCGTGACTGGAGCGCCTTAGTCCCCTCGGCCACCGCGGCCGGCAACTAACTGGCGTCATATTCACGAGTAAAGACCATATGTATAGAGAAATTGGCATAAATGTATTAGTTTTCCCCTCGCGATATCTGGGAGTGGAACACATATGAAATGTGTGTGTGTGTTTTTATTAGTAAAAAGAGCGGCATTGATCGTAAAAACTTGTTTAGGTTACAGTAACTCGATTTCAGTAACATGGTAACAATCATCATTGCTGAAGCAAAAGTGTCACAGCAGGTGGTAAATAATTTACAAAATGCAGAAATAGGTCTGAGGCATCTTTATTTAAAATGTACATTTTATTGTGTTATGTTTAACATGTACCTGAGAACTTAGGATGTACGTTGTAACTTCAGATGCTTCGGACATATTTGTGTCATTTTCTAATACATTTAACACCTGCTGTGACATTTGTTTTCCAGCAATGAAGATGATTACCATGTAATTAAAATCTAGTTGCTATAATAAAAAGCAAGTGACTCATTTAACTTATTTAAAAAATCATTCGTTGCTCGTGGAGCACCTCCTTCCAGATAATAGAATCGAATCTTAAGAAATGAAATGATTAGTAGAAACGGAGAACCCTCCGTCATTCACCTTGCAGTGGACAGCAGAATATGTAATGCGAGAGTGGAATGCATGAGAGCCGTAACACTCATCGTCCTCTGACTCAGTTACGTACATCCGACTGAGAATTATAAAGCCTGCTTACTTGTACAGCCTTTTTCTAAGCATTGCTGATTGTAACAGTTCATATCTATATGTTGTTGTTGTGGTCTTCAGATCGCAGACTGGTTTGAAGCAACTCTCCTCGCTACCCCGACCTGTGCAAGACTCTTCATCCAAGAATAAAAACGTCAACCTACATTATTTTACATCTGCATACTGTATTCGTCTCTCGATATCCTGTGATTTTTAACTCACACACTTCCTTCTAATGCTAAGTTGACGATTCCTTGATGTCTCACAGTGCCTTGCACCAATCTTTCCTTTCTCTTAGTATATGCCAGAAACTTCTTTTTTCCCCTGTTCTGTTCAGCACCTCCTCAGTAGTTACGGCTGGCCGCGTTGGCCGAGCAGACTGAGGCGCTCCAGTCACGGTCTGTACGGCCACTACGGTCGGGGGTTCGAATCCCCCCTCGGGCATGGATATTTGTGCCGTCCTTAGTTGTAGCTAGTTCATAAGTAGTTTGTAAGTTTAGGGACTGATGACCCCGTAGTTAAGTCCCATAGACTATACAAACATTTGAACAGTAGTTACGTGATCTACCCATCTAATCTTCATCATTCTTAGCACCACATTTAACAAGCTTCAATAATTTTTTGTCTGAACTCATCGTCCATGTTTCAAACCCATACGACGCTACACTCTAGATCATAGCTTTTAGAAAGTACTTCCGAACATTTACAATAATATTGAATTCAATAAATTTCCCTCCGTCAGAAACGCTTTTCTTCTCATAGCCAATCCGTATTTTATATCTTCTTTACTTCGATCATCGCAAGTTATTTTGCTAACCAAATAATAAACTCATCTACTACTTATATTATCTGCTCCAATTCGTTATGAATCGCCTGATTTTATGACACTACATTCAATTACGATTGTTTTGCTATTGTTAATCTTCATCTTATACCCTCCTTTCAAACACTGTCCATTACTTTCAATTACTCTGACAGGTTCTTTGCTGTCGATGACAGAAATAATATGTCATCAGAAAATCGCAGAGTTTTTATTTCTTTCCCCTGAAATTTAATTCCCTCTCGCATTCCGACACAGATTGCTCACTGTACAGATAGAACAACAATGGATCAACCCTACAACCCTGTACTACTCCAATCCCGAAAATATTGTCAAAAGCTTTCTCCCGATCTACAAATGTTAAAAATGTAGGTTTGCCTTTTCTTAACCTATTTGCTAAGATACGTCTTATGTCAGTATTTCCTCACATTTCTCATAAATCCAAACCGATCTTTCACAACGTCGGATTTTACTAGATTTTTCATTCGTCTAAAAATAATTCATGTTATTATTTTGCATCCATGAGTAATTAAACTGAAAGTTCTGTAATTTACTTATTTGTCTGTACTTGCTTCCTTTGGAACCGGAATTACTATATTCTTCTTGACGTCGGAGGGTATTTCCCTTGTCATACATCTTGCAAACGAAGTGGAATAATTTATTCAAGACTGTATTTCCTGTTGATATAAGTAGCTCAGACTGAATATCATCTACTGCAGGAACTTTGTTTCGACTCAAATCTTTCAGTGATATATCAAATTCTTCTCGCAGTATCGTAGTTCCTATCTCATCTTCGCTACTTCGTCTTCCATTTCTAAAACCTGCCTTCAGATACATTTCCAGTGATTTCTATTAGGCCTTGCACTTCTGCCTACATAGTCCTCTGTTGACGTCACTGTTTTTCAGAGCTATCCATTTTTCCTCTATTGTATTACTTTCCCCGGTTTCAGCTATTCCTCGCCTAATGCTTTATCTGAGACTCTCTCCCACTTCTGATTCCTTCAAAAGTGTCCAGCTTCCATCTTCTTAATCTTCACCCTTTTGCAGTATTTTAAGTTTTAATATACAGTTTATAACACTTTAAGTTATGGTCGGAGTCTAAATCTGTCCCTGGATATGTCTGGTTTCTACACATATGCCGTACCATGATAAAGTTAGCCTAGTACCTTCCATTGTCCTCTGGTGTCTACGACAAATACAGTCCTTTTTAAATGATTAAACCAAGTATGTGTGATGATTAAATTGTAGTATGCAGAAAATTCTACCAGGCGATCTTCTTTCATTTCTTTTCCACAGTCCATATTCACCTACTACATTTCCTTCTCTTCCCTTTCCTATTACCGAGGTCCAGTTTTAACATCACAAAAAAATTTTCCTCATACTGTCTGTATGATTTATTTTTTCTCTTCATACATTTCTTTGTTATCCCCTTCATCGGCATCGCTAGTTGGCATATAAATTTGTACTACTGTGGTCAGTGTTGGTTTCGTGTATATATTTGCTTTTCGTAGAAAGTTACACGCATTCCTATTTTCATTCTTTATCAGGCCTACTCCTGCGTTACCACCAAGTAACTTTGTATTTATAACGCTGTACTCACCTAACCAAAAATCCTTTCATCTTGCCATCGAACTTTACTAATCCCCACCATACCTAACTTTAACCGATCTTTTTCTCTTTTCAAATTTTCTAACTTACCTACCCGATTAAGGAATAGAACATTCCACGCTTCGATCCGTAGAATGCCTGGTTTTTCTTGACGACTTCCTCGTGGAGATCAGAATGGAGAATTACTTTATCTCCGGAATAATTTTTTCAAGAAGAAGCCATCTTCATATATTCATACATCTGCATGTCCTTGGGGAAATAAGCGACTGTAGTTCCCCATTACTTTCAGTCGTTCGCAGTAACTGCATTGCAAAAACCATTTTAGCTGGGATTACAAGGCCAGCTCAGTCAATTTTCCAGACTGCTGTCCCTGTAACTATTGAAAAGACTACTGCCACACGTTTGTCGGGGCTCTCCACAGATACACCTCCACTGTGGTTTCACCTACGGTACGGCACGCAAGCCACCCAAGCCACCCCACGTAGGCAATGTCTGTGGCTAATGGGGTGGCGATAAAACAGAATATTCGGTCAGGGTTCCTGCTTTGTGCCTTGCTATTGCGTGATAAAGGAAACAAGGGGTCGGAGGTTGGTAACACTGCTGATAATTTTCAACTCAGTTATTACGGCTGTCAAACAGGTGAATATTGCTGGATTCCATATATAGCGCCTGCTGCCAAAGGTACGAATTCCAGCGGTGTCGAAGAAATTGCCTCCCTTCAGGAGATAAATCAAGATTAGATCACAATTCAGCTGAATGGTTGTGGACATCAGTGAGTTTAATACTGCTCACCATGGATCTGTACATCGCTATGAAGTGACTAGTGGGCTCTTTGAACGGGGTGACAAATATTTTGAAGTGGTGCCTTGTTAGTAGCAAATGTTTAACGTATCTAAAATAAAAACAGAATTAAAGTTGTCTCATTACACACCCTGAATATAAAAACCACCTTCTTTATTTATAAAGCAGAGTGTCCGTCTCGTTGTGTTTTTTATTGCATACAAATGTAGAGATTGTTCCAAATTTGACAATTTTTTTCATACTTGTTCTTCAGATTAAACGGAAGGACACTGTCTACACAAAACTGTATGGCGGAGAGTAATTCATTACTGATTTCGACAGAATCTACATTTTTTAATCTTACCTTGATGAAATTTTACATATTTGATATTCAAAGGAAGGTGACGGTCAACGTATACATAAAATTCGGTATGACTCATGGCGGAGAGTACTTTACGTACAGACTTCGCAACCAACCTGCAATTTTATTCGCATCATGAAGAAATTTTTCACACGAGCATCAAAGCCAGTGGGATGTACTTTATAATACAACCTCTGAGAATGAAATTTTGTGAATGAAGTAAGAACGATCGATCGTACAATAGGGGAGTCACAATGCTGTACCTGCGTGTTAGAAACCTGCCCCCACCGTAGTTCAGTTCAGCATCGTTTGTGTGTTCCGTATTACACGTGTTAGAAGAAGTTCCTGTGTAGTGCATTGAACTGAAATGAGAAATGGACAATAAACGTGCAAAGGATCAATTTAAATTTTTATTAAGCTTGCGATTCTGGTAGGCGTTAACGGATATCAAGCACTGTACATGAAATGTGTGCACGAGTGGTTTGGCCGCTTATTGAGGAGGCCGGGAAAATGTCTCTGGTAGCGAACGACCGGAGACCGCCGTGAGTGACTAAAACAATGATAAAGTGTGGACATTAATCACAAAGGACGTCGATTAAGTGTGCCCATGATACCAGATGAACTGCAGATTTATTGTGAATCTGTGGTACAGAGATGTTATGGAAGAGGAAAACGTGTTGTCTCGTGCCACATCAGTTGACGGAGATCAGAAGCAGGCTCGATGAGATGCTTAGGATTTTGTCGAAACGGTGAATGCGAACTCAATTTCTAGAACGGTGTTGTCATTGACATAGCCGTAAAACGCTAATAACTGGAAAATCACGCATCAAAACGATGTTCATCTTTTTTTCGATAGTCAAGGCATATTTAACAAGGGAACGAGGATGAACCCTGCAAGGTACGCAGAAATTTTGACACATTCCATGCAACGTCTACGCAGTGCACGTCGCCGGTGCGCACAATAAGGTTCCTGGATTCTGTTCACGACAAAGGGTTTTTGAAAAAATGGGGGTGGAGCAACTTCATCATCCAACATACTGCATCTACATCTACATGGATACTCTGCAAATTACATTTAAGTGCCGGGCAGAGAGTTCGTCGATCCAACATTATATTATTTATGTCCCATTCCGTTCTCGAATAGCGCGCTGGAAGAAAGAACACCTGCCGGCCGCGGTGGCCGAGGGGAATGAGGCGCTTCAGTCACGGTCTGCACGGTCACTACGGTCGGGGGTTCGAATCCCCCCTCGGGCATGGATATTTGTGCCGTCCTAGTTCGTAAGTAGTTCATAAGTAGTTTGTAAGTTTAGGGACTGATGACCCCGTAGTTAAGTCCCATAGACAATACAAACATTTGAATTTTTGAAACAAAAGAACAGCTGAACCTCTCCGTTCGAGCTCTGATTTCTCGTATTTTATTCTGATGATCATTTCTGCATATGCAAGTGAGAGTCAACAACATATTTTCGCATTCAAAGGACAATGTTTGCGATTGGAGTTTCGTAAGTAGCCCACATCGCAACGATAAACGCCGTTGTCGTAATGATTCCCATCTCTCCTGTATTGTGACAATACAAAACGAGCTGCCCTTCTTTGGACTCTTTCGATGTCCTCCGTGAAACCCACCTGATGAGGATCCCACCTGGAGAGCAATACTCCAAAAACGGACAGGCAAGCGTAGTGTATGCAGTTTCTATAGTAATTTTGTTGCAGCTGTTAAGGATTATGCCAGTAAAACGCGGTCTTTGGTTCGCCTTTCCTATGGCATTATCTACGTGTTCTTTCCAGTTTAAGTCTGAAGTAATAGTAATTCATGTGTATTTAGTGACGTTTGATTGATTTATCTTGTAAACAAAATTTAAGGGATCTCAATCTTCCAGACTGTTCTGCTTCCGTAGGCTCTGACTTGCTTTGAACGGAACGAGATTTGACGATATTCCTGCCATCCATTGAAACACCACGAACACCAATTACAAAGGAATGTCCAAAGTTTCCAGGCGACGTATCGCAGTTCTCTGAAAAGTATGGTTACTATAGTTCATAGTCCATCAAAGGTATTGATACAGGGCTATTAAACTAACTTTACTGAAAGATACGATTCACTGAAGAGGGCACGTTACAACCGACTTTGATATTGTTTTACCAATTACCAGTAATATGACTCATTTCTGTATGTATATTTTTAAAACGATTTTATAACCTGCAAGTTACAGAAGGTATCTTACAATGCACTTTAGTTTCACTGAAGACCACGAAATATGGCAATGTGATTTCTCATAGTGATGATGAGGAAGCGATATAGCACGGGAAGGTCATCCGGCCATCATGACTATTCCGCAGTCAACCACGCCGACCCTACATAAGCTGAATAAGGCGCAAGAAAAAGTAGAAAAGATGAGCGACTGGAGAAATAAGCAGGCGGTCTTGATGAGAGACAGGAGATGAAGAGAGACAGGAGATGAAGAGATAGGTGTAGACATGGGGAGGAACAGAGGAATAGAAAGAGGAAGGGATGAACAGAGAAAGACAGCGAGAGCGAGAGAGGGAAGGTGTTAGGATGTGTACTGAAAATAGTGTGGAGTAAATAAATACCTGGCAACTTCTACTCTTAACTCGTTAGAGAGAAAGTAGAAAGGTTGGATCAGCACTAATTTACTTACAATATAAAGAATAAATTACGGAGCTAACAGGGGAAAACTGACACATGATATTTTTGCCTTTTATTATTACATCTTACAGGAGCACTGCACTTCCTTTAAGGAGAGTGTTTCTTCTTAAAAGCGCATATTTCATATCTCACGGTGGTTAGTCGTGGATTCCACGTATTCTGATATTACAGTTCGAGTGTTCTTGAGACAAGTGGCGGAGAACGAATTAAACCGTCGCTCACGATATGAGAAAGCGGCAGTGAGACGGCCCTCCGAACCGACCGTAATTTCCTGGCATCAAAATGGAGTAACAAGAAGAAACGACAAGTGGCACGAGATTGCTGGAGGGCGAAGCGCCCGTGCAGGCGGAGGCACCCGATGCTGCAACTGGAGTGGATACGGAGAGGTTCCCCGTGCTCTTTGCAGCGCCGCGTATCCTCACTGACAGAGGAGCGAGGTGTCTGCACACCCAATTGCGAAGCTTAGTTATTTCACGTCTATGAACTGTGTTAGGATCAGGTGAAGGAGCAGGAGGAACAGGAGGAATTTAATAATTCACAGCAGGTGTCATTTACATAGTTTTATAAAATGAGATTCTTCCCAACCTGCAAAGTTAATTCGTTGTTGAGCATTTCCCTATTAACCCGCGGTCGCTCGTGTACATTGTTGTCAGGCAATAACTCCCGTGTTAGATTTTTTCTAACAATGAGATCTTGCATCTTTTTATCTCTTTGTGCCAGAAAAAGACACGTTTATACAATAAATCATTTCTTTGTTATTACCAAACCATTATAAATTAGTATAAACATGGTATTTGACGAATTTGTGGATGTTTGCAAGAAGAGCTATAGTACCGACGCGCTTACAACGATTGACGAAATGTTAGAACCATTCTGCGGAAGTTTTAATTCAGGCAGTATATAGCAAACAAGCCTGCAAAATATGGCATAAGGTACATGCGCTTTGTAATGCCGGAACCTTTTATACGCTAAATATAGAAGTATATGCAGGCAAACAGCCTACTGGGCCATATCAAGTAACAAATAATGCAGAGCATGTAGTGCTACGATTGATTAGACCGATTGACAAAAACAGGCAGAAACGTGACGATGGACAATTATTTCACATCTATACCAGTGGGTGACAAAATGTATGACAACCATAGATTCACATTAGTAGATGCTCTACGGAAGAATAAAAGAGAAATTCCACCAGAATTTCTGGACGTAAAATGTAGGCAACTAAACATTAGCATTTGGAGAAAAACCGAGCAAAAAACGTTTCTAAAGCTTATGGGACTTAACTACGGGGTCATCAGTCCCTAAACTTACAAACTACTTATCAACTAGCTTATCCTAAGGACGGCACAAATATCCATGCCCGAAGGGGCATTCGAACCCCCGACCGTAATGGCCGTGCAGACCGTGACAAAAACCGAGCAACAACTGCTTATTTGCTAATAGAAATTTGAAGAAATTACACTCCACAATCTCAAAAAAGGAGGTGTAGATGTTGTCGACCGTTCGAAATCAGAATATTGTGTTTCAAGATGAAATCGCTGGCCCCTTACGCTGTTTTTCAGTTTTATATACTTCCATATCCGACAGAGAATGTCATGTACTCTGTATAAACAATTGCTTCATTCAATTCGTAAAACTCAATAAGAATATCTACTTTGCTCATAAAAGACGTAACATGTGCTGAACAGTTTCAGGCGAAAACAAACGAACACAGCTGCATGTTACAAGTACAAGAAACAGACAAAGTGAAGCATGGCGGTTTTCCACGGAAGGAGAAGTAATTGTTACGTTAAGACTGCTGTGTTACAAAAAATCTAACACTGCGCACCACTTCAAATAATGCTACAACTAACAAGCTATTGTTGGTATTTGAATGTCGAGTCACTAACTGCATCACGAGATATGAAAGAATGCATTTCTAGATGGTGAGTTCATTAGCTTTGAAATGTGATGGAATATTCAAGTTAAGTCGTAAATGTTAGATTTTTTTAACAATGCGAGTGATCGCGGGTTAAGCAAATTTCACGTTTTATCAACAGACAACGTGCTGAGCCATAAGGATAGTTTTAGACACGTCTTTAGAGCAGTTTTTCTCCATTCCATTGTTTTCCATAACCAAATTCCCTAACACATGCTTATTATTGCAATTCACTATACATACTAAGTTTCGTAAAATTCTGTATATCAGAAGGTGGCCATCACGGAACGAAATGTAGAACGCGAGAGAAAGCGTACTGGTTATCACATGCCACTTGTATCTCACAAAGAACGCCGAATACTCGCGGCATCTGCTTCGTAGGGGTCAGGGATATTCTCACTCGGTCAGTTAAGGAATCACACACTACGGTAGAACTATTGCTTCAGTTTCACAAAGTCGAGAGCCTCTATAGGTGCTGTATCGCGAACGTACAAGTATTGCACAGTAGTCTTGTGTAGTTCGCGAACTAGTTCGGAAGAGCGCTCCCGCAGGCGAACTACGCGAACTTGTTCGCAGATCTCTCGCCTCTTAGTTCGTCCGCTCCTTTTCCGAAGACTGACGGGGAACAGCGAGAGGACGCAAGAGCGCGCAGAATCGCGTGATTTCCTTCTGCCAGTTACCGTCATTTCGAGCTGAGATGCAGCTCAGCTGTAGTTTCATAGTTCACTGCCACAAATTTTCTTTTCTAAGGTATTCAGCAGGGTGTAAATATAACCCTCATTCAATTGTGTAAAGAAGTAAAGAGAATTCGAAACTTAACATTGTTTGCATTTATATGCGAGAAATTATGCATTGTCCATTTTCTCTCGCTTGCATCATACTGTTGACGGCTCGCGGGGTAGAATGTTGAGGATAACGTCGTACAAGCGACACTAACACTATAAAGTAACGAACCCGTATAGAATTAATTAGCTACAAAGCTTTAGTTTCCTGCCTGTCGACAGAATGTAAAGGTCGAAACCCATAACCTCATTTCAATCAAATCAAACCACATCCATTGCGAAGAATGTTATTTCGGTGACAGACTCTCAATTGCGCACGCTTGGACAACACTGATCATTATTAAAAAAAGGTGTCACAACAAAAGAAAGAGCTCTTTTAGTAGTGGTAGCAAAAGCCGAAAAGAGCGGAATAACTAAAAGAGCGATCTAGTTCGCGGCCGAGCTGCGAACTTAAAGGAGCACTACCAGTCACTAACTGAAAGGAGCACTACCGGTCGCAAACTAAAATATGCGCGATCGACCCTCGAACTAAAATGTGCGCGATCGACCCGCGAACTAAAATATGTACACTCGTTCGGGAACTAAAACATGCGTTACCGGTCGCGAACTATTATGCCAAACGTACCTCGCTTCTTAGTTCCTTGGATTCTTTAACGAAGACCGACGGGAGGGGGCGTGCATCAGAATTAAAAATCACGTTTTTGCCTTCTGCTGATGAGAGTCATTTCGAGGTGAGCGTCTGCCTGCTAGACTACATAGTTCAGTGCTACAAAATTTCTGTTTTGAAGATTTCTGCAGTCGGCAATATCTGAGTAATAAATGCTAATATATAGAGATAACTCTAAATTTAAACGCGAGAAATTATCCACAAACTGTTTCTTTTGGTTTGCGTGATATTGTTAGAGGCTCAAGCAGCAAGCGCATGAAGCAGCTAGGTGGGGGAACTTCTCCGTCCGCTCCCAGTGACGGCTCAGCGGCGTGGCCTGCACATTCAGGTGCAGGAAGAACGAAATAGTTCGCGGCAGAGCCGCGAACTAAATTCAGCGCTCCCGATCGCGAACTATCATGCGCAATTCGACTGTACAGACCTACAGAAGACCTGTATGCTGCATCTATAGTGTTGTGACGGACGTTCCGGTTATTGTACCACAATGCTCAGAACTACTATGACGGCTGTACCCGACACTGTAGGCGAATATTTCTTCATGTTCCTTAAAAGACATTTCATATGTGAGAAATATAAACACACGCCAAAAAATAATCATATTCGAATGACAAATCTGTTCTAAACGTGTTGTAGGCGAGTGGGTTAACAGGTATATTGTGAATAAAAGTCAACATCAATTAAGGAAGATAGTGTTTTGTATAGCTTTGTGTTGGTCGTAAAGTATCACTGCCTTTCTTTCTCTTCCTCTCTCTCTCTCTCTCTCTCTCTCTCTCTCTCTCTCTCTCTCTCTCTCTCTCTCTCTCTCTCTCTCTCGGTAAAACAAGTCACACTTATACCAGTATTGATACAAGTGTGCCAAAAGATATTTTCACCTTTCCTGTATGTCAGTACCTCAATAAAAGTATTTTCTTATATTAACAACAACGTTTTCGTTTGTTTCTAGTAATTTTTATTCAGATGGACTTAGAGTACCCTCGCGCAATAAATATTGAAATTTCCTTTTTAAACACACACACACAAACACACACACACACACACACACACACAAACACACATAGAAGAAATACTTTCTTGGAATCAAGCAGTGCATTATTAATGATTCTCAGATAAGGAAAACTGTTGCCGAATCACATCATCGTCGAAATTAAATGCAATACCCACAGTTGTTTGAAAGTCTCTGATGCAGATCCGTGACCCAGTTACTAGCCTGACTGGAGGTGCAGTGCAGCCTTCCTTCATCGACCGGGGAATAGCCCGGTCGCCTTTTATCACCGATAAAGATTTCCGGAACTGATTTCATAGCAGACGGGGCAGACTTGGGGCAGTCCAAGACGGATTGTAACGAAGAAAAATCGCCCCTATCTGGAATTGGATCCACAACCTCTATCAGCCGAGCATAGAGTAGTTCTGCCGGTGGACTAACACGGCCCCATACACAATGCAAGCACTAGGCAATCAACCTGATTTCTGTCTATCACGCTAATATTCAGTGGTAATGCTAGCTTCTGATGTGTATTGACACCAGCCATTAAATATTCACGGTCGTTGTTTAAATAAGAGAGTCATTTTTAAAGTAAAATCCGACTTCTTAATAGAGTAAAAAGAAATTTCAGAATGAATCTTTCAATCTGCAGCCGAGTGTGCGCTGATATGAAAGTTCCTGGCGGATTAAAATTGTGTGATGGAACCGGGACTGGAACCTGGGACCTTTGCCTTTCGCGGACAAGCATTGTACCACTGAGCTATCCCAACACTCACGACTTCAATTCTGCCAGTTTCTTCGCCTACAACTTTCCAAAATTCTGTGAAGTTTGTAAAGCAGGAGGCGAGGTACTGGCAGAAATGAAGTGGTGAGGACGGACCGTGAATCGTGTCGGGATGGCTCAGTG
Source organism: Locusta migratoria (assembly GCA_026315105.1). Lineage (NCBI taxonomy): Eukaryota > Metazoa > Arthropoda > Insecta > Orthoptera > Acrididae > Locusta > Locusta migratoria. Next base: position 399,418,692 of record CM048746.1, read on the forward strand.
AAAGAACGCTTGCCTGCGAAACGCAAAGATCCACATGTACATCTACATCTACATGGGATACTCTGCAAATCACATTTAAGTGCCTGGGAGAGGGTTCATCGTACCACCTTTATACTATTTATCTCCCATTCCATTCTCTAATAGCGCGCGGGAAGAAAGAACACCCGAATCTCTCCGTTCGAGCTCTGATTTCTCGTATTTTATTCTCATGATCTTTTCTACCTAGGTTCGAGTCTCGGTTTCGTCACAAATTTTAATCTGCCAGGAAGTTTCAAGAGGAAATTTTTTTATGAATGTACATTGTATCATCAATCATAAATTTTCACGACTATTCAGTTTTGTACGTAATCACTTTGCCCATTGTCTGTCACGACATCAAAGAACTCTGCGCATGGTCGTCACAATTTTGTGTGTGTGTGTGTGTGTGTGTGTGTGTGTGTGTGTGTGTGTGTGTGTGTGTTGTGTGTGTAGATTGTCAGTCACAATATCATAAAATACAATCTTGTAGCTTGTGATAATTTCTTATGGAGAACGTCAATAGCGAATCACTGTTATAATTTGGACGACCTGATATAATGAAGGAAGTCATCAAGGAATTCTGCGAATGAACGTCACATTTTTTTTTATTTTTTATTTATTTATTTATTTTTTGTGTAGTTCGTCAGTCACAATATGATAAAATACTGATCTTGAAACTTTTGGAAATATCCGATGCAACATGTCAATAGCGAAGCGATGTTTTGATCTCGATTTTCTGCTCTCATGAAGGAAGACTTAACACTTCAATTCGATGAGGCATTTCCCCAAAACAAATCTGATACAATTTAACCCTTTAATGTGTGACTTTTTATTTAAGGCTGTAAAAGCTACTACGATTAATGTATAGTACGTATATACTGAGAAAAATATTGAAAAAAAAATTATTAAAATTATTTTGCACTATTAGAAACAAAGTTCATAGTTGGTCAGCTACATAGTGCTTCCATGAAGTACCCGACGTAGTAAAGGACACTGTTATGCCTTTCAACTATCCAGAATGTAACTTACAATGCAACAGTATTATGTGATTACTACTTTTACATGGCAAAGGAGGAATACTTATGTAAACAAACGCACATGTTAGGAGTCACTCAGTGCAGCTAACTGTCGTAATAATTCAATTCACTCTGCGATTTATAATTCACACAATGATACAATGAATTGTAAAATCTCGACCAGTTTGAGAGATGTTGGAAAAAATAAGGTACGTAACTAATAAGCTACACTAACCATTAAAGGGTTAAAATAATAAAGTTTTCTAAATTCACTAGAAATAGGTTCTCACTTTAAAATTTACCCTCGTATATTTGTATAACTGGGAAGCTAAAAATCGTATGAAAGCAGTTTGAGAGAGGTTTAATTTCTTTATGGCTGAGGTCTGTGGCTTTATGCGGGACAGGACTTGAAAGAGATAGAAAATTAAACTTTTATCTCCCGTCTGAAAGCCAGGAGAATTTGTTTTTCCAGAGGTATTATACTCCCTTTTAATCGTTATACCATGCCGACTTGCAGTGGCATTTGGTCTGATAAGAGAAAAATTAAAAGCAACACTGAAATGGTAATAATGGCGAAAGCTGTATCTTTTCCATTATTTTGTTGGTTTGATGAGGCTGATAACGACTTTTTACATTGCGACGTACTTTTCATCTGATAGTAGCACTTGCAACGAAAGTAACTGTTGTGTCTACTCCTCTCTGAGACTTCCACCGTATTTTTTCCCTTTATAGATCAGTAGACATCCATTATTTGATGGCAAGTCATTTGTGAATCTGCATTTCGCGTTGTCAGTATTTTTCAGATGTTCTACATCTCGTCGACTCTGTTTAAAGCATACGTCCCTCTAATTTTCAATATCTTTCTATAAGAATATGTCAAATTCTTCCTTCCTTATTACTAGTTATATTTTCCATAGGATATTTGATGTTTTTCCAAATCATGAAGAATGAATTATTTACTAGATATGCATGCCTCGTTATTATTTACGTTAATTCGCTGAGCACCTTTTTTTCTTTACTTCCAACTACACTTTAAGTAGAATTTCGTACAAGGAAAAACAATGTTTTGTTATTTTCAAAATTTCTTTTCGTACTTGACAGACGTTTTATTGTATTGGGAAAATGATTAACATATTTCTTAGTGTATACCGAACTTTCTGAGACATTGCCTGCTTCAGTAGCAAGTAATAAATGAAATTATTTCGTTTAGTAATTAAGGTAGGATATTAAATTGATGTTTTTCTGAAAATTCTTTCACTGTGACGTAATGATGTGCTCCAAACTAACTTTCTTAGAAATTTCTTCCTCAAACGGGGACCGATGCTTTTATTTAATTATTTATTACCACGAATGCCCTTTCGTATGTCACTGTTTTTTGTACTAACTTTTTTCGCTGGAAATGTTGTGTTTGTGACCCTAATGAACCCAAATTCTATGGTCATCAGTTCATAGACCTAGCACACCTCATTGGTTATGTAGGGATTCCCATTTTATTATGCGAGAATTACTTCAAGTAGCTAAGTAAGCTGTTACGTTGGGAAGAATAACAAATGGAGCTGACAATCAGAATTAACAGAACATGCGATCCAATAGATTAACAATTAATTGCGGGAAGGAACAACCAAACAACTATTCAAAGTTAGTTTGTAAAATTCATAGAGTTATGCCATCATATGTTCAGAAAAATTCATCTATGCAGTCCAGAGGATAGTGGAGGAAGCTAATGAGAAGACTATCGCACAATCATCGCAACTCATAAATGAAGGTTTTTGATAGACGTAAAACTCATGAGAGTGGAGCTGAATACTGGATGACGACGTTCAAAAAAGGTAAACATTCAGAGATTCTTACATGATGTTTATTAATTTTTAGCAAGACTGAAGAAAAATCAAGACAATACATGTGATCCACGGCCGTAGAAAAACAGTTTCAAATTGTCAACAAGTTGTAGCACACTTCATGTGGTTAATTTTATTATGTCTGCCCCATTGTAGACTGGGTGTAGAACGCAACAAAAGTGAATGTAAGGAGTAGTAATAGAAACGATATTATCGGTAAACTAAAACTACAAATTTGTAACTGTGAAGTAGATGAAGGAATTATTCCTCGTTTTGAAACAAAGGAACAGATTTCCAACTAGCCCCGCGGAATGCTCGCGTGGTCTAGGGCTTCATGCTACATACTGGGTGGAGGTTCGAGTCCTCTTTCGGACATAGGTGAGTGTGTTGTGTTTAGTGTCAGCTTGTTTAAGTAGACCTAAACTAGGTGAGCTATGAAGAGGGCCATTGGATTGAGGAGTTACCTGCTCGATCTTCAGTTTGCAGATCTATTAATTAGTGGAGCGCCTCAAAACAGTCGGGTAACCTACCTTTACGTTTCATCACCACATGTCGCCTTTCCTATCCTTCCTGTAACATCCGTCACTTCGATAATATCAGTTGTCTGTTATTACAGCCCTAATGCACTTTGACATGGTATGCACCTGTTTCTCTCTCAATGCCTATAATGACAACCATTAATTTAATTTGATACTATTGAAACAATACTTTTAATAAATAGTGTCTGATTTTTGCATCTGGGAGTTAGTTGTGTATATAATGGCAAAAGTCGTGGTTTTCGAGTCAGAAAGCGTGAGGGTGACTTTTAATCGCCTACACATACCGTAAATTTGACACGCAATTGAACAGGATGTTTGGTATATTGTTCACGGCACTTCCTCTTGCGAATACATTAATTTTTCCCTTTTGTCAATATTCTTGACTTTCGTTGATACGCTGTGTTTACTGTTTGAATGTTATCCACACTGGCAGATTTCTAATTATAATTTCAATTAGCGTAAATAAATACTCGAGACTTCATTAAATGTATCAGTTAATGAAAATCGCTGGTCGAGTGAACCGACCAATTGCAAGTGCACCTGCCGCGGGAGGACTTGCATCAATTACAGTATTACTCTAACTAGTCTAGAACTTAAAGGAATACGCTTTCTTTCGTTGCAAGTGTGATATCATATTAATTGAAAATAGCTTTAAGAAATTTTAATTTACGATCTTCGTACTGTCATGAAAATCATGTAAGGATTTAACGTTTAAAGTGCTACGTACTTAATTTTATTTTTTTATTTTGTGTGTTTGCTTACTTAGGCTGGTGAGATTAGGGCCCTAACGCCCTCTCTAACAACTTACCAGGGACAATACCCGATCTCCGACGCAAACATTGCTCGATGCAAACATTGCTGCTAGACTGAGTAGTAAATATATTCTTATTATAACGATTTCCTTCCCTGATTTTGAGATAGTAAAAACAGTTGGCATCCCACTATTTCAAGAGTTGCAGTGTCGGGAGCTGTTATGATCCTAATTACCATTCCATTGTTCACTGTTCATTTCACCTGTGTTGCGCCTAGAGAAGAAATGAGCCAATGGAGCAAACAGTAGATCAGTAGATAAGCATTCGTCCGAGCTGGGGAAAATTGCTAGACACATTCACGAATGACGCAGTTGAGTTCTCCACATGCAACAATTCCCAATGAACAACTAGTGGCGTCAGTAGATACGACTCAGAAGTGCACCGTGTACTAACATTCAACATTGAGATCTAATCAATCACTCACCTGATCAGTTAGGATCTGGACCGCTAAGAAGTTCTGTTCTTAACATTGTATGGCAATGCTCGATCTCAAACCGAAAGACAGATTAAGAGCTATACAGTGTACAGGTGATTCCACCGATCACAGAAATGTAACGATACAAGATAGAAATGTTAATTTATTACCAAATGAAAGAAATTTTCTCCAAGTTTGCATTCCTATTCTATACAGTTCGATGTGGTTTCTGCCACGTGGGAATGACCGCGAGTTCAAAGGTTCCTTGCCTTTTTAAACCTATTGGACCAAACTGTTATGGTCATCAGTTTCTAGACTTTAGAACTACTTAAACTAACTTTCGCTAAGGACATCACACAAACACACATTCCCGAGGGAGGACTTGAACGGCGGACCTCCACATCAAAGCGCCTTTGAAGGCTCGGTCATTCCACGGCAGTGGTACGAGTGCCCCTCAGAAATTGATTTCTGTTTTTCTTAATATAAGTTAGTTTAAGTGCTTTGTAAGACTAGGAATCGACCGCCTGAGCAGTATCGTCTCTTTGGATTACAAACATCTGAACATTTTTGTGTGATTTCTTTTGTAGCAAATGATACCAGTAACACCAGCTTGGCCATGAATTCCACCCTTGGCTTTGCTATGTCTATTTATAATAGATAATCATCACTTGACACACATGCAGCCAAGGATGAAGACAGTAACGCGATTAGTTAATGACATTACAACCGAATAGTTTAATGAAAATACAAAAATTCATTTCATTTATGTTAGGATGGAGAAAGACACAAAATCAATAATGTCAGAATTGTGTAATTAGTGCATTAATGCAAAATTATTTCTTCAACAAAACCATACATCTTAACAGGCAAACGATTTTTTTTAAGGAATGAACAATGTCTGCTTAAAATCTTGATGATTGTTCCGCTTCAGACGTGACAGGAGTAAAATTTGAGAATATACAGGGTGAATCACATAAGACTTGCACCGCAAATATTGTGGAAACGGAAAGTGCGATCGGTGTGCGGTTTTCACAGAATGGATTTGTAGTCAAGGGCTCGTATTTTTAGCCAACAAACAGATTGTAATATTACTTAGAAAGTGTATTTTTTATGCAAACATACAGGTTTTTAAATGGAACAATGGTTGTTTCTATCACGCACTGAAATTTTTGACACCAGCTATTACAAAGAATTTTGAATGACATTTTTATCACATGTAGTTTGGTTGCTATAACCATTCAAAGTTTCGGAGGCGGAGGGTGCGATTGTGTAGCTGACTGGCCGAGTGGCTAGCCCCTGGGGCATGGCGTACTGTCTGTTTGAATAGTTATAGCTGCCAAACTAAACTTGATAAACATGTCATTCAAAATTCTTCGTACACAGCTAGTGTAAAAAATTCCAGTGCATAATAGAAACAACGATTGTTCCATTTGAAAAAATGAGTGTGTGCATAAAAAATACACTTTCTAGGTGTTTTACAATCCGTTTATTGGCTAACAATAGGAGTCCTTGACTATCAATCCATTCTGTGAAATCCCCACATCAATCGCCCTTTACGTTTGTGCAATATTTGCGGTGCTAGTGTTAGGTGATCTACCTTTTATATAAATAATATAGAAAATATACGGGATTGATCTGTAAATGGTCTTATAATATAAGTTTTACTCTTTAGAATTGTATCCTATCACCAAAATCATAGGGCCAATTGTTTACTGGCGAAAGAAAATGGTTAAATGGCTGTAGATAATCAAATTCACGAATTTGGAGAACTCAAGGCAGATAAATGCATAAACGTAGTGCAGTTACTCCGAACCACTATAAGATGAAGAGGAAAACGTCATCTATGAAGTCGAATACCCATTCAAGGCAAGAGGTAAAATCATATCTACACAACTTTCAGTTATTCGTTAATCAGCGTGGTTGCTTGGTAACCTAGTCGGATTATATATAGTGGATATTTATAATTAAAATATAGCTACGTACGGACGTCCTTTGTGGAATAAACCATTGTATGGCAGCCACACTTAGTAGATATGCTAACCTTTTTAATGCAGAACCGATTTACACAGGAAAGAAAAGCTGCAGTTGTAGACACCGAGAGTCAATCTGGCCGATGGCCCTCTTTCGATGACTGTGTGACATCCATGCTGATGACAAGCCATAGCGCGAGTGAGCAATATAATTTTCGAGTACAGAGGCGGTATGAAATTATTCTTACATTGGGTGTTGCATCGAGAAAGTGTCGCTAATTCATTTGTCTAAGGAGAGAGTCTATGTCATCAAATGGTGATGAAAATGAATTCGAAAGCATGCATGTAATAGTTGTGACACATGAAAGGGCGTCCTGTCTCGGTGTTCATTGTTACTGATGGAAGTGATCATGTAGCTCGTGCCCCGTATAGTTCTAGTTTTGGTGCAGCACAACTAGAATTCTCTGTCTCAAGGTGAACATTAGGGAAAGGCTTGCTGTCCGTTTTACACTAGCAAAAGTAGAAAATCCATACAACAATCACACCTTAAGTATGTCAGTGACTGGCAATGCCGAATGCAGTGGCACTGAGTTGCCGCCTTATTACCATTCCAAACTTAGTGTAACAAATTACCTCTGCAGATATAAAATAGTCATTTCAAAAAAGAATAAACTGATATAACCAAAAATCACAAATTCGTCGCTTGACTATTAATTCGAAACCATTGGAGTTTCTGTGTAACTGACATATATGCGTCATGTTTAGCTGTAATTTTTCGAGCCACATACAAATATATTGATCCCAGAATGAAATATTCACTCTACAGCGGAGTGTACGCCGATATGAAACTTCCTGTCAGATTAAAATTGTGTGCCGCTGCAGAGTGAAAGTTTCATTCTGGAAACATCCCTTAGGCTGTGGCTAAGCCATGTCTCCACCATATCCTTTCTTCCAGGAGTGCATGGTTCGCAGGAGAGCTTCTGTGAAGTTTGGAAAGTAGGCGACTGACTGGCGGAAGTAAAATTTTGGGGCGGCATCGTGAGTCGTGTCGGGATAGCACAGCCGGTAGAGCGCTTGCCCGCGAAGGGCAAAGGTCCCAGTTTCGGGTCCCGGTTCCAGCACGCAATTTTAATCTGCTAGGAAGTTTCACATATATTGATGTTGTAATCGGTAAGATGGCAGCGTCTTGTTTCAATACCAGACTAAGTAATTCTAATTATGTATGTCCGTGTCATAGACGGTGCTGCAAATGAATCTTTCTGATCCAATGAAACGATCTGAATTTACTATTCGTTATCTGCAACGGATCGAAGTTGTTACGTGCGTGGCAAACTTTCTGTTGAATGCTGAGTCACATACAGTGCACGGTGCTTAATTTGCTAAAGGGCGGTCTTACTTCACTTGAAACTGGATGATAATTTACCACTAACGCAATAGCCTTTTTGTTTATATCAGGGTTAGGCATGCACTTCGAATACTGTAATATTTAAATCCGGCCAGTTCTTCTATGCGAGCTTTTAACCAGAGGACCAGTCAGGTCTACCGTGACGCCTCCACGCTATGGAGAATTATTGTACAGCATGATTCCTACTTTGCTTGAACGCAGCTGCGTAGAAATAACTGTTTCCATGTCAGATTGGGCTGTACCTCACGTCGTCCAGCGAAAAATCTGCTTAAGGCAACCTTCTAGGAATGCATTATCTCCAGAGGTTTTACAGATGCATGGCCTGCAATATCATTTGATCTAAAATGATTTGACATTTCGGCTCTGTGGGTGTTCAAAAGAACACCATTATCAGGAACACGTTCCATCTCTACCTGAAGACCTGGGTACAGGAATAGGTTGCTCAGATTCCACTGGAACTACAGCGAGCAGCTGTTCATAAAGTCATTTTACGGAAAAAGTGTCTCGTCGGCGTCTCCGTTGCTCACATTGAGCAAATCGTGTAACCGGCGGTTAATAGAAGTCCAAATTTTGGCATTCTCCATTCTTTGATCTCTTCTGCCCACACCTCGGTCTTTCTTTCTTTCTTTAACCCCGCGCGCTATTCGTGAATGGAATGGGAGATAAATAGTATAATGGTGGTTCGATGAACCCTCTGCCAGGCACTTAAATGTGATTTGCAGAGTATCCCATGTAGATGTAGATGTATGACAACATTTCTGTACTTCCTACATTCACAACGCCATATTTTCCCCTAGTGGCCAAAATCAAAACTGACATTAATCCAGCCATAACGAATTACAGGATATACGGGGTTTCGCCCACACACGATAATTACAGCCCACACATGGCCTATGGATGTAGCCGCACTTTATGTATAACCTTTCGTCAAGCCCAATCACATGATTCTGGAACAGTACCGCAACAGGTTCAGCTAACGGCGTTCTAGTAGTTAGTAATATACGTATAAAAATCAAATTTCGTGTTTTCCTTTCACTTGAGTCTTGTTTCTGTAACTTTGGCCGCGCAGGATTTGTGGAACGACGTAGTTATAAGAAGGAAAGAAGCGGCTCGAGGCTTTGGAGGGCCACCGAGTCCCACTGGGACCTTTGCAAGTTCCCTGCTTAAAAATCCAGTAAGCTCTCAACTCAGGTTGCGAGTCTTCTCAGCGCGGAGAAGAAGTTCGGAAACATTTTATAGTGCGATTGCAAGCAGTGTGCTGTCGCACCGAAGTGCCACCCCGTGCGAGCTGCTAAATTGCCGCCCCCCACCCTTAAAAAAAGTCTGTGGAATGTTATTTAAACAAATCTTTAGGAAATGTCAGCAATCAATCGCAGTCTCAAAGATTTTAATATGTGCTTACATATAAACTGTCATGTTGACAATTACGTTCAACATGACGGTATATATGTAAACAGAACTCAGAGCATTGAGAATAGCCACACTGTGCTCGAAATCAATGTAGATCTGGAAAATAAAAACAAAAATTGGGATTGATTGGTGACATTCTCAACAGATTTGTACAAATCAGTCGCTGGGCACCAGCTCAAAAATGGAGTCAAACCTGATTGAAGAAATCTAGCTACTTTTAATAAGCCTTGTGAATTTACAAATATGTACAAATGTGTGTGAAATCTTATGGGACTTAACTGCTAAGATCACAAGTTTCTAAGCTTACACACTACTTAACCTAAATTATCCTAAGGACAAATATACACACCCATGCCCGAGGGAGGAATCGAACCTCCGCTGGGATCAGCCGCATAGTCCATGACTGCAGCGCCTTAGACCGCTCAGCTAATCCCGCCATGAACTTAGAATTAATTTAAATAAACATTTTTCAGTGGTTGTGAATAGATAATGTATTAAACGGAAAACAAAATATATTTACAATTTAACGGTAATTTGGTTTGAACAATAATATTTACAATAACTATTCAATGTTGAACAAAATAAGAAACAACACAGAAAATAACCAAGATACTGATCATAATATAAAATCTTTAAAAAATACTAGACGAATCGAACCTTCCTGGGTTTTGCCTGTGCTAACTCTTTCACACGCACGATCTGTGTAATTTAAGTCCTCTGCAAGCTCGTGCTCAATCGACATTGTTACAAGATCATTCAAAGGAGTTTGGCTCATCGTTGTCTTAATTAATTTCAGTTTTGAGAAATTCCTCTCTCCACTCGCACCTGTCACTGGGAGTCTTAGGAGAGTTCTCAGAGCAATGTTAACATTAGGGCAAAAATTATGTCTTCCTATAAACTTCAAAGTCTCTTTTGGACCTATTCCTGGTTTCAACAAAGTTGAAAGCACTTTTTGTTCTTCCCTCAATTCAAGCGCATCATTGTCGCTTGACTCATGATCTTGCAAAATCGCTGCGAGGTTTCTACATTTTGTATTCAGGCTGTCAGAAGGTGCATTCTTCAGCCCGCCAATATCGTAGAGAAAATCAAAATAAACGCAATGAGATGTCGGTTGTTTGAATCTCTTATCCAAAGATACTGTTCTATATGTAAAACATAATAGTAGAATTCAATCTTGTAACATTTTGTTGGGTCATATGTTCTCTCATGCCTTTCTTCACAGATAAAGTTTATTGGCTTCTTACTTCGTCGCCGGCAAACAATTATCCTTGGTAACGTTAGATCTTCTAGCTCTAATTCTGTAGCCAATTCTGTGGAATCCGTCAAGAGAGACACAAACTTTTCTTCTGTTCCGCAGGTCTCAAAACATGCTTTCGTTTTTTCATAGATATCCACGGCCTCAGAAACTTTTATGTCAATGATCTGGAGGGTCTTACTGACTACGATGATGTGAAGCAGAAGGTCGTACCAGATTACTAGAGAAGTGAGAAAGATGTAATTTTTTTTATATGATTCGCAAGTGACGTCGCTTCGTGAGCGGTCATGCCATCGAATTCTTCTGATACGCCGCGCGGGAGTAGCCGAGCGGTCTGGAGCGCCACGCGTTCTCCCGCGTCGGACGATCGAGTCCTCCCTCGGGCATGGATGTTTGTGTTGTCTTTAATATAAGTTAGTTTATAAGTAGTTTGTAAGTTTAGGGACAGATGACCACGCAGTTAAGTCCCATAAGCGTCACAAACATTTGAACTTTTTTTTTCTGATATCTGAAACAGTGCATCATAAATGCATCCATTGTTTTGTGCGGACGCGAGGTTCAAATGTTCAAATGTTTGTTAAGTTTATGGGACTTAACTGCGGGGTCATCAGTCCCTAAATTTGCCAACTACTTGTAAACTACCTCATACTAACGGCAGCATAAACATCCATGCCCGAGGGAGGATTCGAACCCCCGAAGGAGAAAGGCCTCGCGCATCGGAGCATAGCGCCTCAATTCGCTCGGCCACTCCGCCGTGGTCGGACCAGAGAGCATGTTGGTAAAAGACCATACTATGTCGGGGTTTCATCGGAATCAAAGCGACCAAGAGTCTGCTTATATGAAACGCATTATAAATGTTGGCAAAGTAATAGTGTGCGAGTAATATTATCAAACAAAAGTCCCGGTCAGTTTAATTGTTGTTCATTCAGGCGGTGACATCTACATCTACATAGATACTCTGCAAATCACATTTAAGTGCCTGGCAGACAGTTCATTAACCATTTTCATAACTTTTCTCTACCGTTCCATTCTCTAATAGCGCACGGGAAGAAAGAACACCTAAATCGTTCCGATTTCGATCTGATTTCTCTTATTTTATTGGGATGGTCATGTCCCCCTAAGTAGATGGGAGCTAGCAAAATATTATCACATTCAGAAGTAAAAGTCGGTGATTGAAACTTCGCAAACAGATCACGCCGCAATGAATAACTTCTTTCTTTTAACGATTTCCACCCCAATTCGTGCAACATTTCCGTGACGCTTTCCTCCCATAACCCGATAAAACAAAACGAGCTGCCTTTATCTGAACCTTCTCAATACCTTCCGTCAGTCCCACAATGGGCAACAGTACTCCAGGAGAGGACGCACAAGTGTGATGTAGGCAGTATCTTTTGTAGAGCTGGTGCATCTTCGAAGCGTTCTGCCAATGAAACTTAATCTTTGCTTCTCCTTCCCCACAATAGTTTCTATATGTTCTCTCCAGTCAAAGTTGTTCGTAATTGTAACTCCTAGGTATTTAACAGAATTTACGACCTTAAGATGTGACTGATTTATCGAGTAATTGAAGTTTAGCGGATCTCTTTTAGTGGTCATGTGTATTACTTCACACTTTTCTTTATTTAATGTCAATTGTCAATTTTCGCATCATGTAGAAATTTTGTCTAAATCGGTTTGCAGTTGCATTTGATCCTTTGTTGACTTCACTAACCGATAAATGACAGCATCATCCGCGAACAATCTAAGGAGCTATTCAGATTGTCTCCTAAATCGTTCATAAACGCAAGGAAGAGAAGGGGACCTATAACGGTTCCCTGGGGTACGCCAGATATCACTTCTGTTTTACTCGATGACTTACCGTCAATTACAACGAACTGTGTCCTTCCTGATAGGAAATCGTGAATCCAATCGCACAATTGGGGAGTTTCATGGCTGATAAATCAAAACGTCCGACAATCACTCAGAAACAGAAAGCAAAAATTTCCAAAAATACGTCGAAACCCAACTTATGCCAGCCTTACTACCAGTGTCTTTATCCCTTCAGGCTTAACATTAACCGCAGTATCGAACATTGCATTCGAATTTCCAAATTAGATTTCGTCTTCTGCAGTTGTGAGTAAACGCACAGCGCTTAAAAGCGCTCCACTCTTAAGAATACTGGCGTCTATGACGGACTGCTTCCCGCTCTCCTTTCCTCCGGCGTAAACACGACGGTGCTGCCGCAGGCCGTGGCAGATTAGCCGCGCGTACTGGAGTGCCGTGTTGCGTGCGCGCGGCCGTCCGGGGTTCGAATCTCCCGTCGGGATTAGATGTTTGTGGTGTCTTTAGTATAAGATAGTTCATAAGTAGTTTGTAAGTTTTGGACTGTTGACCCCGCAGTTAACACCCTTAAGCTTTACAAAAATTTGAACATTTTTTGCTGCCACAGTGACGGGGAAGAAATTAGTCCTCCTCCGTCTCATTGTTAAACAGGGTCGGCTGGCAGGTAGTCGAGGCGCCATGCCACAGTTTCCGAAGCCGCTCCATTCGAGGTTTGGTTTCGAATGCCCTCTTGGGCATGAATGTTGAGTTTGTCCTAAAAATAAATATTTAATAATAATAATAAAATAAAGAAAAAAGGGGGCGGCAGATTTGCCGCCCCTCGGAAAGTGCCGCCCCGTGCGGCCGCACGTTTCGCACGTGCCTTGCGCCGGCCCTGTTTGAGACACACGTAAGGCGGACCGGTTTTCCAGTATTCCAAGTGTAGGTCCTACAAGCTGGTTTTGAAGTTGACACGTGATGTGAAATTCTAAGAAGACGCTACATCTTCCTCTCAAGCAATCCACCAATAGAAGGGAGAGAGTAAATACGGTGATTATCCTCGCGGTAAGAGCTTCACTTCAAAGAAGATGAACGGTGGAGTGATTGTTCACAGCTTTAACCTTTCGAGCCAGATTTGTTTCAAACATAATCTGTGTTATTGAATTCTATATTTTAGTGGCCAACGTAGTGTTCGTGTTGCCAACGGCTGTTCTCGTGAAGTAAAAAAATCGTCAGTAATCTAATATAATAAAAATATAAAACCACGCTTATCTCCAAAACGTCGCAACTCACTTCCGTGTCTTTTCCACAGGTAACTTGAGTTGTGTTTGGTGCAACACACAGGCATAATTTCATTAAAATCAGATCTTAGAAAAAGAAAAATTTTGTTTTGAAATTTTATTTATAAACATCATGTCAGTGCGCGCGCGTGTGTGTAAAAGCATATCGTAATTTATCTTAAACCTTCACGTCTCTTTCTTCGCCTGTTTGATCACTATTGAAAAACTACTGGATGACGTTTCAGTGGGTTTTCACATATAAATTGATGAAATGGTGGGTAAACACCCAGACTTCATTTCATCACCGAGCGAGATGGCGCAGTGGTAAGACACTGGACTCGCATTCGGAAGGATGGTGGTTCAAATCCACCTCCGGCCATCCAGATTTAGGTTTTCCGCGATTTCCCTAAATCACTCTAGGCAAATGCCGAGATGGTTCCTTTCAAAGGGCACGGCCAATTTCTTACCACATCCTTACCCAAACACTCCGAGCGTAAGCTCCGTCTCTAATGACCACGCTGTCGGACGGGACGTTAAACTCCAAGTTTCCTTCCTTCCTTCATTTCATCAAAACTGGATAACGGAATGAAAAGATACTGTAAATTAAAGTTTAAGTGTCTAATACGCTTAAAATAAATATGCTACTGCTCTATTATTTACGTATGGCCGGCCACGGTGGCCGAGTGGACTGAGGCGCGCCAGTCACGGTCTGCACCGCCACTACTGTCGGGGGTTCTAATTCCCCCCTCGGGCATGGATATTTGTGCCGTCCTTAGTATTAGCTAGTTCATAAGTAGTTTGTAAGCTTAGGGACTGATGACCCAATAGTTAAGTCCCATGAGCTCTACAAACATTTTAACATTTGATCTACGTATGCACTAAAGAAACAATTCATAGCCATGTTTTTTTATTCCACACTTTCGGAAGTTTATATAACCGACGCAATGAAGCGGACAGTTATCATTAGAGAGACGAACCAAGAATATGGGGATTTAAGGATTTCATTTTGTGTATCAAAACAGTAACGAAATTTCTTCTTTCGGTAACATTTACTTATCTTTTTTAAATTTTTTGTATGTGACCTTTGCTGAGAGAACGAACTGATTAGTTTCGCGATATGTTAAAGGTTTCGTTATTAATGGTTGAAATACTGAATCCTAAAAAGCGACTGTATTTTAACGCCCTTCATTAATATCCGTTATTACGCATTGGTTTGTGGCTAGTCAAAGGATAACAATGTTGTAATTAACATTTCGGGTGGTCTCATTTGCTAGCAACAAAATATTAAAGGAGTATTATCATGTAAAAATCTTTGTCTGTGATATCACAAAGGCCGGCTGTGTACCCACCCGAACGATGGGGAAATGTGATAACATTAGTACTCATCGTTAGCTTTTGTTGGGTTTGTTCACAGTAAAAATGTAATCATGTGTCAATTATAATATATTTTTCTAATGAGTACCCATGTATCATCTGCATTTCTTCTTCGTACAGCAATTTCCATGGCCAGTAGTGTAATTGATTACTGAATTTTCTTGTTGTCATCCATATACAAATTGCACCGGTAGGGGATTCATTCAAAACCACCACCGGGTAATACGCCAGTATCGCGATGAGGAATACACGCTTCCAATGTGCGTTCGCCGCGATCTCGCCAAACGCGGATTCTGTAAACAAAACCTGGATTCATACGAAACAATGATATTTTGCCATTCGTGCACTCAGGTTAGTCGTTGCGTATACCATCGCAGATCCTTCTGTCTGTGATGCATGATCTCCGAGCTAATATTCCATGCTGCTGCAAACGTCAGATGGTTGTCTTGCAAACGTCCCTATCTGTTGACTCAGGTAGCGAGACGTAGCTGGATGAGATGCCTGTCATCCCGACTGCTAGTGATACGAGGCCGTTGGGATCCAGCACGGAGTTCCGTTTTGCCTTCCTGAACCCACCGATTCCACATTCTGCTAACAATCATTGGAGTGTGACCAACGCTAGCAGCAATGCCGCAATACGATAAACCGCAATCGCGATTGGCTACAACCCGACCTTCATCAAATTCGGAAACGTGATGGTACGCATCACAACAACGTTTCACCAGGCAACGCCGGTCAACTGCTGTTTGTGTGTGAGCACGTTTGTGTGTCAGAACGTTGTAGGTGTTGTCACCGGCGCCAACCTTGTGTGAATGATCTGGAAGCTAATCGTTTGCATATCACAGCATCTTCTTCCTGTCGGTTAAATTTCGCGTCTGTAGCACTTCATCTTCGTGGTGTAGCAATTTTAATGGTCAGGGGTCTATGTTGGCGTCAGAAATACTTTATTTGCAGTTGACGTTCTCACTTGAGATCTTTCGTTCCAAATTAACAATTGTAAAACCATGGTTTTAGGCACAGACAGAGACACACGCTGTTCCAAAGATGATTCATTCAGATATTTTATATACAATACACACGAATTCCAGTCAAAATTTATTTTATAGCTCATTTCAGTTTATCGTCGTTGGAGCTAGGGCCTGCAGGGAATATTACGGGCATGAAAGAGGGGTATTTACGTCGTTAGTGCGCTTGGATAGTAGTGGCTGTTGCCACGGGGTGAGGTGCTACCTTCGCCAAGTTAGTTTGCGAACTCTCGGTATTAGAGGGGCAAGGATTCACGCTGTATGTGTAGATGAATATGGGCGATCGTTGGAAGCTGCAACTGTGGGCTTCGAAACAACTACGTCGTAAAGTTACGTGAAAACGGATTTACTTTTAAGATTGTGGGAATCTGCCAAGTAGAAAGACGTCTTTATTCAGGATGAGAAATTCGTTTTTCTGACCTGTGCTTAGCTAGTGTCTCGTGCGCTCTTGGAATTGTGTCAAGTTTTATGTGACCTAAAATTATGCAACATAACTGTTATTTCCACAGTCAATATCTTATATGTGAGAAAGTTCATCATATGATTCGTTAAGGTCCGCAATTGTTATTAAATGTTTTATTTATGATCTTCACCGTCCCAGTTGCACATATACTTGGAAGTTATGATTAGTTTTGGTAGATTTCGTTCATTTTCAAACTTTCGTTTGTGCTTCAACCATACGAATATTAACAGACTTAATTTTAAAATTATAGCTGGTTAAAAATAATTTGTTTTAGCACATGAATTCACCTAGTGCATGTACTGGAGTCACCGCACTAAATGCATGCATGTGCAAAAACAAACTTGTTTATCAAGGTAAAATTTTAAAATCACTTAATTTGGATTTCTTATGGTTGAACACTGACTAATAGTTTTAAAACTGACGAGATGAACCGATGGAGTCCCAACTTCCAATTAAATGTGCAACTAGGACGGTGATAAATGTAAATAAAATATGATCTACATTTGTTTACTGTATCATGCGTCAACGATTTGCTTTGCCCGTTTACTATCGTGCAAAAATGTTTGCAAATCTGTGTGTTTTAAATTCTGAAAATGTTCAAATGTTTGTAATTCTATCGGACCAAACTGCGTGGTCATCAGTCCGTAGCTCACAAACTACTTAAACCTAGGTAAACTAACCTAAGGACAAACACACACACACCCATGCCCCAGGGAGGACTCGAACCTCCACGGCGAACAACCGCGCGCTCCGCAGCGAGACGCTTTAGACCGCTCGGCTACTCCACCGCGGCTAAAATTCTGAGATTATGAGTGCGTAGACTGACAAACTCCTTAAACATAAACTCACCTAAGGACAAAACACACACCCAATCCCGAACGATTGGGCAACTTCTTTTAGATTGTACTGAAAGTCGCACAACTATTTGGTAACACCCTCTGGCGAGATTTTGGCTTCTTTTCCTTCTTGTACATGTGCAGCGTATTTTATGGTTTAGTGTTCTCTTTCTTCAGATAATAAAATGAATTGTTGCGGTTAGAATACTAACTATTAAGAGAGTGTGTACGAGAAATCACGTCGGCAGCACAGGGTATGTACGGTGAAATGTAACATCTAGGAAATTGACTTGTTTAAATCTTTAATTGTGGCAATCGTCTGTAACCATGTCTTTTGCGTTACGAAAATTGCTGTCTAACACTGTGATTTTATGTAAGGTAATTTGACCATGTAATGTCACAGTGGTTTCAAGCATATCCAGGCGCTATTAAGTTTCTGAAATTATGCTTTGCCTTGCGTTTGTCGGTAAGGACGGCGAAGTATGCGGCGGAGATTGACTCTGAAACCAGCAGCTTTCGCAGCAGCCAAATTAAAGTACAGTGCATAATAAGTTGCGGTTTGTTTCTCTCTAACTTTAGTACGGGTGTGTTGTCACATTTAACTTAATTCCTACCTACAATGTTTAAATGTTTGTTAAGCTTAAGGGACTTAACTACGGGGTCATCGGTCCCTAAACTAACAAACGACTTATGAACTACCTACGACTATGGACGGAACAAATATCCATGCCCGAGGGGGGATTCGAACCCCCGACCGTAGTGGTCGTGCAGACCGTGACTGAAGCGCCTCAGTCCCCACGGCCACCGCGGCCGGTTTTAATTCCTAGTAGTGTGACAGCCCTGTTAATGATGGTTCTCAGTCACTGTCTTTTGGAGGTTGGCTTGTTCAGTAAAGAGTTTGACAAAAATTCCTTCTGCCGCTTTCTTGGCTAGAAATCTGTAGGTTTCTTATGCACTCACTTGTTTTCCCTCGGAACATCGGTGGTATTTGCTAACGGAGCAAATACTGTCTTGTGTTTAATGTTAATCTCCCATAAAGTTTTCCCTTTTATCATATTTAACTGTACGTGGTAGGTTTGCTGATAATAAATTTGGCACTCCTATATGACCTTTCAGAGGGATAACTGGTTAACATAAGTTAAAGTCGCTTAAACTATCTGTAATTGAAGCACAGGAGATGCAAGTCATGCGGTTAAAGTGAAACTAATTATTATTTGGGTGTTTTGTTTGCGTAAGAGTGTGCTTGCTAAATCATCGTCGGCTTGAGTATGGCACTTTGTCTAAAATTCAACTGAGTTAAAATGGTTGTCAGTGCTCCAGAGTTCGAGTTGTAAGAAAAAAGTTTCAAATCATTGAAACTATTTCCTGACTGTACTGCCTCAAAGGGAACGTAGCCTACACTCAAACCTCTACTAGGAAATAATTGTTAATAATTTTGTATGCGTCTTGGGCATAAGTCATGTATAACTTTTTAAGGAAATTCACCACCTTTTGACAAATGTTGTTTATTTCCATGACCAGGTTTCGGCCATAGGCTATAACCAAGTGATATCATGGCAATAAAATCGTTAGAACGAGCTGATAAGTCCATGTCGTTAACATAAAATAAGCATCACATTTGTACCCGCATGTTTGTTTAAAATAAGTATACAGGTGTGTGTTCGTTATAATATTACAAAAGCAACTTTTGCTTTCGTAGTGTTATAACAAACACGTATCTGCATAATTATTTTAAACAAACATGAGGGTACAAATGTGTATGTATTTTATATTAATGACATGGACTTATCAACTTGTTCTAACGATTTTATTGCCATGATATCACTTGATTATAGCCTATGGCCGAAACCTGGTCATGGAAATAAACAATATTTCAGTCAAATGGCGGTGAAATCCTTTAAAAATTATTAATAAACTGTTTGACCATTATTTACCAAATGCTTTTCTGATGTCAGATTATAAATACTTTACGTCTTGTGTCAGCTGCAATTGATGGTGTAGTGCGGTGATTTGCTTTTCTCTATTATTTCATGTTACATTGATAATTTTCTGATATCGCCACAAATCCGTTTAGCAAAGAAATCTATTTTCAGCAACTATTAATCTTTAAGAACATCTCTACAGTTGTCAGTTGTTTCCCTTGAAAAAATATAACGTGTTTCTTGTAAGAATATGTGTTCACTAAACTACTGAATATCTGTCAATAAATTTTCTATAGGAATTTGGGCTGCTATCAAATTTTAATAATAAACTATTTTTGTGAACCTCTTTAAACATTGTTCGCAGTTAAAAAAGCAGGATAATAAACAGATACTTAATTTTTATTGTTAAGTCCGTCCCAAGGGAACAGACGTTGGTGGTGATTCGCAGCAGACATAAATATATCCATATATATTTCGCAATTCGCGAAATTTCTCGACGTCTGCTGCTCCTGTAAGATGGACAAACGATCTGCAACACATGAAAATTTGTGCCGGACCGGGACTCGAACCCGCGTCTCTCGTTTGTCGCTAGCGGTCGCCTTAACCACTTGCCCAACCGTGCATGCTTCCCCGACAGACGCAAACTTCCATGTGTTGCACCTGCCTCTTGCCCACACATGCTCGCACAACAAGCCTGACTAGCATACGGTAGTAGAATTGTGTCTCTCCCTCTTGCGGGACTCACACTATAACGTGTGCAAACATGTATGGGAAAGAGGCAGGTGCAACACATGGAAGTTTGCGTGTGTCCGGGAAGCATGCAAGGGCGGCCGAGTGGTTAAGGCGACCGCTCGCGAAAAGCGGGAAACCCTGGTTCGAGTCCCGGTCCGGCACAAATTTTCATGTGTTGCAGATCGTTTGTCCATCATAGAGGAGCAGCAGAAGTTGGGAAATTTCGCGAATTGCGGAGTATATATGATACTTAATTGTAAATTGTTCCCTTACCCCTATCAACCTAGCTCCATGCCGCCACAGTCTGTAGAATCTAAGAGCTGGCGACCTATCATTCGACTTTGGGAAAAATTTCATCCATACAATTCAGAAAATTCTGATTCAGATAAATGCCAAGATCTGATGCCTGGAGACTAAACTTGGAGGCTTCTTTGTCTGTGCTGGACTGATTCTCCTGCCTTCCTCTATCATGGGTTCCTTTGCTCCCATAATACTATAATTTCATTAGGTCAACCCCTTGGTCATAAATTTTGATGTTGAGATTCTTACTATTGTAATTTATCCCACTATTCCCTGCTTTAGTCATATTCCGGTCTACGTTCAGCTGGTCTGACAAAATAAGAGGCGAAGAGTTCCTTTGTAGAAGAAAGAAACAAAGGGAAACTGGACGGAAAAACATTATGATTGGAGTCGTAACGAATACCTCCGGGTTCTGTATAAAGATGAGTCAACGTTTTCTGTTCAGTCGGAAAATCGTGGTTTTCTCGCCTGGAGAAAACTTGGTACACCGAACGATCCTGCTTATGCGAAGGAAACATCACCATATCATGATGTGGGGAGGTCAGTGTGTGCGAACGTAAGCATCGCTATGTCGTTCTGAATGGCGCTTTGACTGCTCAGAGGAATAGAGACAACATCCTTCGACTTTTATGCCCTACACTGGTGTCGTACGAGATGGGTTCCTTCTGGTGGACGATAACGTTCGTCCCCACATAGCTGCAGAGGTGGACAAATGCATGATGCTGAGGGAAATGATCGAATGCAGCGCCCGGCTTTTTCAAAGGACATAAACCCGATTTAGCATGTCTGGGATGCACTTGGCAGACGCACTGCAGTCAGCCCCTCCCACAACGGTTGCAGAGTTGGATATTACAGTCATGGTAGATTGACCAAATATCCCTCAAGACTAATTGATAATCTTAATGTCCGTGTCACGCTGGCATACAACTCTGCTGGCCGTCCTAAATGATCAGACACCCTATTAGAGGGCTAAAAGAATGACTTTTTCGCAATTTTTGTAGCTCCATGGTGTCTCGCTCTATGAAAACGGCATGTAAACCTCATGTAAAGAAGTGAGAAAGCTAAGTACGTACTGTATCATACACCAATTACAATTGTAACAAATACTCGAATAAGATACGTTACCATATTATGTATGTTATGTATATCTCACCTGATCCATAACGGGGCAGTGTTTTTCGTTTGGCAACTAAAGCTATTCATATTATACAGAGTGTTACAAAAAGGTACGGCCAAACTTTCAGTAAACATTCCTCACACACAAGGAAATAAAATATGTTGTGTGTACATGTGTCTGGAAACGCTTAATTTCCATATTAGAGCTCATTTTAGGATTTCTCTTTAAACTTAAATTTCATTCCAACTTGATCAAATTGTAAATTTTCACAATCAACATGTGTGGGCTGACGAGAATCAGCACGCAATTGTGCAATCACGTCATCAACACAGATTTTCTGTGAACGTTTGAGCAGGAATTATTGGTGATGTCTTGCTTCGGCCTCATGTTCTTCCACCTACGCTCACTGTAGCACGTTATCATGATTTCATACGGGATACTCCACCTGAGCTGCTAAACATGTGCCTTTACAAGTACGACACAACCCGGGGTTCATGCACGATGAAGCTCCTACACATTTCAGTCGACGTGTTCGTACACTTCTCAACAACAATTTCAGTGACCGATGGATTGGTAGAGACGGACCAATTCCATGGCCTCCACGCTCTCCTGACCTCTTGACTTTCATTTATGGGGGCATTTGAAAGCTCTTGTCTAAGCAAACCCCGGTACCAAATGTAGACACTTTTCATGCTCGTATTGTGGACGGCTGTGATACAATACGCCATTCTCCAGGCCTGCATCAGTGCATCAGGGATTCCATGCGATGGAGGGTGGATGCATGTATCCTCGCTAACGGAGGACATTTTGAACATTTCCTGTAACAAAGTGTTTGAAGTCACGCTGGTACGTTCTGTTGCTGTGTGCTTTTGTGATTTGAAGAAAAGTAATAAAATGAGCTCTAACATGGAAGTTAAGCGTTTCCGGACACATGTCCACATAACATATTTTCTTTCTTTGTGTGTGAGAAATGTTTCCTGAATGTTTGGCCGTACCTTTTCGTAACACCCTGTATAACGGTTTCCACTTTTATTCTTCCTAGCAATAATCAAGAGTCGTAATGCCAGCCTTAGTTCAGTTATGACCTGTTACAAGGCACTGACTCCAATATTTCAAAGTGAAAATGCTTTCATATTATCAGGTGATTTTTATTTTTTTGTTTTTGCCTTTACGCCGGCAGCTTGAGCAATAATGGCATTCCTCGCTGTGCCTTTGATGCTCGTCGCCAGCACAAAGCTTTTCTTGTTTGTTTCTCTCATTTCTGTGGAGCACAGGTATTTCCTAAATAGAGGAACTGCCACACCCCTCACCGAAGAGAGCGCCGTCGCTCTTGCAGATGTGTCAGCCGCGTCTCATTACAGAGAAACAAACAGCAGCACGTTCTCCAAAAAGAAGTGCGTGGCAGTTTTATATCAGACGCGAATGAAATATCTTTCGATGTTTCCGAGTTTATGAAAGGGGCAGCGATTCACCATACATTAGTGGTGAACAAAGTACATAGCCAAACTAAAATGAAAGATTCGAAGACAATTTTTTGCTTTTGCATAGTACTGGCAGATAACAGGCCATAACTTCACAATATTTCTAGTTATTGGTTTGGGTTTTCGTTAAAAGCTTTACTCCATCCTCTGCTACAAAAGCCATATCCCTGAGATATTAAAATCATCCACAGTGGTTTTACGCATCCCTCTTAATATCTGTAAAATGGGCAAAAATCGGTCTCTTCTACGTTAATGGCCTGTATTTCGTTTACTGAAGTTTCTTAATTGAGGCCTCACCTTACGGCACATGAATACCGTAATTATACTCGTAGCATGCAATTCGAGTTTTCAGCTTTCGTATTACCGCAGGTGTATAAGTAGAGAGATTAAAGTTTCGATTTTTTTTAAGTTACTTCATACACACAATACCGTAGGGTGAAGGCTGAACACTAAAGGTGACTGAATGCATTAGCGTTATAAATGATCCTGGAATTAGTCCTGAAGTCTGACCATTAAAATCGAGTATAAAACCATAGCTAACAAACGAACTAAGAAGCTATGTAAATTCCACGAATTCGTAAAACATATCAGATACCTAGGTATGAAAGTGTACGCACCTGTTATTAATTAAGAATACGCCCCTCTACTTTTACTACGTAATGAAAGTAGTAATAACGAACACTACATTAGTGAGCAGTGCACATGCTCAGAAGACAGCGTTAGGTAATGATCAATAACTGATTAATAAATGATAATGACAGCACACTGCACGGAATAAGTATGTTCCAAAACGAAATAAGATTTTTAGGAGTGCATATCTCGAGTTATGTTGGTCACAGAGACATGAGATTGAGTGTTTTGGATGGTTCCTGGACTAGTGATTATTGTATACCTAAGATATGAGTGGACATAATGTAGGTAAACGTAATAAATGGACAAAATTTAAACATTGTGCATTTCTTAATTTGATTGATAGTCAGGTACGTGTGGTCAGGAGTACACACTATACAGTTTATGAAAGATTCATTTGCTCATGACAAATTTCATATGGATGGCCACTGATATAAGTTTTCTTATTTCTAACTCTTAGAAATTTTCACTGTGTATTCTCACGATGATATTCTCAGACAACATTTTTAAATTATTTCAATGTCTTCAGCAGTTACCGAGGTCCATGGGATCAAAGTCAACGAGATTACAAATAAAATTGCAAAAATATTTTTGTCGCTTTTTAAACGGGTGCGGCTAATATCTAAACAATTTACCATACCAAATATCTCAACTTTTACAAAACTAGTTTTCTAGATAGAGAACAACGGCACTTGTCTTTTTAATAAATCATTATCCGTTATGAAGATACAACCGAAAAATCATTATTTTTATGTACCAAAGCTGACAGCTGACGTGACCGACGCCATTCCGGCCGCTATGAAACCAACCAATCAATTTTAAGAAATATATTCATCAAAAAAGTTATATTTCACGTGTTCCCTATATAATAATCTTATTTTATTTTCGTTATTCGTCACATTTGATATTGAAACATAATAAAGCCTCTGCAGAAGTAAAACCACATCTCCTAATGTGTGTGCATACATAGCAGCGGATAATTTTCAGAGGAGATATCGAGATTTTATTTACACCGACATGATATGTTCAACAGCACTTGGCATCAGTTCGGAAAAAACTTACTATTCCACTATAAGAAAACTACTCTGTCAAGCAATTTATTTTGGACATTTCATGGTTACACGGTGAGTCTGGGAAGTTCCGTAAATGGTCTCAATACATGTAGGAAACAAAAGTTACAAACAAAATACCTTTTCTGGCCTTTAAAGTAATCGCCATTGACTACCATACACGTTTGAAATCGGTTTTACAGCTGTTGGAAAGTGTCAGGAAACGCCTTTTGCAGGACCGCTCGATGTAGTGTGGTCATTCGTTGTTGCAGCTACACAACCATTCAAACACATACTTTTTACTCTCTTCTTCAATACGCTACACTTTCACTACCATCCCATGGTTCTTCGACGCCGTTGTGCCCAATTTGAAGCCAAACTTGATTTTAACGCGTTGCAAAATTGATCAATTTTGCGCTCAATGCTGTAATGACACAAGTTCTCACGCTGACCGTTTTAGCTGGGTTGCAGCGTGTTCTAGCGCTTCACTGCAGTGCTTTGAATGATAGGGGGCGCTTGTTGACGTTGAAAGATATAAGTAAGACTGTATTGGATCCTTGTGGCTTGATTATTACTGTCTAAATTGCTGAGAGGCTGTGTGAAGCCAAAGAGTCGCACTCCAAGCTGAGAAATAGGCAATAGAGGTTAAAATGGACCCATATAGTTTACGGGATGTAGGAGATAAGAAAATCTCCTTGTCAACTGCACTCAGACACCGTCCCAGGGTAGAGAGTTTCTTTCCTAGTACAGCAAGGTAACTTCATACAGCGTCTAGACGTTGTTTAAGAAGTTACATTAGTACTTGGTTGCCAACAGGCACGCATTATTGCAAGGTTGATACCAGTCTCTGGGAACAGCAACGTCAGTGGTTTCAACGAGGCTAGAGTGAGAGGATAAATGAACAAAACAGCTACGTAGCAGCTCCCAACTCTGGAGAGGGTGTGAGGCGTGGCCAACTGACGTAAAACATTGTTTTTGCTGACCATAGTAACATCGTGACGTTTGCGTTTCAGCTGAATAATGTTGGTACCAAGTATGGAGTTTGTTAGTACAAAAACAAGTCACATCCCCACCCAGGGAATGGCAGCGAGGTCAGAGCTGAAACATGGTTCGCTAGAGGACTCTGGGAGGTGGCAAGACACAAACTAGATTGAACATAACAGTGGCCAACAGGAATTTGTTAGGTACCAGAAAGTGGGGGAAAACAGCGCGCGGACACTGGCTTATAAAAACCCCATTTTTTCGGTCGAGCAGCAGTTCTCAGTCTGACGGGTTGGGAGCCGGGTCCGAGTTGTAAACTATTGTCTGTTTCTGGAAAGGAGTGCGTATTTCATGGAATGCTGCTACGCGGGGTAGGTGTATTAGGCTCTTCCCCAGAGAACGTAAACACTGGCTTCTGTTGCGGAAACGGATGTATTCTTTCACTTTTCTAAACGATTAGCCTCACTGTAGTAGTATTAGAAGATGAGATACAATCAATATGTTTCCATTTACCTATGAGTTCCCAAAGTCTCCGGAACAAGTATCTCCTCGAGTCCCGAAATCCGCATCTCTCGCAGATGCCTGTTACTTGTCTTTCTTTAGTCACTCCTTTCCGCTCGGGACTTGCAGACTACCCGGACACGACAGGCTTTTTTTAATTACGATGCGCGTTTTTTAAGTAAGTTCCGTTAGAACAGAAGTACAAAACGAAAGATTATTTCAAAAAAGTAAATGTATTTTCAGAAAGTACATACTTTATTTTTGGACATAATTACATGCCTCTCAACCAATTTTAAAATATCCTCTTCATACAATCTTGCCGCCTGTTCCGACAACCAAGGGTTCACTGCCTTTTTGTAAAGCACTGATCTCGTCACATTGGGAAATTCGTTTGAGAGACCTATTATTGTGAAGCTCCTGTTTTCATGAATCCTCTCTTTCGCTGAAACCTCCAAATAGTCTTTAATGGTAGTTGAGCGACCGGAGCGGGCCTAATGATGGGCGTTGTCACAGTCATCGTTCGATTCTCGTAACCACTTCCGCAGTTTTCCTTTACTCATAACAGTATCACCGTACACTTCGCAAATCTGTCTATGAATTTCTGCAGCAGACAGGTTCCTTTGTGACAAAAACCATATCACTGAGCGAACCACACACGCAGCAGGCGAGTTGATAGTCTTAAACATTTTGAAACACAGAACAGAACCGTACAGGTTAGCTACAGAGCTGAAACTGAGCACAGTTGTTTCCGAGGGAAGCCGGTATACGACACACGCGATCGTTGGCAGTGTGTGCGCGAATTACTAGTGTATATATCAAGACGGAACTTACTCTCCCGGCCGCGGTGGCCGAGGGGACTGAGGCGCTCCAGTCACGGTCTGCACGGCCACTACGGTCGGGGGTTCGAATCCCCCCTCGGGCATGGAAGTTTGTGCCGTCCTTAGTCTTAGCTAGTTCATAAGTAGTTTGTGAGCTTAGGGACTGATGACCCCGTAGTTAAGTCCCATAAGTGCTACAAACATTTGAACATTTGAACTTACTCTAAAAAAAACGCGTCTTGTAGGTATTTAATTATTATTCCTGTATATGGTGGGCCCTCCTCAGCCAGGTAGTGCACCGTTCCCACTGCTCTCGTACAAGCCACACTGGGAAGTTCTCCAAGGTCCATTCGGCATTGGGCATTGTCAGCGCAGACGCTGTCTTTTACGTTTTCTACGTATTTGCTACGGCTATGGCCATTTGGCTGGCACCGCGGTTGGTAACCTCGTCTGGACGAGGGGTCTCTTAAATAACATTCTGTAGATGAAAGCACGAAGTTTGCTGATTTAGAAGGAGAAACACAATTTGGGCAGTTCTCTGGTGCAGGTGGTTAGTCGCCGAGTTGGCTGGCGACAACGAACATATAGTATAAAAACCTATGATACTGCTCGCGGAGGTGAGGCTCTAAATGCGCGGACCCGGCAATCTCGCTGATTGGCTGGTCGACAGATGAGTCACAGCTTCAGCAATTCATTTTCGGAGGGCAGCCCGACGTTGGTCGGACATTGCTACCTCGAAGGGTATTAGAACTTTTAGTTTAGTAAGGGCGGAGACCTGTACGTTTGGTTTTTGCAGGAGCGAAAGGGAGCGTGGATGGGAATGGAACAGTCACTTCTGTTCACAGCTTCTTGTTTTGTGTTGGAGTTTTGGTGCAACCACCGGACTTATTCCCGAACTTTAGCTATTCCACTGAGTAACAGCACTTCGAGAACTAGGTCAGCCAGTCTGATATTGGCCGCACCAACGCATTTCACTGTCCTGGTGTCACCTGAGCATTTAGCTTTCTAGTGGAGCACTACATGTTGGCGAAAATGGCTAGACACAGCCGAACATGTGTATTCGTTGAGTCTTTCACCAGGATCACAGAGGCTGATTGTAGTCGAGTACTGCTTCTGTAATACGAAGCCTAGTCTTTTCCGTGACAGCGAATTTCAGTGATAGTCTCACACCGGCGCAGACCATCGCCGACGTCTTCACTCGCCACAGTATTATTGGTAAAAGTGTCGCCTGCAATTGTTAGTGCACCACCAGCTTCATTGTGCCAGCTGGTTGGTTGGAAGACGATTATTACTTTTCAATTTTTTAACATTTTTATTTTATTGTATTTATTTATTTATCTACTTTTTCTTTTGCTGAGATAAGGTACAGGTACTGCTTCTCAGTGATTGTGGGTTGTTTTCTTGGACACATATTACAAACAACCACTTTCCAGTCATTTACCAAACGGAATTTGAACCTCGCTGTATTATGTCATTTTATTTAATTAACACAACGACAAATGTACATGTGTTACGTGAATATTCTGATGTGTGCAATTGTATCAGAAAATAAATATTTCACACAACATGTAAGTGTAATACCGCTAGTGTAGTACCCCTTGTCATTATTTTGGATGGACTTCAATAGGGAAATTTATGCAGATATAAATTGAGATTGAAAGTAGAATCAATCGAAGTATTCGAAGGGTCAGCCATGCCTATCCTTTGATATTCAGATTCATATGACATCCAATTTGCATCCCTTTCTCAAACGCCCCCGCTTCACAAACATGACCATTACTTACCACGTCTTTCATTTAGAAGACCCTGCCAGGATCCTTCCCTCTCGCGACACACAGTATTTACTCAACGTTTGTGTGCGGGCACCTTATCCTCGCCAGTACGGTTTGTGTAATATGAGACTATTAACTGAACGTTTCAGACGTATCTTGTATCATCTCTCGATATATGACAGACTTTCTAAAAGAATATTGGTACTGTGTCTATGTATAAAAGGAAGCTGTCAAACATTTACGAATCTACGTAATTTGTCCCGCATAAGTAGGAAGGAAGAGAAGGGAACCCTCTGAAAAATGCTCCTGTCGGAGATTAAAAAGTGACCTGTATGTTACTGTTCGAAAGACTCTGACATGATAGCTGGGAACCACTTGCGTCAGAGATAATCTCGCAGTCCTCACCTTAAATTTTGGCAGCTCTCGTATTCGCGTTTTTTTGTGCTGAAAGATGTGATTAGTCTGATATATATATATATATATATATATATATATATATATATATATATATATATATATATATATATATATATCAGACTTATCTTTCAGCACAAAAAAACGCGAATACGAGAGCTGCCAAAATGTAAGGTGAGGACTGCGAGATTATGTCTGACGCAAGTGGTTCCCAGCTCTCATGTCAGAGTCTTTTAAACAGTAACATACAGGTCACTTTTTTAATCTCCGACAGGAGCATTTTTTAGCACGTTCCCTTCTCTTCCTTCCTACTTATGCAGGACAAATTACGTGTATTCGTAAATGTTTGACTGTTTATACATATATAATATCTTTATTGGTATCATAATTGTATTCAGAGTTTTCGTATCTTAGTTTGGACATGTAAAATTTCTAGAAACCAAATATTTGGCTGGCAGTAGGCAAAGTAGCATGATATACTCGATGGAAGGGGTGGGAAAAGCATAACAGCTGGCACTGATCATGTATGGACCGTGAGAAAGCACGGCAGTGTAGCATAGACGTGATCTGATTGTCTGCCTCCTCCCCTTCCGATGCTACCATTCCTACATTTCATTTATCAAGAAAGTAAACATCAGATAAAACCTTAATTTCAGTGTAACACATTTCTGTTAATAAGCTTTGATTTGAACCCATTTGGTGTTTTTCTCATTGTAACTTATATAAACAAAATACTAGCGACCAATCTAGAAGGTTCGTTTGGCACCAAAAGAGACAGAGGCAGCAACCAGAAGCCACGCCTAGCCGAGCACAGTCCAGTGCCGACCTTCGAACTGTTAACATGTTGCACCTTGTCTCATTACGGAACATTATGAAACTTGTATATTTATTATAATGAAACTATTATATATTATGATGTGACTATCGTTAAATGTACCGCTTAGAGTTATGGATTTCGCTGAGCGTGTGTAAACGTTGGAAGAATAAATTTAAAATCCACTGGCATCCCGTGTTTTGTGAAGAATATTGTAATTGGAGCCCTTAAATCATTTACACGGCATTTTAGCTTCAGACATCAAGAATCTGCGACCTGTGTGATGAAAGTGCGTGGAACATTATCTACTTCGAGGTATAAGGTCAGTAATAAATTAAAGAACTTTGTTACACTAGTCTGAAGAATTAGTGAAACCTACAGCCCTTGATGCAACATGCGTTACCTAGTGCAAATATGACCATAAGTGCACGCATCCCTAATAATAAGAGTGAGGGTAAAACTGGGAAATTTATAAGAGCATATTATGCTGAGAGACTGTTAGGAACTTTCCAACTAGACAGTTTTAACTTCGTATAAAAAGACTTGTTTTCGGCCAATGACTATTTTCTCCGCTCTTGATGAACTCTTTTATTTCATTACAAGAGACATTTAAATTAAATTTCTACCAGGCATGTTGTAAAAAGAATAGCAAAGACTGGCCTCTCCGCATTTCGCTATATAGCACTCTCATTTCTGGTGAGAATCACATTTCTATTTTACTGGAGAAATAAGTGATTCGCCGCTTTTAGAATAATTCAGTTCTCATTTATAACTAACGAAGTTACCTGTTTCGTCCGACATCGGCAACAGATGTACTCTCTTATCACAGAATACGGTCAGTAACTGTGTCCCATCACTATGGAAAAGATGTTGTCAGACTATAGTTATCGCAATATAGGGACAGATTTACGGAAAATATTTAGTGATATGAGTATGGTTAATGACGATGTCTGCCGAAGCAGGTAACTTCGTTACAAATATCTGTGACCGTGTCCGACAGTTTTAATCAATTTCCACTGTTGTGCTTTATGTTATTGATTATAAAGCATCTGTTAACTACAGTAAAAGATTTACACATGTAGTTCCTCACCTCGTTGTTACTTGGAGCTAAACGTCAGAAGGAAATTTAAAGTGCACGACATGACAGCCGCTATCACATGTTTCGCTTGTTTTAGCAGTTTAGGGATACGATAACGTCCTATAGATGTGTGTAAAGAAAACTAATTTCCTGAACGAGTCTGCGATCTTCATTTTTTCAATAAGATCGCCAAAATTGCAATTATTGATTACGACGTTTCGGTAACTGCTGAACTACAAACTTGCAATATTATGTTCAGTGTCAATCATATATCTACCTAGTAGGTGCGCCAACTCTGACAGTTCGCGCACCTACTAGGTAGATATATGATTATTGACGCTAAATTTTACTTTGCAAGTTCAAAGGTTTTGAGATCTCATGATGACAGTTGCCGAAACGTCGTAAACAATAAATACAATTTCAGCGATCTAGGTGTTTTTATTCTTATTCCTCTAGATGTAATGAGTATAGTTACTTTGTTAGATAATGTACTTGCATTTTCCTTCTTCCTAATCTCAATTTCCTGTTATCCTGAAGAAGGCCAGTGGAAGCCTTAAAATATATATGCGCACTCTTTAATGTCCAGATATTAGTTGAATCAAATCCCCCTTCTTTATAATATAGTGCTAACACTGAAATCAACGTAACTTCACATGGTGTTTTATGCTCACCTTTAACCACTGTACATCTAATACTCTACAAACTGATCTGACGCTCAGTTTTCCGGCCTCTCAGTAATCCGACGCACTTCCGCAGACACACGCAACATAGTGAATTATCGTCCGCAACATTGTTGTTAAAGAATCCTGTACTTATTGTATTAGAAATTGTTGCTTTTACGCAGTTCTGTACCATGCCCTCTAAAAGATTCCGAAGACAACGTTATGTCAAACATAGCTTTGCACTTATTCGAGACATAAAAACCAACATACAGCAGGCTAGATGGATTCTCTTCCTTCACCAACGGGAAGGCGCTGGACAGAATTCCACAAAACCACCGTCACAATCAGAATAAAGCTACAGTTCAGATCGACGTCAGAGATCATCTGAGTTCACGATGTAATCTGCTCAATAGTCCTCGTTGAAAAAGAAATTGAGGTTTGATTACACTTTTTGAACGGTGTGCTCAGAGACCACAAAACAATGAATATAATATGCAGCATTGGTCGTTTTTTATTAATGTTTTTGCAGATCGATTTCGATTACATAATGATCATCCTCAATTACGATGACTGGTGCACTGAGGATGATCATTATGTGATCGAAATCGATCTGCAAAAACATTAATAAAAACGACCAATGCTGCATATTATATTAAAAGAAATTGAGGTTTGCGTCTTATCGAGTCATTAGTAACGTATCATGTACGCAGGAAAGTGAACCGCTGCTAGAAAGGTAGAAATTTATGTCATATATGGTAGTTTATGAACAAGCATATAAGCAGCATGGGAATGGCCGTGCGGTCCAAGGCGCTTAAGCTACGAGTTGCGCGGCCGCACCCGCCGGAGGTTCGAGTCATCCTTGTGCTTAGAGTAATTAGGTTAACAAACATTTGAACATTTTCAGAATAGTATTAATATCCGGGCTCTCAATAGTCCTGCACTTCTGCTACTCGGCAGCCATTTCGTAATGTATATCATCTCCTTTAATGCATTATAACAACTGTATGTTGAGGTAATGGGATATGTCCTATTAAAAAGGAAGTAGCGCTTCGTGTTCTGCAATACTAAAAATACTGGTAAACGACATTAACGTGCCACGCCGTGTACACGGTTTAACACACTTATGGAGGACTGAACCGGAAAAGGGAAACAAATTGAGCATTATTTGTATAAAGCTTTTTAAAATTTAATTGAGGAAAAGTTTTATAAATATAATTTCAACACCAGAAAACTAAGATCCAAATATAATTTTAACAGACTTCGCTTCATTTGCAACATAAAAGAATCAGTGAAACTTTCAAGCAACATTACAAAATTTGATTGCTCAGAATTCATTTAAATTTGTACCACATAAATAGTAAACACCTTTACTCTTAAGTTGGCCAAGCATTGCAAACAGCTTTACAAATATCTAAGTAAAAGTGGCAATCAGTAAATCTTACAACTTTCTTTGGAACAAAGTGTTATACCACAGATTAATATTTAGAATCAGAAACTATACATAACAGCTTGAACACCGATATTGTGCCTGTAAGATATGACTATTAACAGTGTCTTCCGACAGGCTGAGAACCCTGGTCGTCACGTTCAAAAAATGTCTGTAAATCTATCGGACCAAACTGCGTGGTCATCAGTCCGTAGCTTACAAACTACTTAAACCTAAGTAAACTAACCTGCGGACAAACACACACACCCATGCCCCAGGGAGGACTCGAACCTCCACGGCGAGCAACCGCGCGCTCCGCAGCGAGGTGCTTTAGACCGCTCGGCTACTCCACCGCGGCGTCGTCACGTTGACCAAAAAACAGGCACACGCAAGACGCATCTAAGCTGCGCGGGCACATAGCAAGACATAATTGACTCAAACACAGCAAAACTCCTTAAGAGAAAAGAAGAGATTGAATAGCAACCGCCCTTTTATAAGTTAAAAGGAAAGGGCAACTTAAGAGAAAATTAAAGTTTTAAGAAATTACCACCAATAGTAAAGGGTGCTTTTCAAACGAAACATGCTACTTAAAGTTGCAATGGGTGCACTAGCCCGAACGTAAGTTTTATCAACCGGGAAACATCGCTTTCAATTAAATACCAAAAGGAAAAAAATTGCATCCAAGAGGGTGACTGGG
Source organism: Locusta migratoria (assembly GCA_026315105.1). NCBI lineage: Eukaryota > Metazoa > Arthropoda > Insecta > Orthoptera > Acrididae > Locusta > Locusta migratoria. The sequence continues at coordinate 399,452,539 of CM048746.1, forward strand.
AATAGCTCTGCTAGGTCGACATAAACACGCCAAGAAGGCACTATTTGAGCAAACCGGACACGAATCGAGGAACGAGCTCGCTATGACACGACAAACACAACGCGTGGAATAGCCTTAACTGTCCTGAGCACTCCTCTGGCTGGCTCTGTGGAAAACCACCAAAGCACGAGGGTAATTATGGCGCTAACACAGTCTTTAACAAGTGCAAATGCAGCAGTACTCCGTCTCTTGCTAAAACCTGCAGCCCCAGTGAGATCTGGAGAGCAGAAGATGTCACGGGCGCCACGTCTTGTCGTGGCTCGTTTCCGCTGCAGGAAAGTCCAGCTTGACGCTACCTCTATGTTTTCCTTTTTGTCGGCCCGGAGCTCGGAAACGTCTTCGCGTTGGGACCCAAGCGAGCCACCAGCGCTCTTTCTCGTCCAATAACTTCCCTCGCGCCACTGCCAGCCAGATTCAAAACAAACCAAAGAGTACCTCTGACGTAGCACCAGAGATACTAGAAAGAGAGTCACGTGGTAAAGACCTTGCAACACGGCTCAAATACCTCAAAATCAACACTGCAGCATTTATCCATTATATAAATAAGAATAAAATTACCTGTAGAGTGGCGAATATCACTCTAGAAAACGCGTCATTGAAAATTTAGTTTACGAGGGTCGTCCACAAGATAAGTTCCGTTTCTATTTCTATCCGCGGCAGCACTACGATCGCAGTTCCGAGCATGCGCGGCAGTTACTCTGACTCAAGGAGAAGACATGCGCGTCATTTTCGCTGCTGCCGACGTGTGCTTTCTAGTGCTTCTTTATAATGTCAACCGTAACTAAATGCAAAGAAGGTTAAACCCTAGGAAAAACATCGGCAAATCTGTGAGGTTTATGGACACAATGCTATGAGTAATTCAATGGTTAGAAAATGGGTCAGACTGTTCAATAAAAAACATGATCAAGTGCATAATAAAGAACGAAGAGGACGCCCGTTTCTGGTTACTGATGAACTAGTTCACACAATTAAAGTGTACACTTAGTGTCCTTGCTATGGAAGTTCAGCAAATCTCAGGCTCACTTATTCATGAAATTGTTATGAAAAATTGAACCTTCGAAAACTTTGCTCAGTTTAGGTAACCAAGATTCTTACTAAACAACACCAAAAATAACGTATGGCCAGTGCACTTCAGTTTTTGACGTACTACAATGAATAATGCGATGGTTTCCTCTCTCGGCTGATCACTGGGGTTAAAACTTGGGTATTGTATGACACTCTTTAAACAAAACGGCAATCAGTAGAATGGAGGCACATTTCATCCGTAACAAAGGTTAAGCTTAAGGAAATCTTGACACCTCGAAACGTCATGTGCCCCTTTTTCTCGGGACAGAAAAGGCATTTTGCTGATTCAGCTCTTACCACGAGACCAAACAATCCGTGTTAATGGTTACTGCGAGACCATTAACAAATTGCGGTGTGCAATACAGAACTAGCGCCGAGGATTACTGTCAATTTTTTTCATTATAATGCCCAACATCACACGGTGAATATGACCTAACAACTGTCCCGAGAATTTCACTGGGACATGTGTGATCATCTTCCGATCAGCACAGACCTCGCTTCTACCGACTTTAATCTCTTCGTACACCTAAAATCTGTCCTTGACGGTCAACATGTCAACGTTGATGAGCTGAAATAACATGTTACTACATGGTTGAATACACAGGCGGCAACCTTCTATGAAGAAGGCAAACAAATACGTGTGCCACGCTATGAAAGCTGCCTATAAAATTTCGCATGCTATGTAGAAAATTCTACAATATTTTTTTTTTCCGTATCTATACACGTTTGTATTATATAACGAAACGAAACTTACTTTGTGGACATACCTCGTATTCTTTTTACATTTCTGTACCACATATAGTGAAAAACCGCACAACGGCTCAACAGTAGAATCTCATTTTGTGGGCGGCAGGACTTGTAATGAGAAACTTCCCCACGGGTGAACACCTTATACTGCTGTGCACTCATTTCACAGCTCTGAACCGCAGTGACCGCGAAACAGCGGCTGCGTGGTTTACACGCAGTTATCGGCCACCATGTAAACAGTGCTTCAAAAGCAGAGAGTTGAGGCATTGCGCTCTCGCACCGCAACATCACAGCGTGGCAGCTGTCAGAGCGGAACAAACGCGTTTATCTTCATACCTAGCAGGCAGCTTGATTAGTGCCTAGTGCACACAGAGGGGCCGTGTCCCTCCGCACGATACGAATCGAAATCGTCATCAGCGTGACGGCTGGATGCTTGGTTTGCTGACGTCATCCACGTTCAATCTGCGTGCGACAGTGTTACACCGTTTCCGTCGTCAATGAAGCGTTCTCTGTTCACCTCGGTGACTATGTTGATCTTTGTGAAAAGTTCAAATGTTCAAACGTTTGTACATCTATTGCACCAAACTGCATGGTCATCATTCCGTAAGGTAAAGTAACCTAAGAACAACACACACACACACACACACTCATGCCCCACGGAGGACTCGAACCTCCGGCGGCGAGCAACCGCGTTGTGAAAAGTAGGTGTTAGTACGTACATACAATGTAAGCTTTCACGGCCGGCGTTTTGTTCAGGTAAACTTTTCGGGCTGAAAGATTGTGGTCCATGCATGAAACTTCTTCTTGCTGACGTTTCGTCTCCATCTGCGGGCGACATCGTCTGTGGTCTGCGGCTGTAGCATTATTAATTTTTTTACTCGAAGTAAGTGTAGCGTAAAGGTCTGTTGGTTTAGCTATTTTATTCCAAGAAGGAATGTTTGAAAGAAATATCGTTTCTAAGTCCACTTTCCACCAGTTGTGAAGTTTTACTTGTTACGCAGTAGGCATATTGCAAGATACAGTTGCCCCTTTGAGTCATGTTGACAAGTTGTTTTCTTTTTAAGTTCAAATGTTTGTTAAGCTTATGGGACTTATCTGCTGGGTCATCAGTCCTTAAACTTACGAACTACTTTAACTTATACTAAAGACAACACAAACATTCATGTCCGAGGGAGGTTTGGAACCCCAGTCGGGGAACGGAACATAATGTCTCAATGCGCTCGGTCACTCCGCCGCGGCTCGTTTTAAGTCTGATGATAGTAAGAGTGTTAGATTAGCGAATGCTACAGAGAAATTAAGATACAATACAAAAGTAGTTCGGCTACAGATATTACTGCTTTCCTTAAAAACGGAAAAGTGTCAGAATATAACAGTAAAATCTTCTCGACTTTCATGCGACTGCCCTTTCAATAAAACGCTATAATTTTTGACCGATAGCAGTGAACATAATCACTACCTTCATCCATTCTTCACTTCAGCAAAACATACGTTATTAAATATGAGTAGCCTACTGTTTGCGTTGTGCATCCGTAATTGTTGTTTCTGTACATGACGCCATGCGGTTTCTCTAGGTTCAAGGACCTTGTAGAATGAGTCTGCCAAAGAACAAAAGTTTTGCTCTTAGTCTTTACCTAGTGAGACTCTGACAAATACACAATTAGTGTATTTCGTGGGAAGCCATTCCATTCATACAACCACACCATCTCAATGCCTTGAAGATATAGAATTTCGTATTTTTGAAACCAGTCACTTTATTTGTTAGTGTTTAATCTAACATAGCACAACACGTTCCGAGCATGCTTTGCTCATCTTCAGGCGCTTTATATGCATACAGAAAGGTTTATGTTAACTTATAATATACTTATTTAAAATCTGTTTGTTACTATTGGTGGCTGGGGGTAGTTCGGGAGGGGGGGGGCAGTGGATGGCCATAAACTAAGATGTAGTGCTGTCTTCTGCTGATCTTCCTGTATACGCGATTTGTTTTTCCACGATTTTCGTGTTCCAAAATTTCTTCTGCATCTCTGGTGCACTGGTGGAGCTGGTACATATCGAATCATTTGTACACTGCTTCTGATACACTAACTGTTTTCATCACACAGTCGTACATATAAATTGTTCACAAGCTTGTACTCCCACTACATCGATGTCACAAATTCGCGTTGAACCTTCAGATTCAGATTGGAGTGTTGTCTAACCGTTCGAGGGAAATCGATAAAGGAATTTTACAGCTAAAGTGGCTTATCTCTTCAATGAGGCGCGCCGGCCGCTGTGGCCGCGGGGACTGAGGCGCTTCAGTCACGCTCTGCACGGCCACTACGGTCGGGTTTCGAATCCCCCCTCGGGCATGGATATTTGTGCCGTCCTCAGTTGTAGCTAGTTCATAAGTAGTTTGTAAGTTTAGGGACTTATGACCCCGTAGTTGAGTCCCTTAAGTTTAACAAACATTTGAACATTTTGAACAATGTGGCGCGAGCCTGAAGCAGGCTCCTTTGTAACCAAGTTGTTATCTATTATCCATGTTACTTATTCAATCCATTATCGGTTTTTCTACGCAATAACGGAGGAAGTTTATATTTTGTCTGGATTGGATTGCTAGTTCCAGTAAATACGACATGATAGGTATCAGGCTCACCTTGAACAAATTAATCTCAGATTCTCATGGTAATGTATGGTTCCAAGGAAGCTGACCTCAGCCTTATATAACGATAGCAGAGCTTCTGTCAAAAGAGCGAAAATTTATGTGTTGCTTCCAAGAAGAACGTCAGTAATATACGCTAATGGCGTGGCACAATCTACAGTAGGTTGCGGTGACGAATGAACATAGAGCTGGAAGACAAGTAGGTGAATTGCCAGAGGGGAATTTTGGTACATTTCCAAGAATAATGTGAGTCATATATGATGACGACATGGCACAATACTCATCGGGATTCTTCCAGAGTCTACTGCGGATTGCGGTGACGTATCATCACAGAGCTAAAAGGCAAGAATGTGATCTGGGCAGATCCGGCCCTTTGTGAGATGTCCAAAGATAAATACAGGCCTTGGCGCGAATGTGCCGTGAGCAGATCACGATAACGTCAGACAGTACGTCACTATGACTTATGCACGCTGTACAGAAAAGGGGGCATGTACTGGCTAATTCCAGCATTAGTTACCCAAATGCAATTCTGCTGTGTAAAAGGACATTTCTGTCACAGATATAGCGTGCATAAGTCACGATCTACTCTGCTGCCGACATATTTTCTTGCGCTCGGACCTGTGTTTGTCCTTGGCCACGATGAGGGCCAAGTGACGTCTGGTAGCGCTAGGAGACTCCACGAGGTAGGAACATGTAGACAAACTGCTGATGGTTTTTAGAGTTCCGTTTGTGTGTACCTTATATTAAAGTTATGGTTTCTTTTCCAATATGACTATATTTGCAGTCCTTGCTTGTCATTATGTTCCAGATATGACTTTGTTAGTACATTGGTTTCTCACCCTTATCGTCCTGTTTGTATAGTGGGCTATTAATATTCCTTGTATTATGAGTGTGTTGCCTATTCTATGGTTTGCTTCGTTGTTGTGGATTAGAGAGTACAGTTTCTTCTCTGGACATTTTTTGTTCATGTGTTTGTGCATCACGACGTAGGATTCTCTACAATATTTAGCGAGACATACAATGTATCTCGGAAACACAGATTACGCACAATAGGGAGAGAAAAAGAATTATCTACACTGAAGTCGAATGCCTAAACAGATCTAGAAGATATCAGTTGTACGTTCGATGTTTTTACCGGTCCTCACAGTGACAGTTTTAGTCATTCAAAGAAAATCTACAATCTGCAGAGTGAAAGTACACGGACTATGCAATATTATTTGGGGGTGTCGTTAACCTTCCGACTATAGGCTGGGTCATATAAGGTTTATGTTCGTGTGGTACTGACAAGCTGTCTTGTGAATTATGTTTTCTAAAATATGACTTGAGCAGCAAAACTGACAGTTTTTCCACAACTGTGGAAGCATTTTGGATAACATAGCTACAAACAGGCCTGACTTTGGCAACGATGACAGTGCAGCCATGGAGTACAGCGACAGTGGTTACTAAAGGTAAGTGCAGAAACCAGGTTTGTTTTTGACAGAAAGAGCTGATACACAATTATAAGGAATGGACATCGATCCGCTCCGGAATGATGGGCATCGAGAAGTTATAGTCAAAATTTAAATGCCTTGTAAATCAATTTCCGACAACTTGGACTGAGTATGGCAATGACCACCAGTCATGCTTCGATGTGGCAAAGAATGATACGAAATAAATAAGAAAATAATGAAATAACTCCTACAAGCGTAGACGCACCGAGTACCCAGCTTTGCCTGGCAGTGGTTATGTGGAATAAAAAGAAAGTGAAATATTTTCTCAGAAATTCATTTATTGACAAGCCAGCGGATTTGCCGCCTCTTAGTTTGTTAGTTTGCCCTTTTTATTTTATTTTTTTCCTGTGTAAACATAAAGATTGTTTGGAAGTGTAGGCTTTCGCGGCCGTTGTAACTGTCAATAAAATTATTCTGGGATTGGGATGCGTCGTAATTTTTTTAATAAAATCTACCGACGTTTCGGCCACTGTTGCAGGCGGCCATCATCAGGGTCTGTGTTTGTGGCCGAAACGTAGGAAGATTTAAAAAAGAAAAAAAAAAAAAAAAAAAAAAAAAAAAAAAAGACGACGCGTTCACATACCCAGAAGAATTTTTTGACAAAGATTATATGGTTTACCTACTCCGACGGATGCTCTTGAGAAAAGCAATCTTAGCCTTTGCAGCTCTTTACTCTCCACTGTACGTCGTTGGCCCCAGGTGCTGCCATCGATCGTCACTAACGTCGATACGGTTCCTCCCTCATGCCATCGTCTTTGCTTTGTCAAAGATTGAGAGTGTGGCGGTACCTCTGCAGGCAGAAGTGGCTACACCGCGTAAGTCGGCGGTCGCTGGATCCATAATAGCTTTGGGTGATTGCGTGACCAACCTGCCGCAACGACACTTTGTGGCTATCGCTGTTTATCTGCCCGGCCCAAGGAGGTTAAAATACAGGGAGATGGCATTACCTACGCCGAGCATATACGTCAATTGAAGCCTGTCCGCCATCTTCGTGAATGGGAATGCTATTTCTCCGTTGAAACTGTGCATTAAGTCGATCCTCTTACTGTTAATACATTGAATTGACTTGACAGTGCAAAGTTTTTAATTTCAAACAATATACTTTATTGAATAAATACTCATCATGACTTATTTAAAAACTTAATTTTTGACGCTAGTTTTCTCTCATTGAACACGTTCTACATCACATCAAAGCAGCGGGACGATTTATTCCTTTTTAAAGTGACATAAAAAGCAGCTATACAATACAATGCGAAGCCGCGGTCGAGTAGCCGAGCGGTCTAAGGCGTCTCGCTGAGGAGCGCGCGGTTCTCGCCGTGGAGGTTCGAGTCCTCCCTGAGGCATGGGTGTGTGTGTTTGTCCTTCGGTTAGTTTACCTAGGTTTAAGTAGTTTGTAAGCTACGGACTGATGACCACGCAGTTTGGTCCGATAGATTCACAAACATTTGAAAATTTTGAATACAATACGAAGACTGCTCCAAGACTCAGCAATATGGCGGATGTAGGCTTCACTTTTTCAGCGTAAGGGCGTCTCCATCTTCGACCATAGATACTAGTAGCCTGGATATGGCATCGTTTTCATGGCACCAACATCTCTCTAGCTAAACAATTGCTTTTCCAACAGTCACGTGGTACTGCACAGCTTCGCCTAGGATTATACAGAGCTTTTTGTGAAGGCAAGCAACATTAAATTTCAAATGAAAGTATTATTAGTTTTAAATGATGGCATTTCTTGAAAATAGTTCAGTTCTTTATTCCATCCGGCTAATATTTGCCAACATTCACGTTGTCCTATGTTTGAACCACACCATGGCTATAGCTGCTCTGCTGTTTGTCCAGTCTATTAGTATCTGTGGTCTAACCTCCTTAACCCGGCCGGATTGCGCTTGTTGCCGCTATCTATGACGGCTTTAAATCTATGATTTTCGCCTGCTAAGCAATTTATTACATTGTCGTAATTTAGGTGGTTTACTGACGGAACTCATTAGACTGGAAGGTTCGTAGTGTCCTTTAGTGTTAATTGTATAAACTTTGGTTTACATAATGGAACTGTACTAGTTATGTAGTAATTGAAGTTACTTTCGCCTGCTCTGTACCCGGTAGTTTTGGACGGTGGGCTCTACGGTTGTAACCCATGTTATGGTTTTCGCTTTGATGATGTAGCCTAAGTAAGTTTGTGCTGAAGATTACTTTAGTCTTCTTTGTCCCCGGTGGTATCAGTTTCAGAAAAGTCGGCTCTGCTGTCGTGATTGGGTTGATCTGCTTCATTGTCAGCTCACTTAATAAAGTGATTTGTACTTCGATACATGTCCGTGTTTTTGAGCGCGGGTGACAGTTACACTTCGGCAACTCCTGAACACTCTGGCATCATAAAAAAAGGGTTGCTGTGTAAATAACTGACAAGGCAGCAAGTTTCTGGCTTATTTACTGTGATTCACTAGTAGGTTCTCTAGTCTCAACTCGGTATCCATATTTAAAATTTTAAGCAACTTAACAGTTTAGGCATTTTACTGTGTGCCCTTTGAGTTAAACGTTATTTAAGTTGAAAGCTGCGCATGTAATTGAGGAAGCAAAGCAAACATTATAGGCTGTTTTTCAGTGTTGTCATTTTACTGTATGCCCTTTTTGTAAAAGTTATTCAAGTTGTAAGCTCCCCTTTTTATTCATTATTCCTATTTAAAATTTTAAACAGCTTATCAGTATAGACATTGGCCTGCAGTATTACGCAGTAATTATCTGAAGTTCAAAACATACCTCTCTGAGTATCCTCACTTAAGTAGATCTTATTAAAATTGTATCTCTTATGAAATTGTTTGTATTACTCATGCATATATGTCACAGACAATTATTATATATTACGGTGTCAAAAAATGTGTCCAATTGGAAATGACAAGTGTTCACTTTTGGGCACTAATCAGCCGTTCATTTCCCCGAACATTCAAATTTCAAGGTTTCGCAATCGCTTTCTACACTCTGTCCGTCTTCTTTCCGTCTTTCTGTTCAACTTCTTCTCCCATTCTATTTAAGTTCTCTTTCTTCGCCCATTTCTGTCCGTTTGTTCCTCCGTTCTCTCTCTGTCCATTTCCTCTTTTTCTCGTCGTAGCTATTCAAAATTCAGAAATTTAGAATTAGTAACCTACTCCAAATGTTTATGGTAACGGTGGCAAGCGACGAGATACTTACTCTTACGGAAACGGACTAGAAATAACTATCGCAATAAACACAATTTTTTACAGACTTCCTTACAACGATGTATAGTTGTACACTGCTGAAAATATCGTACACCGGGAGGATGTGGTATTATAGCTGTCTGGGATGCTTGTGTTACTGTAAATAAATCTTTTACTAGTCGTAGAACGTGATTTCACTATACGTTCTTACTTTCTGGTGACATTTCTCCCATAGCAACTGGTCGATTTGCAGGTTAGATAATCGTAGCACTTCAGTTACCGATGTTTTTGTATTACAGCCCCATAGATATGATGTTATCCACTTCCTTTTAACACTATTACATACGTACATACTTGATTATTATTTTTTATCAGTCAATGACAAGGCTCTTTTCATACAATGGAAGTTTAATAGGCCTTATTCTGTAATTAACATTGAAATCGGTATTTCTATTTTCGTGTTGAATCATTGATATTATGATACTCGAAAACTGCTGAGGAAGAAAAGAATGTTACGCCCTCTAATTAAAATGCAAGCAAACACAGAAAGGTAAAATTGAGTAAAGATTCGCGTGACTGTAAAAGATCTATGCGCGATGTGTACAAATACTTCGAAAGTCATATGTCCTGGTCCTATGTAAAAGCGATTGGTGGATCTAAGGCCTCTATCCAGTCACTCGTTGATCGCTTTGCTTGGGGACAGAGAACAGTGAAAGGAAGGTACATGACATAGTGATAAGCAACGCTGGTGTACAGATGCAGCTGACTGAATTGAAAGCAGAGATGTTGACAAGTCCGGATCGAGATCCAATTCAGTATAATTGAGAATATTCTGCCCCGTTGGCCCCTCATTTATCGCGAACATTTGGTCCAATGGAAAGTTGCAAGAACCTGGAATAAAGCGTAGGTGACTCCTTTATATAAAAACAAGGTGAATCAAACCATCTACATCATTACAGTCCAATATCAATAAATTTTGGTTGCTGTAGAATTCTTGAACGTATTCATAGTTCGAATGTAAGAATTTCCTGTGAGACAATAAAAGATATTCTTTCCCATCATCAGTACGGTTTTACAAAGCATCGCTATCGTGAAAATCAGCTTACTCTTTTTTTACACGATTTCTTCCGAGCCATGTATGAAGTACACCCGGCATAATGCGTATTCTTTCATTTATAAAAGGCGTTTGAGAAGGTTCTTAACTGCATACTACTAACGAAGGTACGAGCATATGCAATAGATTCTGTATTATATGAATATCTAAGAGTGCTCAAGTAAAGGAACGCCGCGATGGAGTGGCCAAGCTCATTGAGGCGCTATGCCTGAGGCCGTTCCCCATTTGAGATTCGAATCCCCCCTCGGACATGGATGTTTGTGGTGTATTTAGAATAAGTTAATTAGTCTAGGGACTGATGACACCGCAGTTACGTCCCACAAGCTTAACAAACATTTGAACCCTTTGAAGTAAACGAACCCCAGTAAGTTGTCGTCGAGAGCGAATGCTCACAATAGACAAGTGTAATAGGATTGCTATTGTTTTCTATATACTTGAATGATCTGATGAACAGGGTAAGAAACCATGTGCAGCTGTTTGGTCATGATGCTGTGGTGTACGGTAAGGTATCTTATTTTAGTGACTGTAATGGAATACGAAATAACTAAGACGAGATTTTTAGTTGGTGTCATGACCGGCAGAACGTTTCAATGTAGAAAAATGTAAGGCGATACTGATGACTGGGAATAACATACCACATTCTCAGAATACAGATTTAATAGTGCGCTGTTTGGCACAGTGTTGACAATCAAATAAGCGTTACAGAGTAATAAGAAAACAGTTGGGGGGAAGGCGGATCGTAAACATCATTTTATTTGGAAAATTTTGGGAAAATGTGGTTCATGTGCATCATAGTAACTTGTGCGGCGCGTTCTTTATTACGGCTCCAGTGATTGGAACCCGAACCAAATTTGTGAATCGAATCATTTACTCACACGTCAATGGTAAGCATTTATAATGAATGGGATAATAGTGGAGCACTCCCTCTGAAAATATATGTAAGCCAATACAGCATTCCGCAGCTAAATACTGGTACACGGTGCCAAAATAAATACGAACAGTTAGTTAAAGTTATTTTCCGAAGTATTTCTGTTTGCCGGTCTATTCGTCTGACTGGTGAAACTTGCGGTAAGGAGAAAGCAGTTAATAACAATAACACAGATTTGAGTCTGCTACTAGATGCCCTATTCATGCTGTCGATATTAAGCAGCGTGGGTTGCAGCACCATCGTGTAAGCTGCTTACTGTAAGCCTGCGCGAGAACCGATTATCATAGGGCGTTTGCGTTAAATTGACTACAAGTGGAATCTGGAGTTAGCGAGAGATATAATTTCGGTGCATGGATGAATGCCGTAACAAATGTATATGGCTACTGAAAACCGTACAAGGCGCCCATATCTTCTTTGTTTAAGTCTACGACCGGTTTTGACCTTTAAGTGCAGAATATTTTTAAGTGGTTCGGAAATTACGAGGCAACGTGGGTTTGACGTAAATTCAGCAACAGTAGTTTACTAGTATTTTGTAATGTACCTCGTGTGAAATGGTAATACATGTGCAATTTGCAACACGTGTATCATGAAAATATGAACCACCTAGAAAGACAGATGAAAGCGGAATGAGATTTTACTTACTGAGACTGCACAATAAAGCTTGTCAAGCGAAGGAGACCTTGATTTAATAATTATCTCAAAATGACGTAAATTTATCGTGGTAGCTGCTATAGTTTTACACAGAGACTAGCAAACTCGACAGTGGGAATTTTGTATAAATACTACACATCTTTTTCTATCCTCTCTGCCTATCACTTCTCTCATCTTTACGCTTCTTATATTCCCCTTTATTCTTTTAGAATCATCTCTTTCTCTTAGCTAGCTGAAAACGCGGCGTTGCTCGCGTATTTAATTGCTCCAACAGTCTCCTGGGCCCCATCTACATACATCTGCTTCGTACTTCTCCTCTTCCTGCCTAGTCCTTGTCGTCTACCACCACCTCTGTCCCACGGCGAACCCCTTATGTCATTAACTCTCTCCGCTCTGCCAATCTGCTCCTGTCCTTCTCTCTGTTCATCTCCTCCCTTCCCTGCATATGAAATTTACACATGAAAATGTTCAAGGTGACCGTCAAACAGTGTCGTTGTATGGAGTATCTTACCCTCCACCATACAATGTAAGAAATCTTACGTAGACTGTGATTTTGCTCTTATATTAAAGGTTAAGTGTTGAAAGGTTAATCAAGATCAGAATAAAACAGTAGATTTGTGTCGAAGTCTGCTGTAAGGTCCTTCCGCCATCCACCGTAAGAACTATTACATGGGTAGTGCCGTTTCTCTTGTTCTGAAGGTCCAGTGTGCATAATTTTGTCACAATCTAATCCAAAGTGGCGACCCTCAAACATAATTACCAATTTTAATTTTTCATTATATCGTCGGCACATACAGTGTCTATTGTGAATCCACACAGAGACATACACAAAATTTTGTTCGTGCATCGCCACTTCCCCGCATGGGAAGGGAGAGGGGGATGAGGAAGGCGCGCGAGGTAAAGGTCGTGAGGGGGTGGGAGCCCAGAGACTCCAGGGGGAGGGGGAAGGGTGGGGAAGGATAAGGAGAAGACAGGGTCAGTAGAGGGGCATCAAATCTATGGGGATAGTATTAGAGCTGTTGGGAAGTTTAGATTTCAGGACTGAGGGCATCATCCGGTAGGGGGAGGAGGCGGAAGTTGACTTGGGAGAGGATGTGGAGTGTGTGAATAACGGAGCGAAGGATATAATGGTGTAGGCGTGGCAGAGGCCAAGGATCGAAGAGAAGAGTGTATACTAATGGGTGATGAGAGTCTATTTTGCGGGTCATATAAAGGATGCAGGAGGAACAGGAGGACGTGAGTTAAGAGGATAAGATCATATAGGATCTGTGTAGGCGTTGGGAGACGGATACAGTATGCAAGGCTGAGGGCATGACATTCTAGGATCTGGGGGGATTTGTAGTAGTCAAGGGGGGGGGGGGGGCACAGAGACCCAGGTGCGGTAGAAACTACAGAAGACAGGACACACAAAGGATGGGTACGTGTAGAGGATGGTTGGTGGTTGAGGCCTCATGTCCAGCAAGAGATGAGGTGGTGGCAGCTGAGGGCTTTTCAGTGACAGTTTTAAGGAGTGGAGTCCAGGGGATATAGCGATCAAGGGTAAGGGCGAGGTATTTGAGGGTGAGGTGGCAGGCAGATTGGGCGATTGTGGAAGGGAAGGTAGAAATCATGTAGTTGGAAAGATTTATAATGATTGCCTACGACTTCTCAGGGTTGACAGAGAAGACCCTCTGGTTACACTAAGTGGAGAACTGGGAAAGGTGGGATTGAAGGACGTCCTGGTGGCGGGCAAAGGTAGGGGCGAGGGCGAGGGACCTTGTCTCATCAGCGTATTGTAGTAGGTGGAGATGCGGCTGGGCTTGGGTCATATCGGCAGAATAGATGTAGGAGAGAGGGAGAAGACAGAGCCTTGAGGTGCCCCGTTCGAAGGGTAGAACCAACGCGAATCGGAGTTGCAGGTAGTATGTATGGTGGGAGAGAAAAGAAGCAATGAAACAAACGCAGTTAATGGGAACGGCGTAGGTCTGGAGTCTGAATAGGAGGTCGGAATGTCAAACATGGTCGTATGCTTTTTCTATGTCGAGGGAGACATAGCGTAGTGATAGGAATTGAGCTGAATGGAGAGGAGGTTGGTGAGGTGGAGCATACGGTTCGCAGTTGAGAAGGAAAGTCGAGGAGTTAGTGTTGATGCAAATGACGACTGCATAAGAAAGACACTTTATATGTAATATTACAATCTGTTTGTTGGCTAAAAATACTAGCCACCGACTTGCAATCCATTTTGTTAAAACCGCACATCGATCGCATTTTCCGTTTCCGCAATATTTGCGGTACAAGTGTTAGGTGATTCACCCAGTTTGTACTGCCCTGGACAACCGTCGTTGGCGGGTGTGGCGGGAATCTCAGATCACATAGTAGAATGTTGCATAGCGGAAATTTAATTTGTGCCATGGTTGGTATACGACGACTCGGTTTGATAAAATGGTGCTGTTTGGAATCATTGGTTACAGCAGTTCAATTTTTGTGACGCGTGTGCACAAGATCTGAGAAGACGAAAAGGGGCGTCGTAAGTCTCGTATGTGGCCAGAGTTTAATAGCGCGTCAGTCACTTCTGACAGGCGGAAATGAAGGGGATCTCTGAAGGTCTAAATTGGCAGGAGGTAAAACAGGAAGATGCAATCAAGTTCGGTTGATAAACAAACAAATTGTAACTCTGACTCCTGTGTTTCATCAGTTATTCAATCAGTATTGAGCGTCAAGGGAATTCTGGATATCAAAGGTTAGTCTGAAATCTCGTTAGCCGTGGTGGAGTAGCCGAGCGGTCTAAGGCACCTCGCTACGGAGCGCGCGGTTGCTCACCGTCGGAGGTTCGAGTCCTCCCTGGGGCATGGGTGTGTGTGTTTGTCCTTAGGTTAGTTTACCTTAGTTTAAGCAGTTTGTAAGCTACGGACTGATGACCACGCAGTTTAGTCCGATAGATTTGCAAACATTTGAACATTTGAAATCTCGTTATGCTAGTTGTTTGCTTTTATTTTAAGAATTTTAAATGTGTAAACATTGATTTAGTCTGCGAATATGGTGACACCTGCATCTGACTTCGAAAAAAAAAGAAAGATAAATAACAAACCTTGTTGATTTGTAGCCATGTTTAAAAAAATTCTACCATTTTAATGTCCAACTTAAAGGCTCCTCATTTCGGTGGCGTCGACCGACGTCTAGCACATATTTAAATATCTGTAATTGTAAGGTTTTTGAAAGCAAATCCTGTATTTGTACGCGTACACGCCATACAAGCTGTGTTTGTTAGACTCCATGCGTGAAAATGTAATCACATGTCAGTTCTAGTATATTTGTCCAATGAATACTAGTTTATCATCCGCATTCCTTCTTGGTGTAGCAATTTTAATGGCCCGTAGTGTAAGTTACTATAATGCTCCAGGGATAGCTGCTTCGAAATTACACATGCTGTAAGCTGTTCTTGATTCGAGTGCTGGAGTATTTCCTTAGTCTTGTTTGGTGAAGTCCACACAGGTTAAGGTGGACGATACACAGAGACAAGTATTCGTCTAAAGTGCTGGGCGATTTCATTCTTTCATTTGCAAGGGGAGGCCACGCAGTCCACTTCCGCCTGTCGCCCAGTAATCTGGGCACCTCCCTTCCAGCGCTCGCTCATTGCGCCGGCTGCTACCCCCACCACTACCGCTCACCCCTAGCTTGCTCAGCCTTTTGCGGATCTACCTGCCAATTTATCCTGCGTGCCCTCTAACGCAGCAGTGACGCACGGAGCGCTCGCCGGCGACGTACCGGCTACTTGTCGTTGGCCGGGGAGAGCGCGGCGGTCTCCCTGGGCAGGCCCAGGCCGTTGTCGGTGGTGTCGGTGCCGCGGCGCCACGTCAGCGCCGTCTGCTCGGTGTCGGCCGCCTCCTCGCTGCCGCCGCGGCTCCGCCGGGACAGGGAGGCCGACAGGCTGCCGCCGCCGCCGACGCGACCGCCGCCGCCACCGCCGCCGCCTGCTGCCAAAACCACACTGGCAATAGCAAAGTGTTGTCTCAACATTGATTAACGTATAGCATTGGTTAGGATCTTGTAAAGTATTTAGCTAAAAATACGTTGAAGAGTTAAAGTAACTGGCATATGCATGAGTATGCAGAGTTATGTGAACATTCAGAGGGCAGCGTTGATCACACTGTAGATTGTGCGTTACTATGGACGGGCAATAATCCTCGCTGCAGAATTGCTACAGATTTGGGCCAGGAACAGTGTTCTGACTTTAAACACTTCCTCTGCACACCAAACTCACCAGGCATGAACATTATTGAGCATGTGTTCAAATGTATTAAACATATGTAGAGGCAATGAATTAAAATTGGTACTGTGGCTGGGACTTGAAGCCGGGACCTTACTAAGTAGGTGCTTTAGACCACTTTTTTTTTTTTTTGGGGGGGGCTTCCCTTCTCCCCTCACAGCCCTTCCTTACGCTCTCCAAATTGTGCCTTCTTCGGCGAGCTTCTGCTGCTTTCTTCGAAATAAATGAAAGTAAATAAATATACCATTACATGATTTTGAACGGAACGATCTTCCTGGAAAAGGGAGCATTAAAAAACTGCTACACTGAAAATAATCTGTTCTTGCTGAATCCTCAACAACGGATAAATAAACGAAAGAATATGTTCTTCTTGTATCCATTGACAGTTAATCTTCTCTTTGACTCGAAATATGAAACATACATTCTTCTGCAAACATGCGTTGGGAAACCTGATAATTGAGGCATAGTAACGTCGCCATGTAGTGTGTGTACGTGGTACGAGTTGTCCAGAAATCACTGGATTGTGTATCGCAAAAAGTTAGCGAAGAGTTTCTTGTAGTTCCTTCTCTTCATAAGCGTCTGGTGCTGTGTATGAAGGTACAAGTGGAAACTGTATTTGCTTTTCGCTTCTTCTGTCAGTATGTAGTGTAAAGCGTACCCTTTTATCCAGTTTACGGCATTTCTTTTCGTGACTTGGTAAGGCACGTCGCTGGGGTTTAGAAGGTCCTTCGGTGTAACGGTATGTGGAGCCGTTCGGGTGACTTTGGCTATGAGTTTTTGAGTGATTTGCCAGATTTCCTCTACTTCAGCGCAAACCAATCGATGTTCTTCAGTGTCAACTAAATTGCAGGTCGGACAGTTGGGTGAATCTGCGAGGTGGCTCCGGTGCAACTTAGAATTGGTTGGTAGTTTCCTGTTGACGGCTTTATACCACGTAGCCCTGACAGTGGTCGGTAGAAATTGGCTACTGATGTTACTCCAAATGGCCTTCCAGTCATAAACAGGGTATTTCTGTTCCACAACATTTCCGGGCTTCGTTTTCATCAACGTGTCATATATCGTTTTCGCTTTGACCGTCTGCTGGACTGTGATCGTTGTGGGAAGATAAGTAAGTTCAAATAGGAATTGTTGAAAATGGTAAAGTCCTATGGGAACGTGCCGAACGTCAATTGGTGGTGTGAAATCTGTAGGAGCAATTTCCGTTAGTAAGTTGGCTGTGAATGAGTTAGGTGTCATCTTCCAGAGCTTGAGCATATTGCTTATAAATAAAGCTTTGGATTTCATGAAGATATCAGTAAGGTTTAGCCCTCCATTTTCAGCTGACAGAGTTAACGTGTCGAATCTGACTTTAAAGAGATTCCCACGGCTGATGAAGTGTCCGAAAGCCGACATTATCCTTGCAGCAGTAGCACCTGGCATGGGTAGGACTTGTGCGACATAATTGATCTTGGAAGCTATGTAGATATTGACAAGGGTTGTCTTCTGGATTTCATCAATGTGTCGCATACTGTGCTGCCTGACTCTGGCCCTCACGCTGTTAGGAAGGTTACTGTAGTTAGCTGATAATTAATTCCCAAAATTGTCCGCTGGTCGACCACTGGAAGTTGTACGTTCTGCACCAATAGTCCTTTGCCTAAATTCATTATACTGGATTTACTTCTGTTTAATGTTGCACCTGATGCCAGTTCGTACGTGTTGATAATCTCCAATGTCCGTTCTATGTCTTCATTGTTGCTGACTATGACACCTACATCATCTGCGTAGGCCTTACAAACAATTTTGTGATCGTTTATGAGTAGACCTTGTAATCGTTGGTACAGTGATGCGAGCAAAGGCTCGATAGCAATGGCGAACAAGGCCGTGAACATGGGACATCCTTGCCTCACTGAGCTCTTGAAGTGAATACTTCTGGTGAACTTGCCATTCACCATAATTTTGGATGAGCTGTTCTTTAAAATCCTGGTGACGAGGTTTACAAAACGGTGTGGAAAACCCATTCTAGACATCGTTTGGAGGAGGTAACCATGACTGACCTTGTCAAACGCCATTTGAAAATCTAAAGTCATTAGTGCGCAATTAATGTTTAGAACATCCGCCGTTGCTATTATATCGCGATATCCGCACACTGTTTGTAAGATTGACCTGTCCTTGCCAACACTAGTTTGGTACGGACCAGTTACCTCATTCATTATTAGTTTGAGCCGTCGAGCTAAAATGCGGGTCATTATCTTGTAATCACTGTTAAGCAGTGTTATTGGTCTTAGATTCTCAATGTGCGCAGAACGTGGATAAGTGCAACGAATCCGGCAAGGAAATCCTCTGGGATGTCACTGTCTGAATTCATGAGTTCTTTGTAGATCAGGAGTAGTTTGGGTTTCAGCTGCCGATAGAAAACCTGGTAGAACGCGGCCGGCAAGCCATCGGGTCCCGGTGATTTGTTTTTGGGACTGTGTAGGACAGCAGTATCCAAGTCTTCTTCGTCGATCTCAGCGAGCAGGCTGTCAGACGCCTCAGTGCTGAGGCTTGCTCTCAGGTGTCGGAACAAATCTCCGTGCGCTTCAGCGCTAACCGCACCGCCGGACATGAGAGTTGTGAAATATTCATAAATTTCGGTTTTAATTACATTTTGTGTAGTAATACTAGTTCCATCGGGTCTCTTGATTTCGGTGATTATTTTTTGTTGACCTCTCTTTTGTTCCCCGATAACATGGAAAATCGACGATTCTTCACCTTCGATGGCAGTCTGTATACGTGCCCTAACTTGATAGCCGTTTAATTGCTTTCGTTTCAGGGACAAAATTTTGCTTTTAATTCTCTTTATTTGGACATAATTGTCAATGACTGATCCATCAAGAGTGTATAATTCCCGCAAACATTGGAAATAAAATTCAGATGTCCTCTTGTACCAATAAGCTTTATCCTTGGAGTAGTTCATCAGCATTCTCCTCAATTGAGGTTTGGCACAAGACATCCACCAGCTAAGAGCGGAATTGTACGACGGGAGACGTCGTTCGCATGCCTCCCATGTTCGGTTAAATCTTTCACGACATTCCGCATCGTGCAGTTGGGTGACGTTCGATTTCCAATACCCTCGTGCACGGTAGGTCCCTTGTCGTTTCATGTTGATCGTACTTATATAAGCAGCGTGGTCGGTGAAGCTGGTTGGCTATATTTCGGCGTGCAAAATGCGATCGTTCATTGTATACGATACGTGCATCCGATCCAATCTACTCGCTGAAGTTCGCGTAATGAATGTGAAACCTGGTGCATCACCGTGTGTGTATTCCCAAGTATCAGTCAGGCGCAGTTCTTTAACAAGATAGTCCAATTCAGGAGAGGTGTTGAAATTAGGGACCTGGTCCTTTGGGCTCAGGACACAGTTAAAATCTCCTGCTAAAAGAATGTTGTCTTGACGGTGTCCAAACAGAGGTACGATTTCGTGTTTGTAAAACACTGCTCTATTACGTCTATTTGTGCTTCCTGATGGGGCATACACGTTAATTAGCCGAACGTTATGAAAGGTACAAGCTGTTCCTCTACCATTGGTCAATCTCTCGATACTGTGTACAATTATGCCCTCTTTCACTAAAATTGCAGTCCCCAATACGTTACCGTTACCGGCATTGCTATAAGCGTTATACCCACGTATATTGTCTAAGGAATGTCAGTCACTTCTTGGAGCATAGAAATGTCTATATCTGCCGCATATAAAAAGTCTTTTAAACAATCCAACTTTACTGAACTTCGTATACTAGTTATGTTTAAGGTAGCAATTCGATAGGCCTGAAGAGTATTCATACTTGGGTAGATAACCGGTATCGGGAAAAGACGTCACTATCAAACATTTCAATACGTGTCAGTTTCGTAGCCGCTGGCCTTGTGATGATTCGGGAGATCATCAGTGGCATTCGGCGATGCATCACCTTGAACGATGCCTGGTTCGCTCATATCAAGATCTTCCATTTGCTCCTGTGACCAGTCGTTGGACGAAAATCTTGTAATATTGTCGACAGCAGCCGTTTGCTGTTTTCCATCACTACCGCGCTGTCTGGCTTCCGGTGGGACCTCGGCTTTGGTAACAGTTGGCACAAGGGCTGGCAGGGAAGCGGTGAAGGTGTTCCCCTCGTTGTCAGGTAAGGTACTAGCGATTTGTCTGGCTTTTTCTCGCAGTTTGGGGGCAGTTTCTGCTGCACCTTCATGTGCAATCCTTCGCTTTTTATGTGTCCAAGAGGTACGTTTTTTTCTTTGGGGATTTAGTAGCTTCTACAGAACTTGTAAGTTCAGTTTCCGTATTTGTGTCATCAGTGGGTGTGTCCTCTACGTTAGTGCTGGTCTGTTCTCGCGGTGGTTGTGTCGGCAAACCGGTTAACTGCAATGTAGCAGGTACAACCGCCACAGTGTCAGGGATTTCCATCGGAACCTCTTTGTCAACCTGGGGTGTTAGTGGTTGTGTCGGCAGATCGGTTAACTGTGATGGAGCAGTAACAACTTCGGCAATGTCCGGGCTTTGCATCGGGACGTCTTTGTCAATGACGGTGGGTGACTGGCTCAGTTTCGTGGCGGGTGTGTCTAGCTGTCTGCCGCTGGCAGCGGACGCATACGTCACAGGCAGCGACGTCATCACGGCTGGCCTGGCGTGCTCGCCGGCCGGCAGCTGAGCCACGCGCGCTGCAGGCACTCGGCGCGCACGTGTCCCTGTTTACCGCAAGCGGCGCAGGTGCGGGGCTGCCCATCGTACGACACTATGGCGCGGTTCCCGCAAACATTAATGTACGATGGAATATGTTTGTGAAGATCGACCTTAAGTTGGCGGATACCATTCAGTACGGGAAATTTATGAGAAGTTGACCATTTCTCAGCTACATTGCTAAGTACTTTCCCATACATAGACACCACTGCATTTATTTCCTCAGCTGAAACCTCGAAAGGCAGTTCGAATATTCGTACAGTCCTGATTCGAGATCCTGCATGGGTAACTTCGACATCGCCAATGTGTCCATCGCGATGTTTGAACTTTAAAGTTCCTCCACAAGACTGAACTACCTTTTCACATAGTTCCGCACTTTTGAACTTTACAAAAACTGTTTATAATAGACATAGAGATTCCTATAATGTCGTCAAAATTCAACTTCACTGTTTCTTCAAGGAACGTTTCAATTTCAAAAGAATTCGGTCTCGAACGGCTACGATCCTACGTGAACTTCAACATATCAATACGAAACGGTTCATACATCACGGACTCATTTTTCAGAGACTTCAATCCACGAATAAGTTACAGCTGCAAGCTGCAATAGCGCGACACTCACCAAGTGAAAGCGCAATCGGCCGCAGCGCTCAGCACACAACCGCTCACGACCACTGCCGCCGGCGAACTCGGCCACTCAGCTAACACAGCCTTGCAGCCAAAGCGACTACACGGACTATTTTAAAGCACGTATCCCTCCACACCACAAATTTTAATTCTGCCTCATGCTGCATTTTCCCTGTGAAATGCGTATCAAAGTGCCAGGGCTCTCCTATATTGGAGTAGCACCCCAGCAAAGAACGCGAATGGTAACAAAACCGCCTTGTTCTTTTGCTATTCCAGTATAGGGGAGCCCTGGCACTTGGATACGCATTTCACAGGGAAAATGAGGCACAATTAAAGTATGTGGTGTGGAGGGAGACGTGCTCTAAGACAGTCCGTGTAGTCGCTTTGTATGCAACGCTGTGTTAGCTGAGTGGCCTAATCGCCTACCTGATAAAAAGGCTGTCTGGGGTTCGACTCCTGGCCACTGCAAAAATTTTAATTCAATACTTCTCGTTATGTTTAATACCTTAGGTATAAAGAGACAATATTGTCTCAAGGAAATGTATTATGTACAACCAATATTGCAACATTTATAGCCGGGCGCCGTGGCTTAGCGCGCCCGGTCAGGGGGCTCCACGCCCTCTGTAATAAAAAAAAAAGCTGAGCCAAAAATAATAATAATAATAATAATAAAAAAAAAAAAAAAAAGCCGGGCGCCGTGGCTCAGCGCGCCCGGTCAGGGGGCTCCACGCCCTCTGTAATAAAAAAGCTGAGCCAAAAATTCAACGAACAACCTCGAACAAAAACGATCAGCGTCCGCAACGAAGAGAACTACCCAGAGAACAAAAAAAAAAAAAAAAAAAAAAAAAAAAAAAAAAAAAAAAAAAAATTCGCCTACCTCATAAAAAGGCTGTCTGGGGTTCGACTCCTGGCCACTGCAAAAATTTTAATTCAATACTTCTCGTTATGTTTAATACCTTAGGTATAAAGGGACAATATTGTCTCAAGGAAATGTATTATTGTTGATATCAATAGGTTAAAATGTTTGTAAAACTATCGGACTCGACTGGGTGGTTATTAGTCTGTAGCATACAAACTAAGGTAAACTAACATAAGGACAACACAAACACCTATGCCCGAGTGGGACTCCAATCCCCGACAGCGAACGGCCGCGCCAGTGGGAGCGGTTGATCCGCGGCTATTGAGCATATCTGGGATGCCTTGCAACGTTCTGCTCAGAATTCCAGCCTGTCAAATTCTTACGGTTTTAGAAACGTTTTATACACAGGATTTATACACAACTCCCTAGAGCACTGCTTCTGATATTAGTCCATCCATGATGTGTTGCGGCATTTCTTCGTGCTCCCGGAGGTTCAAATTTTCATACGTTTGTAGAGCTTTCGGACTTAACTACGGTGTCATCAGTCCCTTAACTTACAAACTACTTATGAACTAGCTAACACTAAGGATAGACAAATATTCATGCCCGAGGGGGGATTCGGACCCCCGACCGTAGTGGCCGTGCAGGCCGTGACTGACGCGCCGCATCCCTCGGCCACCGCAGACGGCCTCGCGGACGTCCTACATGACATTAAGCAGACGTATCATTGTGTTTGACTGTTCGATGTATACACCATAACATTTATAAACAAAAATTAACAGTTCTGCGGATAGTGTATTGTTAAAAAATGAACATGAGAAATCCACAGCTCATACCAACAAAAATTTTTCTTCATAAACCATTGCGTTTATAATGATCTGAGGTCTAGTTTGCATGGAAGAAATATGGGCATTAATGTTTCCCTTGGAAGTTGGTTTTACAACCCACATTCAACTTGTTAAAAATCGCTTTACTGGAGAACTGTCTTGTTCTACCACGTCTGTCGAACATCTCCCATTTATGATCTTTTCGGACATTTGATTGGCCATGGAACAACATTTTCTCTCTTGAACCTAAATACACAATAAGAACGATATTTTGGATCAGTAGCGTGCTGAGAACATTATTTTTGGATATATTTCTTCTAGCATATGCGTATTCGTTAGCTCCATCTACTCAGAGCCCCTACACACTTAATGAAGAAGTATCCCCCTAGGACGACATCCCCGCCGCACGGGACTGGACGAGCGTTCTAACTCGACCTGCTGCAGATTGTGCGTACGCTCCCAGTCAGAGTGTGTGTGTTTTATCCTTAGCATAAGATACTTCAAATAGTTCGTAAGCCTAGGAACTGATAATCGCAGCAGTTTAAGTCAGATTTACAAACATTTGATTTAATTTTTGATAAATGAACTTGTACACACCTTAAATAGCTATGGAAGGAAAGGATAAATCAAGTGCAGGTAAATGGGTGGTTCAAAAATAACAAACGTTAGGTGCTCTCAGTATAATGTATTTTCTACTTCACTTCAGAAATAAATTACTTAGAAATGTTTCATGTTTCAATTTAAGTTCTGAAAGGAATTCCAAGTTTTCAACCAAAATATGTAACAAGACAGTTTGCCATAATTTTGTGTATTTCATGGCATGGAGAAATTTTTTTCATGTTAAAAATCAAAACAGAAGTAACAAATGTTTTCTATGAGTATCTTTTTTCCTTGTTATCAATCTGACGTGTAGCGTATCATATATAGTCTGCAGAAATTTATGACTATAAAAAGTTATCTTGCATGTTTTAACTCCAATGGTGACACATTAAAGATTCTTTGCTTTAATTGATATTAAAAATCAGAGTTGAGCTCCCTAGGGGCTATGTATATTCGCCCACGAAATTCAGATGCCATTCGAGATTTTATTGAACATGAAGCCTTCCGTTAAAATTCACGATTATACGGTTTTTGGTGTTTCTGCAGTATAATGTACCAAGTGTGCATTACACTTCGCTGTGCTCGATCATTTTTTCGACAAATGGTCGACGTGACTTTCAATGGGCCTACGTGCTGTACAACTGGCGAACATCACCAGACCTCTTGGAATTTGAACAGGTATACGGCATGTTCAAGGAGGAGATTACTGGTTTTCAGTGGCTTTCAAGAACTAATGCCGAATAATAATCAAATCGGAATGTGGTTGGGACAATTTATCAACGCAACACACACGAGACTTCTATACTCGTGCCTGCGTTACTATCAGAGAAGCGTAAACCGTATATTAATGCCACTGTTTCAGCACCATTTTATGTATGCGTGCCCCCAATTGGTATGTATGTACCTGCTGTTATCAAGCAGAAATACTAATTACTGCACTTGATAATAAAAGTACCTTCCGTTTTAATTGTATTTTGAAAGGGTGACATGACCTTTATTCTACACCAGTATTTTCCAACCTTTTAGAATATGTGACCCCTATCCAAGTAAACATATCCTGGCTACCCCCTCACAAATAAATATATTCTGGCGACCGTCTCCTCATGAATCTTAACAGAACTATGTTATCTCAAAGGAAACAAGTGTAATCTTCCTTATTTTCTCCAGCTGCCCATTAAATTGTTGGACGAAGTTTTTTGTGGGTAATTTTCGTAATGGAACACATTATCCCATTTTTACATGACTTCCGACAGAAAAACATATTTTCCTTAACGAGTGTTTCGGATTTCAGGCAAGACCCAGAAGCGAATTATGATAAGAAAGGTGCCTCCGTATAGAAAATGTGCAAACAAATAGAGCTTTTTCAGTAAAAGTTTTTAGAATAACTTATTGTAACATGTTCTTTTACCTATGGATTGTTCCTGAAAACAGATTTAGACTTCGCACTCATTAACTCTACAAGAAGCAAGCCCGGACAAAAACTGCCTGTACATTTTTCTTTTTAAAAAATTATAATAAATATCATTCTTAGTTTTTCCTTTTTCTATTTGTCTATTACCTTATAAAGTACCCCACTGTACATTTATATGGTTAAAATTTTCAAAACTGCAACAAAATATAGAAATTTTATCCCTAAGGGCACATTTTGCCCTGGGTTGGTGCTCCATGCGACCATAACCCACTGTCTTCCCTACAACTGCCAATGCAAAACGAGAACAGTGTACTTTTGCCAGATGTCCTCACTCCTCTTAGCTGCCTGGGTACCAATACGGTAAACTCACAATGACATCATCAAGTTGGCGTCATTACTAGTTCTGTAACAAAATGCCCACGCCGGATAGCCCAGAATCACGAAACCCTTCTCCACCTACGACGAAATCCACGATGGCATCTACTAGGAAGTTCTAATTTAGAATTCTCCTTGAATGTTTATAACATTACTTTCATCCAGCATGACGCTGCTGCTGCTTCACGCAATTGTGTGCTGCCTCAGTGTGAAGTTTGTTGCCAAATCAACAGTGAGTGAAGAGGGGAGAGGTGGTTGTGGTGTTGACATCTAGCGGTAAAAATTATAAATTTTTCTTACCAAAAGAAATTGAAGTGATCGCCAGTTGCGTTCAAGTAAAATTCAAAGTTCTCGCTAGGCCCCTCTTGGGCTACATCATAGGGGGAGGTGGAGGAGGGGGGCGTGGTGCTAGGTATTGTTTGGCAGCCATCTTACTTTGGAAACAGAATTACTTAAAATAAATGCATTTTACAGGATTTACAACTTATTGTAACACCCGGTCAAAATTTGCCCTTGTTTGGTGCTCCCCGCAACGTAAAATACCTTGTGGTGCTAGGGTTAGCTTACTGTATTGTAAAACAATCTACTATCTATTCAGTTCATAATGAATGTTCCACAAGGTACTCCGTATTTTTAACAAATAAATTTCACTTAGGCACACACACACAAAGTTAGGAATACGTTTTTGTATTAGTGAACCCCTAGTTATATTGTGGTGTAGTTCTTCCTCCTGTGACGGAGACTTCCGAGCAAGACTTAACGACCCCCGCCCCCTCTCCTGGGGTAGGTTGAGAAACACTGTCCTGTAACAGTGGACCACCTGCTAGTCCATTTGTCAAAGGAAACTCCTCTAACAATTGTTAGAATATGAATTTTATCCAGAGCAGAGATCCACTGCAAAAACGTATTTTACAATTTGCTCATAGCAGAGAGCGATCTTATAAATATATTTTGTGAATAATGAAATGCCAAGATCGCGGTATTTCGTCTTTATTTATAACAGACGACCGGTTTCTATGTACACAGACATCATCTTCTGCTCTCTGTACTTAATAGTAACATTATTAGATAAATGCATTTTTTAGCCAGTCGGATTGTGACAACCCACCAATACAATCCAACTGGCTACAATATGCATTTATGTAATAATGTTACTATTTAGTGCAGAGAAAAGAAGATGATGTCTGTACACGTCGAAACCGGTCGTCAGTTATAAATAAAGACGAAATACCGTGATCTTGGCATTTCATTATTCACAAAGAACATATTTGCCTTCATATCACAGAGCCTGTATCGAGATGTCAATATTAGGAGCTCACAGCCGTGAGATGTTAGGATAGCTGCTTTGCAAGTGCGCTATGGACGGTACCTTCGCTCCGGCGACTGGAGGTCCTCCCGGTGGAGGCTCCTGCTGCTCCGGTGGCGGCCTTTGAGTCGGCTTCCTCCTGCCGCCGGTGCCGCCTCCGCGTCATGCTCGACCGCAGCGAGCCGACACGCTCTCGCACCGCCTCCAGCTTGACGCACGGGCACACGGCGGCGGCGATCTCGTGGAACTCCTTGCGGAAGTTGTCGTTGAGCCAGCCGTACAGCAGCGGGTTGGAGCACGCCGACGACATGCCCATCATGTGGCACACAGCGTAGCAGATGATCATGGTCTGCTCGTCGTGCACCGGCGGGTTCCACAGGTCCATCACCAGGTTGAAGATGTTGAGCGGCAACCAGCTGATGCAGAATATGAGCGCGATCGAGTAGAGCAGCGAGTTGGTGCGCTTCATCCGCCGGTCGTCCTTGGGCTTGCGCCTGACGGACGTGTGCTTCGAGCAGGAGGCCTTGGCATCGCCGCCGCCGCCCTTGCCGTTGGCTATGGACGAGTTGACGTAGCGGTAGCGCAGCTTGTGGCATATCCTCGAGTAGGCCACGGTGACGGTGATGATGGGCAGCAGGTACTGGACGACGAGCGAGAAGACCGAGTAGTAGAGACGGCCGTGCTCGACGGGCCAGTCCTCGAGGCAGTACGAGATGTACGGCAGGTCGGGCAGGTTGATGTCGTGGTTCTTGAGCGCGCGCCAGATGAACATGGGCGACGCGAGCACCAGCGACACCAGCCAGATGCAGCCCAGGATGACGATGGCGCCCACCTTCTGCAGGCTCTCCCTGGTGGGGTACACGATCACCTGGTAGCGGTCGAGCGCGATGGCCGTGATCGAGATGGTCGACACGAAGATACTGGTGGCCTGGAGCGCGCCGAGCATCTTGCAGATGAAGACCTGCCTGCCGAGCGGCCAGTACTTGGTGAGGATCTCCATGAGCGTGAGCGGCATGGTGATGAGGCAGAGCAGCAGGTCGGAGACGGCCAGGTTGACGATGAACATGTTGCGCGCGGTGCGCATGGCGGGCTTGCGCGCCACCGCGCACACCACCAGCGAGTTGCCCGCGGCGCCGATCAGGATGAGCAGCGAGTAGGCGGCGATCAGGCCGTAGAAGGCGGCCGAGTCGTCCAGCTTGCGGTTGCGGCTGTACTGGTCAAAGATGTGCGGGTTCACCTGGCTGGAGTTGAGGATGCGCGTGATGTGCACCGACAGGTTGCGCGCGACGCCCGGCAGCGAAGGCACCGCAGTGGGCAGCAGCGCCGCGGCGCCCGCCCCTAGCCCCGGCACCTCCGCCATGGCTGCTACCAGCGACCGCGCCGGCCGCCTCTGCAACAGGCCAAGTCACACTCTCACACAGAGCACATACGGGCTTATACGACACACATCCACAACCATAATATACAATCTATGAATGCAACGGACGCTGGAACTCTATCCTGGACCAGGAGGACTCGGGCGACAACATATTAAGACGTAGGCCAAGTTAGATAACAGCTAGAATATGTAGTATACTTAGCAGCCCTCAAGGACCTCTGCAAATATTATGATGATAATCACCTGAAGCCAAACCCTGGAAAGACGCAGGTCTGTGCCTTCCACCTCAGAAACAAGGAAACCAGAAATAAGTTAAAAATTACCTGGAGAGGGCAACAACTGCTTCACCAAGATACTCCAAAATACTTAGGAGTGAAGCTAGACCGAAGCCTCACATTCAAGAATCATTGCCAGGAAACCAAGATGAAAGTATCTGCCCGGAACAGCATCATACGTAAACTCACTGGCTCCACCTGGGGAGCACAGCCAAGTGTGCTCCGCTCATCTGCCCTGGCACTGTGCTTCTCTGCAGTGGAGTATGCAGCACCAGTCTGGAGAAACTCAAGACATGCCAGAGACGTGGATACGGCACTGAATGAGACCGGAAGCATAGTGACTGGCGGCCTTCGACCAACTCCTGTCAGAAAAATCTACGAAATTAAGGGCATAGCGCCTCCAGACATACGCAGAAGAACAGCTGCAGAAACAGAGAAACCGACTCCAGACACCCCGTCTTCCGATATGAGCCAAGAAAACCTAGGCTTTAGTCAAGGTGAAGCTTTATGAGCACAACAACATCAACTGCATTGAGGCCTGGAACTCGAAGAACAGAGTTGTGGCAGAATTTGTCAAACGAAAGGGCCGAAGAGAACATCAAAGAGAACCTGCCGAAGAATTTCATCTGCCGTATGCAACATGGAAGGCACTAAACAGACTGAGGACAGGAGTGTCACGCTGCAGGACGAATCTCAGAGAGTGGGCTTCACAAACGAAGATGAGCTCTGTGAGTGTGGCGATGTGCAGGACCCACAACAACTCCTGGTCTGCAGAAACCTGCCCAACCCCTGCACTATAGAGGACCTACATGCAGCAATTAATGGCCATCAAGACAGCACAATTTTGGTGCTTGAGGTCCATCTAGCGGAAACTAGCAGTGTCCTACAGAATTAATCACCTCTTTCCATACTTTCTTTCTAGTTTCTAATCTGTGTATTTATTTGTATATTTATTGAATTTTGCGTTCTTGGATTGTAATTTGCTCAATGTAATTTTACATTGTAAACATATCTTTTGTGTCCCTAGATTGTAAATTATAATTGTATTGTACTTGTATATTTATTGATCGAAAGATACGTCTTAGTCCTGGACATGTAAAATAAATAAATAAAGTAGTATTCTAAACTCCAAGCACCTGCAGTCCAGTTAGAGTGACAAGTGCACGTTTCTTGGGGTTCACTCGGCAGACACATGACTACAACACTGGCACACCTGTGACACCGCAGAAATTGATAAATTAGCTTATCCCCCGAAGTAATTTACGGGGCAATACCGGATACAACCTAAAGTTCAAACTCGCTATTAGCGTACCGGCTAAAATTCTTTCTCAGATCTGTAAAAAATAACCCAAGGGAAAATTGTCAAATGGATTTCGGAAAGAAAATTTAGTTCGAGTTGCAATCATAATCGTCGATGAGTTCGTATTGCACATTCGCACAATTCCAATGGGATCTGACTGGCGGTCAAATGTTCGAATTAGCCAATGAGGTGTTCAGACTAGTCTGAATCGAGACAGAGGAAATTCTTCTTACCGACTCCAAAGAGTTTAAGAACCTTGCTCCAAAAAGCCATTTAATGTGCAAAGTCTTTTGTATGCAATATCGTTCTCCATTCGTTGAAGAAAGCAAGTGAGAAATTCCGGCAATTCTTCTAAAAATTTGAGGTACAATACATCGTAACAGTTTCACTTAATTTCCATTGATTGAATCATGAAACACTCCACGAGTTACGTAAGTTTTCATGCTTAGCACGCACTTTTGAGAACGACTCACTGTCAAGCTAAAATATTTACCTTAAATATTATGTTTACTTAACCGTCCTTTTTTTGCACTGTAGCCACTTTAAGAGTACAAAATAATGTGTCATGGCACTAGTAGGAACTAAAATAGAAGCGAATTTTAATCTCTTTGTTTGTGAACATCTCCGACTGTTGGTAACGCTGTCAGTTTTGTTTCTTACGCCGGTGTACGCTTGGTTCCGTCTTTAAAAGTTCCGTGCAGCTCCATTGTCAGAATTTTGTAATGGTTTTCGTGTCGTATATGTCTGCTTTGTCAGGTACTGTTTTTGTGACGTGTGGTCCGAGCGTGTGCAAATATATACAAAATATTGTTACGTAATAATGAACTTGTTTAACTGGTTAAGTAATAGCAAACGAAAAGTTCCGCCATTTTTTTTCACCGAGCATAGTACAGCCTAAAGGACTTGTAATTCAGGAAACCGTAGAATATGGTAGTCACTCAACCCTCTGGCGGCAGCGCCAATTATTATAACTTCAGCAGCAGCGCGGTCCAAATTTGCTACCACTGTGTATTCCGAATTACAAACCTAGTGTATAGCTACTAAGTGATCGAAATGACAAAAAAAAAAAAAAAAAAAAAAAAGAAAAAAAAATAGTTTAATGTAGGGTAGAAATATCACATTTGTTAATATCTGAATTGGTATATCAATTACCTTCAGTGTATATAACAAATGTAACATTATTCCGAAAGTGGACACTAGTCATGTATAATAGACCCATCGGTACTATCATTTCCTCTTTAGTTTCTGACCTGTAGTTCCTGTCTCTTAAGTAATTATCATCATTTTTCTGTGTTTGTGGGTCTTGGCACACATAACTACCTCATCAATCATCATCTATCTTGAATGAGAAAGCTTGCGTCTCTGACCTCACGCCCCTTGCGTTCCATTTTGAACCAAGGAGGATTTTTATGATATCGTTTTTCAGTGTTTTGGAGTGCTGCTTCTATGGCGTTTTACTTCACAGAGTGGTACCGTCTTCAATATCAGATTCATTACGTATGAAATCTTGTTCGGTCTCGGAACTAGAATTTACATTTGAATAATAGTATCATGTTCATGATCTGATAGGGAATCTAGACAAAAATAAGCTACATTACTTGTCATTACTTGTCGAAAGAATTCTATTTCCTCATCTGCTAGACCCGTACCTCGTCTACGAGAGCTGAAGACTAAATTACATAGTAGAGTAACACTGATTTTCGCATTGTGTAAGGCTTAAAAGGGTTAAAGATGAGATTGAGGGAAACTGCAGCATGGCAAATCAGGAAAAACTAGAGGACAATTTATCGAGAGTTAAACTTATAATTCAGAAATTAATTTAAATTTTTGAGCATTCTAATATGTAGGGTAAAATTTATACAACTATACAATTACAAAATTTATACAATTAACAATTAATATCTACTAGACTAGACGTAACACAAAACAATTGAAATCTACTTACATGACAAAACTTTTTTTTGGGTGGACACAGCCGTGCACTAAAATCTCAGAACCTTCACTGCTATCATTGTTAAGGCTCAATTGAGGAATAACTAAAGTGGAAATTCGGCATCTCCATTATTGCGTCACCAGTGAGGATTTAAAGAAAAGTGGTAGCACATTTGCACCAGCGCTAACGCTCGAGGGTTAACAAAATGTATAACACAAAATGGGTATAACATCTCACAAGAAAGTTGTACAATAAATTGGCCCATTAATGTATCAGGTGATGGGTTATATTGATGACCGGAAGCCGCCGTGTGCTGGGCCAGGAGGACTGAGTGCAGTCTTCCCGACTGCGACGTTAGTTTGAGTTAGGATAGTCAGTTGTAAGTCATAGGGCAAGATAAGGAACCATCGCACAAATCTGCAGTGCAAATCGGCCAGCCCAGTGCCAGGGGCACGCCTACCGGATTTAGTTCGGCCACCAGTAGGTTTGTTTATACTTCTGGCACACCTTTGAGCACTGCAGTGGTGAGAGGGTTAACACACAGGGGAATCTACAGTAGTGATTTCCACAACCAACACAATACAACGAACACCCTGCAAGTCACATAATACAAACATGAAACTAATAGAAAACAAATTAGATAAAGAAAACTAAGCTGTAATGTAACAAAGCACTGTATAAAAGTAGGAATTAGGACCCATTTTAATAAATTGGTGATGGATTATTGTGTCATAAGCGAATAAAAAACAGAAACAAAATACACTAAATTTTTCTTAAAATTAGCCGAAAACCCAGCGTTGTCTTGGTATTTATTTATTTAGTCAAGCGTTGAGTTAATACTTCTTCTATGCCTTTTCTCTGAGTCTATCTCCTTTTTTGTAATAAAATCTTATAGTTTTCAGAGAATATATAAGAAACTAAACTGTCTTCCATAATATACAAAATTGATTGATACTATCCAAACAAAGAAAGATAGTGATGAAAATGCAAATGATTTGTACATTTATAAATTCATTTAACTCACAACTTTACTATAAGCAATATTTCTTGTGACTTTCCCAGGATTTAATATGAAAAGTTTCTTTGGAGAGCTCAACTCTGAGCAAGTGACATGGATACATCAAATGCGCTCCACAGTATTGAATAGATTGCCTGGTGCTTTATTAATCGTAACAAGAAATGCAAGTCTCAGTGCAAACTTCAGTCTCTTAAAATTAAAAGCTAGTTCTGTCGGAAATAACTCGTATTTGTTGGATGTATACTGTTTCACGCTCTACCTTTCCTTGTAATTCTATAAAAGTTCATTAATTTCACCTGCTGCTGTGTGCACTTCACAGTTCAAAGTTGGTTCAAAGTTGTCAAGAACAGTCAGCTTTCAGAAATTTCCTTAAGCTGACTTGGAATGCAGGAGTGTCCTAGTCGTATATACGTAAATTTATGAATACGTGGTACATAATGTGCCAGGTTTTCACCCTTCGCAGTGTATATGATATCATATTTATTGACTAATATGTTGTACAATTGTATAGTTTTGTAGTTATGTATAAATGCTTGTATGTCGGTAACTCCGTTACTAACAGAGTTAGTTGTAAAAAAGTAATACATTAAAACCTGATGCGTGATGGGGCGATTTTCCATGAACGTTACTGTTTATGTCCTTATATATCATGAACTACGTCTCGTACTGTGGTACAATATCGAAATTACATTCAGTTTACCATATGTAAAATTTTCTACGAAGACAATTTGTAGTGTAGAAATTATAAACTGTAACGTCATACCGAAAGATTTACTCCAAGAACAGCGGAACGTATAAATCGAGAAACTGTTTAACCTTTTATTATTTTGATATGGTTGTCGGTGAGAAAAAGTTTATTACAGGTTTGAAATTATTGAATATCATCAATTGGACTTTCAATTGAGGGAGCAGAAAGTGCAACCGATCGGCCAGAATGGTGTAAGTCAAGATATTATTCTGCTGGAATGCATACTTTTAATGATGTTGTCATTATTCCGTGGCAGATATCCCTTGAAAGTATTCATGAAGGATAAACGCGGTATGGTGTACTTACATGAATTCTCACAGACTCTGAAACCAGATATCTTCTCAGCATGAAGCCAATGCAGGGAAGAAAAAAGACAGCTCACAAAAATCAAATGCAGTTGCAATTAAACTCTTGGTTGTTCCTGTTAATAATTCAAGGCGCAATATCACCACAGATAGACGTTACATTCCCGTTGATTTGGCTGAGGATTTGTGGAGGAACCACAAGCTAACTCTCGTGGGAACATGACAAGGTAATAGGTAACATGAACCTCGAGAACTGAAAGAATTCTTCAATACATTTGTTTCAGTGATTCTAGTACTGCAAATATCACCCGTGACAAAAAAATATAAAATAAATAAATAAATAAGTTCTTTTCTTGCTGTCGACAATGCAATTAATTGACCTACTGACACTAAGAAGATAAGTAATAAATTTATATTATATTGAGACGAAAGGCAGCTTTGACAAAGTGGATCAAATGGTGTAGAAATTTTCAACTAAGAGGGCTACAGGAAGGTGGCCGCTAGACACCCTTGTATACACAGCAAGGTTCAATGGTTACACACTGTTTCTGCTCTACTTACAGAACATAATAGGACAAAATCTAATAAGCGAGGTCTATTTATTCAAGATTATTGAACTACAAATCAAGAAATCGTACAAAATCGTACATTGAAAAAAGGTCTACAAATATTAGAGGACTACAAAAGTGTATTGTTGCAGTTATGGGAGGTATTCTCGAACGGAGCATCAAGCAGAAGTTTGCTGCGAAAGAAGCTGAAGGAAGAAAGGGAAGTTGTCATTTGTGTTGTCGTGAAAGCCTGTCAAAGGCAGTGAACTCATAGACCCCCCCCCCCAAAAAAAAAAAAAAAAAAAAAAAAAAAAAAAAAAAAAAAAAAAAAAAAAAAAAACCTGTTATATTTTCCACGTGTGAAGACGTTTAGAAGAAAGTGATGAGTAAGTGATCCCAAAACTTACGATATATATTTCTGTATTTTGCCTAAATTACATGTAACATTTTTCATTTGTACTGAAGAATTCTTCAATATTTTCGTAATGACTTTTGCTGCCAACGTAAAGATATACTGCTCAAAAAAATAAGTGTAAATAAGCTTAAAAAACTACCAAATCCTTCCTTGTGGAGTATGCAGAAAGAAATTTACGGTTCAATGTTCAAATGTTTGTAAATCTATCTGACCAAACTGCGTGGTCATCAGTCCGTAGCTTACAAACTACTTGAACTAAGGTAAATTAAGCTAAGGACAGACACAGACACACCCATGCCCCAGGAAGGACTCGAACCTCCACGGCTAGCAACCGTGCGCTCTGCAGCGAGGCGCTTTAGACCGCTCGGCTTCTACACCGCGGCAAATTTACGGTTACTGGGCGTTTATTAGTCATCAGTAATACGTTAGTAATATTATGGTTAAAGTACAAGTTTGGTTATAATTTCTTACATCAAGTAACAACTATTCCCATCTTCTAAAGAAGCGATGTGTAATAAACATAATCTGACAGTATCTCACTAACTTGTTTCCGAATACACAAGTAAGAACCTGCCTCTCAGCATACCGTAATATAGTAAATAAATTGAAAAGGAAATGATAATGGAAAGAAAACTTCAAGTACACTAAAATGTCAAATTAAATTCACTGACTGTTCCGTCGGTTCTTGACAGAATATTTTATTGATTTTGAATGAAACACACTAGATAAATAAGTAATATTCTGCAAATTTTTTCCTTACACTAACCGGTTTTCGACTGTTACGCCTGGTGATGGCGTAACAGCTGAAAACCGATTAGTGGAAACAATAATTTTGCAGAATATTACACAGTTATCTGTTGTGTTTCATTCAAAATGTCAAATTAATTTGAAGTACACATTTCTCCATTCCATGCAGAATATTTTAAAGCGAAGTCATTAAGACTAAGATTTCCAATGGATTGGTTGTTTAGTTCCTTCGTGAATATTCTGTATCTACCGTTGCTGAGGCCAACCGCATTTAAGATTGTAAGATTTCCTGCAGCGTTATCATTTATTTTTAGTAGTTATAATATTTTGCACTGATTTACATGATCTGATCGTTTCTTAGGTTAATAAATCCTGCGAAACCGTCGTTAATTATGTGTTGCTTCAGTTAGACACTTTTATGTCAAAATTGCCTCTCCGGTCTTTTACCTTTCTCATACCACATTAAATTTCATCTAAGTGATGTTACACTTTTGTTCATCTGTATACTATTCTCTTAGATAATTTGAATTTATGAGGTGTGAAAGTGATTGTGTGATATATCATACCATTATTAGCCCTGGATAAATTTGGGGTGAAGTGATTCGTAAACTTTTTAAAGCCTCAACTTGTGTCTGCGTAGTCACTCAACACCGAAATAATATGATTAATTTCCCAGTTGTCGTTTCTGTCAAAGACTTATAAAAAAGAAGAAAATTTTACTTAACACTTCTGTTTTGTGTCTCCGTAACGTTACAACTCTCTGTTAATATATTGTCCACCAAATCCTACTAATCTCCACGGAACGTTAGCATATGGCTCCTTTGACTAAAAGAATAACTTAGATTTGCTCTACAGATTACTTCTTGTGCACTACTAATGTTAATGCCATCGCATTGAAATGCTCTAATTCAGTTTAACTTTATCAGTATACTTAAACATTTCGTGCGATGTCCGTTTTTTCATTTCGTTTACTGTATCTTTTCTCAATTTAGTTGGGTTGAGAGACAGATTGTACTTTGCGTCCATATGAACAAGGTAGTGGAATTAGAAATTTTGATGTGTTTCAGGAATTAATTGCATCTTTACATATTGTAATAAGGAATATCTCTAAACAGTTTAATTGTGGTGGTAGTAAAAGTGTCACATAAGTGTGAACGTCATTAGTGATAACAATCGGTCGTCAAAGAGACGATATTTTAAAACGTTTGAGAGAAGATGGAAGTACTTCAGTTATTTTAAAATATTGCAGTCAGTAGGAAGTACTATAATGAGGATTGTGGGAACAGTCTATACGAATAACGTAAATAAATCAAGAGTTAAATGGGCACATAATATTATCTCTATAATATCACAAATGCTATTATTACAGTACTGATGGCAATATATTAGATGACATCAGAGCACAAACGGAAGTGTAAAAATAGTGACATAAAAGTTTCATTTCCGTCGGCTGTATCGTTATAGACCGCAGTATCAGCGGAATATTGACCATGTATATGTAGTGTAGGATGAATTGGTTTTGCCTGCGTCATTGTTCGAACGACACGTCCAGTTTCATTAACTTCTCCCTACATCTGATATCCACGTCGTGACAAAATTGCTTGGGGGAATTCAGCAACTCCCAGTTCCTTAAGTGGCAATTCGAGCAATTCACAGAAGCCAAGGGATCCTGCCGAAATAGAAACACACCCTATGTTGCTATTGTGGTCTCAGCAGCTACGTGGTTCAGTAAGCCACCAAATAACAAGCAAACCTGCAGCTTCTATGAATACATACTACCAAAGCTTGCGATAACATTTTTAGGATATTTTCCCTAGAGCACCCAAATTTTACAAGTCATTACTCTTTAATATATAGAGCAATTTCAATACTTTAGCATTATTTAATACTTTGGATTTGTTCATGTCTATGCGCTTTTTACTAAGAATTTATTTAGTACAGTCCACGCGAGTTTTCATTACATACGTATTTCTAGTGTGTTTTCTACGAACATTGGGAGGGTCATCCGAAGACGTCAGAGGTGTTTGCTTCAATTATCTACAATGATTGGAACAAAATCCTGCATCACAGTCACAAGTAATATATTCTCTTTCGATAAGCTACATCTTTAAGCATATTATCAATATGACGGGCAAGAGTTAGTTTCCTAATATTTCACTCCGTGCGGTGGGGATGAGCTGAGAAAAATAGCCAGTTCACTGCTTGCAATGTGTCATTTTCGTAACCACACAGTCATATACACCAAGAATACTTTTTCACATTTAATTTTATTGTAGCCGTCACCTATGGACGATGTGAAGAGTCGTCGGAAATGACATGTGGTTTGAATTCCAACTTGAAACTGTAGATGCAGTAATGGATTCTTCCACGTTCATATACGGCCGAATTTACATAGAATATTCGAGAGTTAAATTTGAATTTATTCTAACGATTATTGACTCCATTAATAGCTAAGCTCGATAGTAATCATGGAATATACTCCATCTATACACAACTGTCATACGGACTTGCCACAAATTTTTACATAAAGTCCTGTGAGAAGTATTTTGTTTACATAAAGCCTTCAAAAATGAAGGCATTTTACGTTTAATAATGAATATCTAAAGTGTATTATCTAACTAAACTTTGAATGACGTATAATTTAGGTGAAAGGGACCAGCTCGAAATATAGAAAACTCTGTCTATCTCAAATTAATTGATAGATAACTAATTAGGTAACGCAACATGACAACGCGTTGAATAACTGGTCCATGAACACTAACTAAAACAACCGAGTGGGTTTCTGATGAGATCTCAACACTCTTTACGGTGGAAGGAATTTCGTTATGAGACTTGCTTTGAAAATTCAACTAAACTGGTGCAAGTATGCGTAAGCAAACGCAGGGTAAAGTAAAAGATCAGAGGACGGCGCTTCGGTCGGCAAGACAGGGTGTTACAAAAAGATACGGTCAATCATTCAGAAAACATTCCTCACACACAAAAAAGACAATGTGTTGTGTGACATCTGTCCGTAAACGCTTAATATACATGTTAGAGCTCATTTTAGTATTTCTCTTTATATGGCTTCATTCCAACGTGATCAAATTGTAAATTTTCACAATCAACATGTGTGGGCTGACGAGAATCCGCAAGCAATTGTGCAATCACGTCATCAACTCAGATTTTCTGTGAACGTTTGGGCAGTAATTTTTGGTGATGTCTTGATTGTGCCTGATGTTCTTCCACCTATGCTCACTGGAGGACGTTATCATACGATGTACTCTACCTGTGCTGCTAGAACATGTGCCTTTATAAGTACGACATAACATGCACGATGGAGCTCCTGGACATTTCAGTCGCCGTGTTCGTACGCTTCTCAACAAGAGATTCGACGACCGATGGATTGGTAGAGGTGAACCGATTCTATGGCCTCCACGCTCTCCTGACCTCAAGCCTTTTGACTTTCATTTATGGGGGCATTTGAAAGCTCTTGTCTACTCAACCCCTGTACCAAATGTAGAGACTCTTCGTGCTCGTATTGTGGACGGCTGTGATACAACACGCCATTCTCCAGGGCTGCATCAGCGCATCAGGGATTCCATGCGACGGAGGGTGGATGCATGTATCCTCGCTAACGGAGGACATTTTGAACATTTCCTGTAACAAAGTGTTTGAAGTCACGCTTGTACGTTCTGTTACTGTGTGTTTCCATTCATTGATTAATGTGACTTGAAGAGAAGTTATAAAATGATCTCTAACATGGAAATTATTTCCGGACACATGTCGACATAACATATTTTCTTTCTTTGTGTGTGAGGAATGTTTGGCCGTATCTTTTTGTAAAAGCCTGTATAATACAACAAGTGTATAGCACAAGCGTTAGATGGGTTACTGCTCGTACATTGGCAGGTTACCACGATTAAAGTGAGTTTGAACGCGGTGTTATAGTCGGCGCACGAGATATGGGACACAGCATCTCGCAGGTGGCGATGAGCTGGAGATTTTCCTGAACGCACTTTTCACGAGTGCGCCGTTAATATCGGGAATACGGTGAAAAATCAAATAAGCGAGATCGGCATGTACGCAAAAGCATTCAGCAAGAACAGGACCAATGACAACTGAAGAGAATCGTTCAACGTAACATATGGGCAACCCTTCCGCAAACTGCTGCGGATTTCAGTGCTAGGCCATTCACAAGTGTCACCTTTCGAACCAGTAAAAAAAAAAAAAAATTCATCTGTACTGGCTTTCATATCCGAAGGACCCTCTAGTGTACCATTTCTGACTACACGATACAAAGCTTTATGTCTAGCCTAGCGCCATCGACACCGACATTGGACTATTGATGAATGGAAACATGTTGCCTCGTATGACGAATCTCGTTTGTAGTTTGTAATAAGTGGATGGACGTGTATTGTTATAGAGACAACCTAATAATCCCATGAATCCTGAATGTCATCGGAGCATTGTTCAAGCCGGTTGTGTCTCTGTAATCGAAGTGGGGCGTGTGCAGTTGAGATGATATGAGACCATAATACGTTTAGATACGACTCTGACATGTGACACGTAAGTACGCAACCTAGATTATCACGTATATCCATTCAGATACATTGTGAATTCCGACGGACTTTGCAATTCCCGGAAGCCAAGGCGACACCCAAAACGTCCTGAATTGCTGCAGAGTGGCTGCAGAAACATTCTTCTGAGGTTCAACACTTCTGCTAGCCACCAGTCTCCTCAGAGGTGAACATTATTCAGCATATCTCGGATGCCCCATCATGCAGTGTCGGACAGCCGTGCAGAATGCATGGTGTCAGTTGCTTCCAGTACTATTTCGGACATTAGCCGAGTCCTTGCCACGTCGTGTCGCCCTTCTGCGTGCGCGTTTTTTTTTTTTTTTTTTTTTTTTTTTTTTTTTTTTTTTTTTTTTTTTTTTTTGCTATACAGAATACTAAATTTATATGTAATAAAGAAAACACAGTGTAAGGAAACGAAAATGAAACAAAATCGAGAGGCACTCAGTTATTCGTATGATACTGACAAATATGTGGGCAAAAGTGAAAAAATTGAATTTGTAATCATTCCGACGGAAAGCAAATGCACTAACACGCGACCATTTCCATTCCATTCCGGATGTTTGAAATTTTTCCTTCCATTACACGCTCAAAACCATCTAAATACGAAATTTGACGTTTGTATGTCTAGTAGAATTAGCTTAGAATTTTGATGATCGATGAGTGAGGGATTGACAGCAGTTGCGATTCTCGACTGCCAATATTTCGTAAACTGTACGGTGTAGAATATAATTTGGATTCAGGCTTCTATGTTTATCCACAACGATGCTACATGGGGGAGGGGGACGGGGGTGAATGTGTTGTGAACGGCATCAAGAAATGGATGGTACGGCTGTGCGCGTTCGTCTTGGCGGAGTACAGATAAGATAAACTGATTGTATACACTGTTTTAGATGTTAAATTCATTGATAGGAGTAGTAAAATGCACTCACTACGCAAAACAGTCCTTTCAGTAATGGACAGTGACTGTGACCGTGAGAGTATAACATAAACCTGACAACTGACATGGCGGTCAAACTGTTGGTATTAACGCATTGTAGAGAAGTGACCCGTATGTTGGGACTGTTCCTAAGGAAACGACCAAGCGCATTCGTCTTGGCGGAGTACATATAAGATAAACTGATTGTATACACTGTTTTAGATCTTTAGTGGTTTGATAGGAGTAGTAAAATGCACTCACTAAGCAAAACAGTCCTTTCAGTAATGGACAGTGACTATGAACGTGAGAGTATAACATAAACCTGACAACTGACATGGCAGTCAAACTGTGTTGGTATTAACGCAATATAGAGACGTAGCTGTATTGTAATGTCTCACCCATACCCGGGAAAAAAAGCACGTCGTGATCGTGATGAGTAGAGGAGTTGATTTTATTGACGCGATCTCAAAAGCAACGATATTATTCATCATGTACACAAAAAAGTTGGAAGAAGTTGAATCATGGCAAGGGACGCTTTCATACATCGCTGCGTGATATAGATTGTTGGTAGGACAATGGATGAGCATTCAGTGGACGGTGGTTCATATCGATAATGAAGTGACCCGTATGTTGGGACTGTTCCTAAGGAAACGACCATGCGCATTTCTTTTCCAATCGCCACTCACCCAGAGCATTCGGTCCGTCTCCAACGACCTTCCCATCGATGATTAGTGGAACCGTGATTTTTCTCCCTAGGGCAAAAGTTCATAGGCCTATCCCTTAATTTTCGAACGTTTAACTGTATGGACACAGCCTGAGAAGTGTTGCCTAACAAATAACGCTAACAGTGTTTTAATAAGCCGTTGCTTTAACTAAAATACACTGACTTCACAAATGTACGCTAAGGAAGCGACCTCGGCCCTCGGTCTTACCTTAGCATGCTGTAATCTGGGCGGTCACAGATAACCCATTTCCGAATGATCGAGCCGAGAACTGAATCCAGATCAAAATTTTTCATCTCATCATAAGAACAGCAACCCACATCTCTTTGAATCCGCTTACTATATTCGTCTCTTGGTCTCCCTCAGCCATTTTTAACCCACACACTTCCCTTCAATGCTAAATACACAATTCTTTCATGGCTAAGAATGAGTCCTACTAATCGATCCTCTCTTTTAGTTGTGCCAGAAATTCCTTGGCTCCCCAAATCTGTTCAGTACCTTGTCATTCATTACACTCTCTCTAACATAATATTCAGCGTTATTCTGTAACACTACATTTCAAAAGCTTCTATCCTCTTCCTGTCTGAACTACTTATCATCCATGTTCCACGACTGTACAAAGCATCCAAGGTGCCTTGCTGAGGTGCGTGACGCTGCTCGCCGTCGGGGGTTTGAGACCTCTTTGTTGTCCTTAGCATAAGTTGAAATTATTTATAAGCCTAGGGACTGATGACCAACGTAGTTAAGTCCCACAGATTACAAACATTTGAACAAATGCCTTCAGAAAAGACTTCCTCACATTAATACTCGATGGTAACAAATATTTCTTTTTCAGAAACGCTTTCCTTCCCCTTACTATTATGCATTTAAGATCCTATGTACTGCGGGTTCGTATGGTTTTTTTTTTATTTTTATTTTTTTACCTTATCTAATTCCTTCATCATCATCTGATATTCTTAGACTACATTCTATTACCATTGTTTTGCTCTTGTTAATGTTCTCATACGCTCCTTTCAAGACAGTGTCCATTGCTTCCGATTTATCTCCGGATACTTCGCTGCTTCTGACAGAATTACAATGTCATCTGCAAAACGCAACGTTTTTCTGTCTTGGTCTTGAACTTGACTGCCTTCTCCATATTCGCCGTGCTTTTCTTCACAGCTTGCTCAATGTATGAAGAATATTGGGAAAAGACTTCAGCCTTGTCTTACTACCTTCCCAACCACTGCGTCATTTTCATGCCCTTCTAATCTTAAATGTCTGGGTTTCCTACATGTTTTTAATAACCTTATGTTCGCTTTATTTTACCTCTGATTACTTTACAGTTTGAAAGAGTGCATTCCAATCAACATCGTTATAATATTCCTCCAAATGTACAAAACGTGGAAATGTCTCGAGCACTACTGAGGAGAAGGCTATTCAAGGACGAGGTTATAGGCAGCAAGAAGGCAACTGGAGAGGGGAAAACAGTGTGGATGGGGCCCCGAAGGCTGACAGAGGGTTAAGAACAACTATATTGGCAACATATACAGCAATGAGACTTTCTGCGACATTAAAACTGTTTGCCAGGCCGGGATTTGAACCCGGGATCTTTGCCTTTCGTGAGCAAGTGCTCTACATATTGAGCAATCGTAGCACGCTTCACGCCCCTCCTCAGAGCCATAGATCCTACATCTACATCTACATGGGATACTATGCAAATCACATTTAAGTGCCTGGCAGAGGGTTCATCGAACCACAATTATACTATTTATCTCCCATTCCATTCTCGAATAGCGCTCGGGAAGAAAGCTCTGATTTCTCGGTTTTTTTTTTTTTTTTTTTTTTTTTTTTTTTTTTTTTTTTTTTTTTTTCTGATGATCATTTCTACCTATGTAAGAGGGAGTCAACAATATATTTTTGCATTCGGAGGAGAATGTTGGCGATTGGAGTTTCGGAAGTAGCCCACGCCGCAGCGATAAGCGCCGTTGTTGTAATGATTCCCATCCCAGATCCTGTATCATTTCCGTAACGCTGTCTCCCCTGTATCTTGACAATACGAAACGAGCTGCCCTTCTTTGGACTCTTTCGATGTCCTCCGTCAAACCCACCTGATAAGGATCCCACACTGGGCTGCAATACTCCAAAGCGTAGTGTATGTAG
Source organism: Locusta migratoria (assembly GCA_026315105.1). Lineage (NCBI taxonomy): Eukaryota > Metazoa > Arthropoda > Insecta > Orthoptera > Acrididae > Locusta > Locusta migratoria. Next base: position 399,496,322 of record CM048746.1, read on the forward strand.
TTTCTTTTGTAGTTCTGTTGCATGTTTTAAGGGTTCTGCCAATAAAACGCAGTCTCCGGTTCGCCTTACCCACGAGTCTGAAGTCATAGTAATTCCTAGGTATTTTGTGGAGTTTACAGCCTTCACATTTGATTGATTTATCTTGTAAACAAAGTTTAACGGATTTCTTTTCGTACTCATGTGGATGACTTCACACTTCTCATTATTTAGAGTCAATTGCCAATTTTTACACCGTACTGATATCTTATTCAGATCATTCTGCAGTTGGTTTTGATCTTCAGATGATTTTACTAGACGGTAAATGACGACGTCATCTGCAAACAACCTAAGAGATCTACTTAGATTTTGCACTAAATCGTTTATGTAAATAAGGAACAGCAGAGGACCAATAACACTACCCTGTGGAAAGCCCGATATCACCTCTGTTTTAGTTGATGCCTTACCATCGATTACTATGAACTGTGTCCTCTCTGACAAGATATCCAATCTCAAATTTGGTGTGATATACCATAACCACGCAATTTGATTAAAAGCCGTTTTTGAGGTACGGTGTCAAAAGCTTTCTGAAAATCAAGAAATACGGAATCGATTTGCGAACCTTTGTCGATAGCACCCATCACTTCGTGTGAATAAAGAGCTAGTTGTGTTTCGCATGAACGATATTTTCTAAATCCATGTATACCTTGGGTCAATAGATCGTTCTGTTCGAGATAATTCATGTTCCAAAACCCTGCTGCAAATTGACGTCAATGAAATAGGCATGTAGTTTAGTGGGTTACTCCTACTGCCTTTCTTGAATATAGGTGTGACCTGTGCAACTTTCCAATCTTTTGGTACAGATCCTTCTATGAGAGATCGGTTGTATATGACTGTTAAGTAAGGAGCTATCGCTTCAGAATAATCAGATAGTAATCTAATGGGTATACAATCCGGACCAGAAGATTTGTTCTTGTTAAGTGATTTCAGTTGCTGCACTACTCCGATGATATCTACTTCTACGTTACTCATTACGGCATCCGTTCGTAATTCGAAATCTGGAATTCGTCTTCTTTGGTGAATGAGTTTCTAAAAGCAATGTTTAGTAACTCTGCTTTAGTAGCGCTGTCATCGGCAGGATCGCCGTTACTATCACGTAGTGAAGGTATTGTTTGTGATTTGCCCCGAGTATATTTAACATATGACCAAAATCTCTTTGGGTTTTCAGTGAAATTTCGAGAAAGAGTTTCGTTGTGATAAATATTCTAGGCATCTCGCATTGAAATCCTCGCTAAATTTCGAGCTTCAGAGTACGATCGACAATCCTGGGGATTTTGTGCTCGTTTAAATTTAGTAAGCCTTTTCCTTTGCTTTTGCAACAGTGTACTGACCTGTTTTGTGTACCAAGGGGGATCGCCTCCTTCTTTTATTAATTTATTTGGTATAAAACTGTCGATACCACTTCTTTGAATTTGAGCCACATCTACTCTACACCTACGTTAGTGTTAGAAACGAGTGGAAGCTGTCTGTCAAGAAGCAGTGTATTTCGTTTCTATCTGCTTTCCTTACTTTGAGTTTATTTTTGGTAACTTTAATAATGTTTGTATAGTCTATGGGACTTAACTGCGGGGTCATCAGTTCTAAACTTACAAACTACTTATGAACTACTTACGAACTAGGACGGCACAAATATCCATGCCCGAGGGGGGATTCGACCCCCCGACCGTAGTGGCCGTGCAGACCGTGACTGGAGCGCCTCAGTCTCCTCGACCACCGCGGGCGGCTTGGTAACTTTGGGACTTTCGATATTCAATTTCATTCTATGTTCACAAATACCTGTATCCGTTTTGATGCTCGTTATGAGCTCTGGATTATTTGTTGCTAAGAGATCAAGTGTGTTTTCACATCCATTTACAATTCAAGTTGGCTCATGAACTAATTGTTCGAGTAATTCTCAGAGAATGCGTTGAGTACAATTTCGGACGATATTTTATGCCTACCTCCTGATTTGAAAATATAATTTCGCCAACAGATCGAGGGTAAATTAGCCTCCTAGTTTCCAGACTTCACAGAAGCTTTCCTGCGAAACTTGTAGGGTAAGCACTCCTGGCAGACAGGATATTGTGTTGACATGGCTTAGCCACAGTCTAGGGCAGTCTTCTTCACCCTGTGAGTCGCAACCCACAGGGAGGTCGCAAAGCCTCCCTAGCGGGATCGCCACCATATGAGGATCTACGTTTATCGTAAAATAACAAGGGGTTGAGTAATTCAGAAACGTATGCCTAAGTGAAATTTATTTAATGTTAAAATTGCGGAGTTCATTGTGTAACATGAAATTTGAATTGAGTAGATCATACAATGTTTTATAAAATCGTGTATTAATCATTAATAAGCGCAAAACCTGATAAATGTTTCCATAAACAAATCGATAGGTTGAGGAACATGAATTCTGAATTAATCGAAACAAATGGTTATACTACTTTACACATTGTAAAAAATTAGTAAATAGATAAATAAATAAATAAAATAAAAACAAAAATTAAAAGATATAAAAATCTAACAAATTCTGAATCAAAGAATTTAAACCGTATAGCGTTTATTTTACGTTAATGATAAAACTGGGAATAAGGAACTGTTGTTTTTGCTCGAGCTTATATTTTTTGGTGTGCCTTGCATATTTATTTTTCTATTTCGTAATTAGGTGGCCGGTTGATTATATTGCTGATATCAATTATCAAGAAAGAAGAGAATAAAGAACCCCAACTCTGAGTTCCTGACAAAAAATTGTTAATTTTGTAAAAATATCTACTTATAGGAAAATACTGCTGTTCTCAAATTGCATGTTCTCTCAAATTTGTATGTATTATATCAGTAAATACTTACCAGTTTTTTCTTTCTTATACGACAAGGTACCGAATCCCTTACAATTTCTTGCATGGTTGGTTTTCTTAAGTGACTGAACGCATTTTACATGTTTTTCGAACCACAATTTTTTTTTTTTCGAGGCTTGTACGTACACGAAGGAACCCATGACTTTTTGTTTGATGGCTTGACGCCGGTCTAATGGGATTGAACTGCGCCAGTGCCAAAACTGTGAGTGGGGTGGGGTCCGGACAAACGCCTGGTTGGAGACGGTGTTCCACGTTCCAACACGAGATCAAGTATTAATATAACCTACTTGTCTGCTATATTTTTGTTTTTCATTTATTAATTTTTTAATCTACACATTTCGGTAATGGCATTTATTATATTGGACGCCTAATTTTAGGCACTTTATAACACTATACGATTTCGTTCACCTCTAAAACCTAGTGCACTGCCTACCGGACAGTCATCACTCTTAGTTTCATGCTTCATGCTGCCGTAATTCAGCAGAATTGTGTAGCACCATGATGGCAGACCTATTGCGAAATGCTTCAGACATATCTGTAACTGAAATTACTTTATGTAATCATTCTAAATTTTGGACGAATTCCACTTTGAGATAGTAGTTCCACAATAAATAAGCTGCAATATGTGTTAGTGCTGATATCTTGTTTCATATCATTAACTGGGTTCCATACCCGCGAACAAGTTTTGGTCTTGATGAAATTTCCTTGGGTTTCCAGTAGCATCATGTGGTTTACTACCCCTGACGTTTCAACCGAGATGTCCTCGGCCATTGTCAAGTGGTTGACTGTCTAATGATTGCTGTTGTCTGAGACTCACTGGTGTTCCGTGACATGATCGTAAAAGGAAATGTTTTGGTAGCGTGCCTGCCACACCCGCTTCAACCTCCTAATCGTCGAGTTTCCGAGCTGTGCTCAGCTGCAAGCTGCCGTCTCTATTTGTCAGCTATTTTGACCTCAACCGCCTCTTTTAATACACTATATCAGAAACTGTTCGTTCTAGTAATTATGGATGTCTTTTCAAGTGCATGCAATCATTCGACGGTCAACCATTCGACAATGACCGAGGAGATCTCGGCCGAAACTTGATGGGTAGTAAACCACATGACACGGTTGGAAACCCTACAAAATTTTATGAACGCAACTCGCAGCGGAAAAATGCATTCAAAAATTTTGGCCTGTCTTTATTTTTGAAACAAAATGACCAACACCGTGATTCACAACCAATCCTATCATCCAATAACCCAGAAAGGAGCAAGTTCCAGATTTCTACTACACCGATTAATTATAACACCGATGACTAAACAAGTCTACACAGAAGAACTGGACACAATAAAACAAATTGTACAAGAAAATGTGTATGATACAAAAACAATAGAATACACAGAAAATTACAAAAACAGGCAACACACAGTCACAAAATTGCCATACACAGAGATGAAACACTGCACACAACAAACCAATACACAGTAAGCAACAAATGTCACATAATGACTTACAACAACAAGATGACACACAGAGTGGGCAACATACTTAAGAAACAAGGGCTGCATATAGCATACAGAATCATCAACACAATACAGAACAGACAGGAAAACATTCCACCAACACTGACAAGTACAACCAATCAGGAATATATCAGCGTGCTAGTTGGGTCAGACATGCAGAAGTTTCAAAGCAAAATACACGGAACACCTCAGAGAATTAAAAAGTAGCAGGTGTCACTCAACATTTGCTGAAAATCTAATAAAACAAATTCACACCCCAAAAAACATATAAATTGACCTAAAAATTCTCAAAACCAGCAACATCTTATTCCGAAAACTAACAATAGAAGAAAATTATCACATTCAGAAAACAATAGCCCAAGGTAAGAAAGTACTCAACGAATACACATCACTCTTTGAGACCATAAAAGAAGTATATAAATGAATCCCACCACCACATTACAGCTGACAGCACGCCCCCCCCCCCCCCCCACACGCAAAACATTTTTCTCTCCTCTCCCCCCCCCCCCTCACTCTCTCTCTGTCCCTCTCTGTTTCACACGACACACACACACACACACACACACACACACACACACACACACAACACAAACAAAACCACACACACACACACACACACACACACACAAACATCGCCAGTATCGAAACCATTCAAAATTCGCATACCAAATGAGACACCCCACAGAAACAAATGAACATGATACAGCCACCACAACAAGACAAATGACGACATAAACAGGGCCAATTCACAACAAGAAGCGCACTAAACGTCATAAAATATGAGATCACGCCACAAATAATCAAGCACCAACAGCACAATTAGAATTAAGGAAGGCACTAAACAGCGAAATATAACGGTATTTCAACATAACTTCTAGGCGAATGTATAATAAATCAATTAGTTTTCGTAAATAAATACATCTTGTTGTTTGCAGATGACATGCTGTGGAAACATTTCATTCCTCAATCACAGCAGATGCAATTCCGGAGCATGACGTAATGTAAGTAGCGTAATAAATTGGGCCTAATATCAAACAAAATTGTCAAATCTAACAACTCGTCTAAATGACTGCATAACCAAAAATCTGTAACAGGTTATTCTGCAAAATAAAAGCCAAAAACCCACGGAATAAGGCACAATAAGTGCCGAAACATGTTTGGGGATTAAAGCAAGGTATCTTGTATTAGGCGGATTTGACTACACATCTAATTATGAGAAATGTTTATTTTGCTTAAATATATAATAAACAGGTTCTCATTAAAAATGGGAAAATTTATTTAGTTTGTTTTTTAAAATAATTCACGACTGAAGGGGGTAGCAAAGTACCGTACTATCTGGATGTGCCTCGTCTTATAATTGAGAAGTTAAAGTTACTCCGACACACACTGTTTGAAAGAATGTGTCATGCTTGATTTGAGTCGCGGCGGTAGTGGACAGGACAAAGCCTCCCTTCCCTCGTCTGGACGATGTGGAGCTCATAACGGCGCTGGCGGTCCGAGCACGCGCCGCCAGCGCCTCGGCCTGTTAGCCGGCAGTCGGCGCTTCTTTCTGCCACGTGCTCTGTCGAGATTCCACCCTCCCTTCCGGCGCCTGCAGCAGGGCCGATAAATCGTGCGCAACCCGGCTTCCTCCCCCCCACTCCCTTCTTCCCCCCCCCCCCATCCTGTGAGTCGCCTGGACAGGGCAGCGACCTTTACGCTACTTCACCCCCTCCTGCCAGCTCCCTGTTGCCTCCGTGACCTGTTGTATCTCTCACTTTCTATGGCCCCTTTTATTATTTCCTTATTTTGTTCTCCAGTTCTTGGCAAACTTGCCCCGTCGCACGAGTTGTGAGGCCGCAGCCCGCGCTATCTGAAAGTAAAGGAGGGCTCCCCCCGTAAAAGTCTAACACGTGGAGCTCCTGCCCAGGTTCACATAACTTAAGCTGCTTGTTGCACCTGCTCTGCCGTTCCTTTGCGGTGCAAAACTGCGGGCAAGGGGCTAATGGAATGAGTGTGTAAACAGTATGGAACATAAACTACAATCTGACAAGGTAGTATTGCATCTATTAGTTGTATTTGCGGTGGATAACTGTTATGAGATTCATTTGAGTCTGTAAACGTCATAGTCAAGATCTGTTAGATTGATGCCTTGTTTTCGGTCAAAAATATTATGCTTCCTGTGGTGTCTTCATTTCCTTCCGAATAAAAATCAAACACAAGTTATATAGCATTATTATTGCAATTCCATTGTACAACCACCTCCTAAAATATTTATCTTAAGTTCTGAAACATCTCCGGTACCTCATGGAGGTATTGCTCGATAATTAGACATTTATTTAACAGGTGAATGTAAGTAACATATTTATAGACTTGAAATGACCCTGATTCATCAACCTCAGTTAATAAAAGCGACACAATTATTGTAAATCCTACCAAAGTAAGTTGAACTCATTACTTTTGGAAGTTATCAGTGGCGGCAGGTGCTGCAGATAACTGGGGGTTCACTGCTTTAAGTGCCGGATGGTGGTAGTGGCTTTCCATCCCCCGATCGGCGTCCAAAGAAAATTTGGACAATTTTGCGGCCCACCTCTGCAAGTGGCGCCGGGGGAAAGCGCCCCAGTTGCCCCCCCCCCCTCCCCTTAACATATATTTTCGTTACAAGATCTGCAGAATGTCTTAGTTCAGCCGGCCGCTGTGGCCGAGGTGAGTGAGGCGCTCCAGTCACAGTCAGCACGGCCACTACGGTCGGGGGTTCGAATCCCCCCTCGGGCATGGATATTTGTGCCGTCCTAGTTCGTAAGTAGTTCATAGTTTGTAAGTTTATGGACTGATGACCCCGTAGTTAAGTCTCATAAGCTTAACAAACATTTGAACATTTTGATCTTAGTTCAGCTTGTTTGCGTTTACTTCAACTCGAGCTGAGGCGTCGGCCTACCAAGTTTCTTTACACATAAGTTTTAATGGTTTGGTCGCACTGCTTTTTATTTTATCATTACGCGTTTCGATACATCATCATCAGATAAACTTTTTTAAAACAATGGTAATTAAAATACATCTTATTGGAAATGACTAACTAAATTATAAACCACTATCGTGGATGTCTAGCGAAGGTGTTGAACTAGATTCTCATGCCAAAAAAGAAAAGAAAAAAAAAGTTTATCTTGTGATGATGTATCGAAACGCGTAATGATAAAATAAAAACCAGCGAGACCAAGACATAAAAAAAAAAAAGCCAGCCAACGTATGGCCGCTTGTCCGCAAAAAATGAAAGGTTTCAGGAACCAAGTGATCAGTTTCTTTATTTCACACTTTTGTTCTAAGCTTAAAGCCGAGTAAGATACTGAATGTTGTTCATTTTCTTTTGATAATTAACACCAAGAACATACTAATGTGCACATGAACACTAAAGCATAGTAACTGATTACACTCTTAAGTGACTGTAAAAAATGAATTTGTTACGATGAAGAGACAAGCTACCTTCGTATCACGTGACACTGTAATCAGCATCCACACCTAACCTTACGCATGTGCAAAGGCTTTCTCCCCCACATCTTTTCAAACAATTCAATACTTGTTACAATGAAGAGGACAAATATCATTTTCTCTTAAAATCGCGACACATTTGCTAAAACGTCCAAATACGTGGCAAATAACCATAAAAAAACCATCGCTGTTTCCGTACCTGTTAAAAAGAAGACTCGATTAAAAAAAATTGTATGCAGTCAGTATCTAACCCACTAAATTTGACGGCGCAACGCGATGCCACTAACCACGCGGCTATTTTTGCTTGATGGAGAGTAGTGACTTCAATATTATTCATGATCGAATCTTCTGAAAGCCTTTACAGTTGATGCGTCTTTAATTTGTAGTTATAAAAGCCGGCCGCGGTGGCCGAGGTGACTGAGGCGCTCCAGTCACGGTCAGCACAGTCACTACGGTCGGGGGTTCGAATCCCCCCTCGGGCATGGATATTTGTGCCGTCTTTAGTCTTAGCTAGTTCATAAGTAATTTGTAAGCTTAGGGACTGATGACCCCGTAGTTAAGTCCCATAAGTTGTACAAACATTTGATTTTGTAGTTGTAAGATATTTGATCAAAAATGTGTTTTGATGACTCTTCAATATAAAGGGCGGGTGTTGCCTTAATGATTTTCCGATACGCAAGACGAGCAGTAGCTACATTGTCTTTGCTTCGCGACCATTCGTGCGCAACCGCCATACTCGAGTAGCCAGAAGCCGGCGTCTCTACCAGCTCCAACGTCAATGTTAAGAACTGAGTTTCCCCTTGCCCTTCCTTGTTGCAGGAGAGCCTCATAGGGATTCAGAAGAGAATCTGAACCTCAGCCGCGCATGCGCATTGCAAAGCTGCGGTCATTGCCGCATATATCAGCGGCCGCGCTACAACTCGTATACGTGGTCTCTGCAACCTAAAACGTTTCTCATGCGATAAAAATACTTTATTTATGCAATTACCTTTTTCTCAGGGTGAGCGTTTTAGGAAGTTCACTGAACCAGTAACCACGCGCCGGTACTGGAAGTTAGTATTCATTTTAAGCTTTCATTTCACACTGGAAATATCCGAGATGAGCGTTGGCTCAGTAATGTATATGTTACCTTTGTGACAAAATTCTCACGGTAATGATGCAAATCTGTAACGTGTAAGATTGTCCTCTATTATCAATAAAACTGTGCATGATACTCTGTGCTGCATTCAGAGAAATAGAGCATGACTATACTATAATTGTGGTATGGCGTAGAAATGTTGCTATGAGCGTTGCTTCGAGGGGGTGCTTTTCTACTATTTGTAGTATACATGCTTTAAAGTACTTTCCCAAAATACTTATGCTGTGGTGAAAGGTGTATTGACAAAAAATTTTGCTAGATTGATGAAATTGAATATACGAAACGAAATATGGAAAATAGGCGGAATGTGGAGGTAACAATAATAAATAAATAAATAAAAGTCTTAAAAGTTAGCGGCATGTAAGTTGCAAAAGGAAGGAGAATGTAAGGTGCAATAAGTAATTCTGTAACACAAACGCATGTAAGGGATGTGATATAAATTATCGACCCTAAGGGAAACTAGATTTTAATGAAACACAAGCGTCTGGCATATACATCATGATTCTGTATTGTTCTAGGTAACACAAATATTTATAGCTAAAGCGAAATTATACTTTACAGGATATGTAAACGTATTTCTAAATGATTATATAGTGCCCACTTTCCCCACCTGGTTGGATAAAGTAGCCAATCCTCTGTTACTATCAGCATATAGACTGTTTTGTTTAAAAATGGGTAGGCATATAACATTTATTTCAGCATAATTATTAGAGGAAGAATAACAATACATATGAGAAGGAAACGTGTTGCACTATGTTGTTGGAAAGAAGTTCAACAAATGAGAAGTGTTCCAAGGCGTTTAGCTGCGGTGCGCATCTCAGTTCGCCGTCAGAGGTTCGAGTCCTCCCCCGTGGAAAGGTGTCTTTGTTGTCCTTAAAATAAGTTAGTTTAAGTAGTTTGCAAGCCTAGGGACTGAAGACCAGAGTAGTCCCAAAGTCCCAAAGATTTACAAACATGTGAACATTTGCATTTGTAACTAGTATTCTTTGATTTAGAAACTTTTTCATTGTGTTGATCATGAGATATTTTTGCAGAAGTTCTAACATTGTGAAGTATATGGAGTAGCTCACAATTTGTTCAACTCTTACTTTAATAACAGTCGCGGCGGAATAGCCTTGCGTTGCGCATTGGGGTTCCGTGCTGCGGTACGCGCGGCCGTTCTCCGTCGGGATTTCAAGTCCTCCCTTGAGCATGGGTGTACGTGTTGTCCTTAGGTTAGTTTACCTTAGTTTAAGTAGTTTGTAGGCTAGAGGGTAATAACCAAGCAGTTGAGTCCCATAAATTTACGAACATTTCATTGAACTTTAACAACAGACAGCTGATTGTGATCCACCGTATTGTTGAAATTGGCTGTGATATGCACTCACAATGAGGAAGAGTTAAGTGGGGGGGGGGGGGGGGGAGGTGCTCCAGGGTTCTGTTCAGTGGCCACTGTTCGCATTTATATAATTTATATGCCCTCAAGTATAACGGGTAACTGTAAGATATATTTTGTTTGCCGATGACACTAGCTTGATAGTGAAGTACGTTGTTGGCAATATTGATACAGCATCAAATAATGCAGTTAAAGAAATTATTTTATGGCTCGTAGAAAATAAACTGATGATAAATCACGGTAGGACTCAATTTTTAAAGTTACTAAAACATAATTGAATAAAAACTGACATGTCAGTCACACATAATGGCTTATGATAAGTCAGACTAAAGAGTTCACTTTTCTAGGCGATCAAATAGGTAGTAAGCTGTCGTGGAAAGCCTGTGTTCAGAATCTTGTTCAAAAATTTAATGCTGCGTTTTTTACTATTCGAATAGATTCTGAAGTGATAGTGTAACACGAAATTAAGTTTACTTTGATGAATTTCATCCTCTTATGACGTGTGGTGTTATTTTTTGGGGTAAATCCTCTTGTTCAAATAGGAAATTTATTGCGGAGAAACGGGCTTTCCCGGAAATATCTGAAGTAAGCTCCCGTACCGCTTTTCGACCGCTGTTTTGTAGCCTGGGAATACTGACATTCGCCTTCCAGAAAATATTGCCTTTATTTTTGTTTGTTTTAATATTGAGTTATTCCCAAGAGTTAGCAGCTTTTACATAGTTAAAACTAGAGACAAATGGAATCTTAATTTGGATCAGTTCTACTTGACCCTTACGCAGAAAGATGTGCATTATTCAGCCGTTATTGGAGAGCCACGATAATATTGATACGTATTTACATAGGGGAACCTTAGGCAGAATTAAAATGTGTGTTGTGGAGGGAGAGGTGCCTTAAGACAGTCCATGCAGTGGCAGCATCCATTAATTCATGGTGGTTCAGTGGTTATAGCGCCTGCCGACTTCACAGGAGGTCTTGCGCTCGAATCCCGGCCGTGACAAAAATTTTAATTCATGCCTCTCATTCAGTTCAGTACTTCTAATATGCCTTCATTAGGCGGCTTTGACTGAAAAGTCCGTTTTCATTGACAATGAATAAATATTACACAGTGAATGAGGTTAATTTACATTACGCAAAAGAAACTGTTACTCCCACATAGTGGCTGGTTGTCGGTGTACTTTAATTTCTTCTCCAACGATTACTTCTGCGACGAGAGTAGAATATATAAATTTTTTCTTCGATGTCACAAATTTGCAATTGATACTCGTAAGAACAGTGGCATGTCGCCGCGCCGTATAACGTCACACTAGTCCAACCATGTAAGAGACTCTCATGTATACTGATGCGAAATCTATAAACCCGGACTGATGACTCTGCTGTTTAGACCCCTTAAAAATCCTAATCCCCCTTTTGCACAAAAAAAACAATAAACCATTTACTGGCTTCAAATACGGCGATAATTCAAATCAAATGTTCGTAAAGCCTATGGGACTTAACTACGGGGTCATCAGTCCCCAAACTTACAAACTACTTATGAACTACTTACGAACTAGGACGGCACAAATATCCATGCCCGAGGGGGGATTAAACCCCCGAGCGTAGTGGCCGTGCAGACCATGACTGAAGCGCCTCAGTCTCCTCGGCCACCGCGGCCGGCTCGGCGATAATTCAATCCATCGTTCCTCATATCTCATTGGTTACATGAAAATGGCACGAACCGTAGTGAGTTCCCAACCGATGACACGGGAAAACACTCGTTCCGACTGCGTGCCGAACTTTAGCCGGCTTCAGGACTGAATACGGCATCCACATCTCATATGCGGTCACAATCGATAAAACGAACCTCCCATTTATACCGTTAACACGGGTCAAACATTCCCTGTCGAAATGCCACGCTCATAAGCTGTTGGTGGTCAACTGTCAGCAATCACGGGTCAATTCGAGATGGGGATACCACTCCTCGGCTTTGACCCGTGACATAGTCGTGTCGCGGCCAACGGGAAAAACGGGCCCCAGCGCGGTCGTCTTGCCACGTAAGCAAGGTAGTTCCGAGCCGGCACGATCGCTAGCCGATTGGCCGGCCACCGGGGCACGGCCCACTGCGTCATAGCGGGCAGCCACAGAGCTAGCGATCGCGCCGGCTCCGAAATACCTTGCTTACGTGGCAAGACGACCGCGCTGGGGCCTGTCTTTCCCGTTGGCTGCGTACTGTGTTGTAAGACGTCATTGCTGCGCGGATGTTTCGAATATGAGTAAATTACATCTTTTGAAATTTGTTATTAATTTACCTTCTTCATATGTTTCTTTCTTGTATAATACACGTAGCTTTTGAAGTTGTAGGTGTTATTTGCTTCTGTTTTTTTATTTTATTTTATTTTTTTTTTTTATTTTTTTACTACCGTATGTTTTGTCAGTAAAATTTGAAAAAGGGAGGTTCTGGTCTCTGGCGGCCTACAGTCATGTCTTTAAAATTTGGTGCTGATCGGTTGAACGGTTCGTCTTAAAAACAGGGAACACGTTACGGACAGACAGACGGACGGAGAGACAGACAGACAGACATACTTACATCCCAAAATCGCCATTATTTTTGCAAATATCTTTGAAACGCTACGAGATATGAAAAAAAAACATAACTGAGCAAAGTTGTAGAGAATTTTCTCCTTTACAAATTTGGTTATTCAGTTTTCGTGTCAGGTGAATGGTTAAGCCGTTATTTTCATTTACATTTCGAGCTGTCAAATGATGATCGCAAAGGCCCATGTTTAGTGTTACTACCGTAACCTAAAGTGGGCCAAAAATTGAATACAACATCGAATAGGTATTCACTTGTTATCTTACCTCACTTCAGGACAATGCTGGCAGTATTAGCAATACTAAATTTCGTGCACTCCGCTTATAATGACCTTGTTGTCAACTGAAAGTTCAGTTCTTACCTTCACTTCCGTTGGCAGTTAGTGACTGCGGGAAATCGAAAACGGTGATTGTCTTCAGGAGGAAGTAAGCTCATCGCGGAAGGAGTCTGCAGCCGTTAAGGGTGTGTGTCGACAGTTGCGCGAGTTAGGCACCCCGCGCCAGCAGTTAACGGCGCCGCATTACCCACTTAGTAACTGAGATCCTCTCACCACCAACGTCTGCCGGTGTCCAGAGTCTTCCTAGCGGTGGAGGGGAGTGGCAGGAAACAGGTTCCTAGCGAGAAACTACGGCGCGAATAGGAGGCGAAAACAAGTTGTCTCCTCGGCGCAGACAAGACTCACTGTTCCTCTGTTGGCTGGAAACAGTGAAGTATTTCTAATGTATGTAGACATATATCTCTGTTATTATTGCATTACTAGAGAATAGTAACCGTGGGAATGTATCGTTAAAGGGTGATAGTGCTACAGTTAATATATTAATTAAAAATACCACACATACAATAGAGATTTGGGAGTGGAAGGGGTGGTGTTTAATTTTTGGCCTACTTTAGGTTACGGTAGTAACACTAAAAGTGGGCCTTTGCTATCGTCTTTTGACAGCTCGAAATTTATATGAAACTAACGGCTTAACTATTCATCTGGCACGAAAATTGAATAACCTAATTTGTAGAGGAGAAAATTTCTCTACAACTTTGCTGCCTTTTTTTTTTCTTTTTTTTTTTTAATATCTCGTAGCGTTTCAAAGATATTTGCAAAAATAATGACGATTTTGGGATGTATGTATGTCTGTCTGTCTGCTGTCTCTCCGTCCGTCTGTCTGTCCGTAACGTGTTTCCTGTTTTTAAGACGAACCGTTCAACCGATCAGCACCAAATTTTAAAGACATGATTGTAGGCCGCCAGAGACCAGAACCTCCCTTTTTCAAATTTTACTGACAAAACATACGGTAGTAAAAAAAAAAAAAAAAAAAAAAAAAAAAAAAAAAAAAAAAAAAAAAAAAAAAAAAAAAAAAACGTCGTTTGTAATATAACTGTAATTGCAAACGAACAGTTCATCTGATACGAAAATTGAATAACCTAATTGGCAGAGGAGAAAATTCTCTACAACGTAGCTCCCTTATGTTTTTTTTTCATATCTCGTATCGTTTGAGACATATTTGCAAAAATAACAGAGATTTGACATCCTCCATTGAATTAACTAAAACCAGTCGTTAGGAGATGTCACGTAAAATTCCTCGCGCAGAACTATCTGCGGCATACGCCATTTGCGCGTATTTGATGATTTTCTTATTGTAACTTACACGTTGTCATTTCAAAGCAATGGCGCACTGAAGAATTAACAAAAACACATCGTTCTTCGTACGATAAATGATAATCTAATGTCTACAAATGCCATATTAGCATCAGTTAACAACGGCCATCAATAGTATGAGATTATAGGATTTATCTTCTGATTGATTGCCGTAACGTAGGGGGGCGGGGCAGGAGGCTAAGCGCCCTCTGTAATACAAAAGCTGAGCCAAAGATTCAACGAACAATCAAGAACGAACCGAAACAACGACCGCGAAGAATAGATCTAACTGGAAAAAAAAAGTAGTGGGCAAGGCGTTAAACTATGATGCCAGAGGTCGGTGGTTCGGAACCCGTCACTACCTATTTTTTTCCTAAAAGGGTTTCAGACACTGTTATCAATTAATTTTTTATTATTTAGATTATTATTTTGGTCCAAAATGTTTGCAAAAACTTATAACACTACAAATCTAAAGTGGGCCGTAAAACACGTCAGTGAGACTTTTTTAAAGAATGTTTATAGACTTAATTCAAAAACCTGTCGAATACGACACTATTTCTGTCCCCAAGTGGGTCCCAAAATCTAGTTCGGGCTATCTCCGTCACAGGAGGATGTACTTGCACCATAAAATAACTAATGGTTCAGTAAAACAAAAAGTATGCGCAAGTGAAATTTATTTAATGTTAAAATTACTGAGTTTCTTCTATAACATCACTTTTGAATTTGATTGCGTGAATGTATGTGTCTCTTTTTCTGATTAAATGCCATGGCCGAAAATTTAAGTTGTGTGAATGTGATCATTTATTTTCGTGCCTTTCAGCAGCTCAGAAACCCTCTTTGCGGCGAGTTGTTATCTAGCCTCCATTATAATACAGTGTGTTAATGATGAACAAGACCAAAGCCTGAAAACTTTTTTCAGAAGCCAATCAATATCCGAAAGAACAAGACACAATAAGTAATTCTAGAAATTTCGGGAAAAAAATCTACTTCTTTTGAAATTGGCTATACGGTAGGACCTTCCTTACTAAGCATAATTCTAAATCTTGCCTGAAATGCGGAACATTCGTTAGGCAAAACATATTTTTCTGTTGGAAATCACGTAAAAATAGGATGAAAAAAAAAATCGTCCGACAAATTAAAAGAAAGTTGTAGCAAACGAAAGAAGATTAAATTTGTTTTCCTTGAGATAACATAGTTTTGTTTCGTTTCCTGAGGAAGGGAAGGGGACGTCGCCAGAATGTTTTTACTTAGAAGGGGATGACCATAATGCTTTTACCTGGAAGGGGTTAGCCAGAAAAATGTTACTTGGAATGGGGTCGCATATTCTAAGATTGAAAAACACTGCTGTAGAGTGAGATTTGAGAACAAGACTGAAATACGCAATGATCATTGCACAGTAAAGGAAGAAATTGTCTTTCCTAGAGTCAAAAATGAAAACTACAGCCACGGCTGTTCTGGCAGACATTTAAGTCAAACACAGTCGTAAAACGAACGCCGTTTTTGACTTATTGGTATTATTATCCAAACCTATGTTTTAAATTGTGCCTCTACAAAAGTATATGTTCTCATACATATCACAACACGTCATAATTATGTGTACCACGTCACTATATTAAGCCCCTTGAAAATGTTGTAAAATACGCCATGTCTTGTAAAATGTGGCATTAGATACATATGTTACCAGCTTTTATCATGTAGCAAGTGCCAGGCCATGTTGTGAAATGCGCCATATCAAATGTTCAAATATTTGTTAAGCTTATGGGACTTAACTACGGGGTCATCAGTCCCTAAACTTACAAACTACTTATGAACTACTTACGAACTATGACGGCACAAATATCCATGCCCGAGGGGGGATTCGAACCCCCGACCGTAGTGGCCGTGCTGACCGTGACTGGAGCGCCTCAGTCACCTCGGCCACCGCGGCCGGCTGCGCCATATCATGTGGTTACTCTTTGTGTAGTGATGGGGCGCACGACGTTATGTAGTAATTTGGCAAGCATCACATTACGTTTCATAAAGTAATTCGTCATTTCATTTCAAATAGTGCATGAGGCACCTTTTCACTGGATATGTGGTTTTTCTAAAAACGTAACGTGATGCTTGATGTCCAGGTGTATAAGTTCACGGTAAACTCTCCAGTGCTAATGGGGATGCTCGTATCATAAACGTCTATGTATGATGGATATGATGGTTTTCTAAAACACAATAGTGTGGGTCTAGAAATTCAGACTCGACAACTTGTACTCTTGTTACGAAGAACGATGCGAGCAGTCAATGTTGGAATCAGCCTTTGGGATCCAAGAATTAATTGCGCTGGATTATTCCAGTACGTGATTCAAAATGAAATAGCCACCACATTTGAACTTGCACAAGTGTGCAGCACACTTAAACGAAATCAGACAGATCGTTAAGCAGCACTGAGCTCACGGTGATTCAGTTCAGCATGAATGAGGTGCCGGTACTCAAATGTTCAAGTGTCTAGAAATCTATCGGACCAAACTGCTTGGTCATCAGTCCGTAGCTTACAAACTACTTAAACCTAGGTAAACTAACCTACGGACAAACACACACACACCCATGCCCCAGGGAGGACTCGAACCTCCACGGCGAGAACTGCTTTAGAACGCTCAGCCACTCCACCGCCGCTACTGCAGACGTTCATGATACGAGCATACCATATACAGGGTGTTTCACTAAGTGTGTTTGGCTCTGTAACTTATGAAATAATAGGTGACGGGAAATTTTAATGCGGTAGGTAAACACAAGAAATGTTACACTTTCTGCGGAGCTATGAACATAGTTTATTGTATCATTTTTCAAAGAGTTACAGCACAAAGATCTAATTTTTAAATGGAACAATAGTTTTTTCTACCCTGCATTGGATTCGTTGAAACCAGCTGCGTCCAAATCAATTTAAACTACAATCCCATCACTGTTAGTTTGGGAGCTACAACCCTTCAAAGGTTAGGGGGCGGAGGCTACGACAGCGTAGCCCCTGGGGCACGGCCCACAGTCTCATAACCACCAGTCAGTGTTAGGTGCATGCAAAAATAACAACAGCTGTCATTTGGAATGACATGTGCTGAGTTCCTCAGTACGAAGACTTGTTAGATTCCATTCTCCACACACATACACACACAAACACACACACACACACAAATGGCAAGCTACATCCTTTTCAACCCGCTATCTCTGCTGACAATTTTATCTCCTTCCATAGTTTTTATCTGCCGTGCCCCCCATCCAGAGTCCCCCAGTACTAAATTATTACACTTCGACTGCTCAGAATGAGTACTATTTATACCTTCCCAGTTAATTCATTACTGGTAGAAGTTGACCGATTCGTTTGAGTTCAAGCCGGTGCATATTCTCACTATAGAAAAGATTACTGACAGTCAGTGTGTGTGTGTGTGTGTGTGTGTGTGTGTGTGTGTGTGTGTGTGTGTATCTATCTATGTATCAGAGAGAGAATGTGGTAAATTCCACTGCAACTTTCTTACAAAAATCTTGCATAAAAATTGAGAAGCTGTAAGCGTCAATACCTGTCTTGACAACTATCTAAAACGATATTCAAATTATCTATAGAAAGAAGGCATAAAAAGCTGATATAAAACAATCAGAGTAATTGCAAAGTTTAATTTCGCATTAATTATACTGTATATTATACTCGATGTATCGAGTGCTCTATCACAGAAAATTGTATCTCAAATATTATGAATAATCTGAAAGATTATGTAAAAGTAATTTGGTATTGTGAATAGCATTGATATGAAATGCAAATTGTTTTTAATTAATGAAGTCCTAGTTTTCATTTTCAAACTGAAACTTATATTCATTGCAGTAGCTTCAATTTCATTTCTCACATTTTGCCTACATGACTGCTACTCCCTTCAAGAAACAGAGCAATTCTGGTAGGGATTAATGCTTGTGTAACTCGAAAGGAATACATTGTAGAACGATTCCTCCACGCAACAGAGTATGAAAAGTTCATAAATTATACTTCTAGCTCACTTTATTTCACAACGAAACAGGCAGGAAAAGCGAGTAGTGGAAACGTAAACAAGCACCACATAGCGCCATAGTTATAGCGCCATTTTCTTCGACCTGCATTGACACTTATTTCGTGTTGCCAACATTTTCTGAAATATACTCAGTGGAATCAGTTTATTAAAACACTGCAGTCTCTATACTTGAACAATCAACTATACACTAGGAGAATAATAGTTTGGAGAAACCATCAAGTGTCTGGCGTTGTCCGTTGTGAGCTAGTTCTTAGCAAGTTCTGTTCATTTTTGAGGAAGTGTTTGATTACCAGCTGCACCTGCAAGTGCTTGAGTAACTTACACGGTGCACAGCGACGTAATGTGTGTAG
Organism: Locusta migratoria; assembly: GCA_026315105.1. Taxonomy (NCBI): domain Eukaryota; kingdom Metazoa; phylum Arthropoda; class Insecta; order Orthoptera; family Acrididae; genus Locusta; species Locusta migratoria. The sequence continues at coordinate 399,515,246 of CM048746.1, forward strand.
TCTGCCTTGCAAGGGCCTTCTGTGGTAAGACGTAACGTTTTCCTAACGTCTTTTTTTTAAACACAAGCGGCAGTTAATGTTCTAGAGTAGTAATGCCGTTACTGGGATGCGACGAAATAATTTCGGTACGACATCAGTTTTCATAACTTATTTGCCTAATTGAAATGCTGATTTGTTCTTGTGTATTTGACGTAATAGTACCAAATTTCATCGTCGATTGGATATCTGTGCTGCTTTAAAAAAATTCAAATGTTTGTTCAGCTTATGGGACTTAACTACGGGGTCATCAGTCCCTAAACTTACAAACTACTTATGAACTAGCTTATACTAAAGACGGCACAAATATCCATGCCCGAGGGGGGATTCGAACCCCCGACCGTAGTGGCCGTGCAGACCGTGACTGGAGCGCCTTAGTCCCCTCGGCCACCGCGGCCGGCAGTGTTGCTTTAATGCCGCTAGTTGGTCGTGATGGATATATTTGGGTGGTATGCTATAACACAAGGGTGTGGGCCTAGAAATTCAGACTCGACGACTTGCACTCTTGTTACGAAGAACGCTGCGAGCAGTCATTGTTGGAATCAGCCTATGGGATCCAAGAATTAACTGCGCTGGATTATTCCGGGACGTAATTCAAAATGAAGTAGCCAACACATTTAAACTTGCACAAGTGTGCGGCACACTTAAACGAAATCAGACAGATCGTTAAGCAGCACTGAGCTCACGGTGATTCAGTTCAGCATGAATGAGGTGCCGGCACTCATAACTGTACTGCAGCCACAGCACTGACGTAACAATACCAAGAGTGCTTGTCAGCGAAACACCTTACATTTTCTTTTGCTAGTAACACAAAATACATGGCATACGTCGAGATGTTCGTTGAGCGTGCTATTACAAGACTCAAAATAAAATATCGTGAATACTTTTTGTCGCAAGGATTAGTTCCTTAGTCATTTGCTTACATTTCTGGTTTTGTTTGAGTAGAAAAAGTCATACGGATTCCATATAACTACAGCGTAGGAAGAATAATAACCTGCTAACATGCTGTAAAGAAGAAAAATCTCTACCGTCTAGTCCCCAATTATAGATCTACGAAATATGCCACTGTATTTAATATTATCAAGTTGAATTACAGACGTGCCTCGTTTGAAAGAAAAATGATACGCGTACGTACAAAGACTCACCATTCCTGATATAGAGCCTGTTTCCACAGAGCGTAAATGCACATTGATGATACATTCCCGTGTGATACTTTAGCGTGTTTCGACCTCACATGTTAGTGAAGTTTAGGTAAAACTAAAGTCGTGTGTCCTGAATGGCTGGGAGACCAGCCTCCTAAATGGAGAGGTTTCCCCTTTCCTTAGCGAAGTATATGTATTCTCTGGTGTCGTATGTTAAGTCTATGTGATTGTAATGTGTGTGTGTGTGTGTGTGTGTGTGTGGGTGGGTGGGTGGGTGTGTGTGTAGTGTCGTGTTCGAGATATTGTTAGAAGGGATTGAGCGATACATGATACTAGTACATAGCCTGCTCTTCGTAAAAGGAAAACACCAAGGGGGCTGCCGAGCTTAACGTTCAATCCGACGAGGGGATCACCATCAACAATATTCAATACCCTCACTCCATGAGACACTGCAGAAAGTTTTGGAATTTAATCCAGGACGGTGGTGATGAAGGACTTTACACCAGAACCGATTCTGTTCCATCTGCCGAAAGGAAAAGGGAAATTGTTAACAGCGTGATAAGGGCCGGACGGTCACCCATTTACTGGCCACGCAAGACGGTGCTTAACTTCGGTGATCTGGCAGCAAACAGTGTATTCAACTTTTTTTAATGCTAAATTAAAACTAGTGCATTTGACTTCTTCTTTCCTTTTTTTCTGTTACTTTTATAGACTTTTCATAATATTATTACTGGCGCCATAACCACCTTTTTATATCGTATGCTATACGACTGTTGATACGACCCTAGTGTTTCGTTTCTCGACTATTTTATTTATTTATTACTTTCTTATTTCGCGATATAGCGAAAGAAACCATTTCAGTGAGTTTTCAAGTTACTAGTCGTCACTACATTGGCCATGGATGCAAGGATGACTTGTGTCATTGCTTTCTACTTAGTTCTGTTGTCGTGTTTCCTAATTCCTTTGAATGTTGCATGATGTGTAAGCAGGCGAGTTGTGTAGCTACGAAGGATAGTACAGGCTGGAGAGTTGTGCCACTTTGAGTCAGGTTTTTCAGTTAAGATATGTCGATACGAGCTTTCCCTTGTCAGATCTTGAGAGTAGAGTCTTTGCGCGCGGTGTCGACAGCCAATGGTCGAGGATGGCTAGCGGTCGGCGTGGCCTTAGAGTCGTTGACGTGAAGCAGGCGTGCTGTTGGAGAAGAAGAAAATGTAACTATAATGTTCACTTCGGTGAAGCATTTTCAGGTGGATTGCTGCAGATTTCCTTGTAACGGAAATGACCGTTATATGAAAAGGTAGGTCATCTGCTGTCTGTATGCCACAATTGTGAGGAACTCGCAGTAGGTCAAAACTGAGCTCTGTGTGATGCATAGGGAACAATTTTGGTTTAGAAATGGGTTTCATTTGTTTTACATTTTGCGTGTGAACATTTTATTGTAGTGAAATTGAAACCACTTTGGTTAATTACTGGTTCTTGATTAGATGCGTACTTAATGGGGTTTATTCGTGTTGAAGTAAATTACTCAAGAAACTATTTGATATTTAATTTGTGCCTGTTTCAAATCTGTGAAATGTATCGTATTTCACTTAGTTCATTGAAGATGTGTAGATTCAGCTAAAGCATTTAGTGGTTGATACAATTTCTAATTCTCTTTTTAATGTGCTATCTGTGTACCTTTAAGATAGTCTTTTGGGGGTTTGTAAATGTCGTGATTTGTTTAATAATTGAGAGCATATGGAGGTCGATCAGCTGTTCTCCATCTTTATAGTGTCTTTGACCTCTTGAGAAACTTGTTCAAATGAAATTGTATCTTGTTATCGTGTTAATGATAGGGTGTTAGTATAACGTGATGAGGCTGTCACATTTATTTCATTTGAACTGCTCACTATATTAGTTCCTTAGTTCTCATGAGCAGCATTAATATTAATATGAACAAGTATGTTCAGTTTCTGCAGTAAGAAATTTGTTAAAAAGGCAAACTAAGGCCAGACTGAAATAGGCATTTCTCTGATCAGCTGGGAGGTTGGTTGCATGAAATTTTAGTGTGGTGCAGTAAAGACTGAATGTGGGGATCCCAACTGTTCCTAATAACGTGACAACAGGAATAATGCTTTAAATTATTAATTAATACTGTGTTTTACTATGATTTCAGAGTTCGATTAATTACATAATTGATGTGCGATGCTGGTTGCACTGAACATGTTCTTAAAGTAAATTTAATACATTTCTCATTGTTAATGTTACTGCACAGTGTGTGCAAAGGAGTGTTGCATCTTTCTAATGAATAAACCATTTTATTTCCTAACTGCTCTCTATTACGTCAGTACCCTGTAGAAATAGTTCCCCCTTTTATATTTTATGCTATATCTGTTTGGATCGCCATAACCTCAACTTCAAACTATTCTCATATTAAGCGTTACATTGAGCGTAAGCCTAATATGTTATTGTTTAGCGTGAAAACAGTTAATTGAAGTGTATACTTAGTAAGCAAAACAGGTAATATTTGTGTTCAATTTCTTCTTTCCAAACCAACACATGAGTTACGGTTTGCTACATAGTGTGAGCAACACTATGAAACGTAGCAACTGTAAGCATTTCAGAGAGATGACTGTTTATTTTGTCGACCCTTTCCAGGATTACGATTTCCTGACTTTCTCGCTTAGGCTAAAAAAAATTGTTATTGTTTGGCGTAATTGAGAGTACTTTGCATGACGGGTATCAACAGCTAAAATATATATACATATTTAAGAAACTTCCACACAGTTAAAAATTAGGTGTTAAAATTGTAAGAAACTGAATGAAAGTCCTTGGTCCACATGAGCTGTTACTTATTGGAGTCGTGAAGACCCGAACAACCGGTTTTGCAACTTACAGTTGCATCTTCAGGAGCTTTTTCCTGTACAAGATGAAAATTGTTTTAATAAATGAATATTTAGAATGAAAATTACATGTTAAAAACAAATAAACCGAACTAGTTATGTTTTTTTTGCCTGTAACTTCCTCATACATAACTAGTTCGGAATAGATTTCGGAACCAGGTTTTACAGTGTAAGACGTACCCAGGGGCAGATATAGACTCTGACCATAACTTGTTGGTTATGAACTGTAGGCTGAAACTAAAGAAACTACAAAAAAGTAGGAAAATACGGAGATGGGACCTGGATAAATTGAAGGAACCTGAGGTTCTTAAGAATTTCAGAGGGAGCTTCAGGCAACAATTGACAGAAACGAGGGAAAATAAAACAGTAGAAGAAGAATGGGTAAAATTGAGAGATGAAATAGTGAAAGTAGCAGAGGACAAAATAGGTAGGAAGTCAAGACCTACAAAAAATCCTTGGATATCACAGGAGATACTAAATTTAATCGATGAAAGGAGAAAATATAAAAATGCAGTAAATGAAACAGGCAAAATGGAGTACAGACGACTAAGAAATGAGATTGACAGGAAGTGCAAAATGGCTACGCAGGAGTGGCTAGAAGGCAAATGCAAGGATGTAGAAGAATGTATAAATAGGGGAAAAATAGATACAGCCTACAGGAAAATAAAAGAAACATTTGGAGATAAGAAAAGCAGCTCGATGAATATCAAGGACATTGATGGAAAACCAGTTCTCAGCAAAGAAGGGAAAGCTGAAAGGTGGAAAGAGTATATAGAGGGGCTCTACAAAGGAAATGAACTTCGAGACAATATTGTAGGAAGTGAAGAGGATGTAGATGAGGAAATAGGAGATACTGTACTGAGAGAAGAATTTGACAGAGCCCTGAAAGACCTAAGTCGAAACAAGGCCCCTGGAGTAGATGATATTCCCTCAGAGCTACTGAAGTCTCTGGGAGAACCAGCCGTGACAAAATTGTTTCACCTGGTGTGTAATATGTATGAGACAGGCGAAGTACCCTCAGACTTTAAGAAAAATGTTATAATCCCCATTCCAAAGAAAGCAGGTGCAGACAGCTGTGAAAACTACAGAACCATCAGTTTAATAATTCATGGTTGCAAAATATTAACACGAATTATATACAGAAGGATAGAAAAGCTGGTAGAAGCCGACCTCGGGGAAGATCAGTGTGGGTGCAGGAGAAATGTAGGAGGCAATACTCACTTTACGGCTTATCCTAGAAGATAGATTAAGAAAAGGCAAACCTACATTTCTAGCTTTTGTGGATTTGGAGAAGGCTTTTGTCAATGTTGATTGGAATAAACTCTTTCAAGTTCTGAAGCAAGCAGGAGTAAAATATAGGGAGCGTAAGGTTATTTACAACTTGTACAAAAACCAGACAGCGGTTGTCAGAGTTGAAGGGCATGAAAGGGATGCAGTGGTTGGAAAGGGAGTAAGACAGGGTTGTAGTCTTTCTCCATTGTTATTCAATTTGTATATTGAGCAAGCTATAAAGGAAAGCAAGGAGAAATTTGGAATAGGGATTAAAGTTCATGGGGAAGAATTAAAAACATTGCGTTTTGCCGACGACATAGTAATTCTGTCAGATACAGCAAAGGATCTGGAAGAGCAATTGAACGGAATGGACAGTGTGCTAAAAGGTGCGTATAAGATGAACATTAACAAGAGCAAAACTAGGGTAATGGAGTGCAGTGTAAGAAAATCAGGTGATGCTGAAGGAGTTAGATTGGGAAACGAAGCAATAAAGGAGGTAGATGAGTTTTGTTACTTGGGCAGTAAAATAACAAATGATGGTCGCAGTACAGTGGATATAAAATGCAGAATGGCAATGGGTAGAAAAGCGTTCTTGAAAAAGAGAAATTTGTTAACATCGAATATTGATTTAAGCCTAAGGAAGTCCTTTCTGAAGTCATTTGTGTGGAGTGTTGCCTTGTATGGGAGTGAGACATGGACGATAAACAGTGCGGACAGGAAAAGGATTGAGGCTTTTGAAATATGGTGCTACAGAAGAATGCTGAAGATTAGATGGGTGGATCACGTAACTAATGAGGAGGTACTGAACAGAATTGTGGAGAAAAGAAATTTCTGGCATACCTTGACTAAGAGAAGGGATAGATTGGTAGGACACATTCTTAGACATCAAGGAATTGTGAATTTAGCGTTAGAGGGAAGTGTGTGGGGAAAAAATCGCAGAGGAAGACCAAGAGATGGATACAGTAAGCAGATTAAGACAGATATAGTTTGCCGTTCTTATGGGAAGATGAAGAGGCTTGCTCAGGATAGGGTATTGTGGAGAGCTGCATCAAACCAGTCTCCGGATTGAAGACCACAACAACAACATAAGGGAGCATTCAGCTGTTTAGGAACGAGATGACCTCGAAGTTCGATACAGTTCATCAGCGCCTCATGACTCATGAAACGCAGCTTCAAACACAAAGAGGTTGCATCGCAGATATAGGAGATAAGCTAGGTACGGTAGAAGTTGCACTAGAAATACTGACTCTATCAGCTGTTCTGGGAATGGACGTCCTTTGGAGCACAAAGGCAGCACATGAATTTTAGTGTGGTGTAGTAAAGAGTGAATGTGGGGATCTCACCTGTTCTTAATAATGTGACATTGGGAATAATGCGTTAAATTGTTACTTACGTCTCTGTTTTACTATGATTTCAGAGTTCGATTAATTAAATAATTCATGTGTGATGTTGGTTGCACTGAACATGTTCTCAAAGAAAATTTAATACAGTTCCCATTGTGAATGTTACTGCACAGTGTGCACAAAGGAGTGTTGCACTTTCTAATGAATAAACCATTTTATTACCTAACTGCTCTCTATTACGTCAGTACCCTGTAGAAATAGTTCCGCTTTTATAATTTATGGTATATCTGTTTGGATCAACGTAAACTCAACTTCAAGCTATTCTCATATTAAGCGTTATCTTGAGCGCAGGCCTAATACGTTATTATTTAGTGTGAAAACAGTTAATTGAAGTGTATACTTAGTAAGTTAGACAGGTAATATTTGTGTAAAATTTCCTCTTGCTGAACCAACAGATAAGTTACGGTTTGCTATATAGTGTGAGCAACACTAAGAAACGTAGCAACTCTAAGCATTTTAGAGAGGTGACGGTTTACTGTATATATTACAGTGAAACTAAATTAACTCGTTCGTGGAAGCTATTTAAGGAATAGAACACAATAATTAAGAAAACACAGTATAGCCTTACCCTTCCGGTTGTACAATAGGACAGCGTTTTCTTAAATATGTATTATAGTAGAACGAAATTAAGTCCTTCATGGCAGTTATGTAGGGAATATAAATATAAATTAATAAATAAGGAAACACAGTATGGTAAACTAAAGGTATTATAATGGGAGTGTTACTGTTGTTGTGGTCTTCAGTCCGCGAACTGTAGCTCTGTAGCTCCACATTTTAAAAGCTTCTGTCATTTTCTTGTCTGAACTCCTGATCGTCCACGTTTCACTCCCATAGAATGCTACACCACAGACAAATGCTATCAGAAAGAACTTTCTAAAATTTAAATTGATATTGGATGTTAACAAGTTTCGCTTCTTTAGAAACGATTTTCTCCCCAGAGCTACCGAAATAAGAAAATTCATCTACTACTTTTATTGTTTCATTACCTAATCTAATTTTTTCAGCATCGCCTGATTTTCTGACATTACATTCCATTACATTCGTTTTACTCTTGTTAATGTTCAGCTTATATCTACCTTACAAGACACTGTCCATTCCATTCAATTGCTTTTACAGATCCTTTGCAGTCTCTGACAAAATTACTATGTCATCGGCAACCGCAGGGTTTTTATTTCTTGTCCCGGAACTTTTATTCCCTTCTACAAATTTCTCCTTGCATTTCTTCTCTGCTTTTCTATGTATATATTGAACAACATGGGGTGAAACGCTACAACCCTGTCTTACCCTCTTCCCAACCTCTGCGACCCTTTCTTGCCCTTCGACTTCAATAGTTGCTGTATGGTTTTTGTATAGGTTGAATACAACTCTTCGCTCCCTATATTTTACCCTTCCCAATTCTATTCAGTACCTTCTCATTAGTTACACGATCCACTCACCAAATGTTCATCATTCTTTTACATCTACATAGATATTAAGTGCCTGGAAGAGGGTTCATTAACCACTTTCATAACTTTTCTCGTCCTCTTTGGTTAACGAATTTCGGAAAGCTGTGTTTAGTAATTCTTCCTTAGCAGTACTGTCATCGGTAGTATTACCATTGCTATCGCGTAGTGAAGGTATTGTTTGTGTTTTACCGCTAGTGTACTTCACATATGACCAGAATTTCTTTGGATTTTCTGCAAGATTACGAGACAGGATTTCGTTGTGGTAACTACTATAGGCATCTCGCATTGAAGTCCGCGCTAGGTTTCGAGTTTCAGTAAAAGATTGCCAGTCTTGTGGATTCTGTGTCTTTTTAAATTTTGCATGCGTTTTTCTTTGTTTCTGCAACAGTGATCTGACCTGTTTTGTGTACCACGGGGGGTCAGCCCCCTCTTTTATTGATTTATTTGGTATAAATCTCTCGAATACTACTGATATTATGCCTTTGAAAGTAAGTTACAACTGATCTACACTAGCATTTTTAGTTTTGAAAGACTAGAGACTATCACCCAGGAAAGCGTGAAGCGAATTCTTATCTGCATTATTGAATAGATATATTTTTCGTTTATTTTTGGCGCATTTGGGAACTTCGACATTCAGTCTCGCTACTACAACTCGATGTTCGCTAATCCCTGTATCTGTTTTGATGCTCTTTACTGGCTCCGGATTATTTGTTGCTAGGAGATCAAGGGTATTTTTGCAACCACTTACTATTCTAGTGGGTTCGTGGACTAACTGTTCGAAGTAGTTTTCAGAAAAAGCATTCAGAACTAGTTCTGACGCTGTTTTATATTTGCCGCCGGTTTTGAATACGTATCTATGCCAACATATGGAGGATAAATTAAAGTCGTCACCGATAATAACAGTATGCTTCGGATTCCTACTTGAAATGTGATTCAAACTTTCAAAAATGTTCAAATGTTTGTAAAGCTTATGGGACTTAACTATGGGGTCATCAGTCCCTAAACTTACAAACTACTTATGAACTACTTACGAACTAGGACGGCACAAATATCCATGCCCGAGGGGGGATTCGAACCCCCGACCGTAGTGGCCGTGCTGACCGTGACTGGAGCGCCTCGGTCACCTCGGCCACGCGGCCGGCTTCAAACTTTCTTTGAATATTTCTGCAACTTCATCGTCTGAGTCAGGGGGCCGATAAAAAGATCCAATTATTAATTTATTCCGGTTGTCAGGTATAACCTCTACCCAGACCAACTCACAGGAAGTATCTGCCTCAATTTCGCTGCAGTATAAACCGTTTGTAACAGCAATAAACACGCCACCCCCTTTTTTATTTATTCTATCCTTTCTGAAGACCATTTGGCCCTTTGAAAAATTTCGGCCGAACTTATCTCAGGCGTCAGCCAGCTTTCAGAACCTATAACGATTTGTGCCTCAGTACTTTCTATCAGCGCTTGGAGCTATGGAACTTTCTCAATACAGCTACGACAATTTACAACTGTTATACCAATGGTTTTTAGATCTGCTTTCTTCCTGTGTATGACGTGCCCCCTTTGAGACTGAAACCCACATTGGGTATTTCCGAGGCCTTCTAACCTAAAACGCCGGCCGCGGTGGCCGAGGTGACTGAGGCGCTCCAGTCACGGTCAGCACGGCCACTACGGTCGGGGGTTCGAATCCCCCCTCGGGCATGGATATTTGTGCCGTCCTAGTTCGTAAGTAGTTCATAAGTAGTTTGTAAGTTTAGGTACTGATGACCCCGTAGTTAAGTCCCATAAGCTTAACAAACATCTGAACATCTGATCTAACCTAAAACAACCGCCCAGACCACTCCACACAGCCCCGCTACCGGTGTATCCGCTTCCTGAGTATTGTAGACTCCTGACCTACTTAGCAAAACCCGAAAACCCACCACCCTTTGGCGCAAACGATGTATCTGCAGCCCACACGGACGGAGAACCGTCTGAGCCTCTGATTCAAACGCTCCACTCGGCTCTGAACCAAAGGTCCGCAGGAAGCCTGTCGACAATGCTGCAGTAACACCACGTTTCAAAAGCCTCTATCCTCTTCCTGTTTATCGTCCACGTTTCACACTCATACAAGGCCAAATAAAGGCCAACAGACTGGCTAATCCGAACGCCGGCTAAAACACAGCTAAATGGTACTAAAATTAAGCCAGAATTAGATCTATAAATGCAGATGTGCTGATGGTGGTCAAGAGCGTCTCACGTCGAAACTGTGTCGCGGGTTGCCGGAACAGCAGGCGTGTGGCAGCGACGCCCGTCTTTTAGAGGCTCACAGCTTTTTCCCTTTTGTTTACGAAAGACATTCGTGTGTATAAAATCATAATTAAGTTTATTAAGAGCACTGTACACAATCTTTAAGCAGCAAGTGTGTTGTTAATATTAAGTTTTGGTTGTGAATATGTGAAAATGTTCCAACAATATTTAAATTGTAACGTAATGCAGTTTTCGCTTTGTTTCCACTTTCCCGTTTTGAAAAAATTTATTTCTGTTTTGTCTATTTAAATATATGTACATTTCCTCTGTGTGTTGTAGATGGCCACATTGAGTTAACACTCAGAAGGGCAAATAAATGATTAAAAAAAAAAGAGGCTCACAGCTGCAAGCGACGCCGGCCAAGACCACCTAGAGCAGAGGTGCGCACAAATCGGCTCAATGAGCAGCGCTCCGGCCCAGGCCGGAAAAAGAGCAGCGTTCGTGCTCGGCCGGTAGTTATCCTAGTTGCCGCTAGAGGTCTGCATGCTTGCTGGCGCACCTGACAAACGTTCGATTCGGCGAGTTATAGTACGCCGCGACAGATTCAAACTTACGAAAGAACGTGATAACTGTGGACATAGTTCGTCTGCTTTTCCAAACTATGCGTCACAAATTCACCGTCACAAAATGTTCGGGAAGTAGGGAGCTATCAGCAAAGCTATACTGTAACTAGCACGAACAGCTGCATCGGAGGATGAGGCATCACATTACTGTGTAAGAAATTAACAGAGTTGTCATTTCAAAGGAAAATTGGTTTTATTAAACAAAACACTGTGATTAAGTTAAGAAGTTGAAGTCGCATTTCACCTTCTACACTTCCATACTGGTTGAAGTTATGTGTTCTATAGTGATGTTCTAAACTGCACTTTTTGTGCCTACTATTTTACCACATACAAAAACATTTGGCTCCTCCTTCGCTTTCAGTGGACAAGTAATCACACTCCCAACTACAGTTGAACTGGAAAATAGAACGCCGCTTTACCGCGCCGATTTGACTAGCCATTATAATTCCACAGCGTACTGTACCGTACCACAGCGTAATATCATAGATTATAACGAAAACTCTGAAGTACAAAATTCGAACTAACAGATTGTGGTGTCGCACAAGTATGAAGTGCGCGCCACGCACTTACGCCGCGCGCCGCCATGCACGCACGGCGCGGCGTTCTTACGACGTCAGCCACGAGCGCCCTCTGCTGGAACTCCACTCGTGGCCACGACTGCTGCATCGCCCACTTGGGACTGAGATAGGAACCAGATAGGAATCAGATAGGCACTAGTTAAGACTTGGCTATCGGATATGCTCTAGGACTCATCAGTAGGCGGGCCTCTATCTAATCTATGTATCAGCATTCTGCAGTCATGAACTATGTAAAAGTTAAGTCTTACTAAGTCTCTATGAAATATATATATCGTTCTAATTTACTCTAGTGTTTCTGCTGTCGGTCTCTTTCTACTCGGCCACCGACAACCAGGACCTCCGGCGGAAACGAGACACAAAAGTGGCGACGAGGCTGGGACACAAAACAGATGGCACTATTAGCTGTGTCTTCTGAGACAAACAAAAAGAATCGCTCTTTATGAGATATTTGTTGGCTCGACTGAACGCGCTGGACGTTTTAGAGAAGAGTTTCCAGTATCATGTTTATAAGTTACTTACAAACATAATAGTATTTTTCAGGAGATACCCCTAGCAGTGGAATCTGTTCACTCGAGTTGGATACTAAAGAGTTTGCACTATTATCTTTGTAAGTTATTTTATAACGCACTCAGCCAGGTGGAATTCTGCGGCTACGTTAGTGCACAACGCCATCTAGTATTTTCGGCAGGAACTACGCGATGGACGCCAGCTGCTAGCGACTCTGCTCCCGCTCAGGCAGGCGGCTCCGAGAGCGCGGCTCGCTCGTTGCCCACCGCTGACCTAGAGAAAGGCCGCGGCGCTCTCGTGCGACGTCAGGCAGTGTAGGCCGGCGTGCGCCACGGCGGCAGGGCGCAGAGCGGCCCCTGGCTAATACACAGCGGCCTCTCCATCAGGCGCTGTCACACCGCCGCCTGCCACCCTCTTACGCATGCCGCCCATTCCCGCAACGCCGGCCATTGGCGAGCCTTGCACGTCCGCACTCCAGGCCACATTGCACGTCGCCAGCACGCGCGCCGCCCGACTGTGAGATCTGTCACCAGCTGTTGTGGGCCGCCCGCTCTCATCTGCGCCTGCTGTTGATTCGACAACAACGCTCGGCTCCATTGTGAAATGTGACCTAGCTTTCGAACTAACGGAAGTATAAGATACTTAACCGGAACACACTATTATGTTGCAAAATTCAGGTAAAGGAGGAAGACAGGCTTTGTAGACTTTCTTAAATTGGCGCCGTTCAAAAAATGTTCAAATGTTTGTTAAGCTTATGGGACTCAACTATGGGGTCATCAGTCCCTAATCTTACAAACTACCTTATACTAAGGACGGCACAAATATCCCTGCCTGAGGGGGGATTCGAATCCCCGTAGTGGCCGTGCAGACCGTGACTGGAGCGCCTCAGTCCCCTCGACCACCGCGGCCGGCTCCGTTCACACTACGTCGATGTATCGTAAGCGATTTATCGTATGCGATATACGATACGCGACAAGCATGGGCAGATACGTGAAATCTAGAGGACACAACGAACAGCGCTCCTTACCGAAGGGCTGCAGTGTGTTCACAGCAGAGCTGATGGCCATACTTCGTGCACTCGAGCATATTTCTACCTGCCCTGGGGAGTCGTTCCTCATTTGCAGTGACTGCCTGAGCGGCCTAAAGGCGCTCGATCAGTGCTTCCCTCGCCATACTTTGCTTCAGGCCATCCAAGAATTCCTGCATGCCATTGGCCGACGTGGGCGGTCAGTGGTCTTTATCTGGACTCCGGGACATGTTCGGATCGACAGGAACGAGCTAGCTGATAGGTTAGCAAAGGAGGCTCTCCATAAACCTACCTTGGCTATAGGTATCACAGTTCATGACCTCCGTTCGCAGTTGCACAGCCGAGTTCTTGGACCGTGGAACGCAGAATGGCGCTCCCTCCAAACACCCAACAAGTTGCGGGCGATTAAGGAGACCACGCACATGTAGAGGTCCTCTATACGGATCCCTCGCAGGGACTCTGTTGTTCTCTGTCGGCTGCGTATCGGCCATACTTGGCTTACGCACGGCCACCTTCTCCGTCGAGAGGATCCTCCGGAGTGTCGATGTGGTGCGAGTCTGACAGTCGTCCACATCTTCTTGGAATGCCCGAATTTAGCCGCTCAGAGAAGGATTTTTAATCTCCCTGACGATTTAAAACTTGTTTTAGCTGACAATGCCTCTATGGCTGACGCAGTTTTAAATTTTATCCGTGTGAGTGGGTTGTACCGATCTATTTGATTTTTAGCACTGTGTTCATTATGTATTTGTTATTCGCTCGCCTACCGCTTTTAGGCAGGTGGTTTTAGTGTGCAAAAGTGGGCGGATGCTCTACCATCGTGTCTGTGGTCACTTGGCCAGGACACTCTGGTATCGTCTTTCCACCTTTCTCTTCTTTAATCAGTTTTTACTTTGATTCTTTTATTTCTTGACGTGTTACACCCTTTGCTTGGTGAGTTCTAACACATCGGTTTCTACCACATTGTAGTGCTTTTTATTCTACTCTCTACGGTTGGAACAAGGGACTGATAACCGTAGCCGTTTAGTCCCTTTACAAATCAAACCAACCAACCTATGGAGGTGATAAAAAGGATTCACACTAGGGCGATTGCGCGATATATCGTAAGCGATATATCGCTTTACGTACCGCTTGCCGGTCTCCTGAGCGATTAGTCGCGAGCGATATTTCGAGCTGTAAACGTGGCGGGAAGAAGACAAGACAATTCTGTGCTTTCTTTCATTAGTTTAGTTAAAGGTCATCAGTGCCTCCGGAACTATTCCATTGGCGCTTACTTTCGGACTCAACAGAATGCCAAACTGCCTCAAGAAAGAGGAACTAATTGGTTCAGTTTGTGACAAGTGATAAAAATAAATTTACTGAATTATGTTAACACTTCTGTTTATTTTCTTATACAGTTGCCTTATAGTAATCCTGGTACAAGGGTTGGAGACACAAGGTGTTTCAGAAAATGAATGTTTTCAGGTTATATTAGATAAAACTCCCCGAATTTTGATTCATGTTTAGACAGCTCTAGAGAAACAACAGCTGAGCTATGGTGGACGTTGGTTGCATTGTAGGGATGTACGCCTGAACCAGTAAGCCTCAACAACGTCTTCCCCACTTGAGTTCATATCTGTAACTGAAGCAGTCAAAATTGTGTTCCCGCCACATTTTACCGCCCACGTCGCGCCGATTTATCGCCTGCTGTTGTGAACCTTGCTAGCAATATATCGTCGCGATGTATCGCTTACGATAAATCACTTACGATACATCGTCGTAGTGTGAACGGCGCCTAATGTTATTCAATTTGTACATTGAGCAAAGTATAAAGGAAAGCAAGAAGAAATTTGGAGAAGTAATTAAAGTTCAGGGTGAAGAAATAAAAAAATAAATAAATGAATAAAATTTAAAAAAATAATAAAATAAAAACATTTAAAAAATGCGTTTTCAAGGCATGTGTTGCCTTGTATGGGAGTGAAACGTGGACGATAAACAGTGCGGACAGGAAGAGGATAGAGGCTTTTGAAATGTGGTGTTACAGAAGAATGCTGAAAATTAGGTGGGTGGATCGTGTAACTAATGAGGAGGTACTGAACAGAATTGGGAAGAAAAGGAACTTCTGGCATACCTTTACTAAAAGAAGGGATCGTTTGTTAGCACACATTCTTAGACATCAAGGAATCGTGAATTTAGCAATGGAGGGAAGTGTGTGGGGTAAAAACCGCAGAGGGAGAACAAGACTACAGTAAGCAGATTGAAACGGAGTACAGCTGCATCAAACCAGTTTCCGGACTGAAGAAAATAACAACAACAACGTCTTGTGCAAGTGGCGACAAATGTGATAATTAAACTACCAGTTTAAAAAGTCATGGTTGCTGCATACTAACAAGGATTATTTACTCACTGATGGAAAAACTGGTGGAATCCGACCTTGGGGAAGATCAGTTTGGATTTAGGAGAAACCAACATGCGAGGCAATACTTACAATTCGACGTATCTTAGCAGATAGCATCTGTGGATCTGGAGAGAGCTTTGATAATGCTGACTGGAATACACTTTTTCAGATTCTGAAGGTAGCAGGGAAAATATTGGGAGCGAAGCGTTATATTCAACGTCTACCAAAATCAGGCAGCAATTATTAGAGTCGAAGGGCATGAAAGGGTCGTAGTGGTTCGGAAGGGAGTAAGACAGGGATGTAGCCTTTCCCCAATGTTGTTCAGTCTGTATATTGAGCAAGCTTTAAGGGAATTAAAGTCCAGAAAGAGGGAAAAAACCTTGCCGTTTGCAGATGACTTCGTAATTCTGCCAGAGACTGCAAAGGGCCTGGAATAGCAATTAAATGAAATGGACAGTTTCTTGAAAGGAAGGTATAAGATAAACATAAACAAGAGTAAAACGAAGGTAATAAAATGCAGTGTCAGAAAATCAAGCGATGCTGAAGGAATTTGAATAAGTCATGACACGAGAAAAGTAGCAGATGAGTTTCGTTATTTGGGTAGGAAGATAACATCTGACGTTTCAAGTAAAGATGGTATAAAATGTGCCGGCCGCGGTGGCCGAGGGGACTAAGGCGATCCAGTCACGGTCTGCTCGGCCACTACGGTCGGGGGTTCGAATCCCCCCTCGGGCATGGATATTTGTGCCGTCCTAGTTCGTAAGTAGTTCATAAGTAGTTTGTAAGTTTAGGAACTGATTACCCCGTAGTTAAGTCCCATAGACTATACAAACATTTGAACATTTTTTATATAAAATGCAGAATGGCTATGGGAAGAAAAGCGTTTGAAATTTGTTGACATCCCATATTCGTTTAAATGTTAGGAAGCCCTTTCTGAAAGCATTAGTTTGGAGTGTAGCAATGGGTGCGAGTTAAACATGGACGATAAGGAGACAAAAAAGATGATAGAAGCTTTTCAAATGTGGTGCTACAGAAAAACACGTATAAAAAGCCTGTTAATTATCCCGAGATTTACGTATGTCATGTCCAACATGCTGTCCAGCATTTCCCGCTACATCTGCATACATAATCCGCAATACACCCATAGGTGTGTGGAGGAGCGTACTCGGTACCACTAGTAGATACTGGCTTTCCTGTACACTCCCATATAGAACGAGGGAAAAACGAATAATTGTATGCATCCGTATGAGATGCATTCTTTCTAATCTTATTCTTGTGGTCTTTATAATCTTATTCTTTCTAATCTTATTCTTGTGGTATTTACGCGAAATTCAGGTTCACGGCAGTAGAATAGTTGTGCAGTCCGCCGCAAATATCGGCCGTTTGAATTTCTTAAATAACTTTTACCTAGAAGAACGTCGTCTTTCCTCCAGCGACTCCCGTTTGAGTTCCCGAAACATTTCAGTAACACTCGCGCATTGATCGCCCGTCTCTAAAATGCCACTGTGTCCTGCTTTAAACCAATCTGGTGGGGATCCCAAACACTTGTGCAATACTCAAGACGCCCTCGTATAAGCGTTTTGTTATCGGTCTCTTTACAAACGAATCACACCCTCCTAAAATTCCCACAATAAACTGAAGTCGACGATTCGCTTTCCGCACTACTGTTCTTACATGCTCGTTCCATTACATATCGCTATTCAGCGTTCCGTCTACATATTTTACTTTATCAAACAGCTCACTACTAAAACTGTATTCGGGCAATACGGGATTGTTTCTCCTACTAAACAGCATGTTTCGTAACGGACCGTGGTGTGTCAGAGGTAAAAGTGTTAATATTTTGCGTAATACATATCTTCAATTCAATACAAACCGTTATGTGTCCACAAAGGTTTTCCCGGCGTAATGACTGTTTGTAATCTTCTCGGGTCTTCAGCCGGATACTAGAGTCAACTTGACACAATATTTCAGTGGCGCAACTGCCCGCCATCCTCAGGTGAGCTTGCTGATAGACAATCTCGCCGGAACTGAGTTACCCGTGCAATCGGCGGCTCCTTTATACATCGAGGAAGACCCATAGCGCGTGCGCCAGAAGTGACAGTGACTGCCCTCTGGTCCACAAGACATACAGCGCTCCGGTGGTAGAGTCCGGTTGTTGTTGTTATGGTCTTCAGTCCGGAGACTGGTTTGATGCAGCTCTCCACCCTACTCTATCCTGAGCAAGCCTTTTCATCTCCTCATAAGAACGGCAACCCACATCCACTTGAATCTGCTTACTATACGCGTCTCTTGGCCTCCCTCTGCGATTTTTACCCCACACGCTTCCCTCCAATGCTAAATTTACGATTCCTCGATGTCTAAGAATGTGTCCTACCAAGCGATCCCTTCTTTTAGTTAGGGTATGCCAAAAATTCCTTTTCTCGCCAATTCTGTTCAGTACCTCTTCATTAGTTATGTGATCTACCCACCTAATCTTCAGCATTCTTCTGTAGCACCACATTTCAAAAGCCTCTATTCTCTTCCTGTCCAAACTGCTTATCGTCCATGTTTCACTCCCATACAAGGCAACACTCCACACAAATGCCTTCAGAAAAGACTTCCTTACACTTACATTAATATTCGATGTTAGCAAATTTCTCTTTTTCAAAAATGCTTTTCTTCCCATTGCCATTCTGCATTTTATATCCTCTGTACTGCGACCATCGCATGTTATTTTACTACCTAAGTAACAAAACTCATCTACCACCTTCATTGTTTCGTTACCTAATCTAATTCCTTCAGCATCGCCTGATTTTCTAAGACCGCATTCCATTATTTTTGTTTTGCTCTTGTTAATGTTCATTTTGTACGCTCTCTTCAACACACTGTCCATTCCATTCAACTGCTCTTCCAGGTCGTTCGCTGTCTCTGACAGAATTACAATGTCATCAGCAAAACGCAATGTTTTTATTTCTTCCCCCTGAACTTTAATCCCTATTCCAAATTTTTCCTTGCTTTCCTTCACCGCCGGCTCGATGTACAAATTGAATAACATCGGAGAAAGGCTACAACCCTGTCTTACTCCTTTCCCAACTGATGCTTCCCTTTCATGCCCTTCGAGTCTAATAACTGCGGTCTGGCTTTTGTACAAGTTGTAGATAACTCTCCTTTCCCTGTATTTTACCCCTGCTGACTTCAGAATTTGAAAGAGTGTAGTCCAGTCAACATTGTCAAACGCTTTCTCCAAATCTACAAATGCTAAAAATGTAGATTTGCCTTTCCTTAATCTATCTTCTAAGATAAGACGTAAGGTAAGTATTGCCTCCCGGGTTCCTACGTTCCTCCTGAATCCAAACTGATCTTCCCCTAGGTCAGCTTCTACCAGCTTTTCCATTCTCCTGTAGATAATTCGTGTTAATATTTTGCAACCATGACTTATCAAACTGATGGTTCTGTAATTTTCACACCTGTCTGCGCCTGATTTCTTTGGAATGGGGATTATTACATTTTTCTTAAAGTCTGAGGGCATTTCGCCTGTCTCATATATCCTACACACCAGTTCAAATAGTCTTGTCATGGCTGGCTCTCCCAGAGACTTTAGTAGCTCTGAGGGTATATCATCTACTCCTGGGGCCTTGTTCCGGCCTAGGTCTTTCAAGGCTCTGTCAAATTCATCTCTGAGTATAGTATCTCCTATTTCATCTTGGTCTACTTCCTCTACTCTTCCTACAACATCGTCTCGAAGTTCATTTCCTTTGTAGAGCTGCTCTATGTACTCTTTCCACCTTTCAGCCTTTCCTTCTTTGCTGAGAACTGGTTTCCCATCTGAGTTCTTGATATTTGTAGAATTGTTTTTCTTGTCCCCAAATGTCTCTCTGATTTTCCTGTAGGCGGTATCTACTTTTCCCCTTGCTATACATTCTTCTACAGATTTGCATTTGACTTCTAGCCACTCCTGCTTAGCCATTTTGCACTTCCTATCAATCTCATTTCTTAGTCGTCTGTACTCCATTTTGCCTGTTTCATTTACTGCATTTTTATATTTTCTCCTTTCATCAATTAAATTTAGTATCTCCTGTGTTATCCAAGGATTTTTTGCAGGTCTTGCCTTTCTACCTATTTTGTCCTCTGCTGCCTTCACTATTTCATCTCTCAATGCTACCCATTCCTCTTCTACTGTTTTATTTCCCCCTGTTTCTGTCAATTGTTGCCTAAATCTCCCTCTGAAATTCACCAGAACTTCACGTTCCTTCAATTTATCTAGGTCCCATCTCCTTATTTTCCTACCTTTCTGCAATTTTTTCAGTTTCAGCCTACAGTTCATGACTAACAAGTTATGGTCAGAGTCTATATCTGCCCCTGGGTATGTCTTGCAGTTTATAACCTGATTCCGGAATCTATATTTTACCATTATAAAATCTATCTGATACCTTCCAGTGTCTCCTGGTCTCTTCCAAGTATACAACCTTCTTTTGTGATTCTTAAACCACGTGTTTGTTATGATTAAATTATGTTCCGTGCAAAATTCTACCAGGCGACTTCCTCTTTCATTCCTTCTGCCCAGTCCATATTCACCTACTATTTTTCCTTCTCTTCCTTTTCCTACTACCGAATTCCAGTCTCCCATCACAATTAAGTTTTCCTCTCCCTTAACGGTCTGAATAATTTCCTTTAGCTCCTCATATATTTCTTCTATATCCTCATCATCGGCAGAGCTAGTTGGCATATAAACCTGTACTACTGTTGTCGGTGTTGGCTTCGTATCTATCTTGACAATGATAATGCGATCACTGTGCTGCTCATAGTAGTTTACCCGCATTCCTATTTTCTTATTCATTATCAGTCCTACTCCTGTGATACCCCCAACTGATTTTGTATTTATAATCCTGTACTCACCTGACCAGAAATCCTGTTCATCCTGCCACCGAACTTCAACCTATCCATTTCTCTTTTTAAATTTTCTAATTTTCCTACCCGATTAAGGGATCTAACATTCCACGCTCCGATCCGTAGAATGCCAGTGTTGTCTTTCCTGATGATAACATCCTCCTGAGTAGTCCCCGCCCGGAGATCCGAATGGGGGACTATTTTACCTCCGGAATATTTTACCCGAGAGGATGCCATCATCATATGTTCATACAGTAGAGCTGCATGTCCTCGGGAAAAGTAACGGCTGTAGTTTCCCCTTGCTTTCAGCCGTTCGCAGTAGCTGTGTGGCAAAGCCACATTGGCTGATGTTACAAGGCCAGCTCAGTCAATCATCCAGACTGTTGCCCCTGTAACTACTGAAAAGGCTGCTGCCCCTCTTCAGGAACCACACGTTTGTCTGGCCTCTCCACAGATACCCCTCCGTTGTGGTTGCACCTACGGTACGGCTATCTGCATCGTTGAGGCACGCAAGCCACCCCACCTCGGCAATGTCTGTGGTTCATGGGGGTGGGTAGAGTCCGGCGAAATCGATAATCGATTATAAAATTATGATTCAAATTTATGAAGTACCAACCGTTGTTTTTTAACATCTGATAACACCGTGTTCAAGGATTTACTAAGAAGATAGCCTTTGTCTCTGTTAATCAGATTGTCAGATAATCGAATCTCTATGGATTCCTTTAAGACACAGTCCAAGTAACGAGATGAGTTTCGTTATATAACATTCTATGTCCCTCATCGAGACAATGCTCAGCTACCGCCGACTTCTCGGGCTGGAGCAAACGTGTGTGCCGTTGATGTTCAATACATCTGTCCTGAATGGTACGGATAGTCTGACCAATATAAGTTTTCCCACATTGACAGGGAATCTTATATACCCCGGGCTTCCTCAGACCCAAATCATCCTTCAAAGATCCAAGAAATGCTCTCGTCTTTACTGGCGGACGAAAAACACTCTTAATGTCATAAACTTCGCAAAAAGAAGGGTAAGCTGCTGAGCGGTCTTGCTTTTTTATTGAGATGTCGTAATGAAAGTATCATACCGAAGTTCGCCAAGTTTGTGCATTATATTGATACGAAAGTGGCCAATAACATCAAAAAACGTGCTAGTCTTGCCCTAACAAGAGAGCGCATCGTTTTACTAGAAGACAATTGGATCTCGTATCCAAGGACTTATTTTATTTACATCTAGAGGTATCGTCACGGCTGTCGGCTGTACCTTTGGAATGGGTTGATAGCTCTTCGTGGGCTATGTCAGACTGGGCGCATAGAAGCGCAGTTAATAAGCAGTCTTCCAAATTTCGAAGGATTTCGTAGCCTTCGATTTCACATAACACCAATCGAAGAACTGATATTAATTTCACTGACAAAGAATTGGACGACGCCATGATGTCGGTATTGGAACAGGGTTGAACTTTGCCCCCACACCCAAGAATGTTCCATTTACTGAGTTTATTTGTTCAGTCGAACAAGCAGTGTCCAAACTACCTGGGGACCAGCGGAGGAAATTAGGCAAGAGGTTGCTCATACGTTGCGTCGGGCGCCGCCTCCACGGAGTAACATTCTCCTCTTGAAAGGGCAGCAATTCTGTCTCTTAGAGAAGATCAAGATCTAATTATTCTATCAGCAGATAAAGGCAATGCTACAGTTCCTCTTTCCCGGGATGATTATCTACGAAAAATTGACTGTTTACTTGACGATTCAGCTTATCGTAGACTGCAAAAGGATCCAACTGAACGGATAAAACGTATGACGCTTTCACTTTTGAAGAAGAGCTCTTTATCTGACGACGTTCAAAAGAAACTTCATTCTGGTGCGGCTGTTCCTCCCAGGTTATATGGTTTACCCAAGATACACAAGCAAGAGGTCCCTCTTCGTCCGATTGTAAGTAATTTGGGCGCTCCTACTTATAACTTGGCGAAACATTTAGCATCTGTTCTTAGCCCACACGTGGGGAAATGTGAACATCACATTTTGAACGCTATGGATTTTATACAACGTTTAAAATCATTACGCCTTAGTCCCTCTGATTTGCTCGTGAGTTTTGATGTAGTGTCGTTGTTTACTCGGGTTCCTCTGGAAGAATCTCTGCAATTGATTGGTGAAAAGGAGGACAAGGAAACAGCTGAGCTTTGTCGTCATGTACTTACATCGACGTACTTTTTATTTAATGACAAATTTTATGAACAAACTGACGGTGTTGCTATGGGGAGTCCATTACCCCCAATAGTAGCCAATCTTTTTATGGAGGACTTCGAAGATATAGCTTTGAAGACGGCGGCTCTTAAGCCAACTTGCTTTTGGAGGTACGTCGATGACACTTTTATGGTGTGGCCTCATGGGGAAGAAACTCTCAACCGCCGTTTGGACCATTTTAATTGCATGCATCCCAACATCAAGTTCACAATGGAAGTTGAGAAGGAGGGCAAGCTTCCGTTTCTTGATGTTCTGGTTTACAGAAGAGATGATGGGAAACTGGGACATAGCGTTTATCGAAAACCTACGCACACGGACCGCTATCTGCATGCCTCGAGTTGTCATCCTCCGGCCCAACGTACTGGCGTTCTTCGGACATTAGCTAGAAGAGCTTACGCCATTTTGGATGTAGAAAGTTTGACGCAAGAATTAAATCATCTGAAAGTTGTGTTTCAACAGAATGGCTACACAGATAAGCAGATCCGCTGTGGTAGATAGGAAGAATTTTGAAAAAGTATGATATTAAGAGTGTTTTTCGTCCGCCAGTAAAGACGGGAGATCTTCTTGGATCTGTGAAGGATGATTTGGGTCTGAGGAAGCCCGGGGTATATAAGATTCCCTGTCAATGTGGGAAAACGTATATTGGTCAGACTATCCGTACTATTCAGGACAGATGTATTGAACATCAACGGCACACACGTTTGCTCCAGCCCGAGAAGTCGGCGGTAGCTGAGCATTGTCTCGATGAGGGACATAGAATGTTATATAACGAAACTCACATGGTTGCTTCAGCATCTCGTTACTGGGGCTGTGTCTTAAAGGAATCCATAGAGATTCGATTATCTGACAATCTGATTAACAGAGACTTCTTAGTAAATCCTGGAACCCGGTGTTATCAGATGTTAAAAAACAACGGTTGGTACTTCATAAATTTGAATCATAATTTTATCATCGATTATCGATTTCGCCAGACTCTACCACCGGAACGCTGTATGTCTTGTGCACCAGAGGGCAGTCACTGTCACTTCTGGCGCACGCGCTATGGGTCTTCCTCGATGTATAAAGGAGCCGCCGATTGCAGTGGTAACTCAGTTCCGGCGAGATTGTCTATCAGCAAGCGCACCTGAGGATGGCAGGCAGTTGCGCCGCTGAAATATTGTATCAAGTTGACTTTAGTATCCGGCTGAAGACCCGAGAAGATTACGTACAAACCGTTATGTTTCCATTGCATATAACAATTTGCAAATACCCCACAGCCAGAAGTCACACGGATTAATATCGTGTGGCCTTGACGTCTTTGCTATATAAAAATATGGCTGATAATTCTGTCATTTGGGAAATGGCTCTTTAGTAATTCCGACACTTGCAGAGGTGCGCCATCGTCGATGAAAACGATACTATTCAAACATGCATGCGGTTTAATGGTTGGAATGATGTCGTTGCGTAGAAGATATTTTTATACCTGTTACCAGTGACTGTACAGGTGAGGGCACCCGCAGGAGTCATCTCCTTGAAAAAATGGAATCTGTGATAAACGGTACTGAAAGCCCGGGGATCACAGATGCCTTTGCAGAATGAAGCAGCATTGCTTCATATGCGACTGGATTTTTCGTTGTCCATGTACTGCAGTTCTGTGTATTGACATAGGTGACAAGATGAGAATGGGCTTCATCTGTAGACAAAATATTCCATGGCCAGTAAGTTGTCCATACCCAAAAGGAATTATGTGTCTCGTTAAATCAGCAGCAAGCAATTCCAACAGATACGTAATTTCATACTGATAGCAGAATATTACGTAGAGTGTAATAAATCGTACTCTGAGTCATATCTAATATTCAGGCAGTTCCCCGTGCACTACTGCCATGACCATCATGCTCGTCTACTTCTCTAACGCTACGGCCACATCTTTTAAGATGTCGAAGGGATTGATTTCCTCCCTCCGATATATTGCACTTAAAACGATCATGTTTCTTCCAACTTTTCGCCACATTCTTCAGACAGAGCCTTCACTGTCATGGAACCTCAACCACTACTTATGTTCTGCAATGACCGGAATTTGCTTGAAGCTGCCACCGGAGGATCGTCGTTCTTGTAAAGCAGGGCTTTATCCTGCACTCAGATATCCAATGTAGTATGCAACAGTAGTCCAGCGACAAGAAACCCGCGTGTTTCAAATGTTCAAATGTTTGTATAGTCTATGGGACTTAACTACGGGGTCATCAGTCCCTAAACTTACAAACTACGTATGAACTACTTACGAACTAGGACGGCACAAATATCCATGCCCGAGGGGGGATTCAAACCCCCGACCGTAGTGGCCGCACAGACCGTGACTGAAGCGCCTCAATCCCCTCGGCCACCGCGGCCGGCCCCCGCGTGTTTATGCCAAATGAAACGTATCGTACGCAAGTTCCGTGATATGCATCGTAAGCCACTTACAGAACAGTCTATTGATAAAGTTAGAAACTATCATTTATTTATTTATATCTTTTGTGTATGCCATAGCGTTACGCCTTTCGTCAAGTATGTTCGGTTAAAATCTGCAGTAATGCTCCCCATTTTTTTTCAGTGTATTGAAAGTGGGACATTAAATGGACACCCAGAACAAAGGAAGAAGCAATGTTTTGGTTGACTCTTCAAGAAGCTTGTTCTGTTGCAAGTCTGACTGATGGCCCTAACGCTATACACAACATCTCTCTTGCACGGCCACCGGAGTACCCCGATCATATCTGTGACCTTTTCCCGCTTACTTCATGAGC
This sequence comes from Locusta migratoria, assembly GCA_026315105.1. Lineage (NCBI taxonomy): Eukaryota > Metazoa > Arthropoda > Insecta > Orthoptera > Acrididae > Locusta > Locusta migratoria. Next base: position 399,540,618 of record CM048746.1, read on the forward strand.
CACTAACAAAGCGTGCTGCTCTCCTTTCGGTCTTCTCTATGTCTTTTGTTCACGGGGATCCACAGATACGAAGAAAATGTATTCATGAGGTATGTAAGTGAGCCAAGTTACAGTTCTCGCATCAGGTGGCTCTCACAGCCTCTGTGTTGTCCTCGGCCAATGTGTCGTTGGATGCAGTGTGCAGGAGCACTTAGCCAGCACACCGCTTCGCCAGTTTTGACCTCCGAGCCGCTTCTAGTCGTTCAAGTAGCTCCTCGGTCGGTCTCACGAAGCCGAGAGCATCATCTTCGGACTTCCCAGCAAGGAATCTGTGCCTGGAATCGAACACGGGTCTCTACGTAGCAATTAGCCGCGCAATGTATTAACGTAATATCCGGTACGTATAGTTGTAACTCATGTGTTGATCACATGGCAAGGGTCCTGGGGTCGTATATAGGCATGTTAGATCAACGAACTAATCACTCAGTACCAATTTTGTTCCGGCTTAACTCTATGTCGCACGTATATAACTGTAGGCTTCATCTGGAAGTTCTTCCAGGCACCACTTTAAATAAAATTCTATTATCATAGGAAATTGTGTTTACTTGTATAGTTAACATTTTAATTTTTGTTGTAACTTTACTGTTATGTAAGTGGAAGGTGGCTTTGACGGGAGACGAGTTTGTGGTAATCTTATATTATGGATATTCACTTCGTGGGTGTAGAAATTTGTTGAAGATCGTCATAATTCTTTTGAGCGAAAAAACTATATATATAACTGGCACATCCTGCTACAGCATGTTAAAGACGAGCCAGAAAGAAAAGTTTATTTCAGAGCACAGAAAACGCGAATATGATTCCGTTGAAAAAGTTAAAAAATATCTGTAGGGAAACTTAGATTACGATCATCATTCTGCTTTCCTACCAAAACTTCTTCGTACCAATATATTTGCAAAGGCAACAGGAGTGAGCTGGAGTATAGATGGATGGCAACTTCAACTGTCTCGTATATGCAGATGAACAGAGTCCTGCTAAGTGAATCTAAGCATGAATTGAAAGGAATGTACCAAAAAATGAACAGCTGTGCACCGAAGTATCTTAAAGTAAACCAAGATAAAACAGAGTTCATGCAATTAGGAAGAAGACAAGAGCGAGAGGAATTTTTGGAGAGAAATGGCATGAGATTCAAGAGAGTACACCAATTCAAATACTTAGGATCTTGGTTTATCACAGACAACAAAATGAAAATCGTCATCAAGGAAAGAATGGCAGTGAGAATGAAATGCATCAATTCCCTGAAAGACACACTCGGCTCCAAATCAGTGTCTGTGAACAATAAGATAAAAATCTATAACATGGTGATTTGCCCAGCGGTAATATACGGTTCATAAACATGGAGTATGACTAAATAGGACAAGGAAAAACTATCCATATTTGAAAGAGAAGTAATGTGGAAGATATAGGGACCAATTTTGGAGAATGGAGGAGGAGGTCGAATGAGGAAATTTACCTTCTGATGAGACAGCCAAATATTTTACAGAAGATAAAGAGCAAGAGATACAGTGTGTGGGCCATATAGCCCGTATGCCAGAAGAAAGACAGGCGAAGATGGCACTTGAAGGCAAAACAAATACCAAACGCCACATCGGACGATCAAGGCAGCGCTGGATGGACGACCTGGCGAAGGACCTTGCAGCCCTGGGGATTGAAGGCACTTGGAGGAACCGGGCACAAAACAGAAGGAAATGGAGGCTGCTTGTGGAAGCAGAGCGTGGTCTGCAAGCCTGTGATCGCTGGATTTTTGTTGTTGTTGTAATGTATTTTGACATTCTTATGCTGAAAAGAAGACTCGGGTGGAGACTTTGACGTTGAGAGACAGAGAAACAGAGAGGACCGAGTGCTTGTGACAGAAAAAAGTGGAAATGGATGAGAGAAACCAATGAATGAAACAGTTGCTGTGAAGCCAAAAAGAGAGAAACATAGAACACGTACTAATAGTCAGTAAGAGATAGAGTAGCAGTGACAAACCAAGAGAGATGTATGGAGATGGTGGTTATGGTCGGAAGATGGGGGATGCACTGGAAATAATGAAACACATGAAATGTGTGTGGTAACCATACGAAGAGTGGGATTGGGTTGGTCTACCCTGTAACCTGCAAAGAAAAAACGTCACCCATTCCCTAAACCATCATGTCATCATCAAGAGATGTGACATTAAATTTTCAAATTTCATTAGCAACAATATTTTTTTTCTTTTTTTTTCTTTTTTTTTACGAACCGCCTTTATAGCACGAAAAATATATATAAAACTGTTACATCATATAACACAAGCCATTATAAATGTGACCAATCACCAGACCGAAAGTTAAAACAAAATGAAAGGTTATTAGAAACATACTTTGTACTTATACAGTTTATCTGTATTCATTATTTTCTTTTGGTTCGCCAATCCAGTTTGTTTGCTAATCTCTTCTTTTGGTTGAAATTTTGGTCTGATAAGTGATCACAACGGCATTTAATAGCATACAATGACGTATAACATGTGTGACACGTGACACTGGTTTGTGTTTTTCCTGTCATGAATCTGGTTCATAACAGAAACCGGTTGTCATTAAAACTAATTGAACAGCTATTCATACCTTCTATCGATTTTTGACAAACAAAATGCTTCAGTGACGACATTATTCGATTGCCTTCCATATCATTCAACCTCTTGGGCACCAGCCGCCATGATACAATCCGTTACCCAGTTAATGATGTCGTAAGCACTACCATACAGTATGTCAACCTCCGGGAAATGGTGTGAATACTATCTGCTTTCACCATTGCACCCACATGGGAACTCATGTCAGCAAGTGAAGTTTGCGGCCTTAACGGCAGCTGATACTATAATTGACATCAAGAACTCTTACGAACTCAGCACCACTACTTCACTTCGTTTTGGATCATGATAGGCGTTCATCATTTGCTCCATAGAAAACTAATCATAATTTGTTGCTATAAAGCAGTGGTCGAGTAAAACATTACCGCTGTTTTGAACAAATTACAGCAGCGCCTTGTAGCGGAGCTACCGGCAGTGAAATTCGGCCCAAGGCAAAGAAGGTGCGACGCTGGGAATGGATGCATTGGCTACATACTTACAGACGTAATTTCGTTAAAATATAGGGGTAAATAATTATTTCCCACATGTCAACTTCTTTTTGCCTGTCTTACAAGAAACGTACTTGGGCTCGAACAAACACATATACACCAAAATCGTACGAGAGATAATTTAAAGATCCATTTTGCACAAGTGATACTCCCGCATCTGCAAAACACTGCAGTCGGCCGTTAGAGGCCTCTGCGTGTGCCATGCCGCATTGCACTTTGACCTGTCGGTTCGCCAGCAGGGACGGTTCAGTGTGCCTCCGAAGTTGCGTTTTGTGATGTTATTTGTGTGTGAATCGTCAAATGGGGCGGCGATTGCTAATCAATCCTGCTAATGTATTGCGATTAGTTGAGATGAATTCACGAAGAACCCTTCTTCGTGAAGATGGTATTAGTGTAGAAGATGAATCATTTGCATGCTTTCTCGTATCCGTTATGGTACAGAAATATGAGCATAAGTTAGATGCTGTTGTTACAAACTCATAATAATGATAATAGGGATGATAATGTCGAACAACTCATTGCAAGCGGTAGTGCTACGGTAAGTGCGGGAAGAGGCGATGGAAGCAGTGGCAGTGAATACCAACAGTCTTTCGAGAAGAAAGTTAAAGTTGCAACTATCATCACGGCTTTTGTTGACAATTCACTAGAGAACATGTGCGATGATTATTACATAAGTTATAGTTAAGATATCTCCATTACGTATGGCGTCTACAATTACATCTACAGTGCTGTCTAGAGCATGGTAATCATAAGTTATAGTTAAGATATCTGCATTACGTATGGCGTCTATAATTACATCTACAGTGCTATCTAGAGCACGGTTGCAGAGCTTTGCAGAAAAACGACACCCACCAGAACTTTGAGGTGTACGTAGAGATCCTGTAACCAAATGTTCATACAGATATGTTTGTTCGAGCCCATGTACTTTCCTTGTTAGTGGCATTTCCCGCCCCTCCTTTCCTTCATAAGGCCATTAGAGCACGGGAAAATGAGACCACGTGTTTTCAGTCTTGTCCGTCGGTTGCTCACATTTGGTTTCAGTGGCAGAGCGCAAAGAGAGCGAACATCTAATGGCCGAAGCTCAAAGGCAGCACCACTCGTTGCGGCTTTGCGTGGCGCGCTGCCGCCTATTTTCTCTGTCAAACACGACAACGCGCAGCAGCGACCGACATCCGGACCCCAACAGCTTGCAAGTGCTCTACCGCGTCGGCTTTTTAGAGTTCATAACTCTCCTGCTTTGGGCTGTACCGTCTCAAGGCTTTAACATGAACTTCGGTGAATCTCATTAAAATAATTTTTCTCTCTAAGGTAAGTAACTTTATTACGTTCTTCTGCACTACTGTTATAAACATAACTTACGTCTAATCTTTACTTTGATTTTTCGGATAGATGAAACGCTCCTGTAACACGTCGCTATCAATTATTGAAGGTGTTGTTGATAGAGTGAACCCCATTGCCATTCAAGACTACAGTAGCTTCCGTTTTCCGACTTCTCCGTCAGCCTCACGGGAATGGCCGCGTGGTCTCTCACGCTACCAACTGGGCAGTAACTACCAGCTGAGGTTCTAGTCCTCCTTCAGCATGGGTGTGTGTGCGTGTGTTTCCTTCAGTGAAAGTTTCTTTAAATAAACTTCAAGAATAAATTCAGTTCCTTGAGACAAACACCGACTAGTTATACCAAAGGTATTAAGGAAAACGCACCGGATTAAAATTTGTGTTGTAGACGGGAATCGAACCACGGAACTCCAACTATGTAGCGTGGTGCTTTAGACAGCTCAGGTAACACAGCGTTACGGCCAAAACGATTAAACGGAGTGTTGAAGCACGTCTCCCTCCACACCACATATTTGTATTTACTACCTTTGATTATCGAAACTGTTTGTCGCAAAGAACTGAATGTTCAAATGTTTGTTAAGCTTAAGGGACTTAACTACGGGGTCATCAGTCCCTAAACTTACAAACTACTTATGAACTACCTACAGCTAAGGACGGCACAAATATCCATGCCCGAGGGGGGATTCGAACCCCCGACCGTAGTGGCTGTGCAGACCGTGACTGAAGCGCCTCAGTCCCCTCGGCAACCGCGGCCGGCACGCAAGGAACTGAATTATTGTTGATATTTATATCACCTCTGCCTGAGTAACAAGGTGGGATAGTTCTCATTCACGTTCTTTGATGGGGTGCTATTCCGATATGGGAGAGCCTCGGCAATTTGATACGTATTTCACAGCAAACTTTGAGGCAGAATTAAAATATATGGTGTGGACGGAGACGTGATTGAAAACTGTCCGTGTAGTCCGTTAGCTGAGCGGTCCAAAGCGCTTGCCTCGTAAGCATGAGGTCCCGGGTTCGAACCCGCGTCACAGCATAACTTTTAATTCAGTGCTTGTCTTTATATTAGCTTAATTAGGTTGTAAGTCTATGGACTGATGGGAGTAGCAGTTTGGTCCAATACGTTTAAAAATATCTGAACATTTTTTATTTTCTATTAATTACTTTCATATCACTTCAAAGATCGATGTTTTTAATGGCTGAATCATGGATTGTAGGTCTTATTAGCGTCATAGTTCATAGCGGAATGCTGCAGTTTCAAATTTCGTCAAAAAATTTGACATGTCACATAATTTGTTGAAAAACTGTGATAGTATTAGCCTCTCCTAACTCTCATAATGCAATAATGTACGCAACATGAAAAACAGAGTTGATCTTTGCCGTTATAAGTACTTATTGTTAGGTCTATGACTATGCCAGCGTTGTAATTGTGGGGAATGCTCTGTGTTTGCGTTGTTTCTACCAAGATTCCGCAGAGTCATTCCGTTAACATTGTCTGTGTTATGGGTGTTCGCGTTCTATCTTGTTTTCCTGCAACCCACATATCATTTATTAGTCCACCAGTTACTTGGGAATATCTGAGTGCCTGCCCCAGTTTCCGAGCGGTTTGCGGCGCGCCAGTCACATCTGCACGGCCGCTACGGTCAGGGGTTCGAATCCCCCCACCCCTTGGGCATGGATGTTTGTGTCGTCTTTTGTATAACGTAGTTCATAAGTAGTTTGTAAGTTTAGGGACTGATGACCCCGCAGTTAAGTCCCTTAAGCTTAACAAACATTTGAACAATATCTGAGTGTAGACCGGAAAACGTTATCTAATCAGAAGTACGATGTTGGTTCCATAGTGAATCAGACGATGTTTACCACAAGGGCATCTAAAATTTAGTGCTTTAATGGGATAAATGTGTGTATCAGTGTGGTGATTATGTTCAAAATAGTGTAAGTTTCGTAGCAGCTTAGAGAACTTGACAGTCAGATTTTATTGCTTCTCTAATGTCTAAAGAGTCATGAAGCAGGAAAAGGAAACATACTAATGCAAAGATTAATGACGACCATGATTATGGTGCAGGCTGCTTGTAACCACTTCTTGGGAACAGATCTCTTAGTTTTACCCAGAATAAACATTTAAGACTTTATGTCTCATTTACTCAAAACATTCTGAAACATTCGTCCCATTTTCTCAGAAATAGATTTATGACTTTTGGGTAGTAAACAATAGATGCAAATCTGCCGTTGTAAAATTATTAAAACAAGATATTTCTGAAAAAATGTGAAAGCATTTAGATAATTGAAAGCTAGTACCAAATAATTAATGGGAGAGTCATCACAAACAAGAGGGCATACACTTATCATCTAGAATATTATGACTACTACGAGTTACTGACAGAGACTCGCACGGTGCATGTAGTATCAATCACAATGCTGACCGTGTGAAGGGTATGGAAGGCATGTCATTTCTTTGGTTGACAAAGGGCACAGTGATGGGCCGGAGGCTTGGCAGTTGCATTTAGTAAACTGCTGGTCAGACATACAAGGAGTACCGTGGTGAGAGTCCCTAACAGATGGCGAAACCAAGATGAAGCAACATCGAAACACTGAGGAGATGGGAGGTCATTCACAATTGGACATCCGGACGTCGTACTCTGGACACATTGGTAAAACATAACAGGCGGCAAACTGTACCATAAATAACATCAGGCTGGGCAGAGTACAAGTGTGTTTGAAGACACAGTGCACAGAACGATGAGTCTTCACAACTCACCGCCCGTGCATGTGCCTTTGTTGACAACAACAACTGAAATGGGCACGTGAACATCTTTACTAGACGTTGGCAGGGTGGCAGAGTGGCAGAGAATCTCCTGGGCTCATAAATCCCAATACCTTCTTCATCGTACCGATAGGAAAGTGCGATTATGTCGTCTTTCTGTGCAAACGACTCCTCGACAACTTCACTACAAGATGGAGGAAGGCAGGAGGCTGCTCAGTTAGGCTCTGGAAAAAAATGTGTTTTTTGGTTACAGAAATTTACAACTAGGGATGTCAGATGGTGTAATAACGTGGAACAGTAGAAACATTGCCAGACTAAATATTTTAGAAGAGTTAGGCATATAATCCGGACAGAATATTGTAACTCTTCTAAGAGAACGTGATAGTTAGATTTTGCTGCTTCTCTAATGTCTCAAGAGTCAAGAAGCAGGAAAATGAAACAGGCAGACTAACTCAAAGGTAATGGGGCCATTGATTATGGTGCAGACGCTTCAAACTACTTCTTTGGGAGAGATCTGTAAGTTTTACCCAGAATAAACATGTCGTAAAACTTTATGTCTCATTTTCTCAAAACTATAAATTATGAAACATTTGCCACGTTATCTCAGAAACTATCAGAGAAACTTTAATGTAAATTTCACAGATAGTAAACAACACTGCATTACAAATGCGGAACCGCAGTCATGTTGATTGCACTAGTATTTCAGCTGTAATAAATAGAATATGACTTTTTTCCACAAAAAAATTAAATTCATGACAATTAAATTACTACGTACTTTACAGTACCACAACGATTTCAGAGAAATCTCTTCAGTAGTTTTGAGGATATATGACATGATTTGCTTAATTTAACATTGTCGGTATAGAAACTACCGTGCCACATTAACTAATAATAAAAATTGCTCACTCACTGAAATTGTCGTCAGAACTATACAACATTGTGACAGTTTCATCGATTATTATAAACTATTTGTCTTTCAATTTAAGTTGCGATCTTCCGTGCAGGAAGATAGGAAAATTGTGCTATAAAGTTAATATCTTAAATTACCACAATAAAAGTTGAATACTCACTTGAGTAATACTGTCACAACAAAAACTATACGGCTGGAGCTAAACATTCATGTAAGGGGTGCAGTTTCCATACTGTTAATAAAGGAAGACAACGCAAGGTTGCAAACGAAGTGACAAGTGGCATCACGATCATAATACTTCGGCACTTGATGACTGGAAGTTCAAATATTCAAATCTTTGTTAAACTTATGGGACTTAACTACGGGGTCATTAGTCCCTAAGCTTACAAACTACCTTATTCTAAAGACTGCACAAATATCCATGCCCGAGGGGGGATTGGAACCCCCGAACGTAGTGGCCGTGCAGACCGTGACTGAAGCGCCTCCGTCTCCTCGGCCACCGCGGCCGGCGACTGGAAGTACGTGGTATCGTTCAGTGATTCACCGTTCACATTGCTTCTTCCAAACAAGAGGCTTTACGTATCGAAAACCACAAAAGAACCTTCCTGCCATCAATCACGGGGGAGGTTTCAACTCTTTATATTATTATCATCACTGATAGGATAACTGTGAATAACGATCTCGCCCTCTTGGACAGCAAACTAACTGAATATGACCAATATAAAGCTAACAAACATTGCCGAAATGGTAATATACCCACACACAAAGCCAAGAATGTACAGACGAACTTCGTACAGCATCATAATGTTATCAAACACCTCTTCAGGACAGCATAATAGAGTTGTTATGCGGAGTTTTAGAGAAGAGACTGAGGACGAAATTTACAGCCCCAACATAATTATAGCTATTGGCGGCTTTTTAGTACAGACAATTTACGAAGCTCTTTCTCGAAGAGTTACAGGTGTTTTCAAAGCCAACAGATGGCCAACTTGTTAATAAGAAAGAAATGTCGTTTCTCATGTTCGTATTATTTTGTTCTCCCACGATATGCCTCTGCTGCGCTATGTTGTTCATGAGACGAATATCGATTTCTTAATAAAACAGTTCTAAGCGTTACTGGTTAGCAGCGCGGCTTAAGGCGACGTTTTCCGAGGAGGTGAGGTCCGTCCGGCGGGTTTGTGACATCAGTTGCTATGTATACACATAGTGGGTTTTAAAGGGAAATTAGTACTAGCATTATAAGTTTTGGTAAAGGAATCGCATCAGAAACTACATAGTTTTGATAAATAAATCATTTTGAAAATGGGCGATACTTCCGTTACATGGGATACTTAACGGCACAATAAAGCAAGACCTGAATGCTCCTCACGAGTGAGCAATATCATGTCACTGTTAAAACAGCGATTGACGACTACGCCCTCTGCTCATTTTGTGGACGTAACATTAAGGAGGCTAAAAAGTGTGCCCTCTCAATTACGAAACATCCTGAGAGATACAGTACCACGTACAAAATGTGTAAAAGTGTGTTAATTGACAGAATGTTTATTTCTGATGTTATTACGGCCGCAGCACGGGAATTAATAGGCTTTGAACACGGAACGGTAATTAGAACCAGACGCGTAAGAAATTCCACTTCGGAAATTCCATGGAAATCCACAATATCAAGAGCGTACCGAGAAAACAAAATTTCACGCGTTATCTTTCACCACAGACAACGGCTGAATTATGAGGAGTTGTTGCAAGTGCTCACACACACACGCAACACTGCAAGAAATAACCGCAGAATCAATATGATAAATACGAGTACATATCCGTAAGAACAAAGTGGTACAATTCGACGTTAATGAGTTGCGGTAGTAAACGACGCTTCTCCTGGGCTCTTGACCATATCGATTGGTCCCCAGCCTGCCAAACCTTGTCTTGGTAGCATGAGTCCAGATCTTAGTTGATGGCACGGTTCGAGTGTGGTGCAGACATCCACAAAGCCATGGATCCAAGTTCTCAACATGGCACTGTGCAACATGGGATGCATTGGTTCCTCTAGTCAAACTGTGCAACATGGAATGGATTGGGTCCTCTGGTCAAAGTGAACCGACAGTTGGCTGAAAATAGTTGCGCTCGGCTACTTGGAGAGCATTTACAGACATTCATGAACTTCGTGTTCGCGCACAAAATCTATACTGCCAACACTTTCGCAATTATAGACGACTACAGCAGAGAAGGCGATCGAGGAACTCAAGGAAAGGAAAGCAACGGATACCGACAAAATACCTGCAGAAGCACTGAAGATCTTAGGGAATGAGGCCATAACCAGAATTAAAAATTTGATCATTTTAACTTATGGCATATGTATCTGCCTGAAGACCTTTTAAATACGGTAATGGTTCCTTTAACAAATAAATACAATGCCAAACAATATAAACATAATAGAACAATAAGTTTTAAATACAGTCTTACCAAAACTGTTCCTATATAAGTGCTGAGAAGAAAAGACAGCAAAATATATCTTTGTCTTGTATACAGGGAAGAAGCATTTGACAGAATTGACAAATATATCCTGTTAAAGATTCTGAAACATACTGGTATTGATTTGCAGGTGAGAAGGCTGATGTAACATTTCTATCATTTCTATGTGGAACAGAAAGTATTCCTAAGGATAGATAAAGAGGAAACTAAAGAGGTGGGTATTGCAAGAGAAGTGAGAAAGAGTTGTACGTCACCAGCAATTTTCTACATATATGGGAGAAAAACTAATTAATCAAGCCTTGGTAAAATCAAAAGGACATGTAGTGGCAGGAGAAAGAATAAAAACTATAAGATATGCAGAAACAGAAGAAGAGCTCCAATTAATCTTCGAGAATATTGTAAGGGTTGGAAAATATATATGCGTGAAAGTGAAACTTCGATAAGATCAAAATGAAGAACATCCGAAAAGAAGGCGACACAATTAATTTATTACTAGATAGAAGAAAACCGCAACAGGTTCAATCATTGCAATATGCTTGATAACTACCTAACGGAATTTGTGCAGAAGAAGCGAGAAGTAGAGTATACAAGGGAATGAAAGCGTTTGGGAGAGTGAAAGATTTACTGCCAGCCAGGAGCATCCCCATTAATCTCCGGAAGAGGTTCGCAAAATGTTTTTTTGTAGAGCGCGTTGCCTTATGGTTCTGAAGAAAGAATTAAATGGTTAGAAAGTTTTGGAATGTGGCTATGGAGATGAATGGAAAAAGTTAAATAGACTAAAAGAATGAGAAATGAGGAGGTGTTGAGCAACGTTAAAGAGGGAAGGATCTTCATGGGGATGATACAGAAGAGGAAAACATCTTGGGTGAGACAAATACGTAAGAACTGTCGACTGCAGAGTATAATGGAGGAAAAAGTTGAAGGAAGAAGAGGGAGAGGAGGAAGAAAGCTTGGAATTGTAACAGATGTGAAGAAAGGAAGGAGTTAGAATTAAATGAAGGCGGATACCAAATACAGAAAGACATGGAAGATGTCCAGTTGATACCTCTATGATGCCAGATTTACTGAAAGATGAAAGAAAGAGATAGTGACTCAGTATTCCTGCAGGAGACATCCGACGCCTTGTTTACTACAAATCACGATATTGACAAAATTCCCATGAGCTTTGTCATTTCACTGCGAACTTACTGTCGAAACGTTTTTCACGCTGATTTTAGACCTGACTTATCAGTGACGCCACCGCATTCCCTGCATTGCTATCTTGACTTAACAACTGTAAACAACAATTGTGCAACTGACCCCATATCTCCACGTATGAAGTATTCAATAGTGGATGAGTGGCATTGTTATCAGCGTTCTCGAGTCGAAATCAGAAATCATTTCTTAATGAAGTGTTCAAGACGTTACCCTGATTATTTTTAAATGTTTTAAGCAGAAAACGGTACGTCAAAGTTAGTTCCACACACCCAGACTTCGAACCAAATTCGACCCGTGGATACCTACAAAGACTTGCCTTAACTGAAAATCTGTATTGTAATAAAAAAATTTTGCAATACTGACTGTTAAAAAATGTTTTTAATAAACTAATCTCCAAACCCAATAGATGAATTTGTGTTATATTTTACGGGCAAGGTGATATCCACCTGCCGAAAATCCACATCAATAATTCATACTCGTAGCAAATAAAAAATATTGTGATTTAAATATTTATATGTGTGACTGATCACAATCTTCTAAACTCCTACACGAATTTTCATCGGGTATCAGCAGGTAACTTTTACGCAGATTGGGGCAACATATACACTTTATCTCTTCGCTATTGCATCACAAAAAAATCATTTCATAATTTCAAGTTCTTATTAATTATATTTATAAACCGTTCATCCTTTTTTTTTCTTGTTGTTGCAAGCAAATTACTACATGTATTTTAATTAGGTATTACCAGGTAATTTGAGCGTATTTGGGGGCAATATTTAGGCATTATCTAATTAATGAACCGCAATCGGACATGGAGAGAAAGGATATGTCAATTTAAAGTTTTACACCAAACAGATCTGTCTATCTGAACACGCTTGTCTCCGAAAATACTAAATGAATTTATGTCGTGTATCCACCTCTAATTTGAGCGCAGCTCTGAGCAACATCTAAATTTGATTTCAGCGAAATGTGATCACCGAAAAAATATTCTAATTAATAAATTTTATCTAAAACCGTTTTGTGTTCCAGTTTGAGCATTTTACTCTTAAAACTACTATATGAAATATCATGTGTATCGGAAAGTTAACGTGGGCGTATCTTTGAGCAAGATGTTGGGTTTATTTCATCCAGTTTGAACAGGGAAGAGAAAGATATCGTAATTCATAATTTTACCGAAAACCACTGTGTCGGATTATCTGTTCGAGCACAGATAGGTAAAAAACAACGCGATTCAATTTAATGATGTTACCGTAGGTGAATTTAGTGTAATTTTAACTAACATATAAGTTTTATTTCAGCTGTATTCATCTCTAACCGACGTGTTGCTGTGTTGGACTACTGTAATCCATGAAACCACAAAACGAACTTGCAACGGGAAATATTCAGACTTTGTTTCATCGAAACAGGAACGCAAAAAGATTTAATTTACAGTTTTATTTAAAACCATCATATTTGTTTGATAGTCTGTCTGCTAATCTGCAAGACTTCCTGACGAATCTCCATGGAGTTTTCATAGGTAACTTTAGACTGTCTTCGAGCAATGTAGAGGTTTTATTTCATCACAATAGGACCTAGGTAAGAGTATAATATTATAATTTACAATTTTATGAGAGTATTCTGGTTAGTAATATGCTGTAGTGATCCGCAAAATTACAGGCCCTCAATCATTGACGGTGATTTCCAGGAGGATTTAGGAACATATACTTTCCTCAAATATTATGAACTACCCCGAAGAGATCGACCTATTGTCCCATGGTCAACACGGATTCTTGTGAAACACGGCTAGTTCTTTACTCATATGATGTGATGAGTGCTATAGTTCTACATCTACATGGGATACTCTCCAAATCAGATTTGTCTGTCTGCAGGTTCATCGAACCATCTTTATACTATTGATCTACCATTCCATTCTCGAATAGCGCGCGGGAAGAAATAACATCTGAATCTCTCCTTTCGAGCTCGAGCTCTGATTTCCCGTATTTTACCCTGATAATCATTTCTACCTATGTAGGTGGCAGTCAACAATATATTCTTGCATACGATAAGGGATGTCTAAATAGACTACGTATTTCTAGATTTCCGGAAGGCTTTTGAAACTGTACAGCACAATCGTCTTCTAATCAAATTGCGTGCTTGTGGAATATCTCCACTGTTGTGCGATTGGATTCGTGATTCCGTGTCAGAAAGGACACAGTACGTTGTAATTGGCGGAAAGTCATACAGCAGAATAGGAATGATAACTGGTGTTTCTCAAGGAAGTGTTATAGGGCCACTGCTGTTCCTTATTTTTATAAGCGACTTCGGAGACAATCTAAGTAGCTCTCTTAGACTGTTCGCGGATGCTGCTGTCAGTTGTAGGTCAGTAAAGTTTCCGGAAGATCAAAAGCAACTGCAAAATGATTTAGATAAGTATCAGCATGACGCAAAAATTGACAAATGACTCTTAATAATAAGTGTGAGGTCATCCACATGACCACCAAAGGAAAACCTTTAAACATCAGTTACACGATAAATCAGTCTAACATTGAGACCATCAATTTTACTAAAGACCTACGATCAACTTAAATTGAAAAGGACACATAGAAATTATTGTAGGGAAAGCGAACCAAAGACAACGTTTCATTGGCAGTACACTTAGAAGATGCAACAGTTCAAATGAAAAAAACTGCCTACACTAAACTTGTGTGTCCTATTTTGCAGTATTGCTGCGCATTGTGGGATCCACACCAGGTGGGACTGACGGATGATTTTGAGAATGTTCAGAGAAGGGAAGCTCGTTTCGTATTGTCGCGAGATAGGGGGGGGGGGGAGAGAGAGAGAGAGAGAGAGAGTGTCACGGAAATGATGCACGAGTTGAGGTGGAAATCCTTAAATGAAAGGCGTTATTTGTTGCTGCGAGATTTATTTGCGAAATTTCTTTCACCAACTCTCTCTTCAGAATGGGAGCATATATTGTGAGCACCCACCTACATGATCATAATAGAGTAAAAGAAATCAGATCGAAAACAAAAATATTTAGATGTTCCTTTTTTCCTGCGAACTATTAGAGTTTGGAACTATAGAGAAATATCATAAAAGTGGTTCGATGAACCTTCTGCCATGAACTGAAATCTGACTTGCAGAGTATACATGTAGACGTAGATGTAGTACACCAAAGAGTACAAAGTAATCTCGTAGTACCGGTACATTAAAGAACCACCATATGGTGCTGTTTGTTTCCTCAGCTCACAGCCGGGACAGTGATTTCGAAGTTAACGTCAGTGACTCAATTAATTGCTGCATTCTTACATTTTAGAGATAGAAACTTTTGATTTACTAATTTCGAAATTTGTATGAATGTTTAACGAAAAATATATATATATTCGAATGATTTTACTTATACTTCACTTCTAGTCAAGGACAAACGAATTTACTGACGTATTTAAATAGTTCCTTTCATAGTGATTGAGGTTCTGTAGACAAATGCCCATCTTTAACTTTCGTTTGCTAGTCTTTTATGGAAATAATCATCACGTGTGACAAGAATTGCGAATGTGAAACTACCATAAACCGAGTTAGTACAGTAACTCACATGAAAGGTAACGCTTTGGTGACTTTACTGACATTAAAACAAGAGTGCGATTTGAATTATTTCCATCTGAAAGACATTTACGACGGGTTCAAATGTTTGTATGAAAGTTCTGTGATATTTACTCACGACGGGACTAGGTATACAAAACGTTTTATAAACCACTCGCTAATCCTTTCTGGACAGTCCGGCTTTATTAGTAACTGAAAATCTGTCATGTCCAGCTTCATAAGAAAAGAAAAACAATATATCAATTAGGAAGTAAATACCGATAAAAATAGCAGCTGTCACAGTAAATCATTGGGGCACAAACTTGACAATTGCGCCCCACCATCCACCCCGCCACAATACATGACAGACCTTTAGGGACCAAATTTTGCCCTGCCTCCCCTGCGATTGGCGTTACTGCTTTCTGGTGACCGCTTTTCCCTCCCTCGCTCGGTGCCCCCCTTCGGGCTCCATCACATCCCACCCCCAGCTCGTCAGTGACAAGTCACGTTATCGTGGAGACATTTTGAAGCCCTTCTGCGGCGTGTAAATGCCTGGATCAGATACCCCGGTTAGCAGCTCCTAGATCCCTGATTTAGGTTTGATGCAGATATGACTGAACGAGTCTGTTTCCGTGGTCTAAATTATAACCCTGAATTCTTTGCACTTCCTCTTAAGTGTTTTGCAAGACGGGTGAAAATATTTCATATTATAAGGAAATTGAAATTTAGTGCAGGTTACATATTCGAGTCAATTGACATTAAAATTAATCTGCTTATCTCCTTTGTTTATCGTAATAATGTATAGTCCATTAGCGTCCCTTATTCATTATATACAAAGCAGAGTGTCCGTGTGTTTGCGCGTCTCTTTTCGTGTACGTACTGCATACAGATATACAGCTTTTCCACACGTAAGCTTCAATCAAATGTTCAAATGTTTGTAGAGTCTATGAGACTTAACTACGGGGTCATCAGTCCCTAAACTTACAAACTACTTATGAACTACCTAAGACTTAGGACGGCACAAATATCCATACCCGAGGGGGGATTCGAACCCCCCAACCGTAGTGGCCATGCAGACCGTGACTGGAGCGCCTCAGTCCCCTCGGCCACCGCGGCCGGCAAGCTTCAATCCATGAGTACGGTTGCCGTAAGTGTACGGATCACGTACAACACATAGTTCAAGAGATATGAGTTCATAAACATTGGGATGCGAGAAAAACTGGTACATCAGGCGACAATGATGCACATTTCCTCCTAAACCGCTGCCCCGATTTCAACCAAATTTGATACACATATTCCTTCCCGTGAGGTAACAGTTGCTTCGTGGTTAAGAATCACATACGACACATGATTCTGGAGATATGAGTCATAAATAACAGAAAGCGCAAAAAAACTCACAGACAATGCGACAAGACTTTATTCATACACTATATGAGAAAGTACTTAGCGACTTGCAAAACATTTTAAAGATAATTTCAAACATGTATTATATTTTCTTCTCGCTGACAGCCATAATAAAATGATGAAAAGAGTTTCTCGCTTACTACTTTTCCGCTGTTCATGGACTAAAAATATGGCATTCGGTATGACATTACACATTATAATTTCTACACTACACTATGTAGCAGCAAGAAATTTTATAGATAGTATAATGCACATTCCAAAATGTATCAGAATACGACACGTAGTTCATGAGATATCAGCACATGAACAGTAACGTTCTTGTAAAACCGCTCCGTCATGCACGAAGTTTTAATCTATTACTGCTTTACTATTTATAGTATTCGCAACAGATTTTACAGACATACTACACTTATACAAATGAATATATACCTGAAAAATTAAACAGTTTTATATTGAAACAATAAAATTATGTACTACACTCTGTAATTTAAAGAGGAATCGAAACATAATTGTTATTAGTAAACTTTTGGTTTGAAATAAGCGTATAACCGGAAAGTTAGAATCGGAAGTCTGGAACCTGATTTTTATATTAAACGCTTTCAATCTAAACCTATTGAAGTTTCACATGCAGCCTACATTCGCTGTGTGGCAAATGTTAAACATCCCGGGCAACGTCTGGTTTTCAGCAAGTAATCACATAAATTTCACGTAATAATATATGGAATATACTAGCACTGTTCTTCTGCAATTCTAAATTCGAAGAGAGGAATTTATTTTTATTAAAGCTTGCAAATGACCATGTAGCGAAAGTGGCATATACCAAACGTCTTACGACCTAAATACGAGTTTTATCGAATCCTATAACTTGGCGAATTTGAATGTACCTGAAAGGAATCTTATTCAAATTTGAAATTATTGTGTGTCATTAGAATTCCTAATTGTTTATCAATTATGTATATACAACGGTCAAGTGGTGAAGAACTAAGATCCTTTTGTACAAGTCGTTAAACAAGACGCTGAATCGTAAGATATTACTTGTTTGGGAAAAGCCCAGTGCAGAGAGCCAATAGAGATAAGAAATGATTTCTCGCGGTGCTGTGCGGCGCTATCTCGTCCGTTTCCCCAAGTTCCTCCCTTAGTGAGAGCAAAGTGATTCTGTTATTGGTCTGAAGTGCAAGTGTTACGTCTGCCACCTTTATCGTAAAGAAGTATAGCTTTGGATCTCTTTCTTCGAATGTGTCACACTAGCTATTCTGTCGAATAGCTTCAGATATCCGTGGTGGAGCGGCCGAGCGCTTTGAGACGTTATGCTACGATGCGCGAGGCCGTTCCCCGTCGGGGGATTCTAATCCCCCCTCGGGCATGGATGTTTGTGCCGTCTTTAATATAAGCTACTTCATAAATAGTTTGTAAGTTTACGTACATGACCCCGCAGTTAATCCCCATAAACTTTACAAACTTTTGAACATTTTTTGAGCTTCATATACCAGTAGTAGCTATGACTTCCCTAGGTAACATTTCGTACGATATCACTTTTTAAGCTTATATGATTCTGTTAACACATCGTTTCAATTACCTTTTGTAGAGAGGTTTGATTTTTATAGTTATCTCCTACAACATACATATATGACGATTAATGCAGAAAAACGTATCTGCAATAAGGAAGATAACAGGAGCCAAGACGAACTGATATTATTATAACACGAGGAAAAAAAACCCAAAGTTTTCCAGTAGCCGTGTTACGTATTTCATGATTAACACACAGAGTGGCCTACTTTTCCTCCATAAACAATTTATTATGGAGCACTCTTAAGTTACAGGCCTCCAAAATATTATTACAATGTTTTTGTGTACTAAATGACCAATATTTGCCAGCAAGCTTTTCTTAAAAGGTATTTTCCGGTAGTGATATTCGAGGCTGCATTAGGGAAAATGTAAACGCCGAAGACACTTGGTACTAGACGCTACAGTTATCATACAGTAATACTGTGCTATTTTAACATTTTACAAATGAATACCATGTCTACCTATTCTAATTCATTAAATAACCAGAATGACTAAACCTATCACAGAATAAGCGCATCCTTTCGAGATGGAACTCAATTAGCGTAATCCAATGTGCCAATTATGTCACTTCGTTACCAGAGCGCCAGAAATCCACCAAACTATATACGATATCAAATACGTGCCAGTTCTACAGTTTAAACTGAGTTTTAACAACGTTTCTTCAGTAGTGATGTATCTAGTGCCATAAAAATCATTAGCAAGGAAAAAAACAAATTACTGAATTTCCGTTTTTAGTTTCCTGTAATCTCTGCCAGATATAAAACGCGACATAAGAGAATAGTATATAGTCCTCTGTATGCTGCACATATTTACTGAAATGTGTGTTTTCCTTAAATAACTAAACTTGGCTAGTAAACATCATAAGACTTGATCTTTAGGAAAAAAAACTCGAAATTTGATTCGATAAGTACATTTACAGACGAATAAGTAATTTGGAGGCCGTGGGAACTTGTATGGAATGACTTGAAGTAGTCAGTAGCATATAACGTCGACACTCTACTGCTTCTCTCTATACTATTAAAACTTTTAATACTCTATAATATGAATAACTATTACAACTACAAAAATGGTATTTAATTTACCTTAATAATGGCAGATGTATGCCTCTCGGAGATCTCTGTACCTCGTAGATGCAGAAATTGGGCTGTCTTACCATATAAATTCTTATTTCAAGTTTCAACATTGCTGTTGCGAAATGTTACTTGAACACGAGAAGGAAACCAACCCTATTCATTACATACTGACGTAAACTTCAAAAAACGAAGTGAAACATACTTTGTCACACACAAACTGAGAGAAACTCGTAAAGCAAATTGTAAAATGGCAGGAAGTTCAAAATGAAGAACAAAACATATGAAGGTGTAAGCACTGCAATTCTGTCATTGTGTAAAGATCACAAACAGTAAGAAAATTATCCATCTAGTATAGAGATTACTGCCTTACAGCGTTTATTTCAATTATAGTCGACAATTTTGAAGCGCTAATTCACGGTCCCTGTCGACCATAAGAGGGCATAAACTATGATGTATTAATATTTGGGGAGCGGATTGAATATGGTCCAATCACAGTACAGAAATAGCCTAATATGACCTTTCAAGTTTCAAAGATGTATAAGAGAATTAGCTTCTCTAGTTAGATGATACTTCCAAGAACATTTAAATAAAACATCGAGAATGTTAGCTCTTTCTCACAAATAAACCCTTATTCTCCAGAGCAATGGGTACTCTGCGATTTCGGCGTGAAGGTCGTAGCCTAAATTTCGCTGACACGAAGGATTATATTACAAGATACTAGAATGCAGGATTACATTATGCCACATTATTCGACATGTCATTATTTATCTATGTATTTGTGAATGTATCAATCTTTTTCGAGATTTTTTATTATTTTTGACGTCTTAACTCGAGAAGGTATTTGTTCTGCATCTAGGACTTTGGGCAGGAAGTTTTTGCCTTTAATTGTGCTGTGATGGGAACATTTTTAATTCTAGTAAATATGTACTCATACATACAAAGAAGCATTTAAAAAAATGTAGAAATTATCTACTGTTTTGTAAAGATGAAATCTCAAATATAATAAGATTGATCTGAGAACGAAAGTCAGTTCTAGAAAGAACAGAAATACTATATTTTAACTTGTTTTTTAATTTGTTTTACACGATCAGAGCAATTCATAATGCGTTTACAAAGGTCTTGTTATATAAACTAAGTACTCATATAAGTTATTAGTGTTCATGATACATACGTCTTGAAGTCTCCTCTTTATTGAGTTGTTGTGGAGACCACTTCACAGGGATTGGATGAAGCTGGTGCCACGAACTATTTCACTGTTACATGGATTAGGCCTTGATTCCTTATAGTGCACCAACGAATTCGGTGTTTTCTGAAATAAGAGTAGAAGTAATTAGTTTATCTTTTTCTGCTTTTCAGGCACACTAAATCTCGTACAAATAAGAATTCTCAGTTCTTCGCTAAATATATTAATATTTATTTTTTCAAAATTATTACTTGTCCTTAACTAGATATTAAAGTCAAAAGAACAGACTGATACACCGCATAATAATAGTTTGTGGTGAATTAGATATATTATTTTTAGGAAGAATGTTATAAAACTCGCTAATAAAAATTTCGTCTTATTGAATTACACAAAGAGAAACTAGCTCTCAATATCACAATATATATATATATATATATATATATATATATATATATATATATATATATATATATATATATTGCAGATATTATTTCCTACTAATGGAATTATGATGAAAACTTATGATTATAGAAAATAAATTATGTAACTTCATTTATATAACTTAAATTTCTTCATATTCAGTCACAATAATTTTATTGTTTTTATTGTCCGACGCGTTTCGGCGCTATAATTCTGTTTTCGAGGACTTTGTTAACGTATTTTTGTGTTACATCTGCTTCAGTTTTTCACCTAACGGCAGAAGAACGATACAGTGGTTAGTTTTTGGCGAGAAAGTTACCGCAGGCGTTAATGCAAGGATCTTATAATAAACATACAGCGAAGTACAACGTATTAAGCAGAATAATGTGCTGTTTTTCTATATTTTGAACAGATGAAATAGCACAAAAAATATTTGTCGTTGGTACGTAAGAGTCTGGCAAACTCTATGATGCAATTATTGTTATAATGCAACCAAATGAACATTTTGCGACGTCACATAATTTCATAACATTTTACACACTTTTGTTTGTACTTGACATGCGTATCACATTAAAAGAGGATTACAAAAAGCATATAATCTTTATTAGAGAGTTTAAAAAAAAGTACTTCTTTACGAATAAGGTAAATACAAATGTCATCACGAAGCAGTTCAGTTTTAATTAACTGACTAGAGCGTTTTCCGTACAATACTAATTTCGACGAACAAATATATCTGATAGATGTCAGCCTTATCATCACATAAAAGTAATGGGCATGGCAAAATACATTACTTGCAATCGTTTCTTTATAAAGCTATTATACATGCGCAAGTGTACTATGGAACTTCTGTGAAGTTTGAAAAGTAGGAGGCGAGGTCCTGGCAGAAAAGGAAGTTGTGAGGACGGACCGTGAAGCGTGCCTGGATAGCTCAGTCCGTTGGGCGGCTGCCTGCGAAAAGCAAGGGTCGCGGGTTCGAATCCCGGTTTAGGCACACAGTTTTAATCTGGCAGGAAGTTTCATATCAGCGCACACTCCGCTGCTGAGTGAAAGATTCATTCCATGACAATTTGTTTAGTAATGATTGTAAGTGCTTGACAGCTTATGGTTCGCCACAAGGAGTCACTTAGGGTCAGTTATAGTAGTTGTACTGCTCAAGAACGAAAAGTTGTGCTAAGCGCATCTCACACTGATTAGCTGCTGCGGCTGAAATTCGTGATTATGAGTTACCAAATTATAGAGATTGTTAATGTAAAGTGCTCCAAAAATTAGTAGCGAGGAATGCACCAATTTCTTGATTAACTTCTATCACAAAGGGAGTATGATAGAACAAATGTTACGTCACTGACATTGTAGCAATTTCATAAAGATGACACTTGTGGCGAAACGCACGGGCAGTTTCGGCACCAAGATCTGATAACATATAACATATAGTCACGACATCCATTGCTCTGAAAGTTTTTTACCATATAACAGTTGCAAGGGCACCAGCGTCCGTAGCAGCGGGTAAGCTTGTGTACTGAACTTATTATAAGTACTTATGGAGTCTAACGGTTCGCACATTCTTACAGTTCATACGGATTTCTCATACATGAATATGTTTTGAAAGTATAATTTCTTTTACTTTTATGGTTGAGACATAGCAGTTATTGTGGAATATTGCTTTCTTTTATTGCCCGCGACGTCTGTGTGGTAGTCTTTTAACATATAGTTATGGTGGATTGTTTGGCACGTTAAATACTGTAGCTGTTGTATTCCACACACGTTTCCTTCGTTGCACATTCACTGATTTCACTGAAATTATTTCAATGAAGACAATCCCGTCTTTCTGCAAGGATATCGAAATCATTCATAAATACTGGTAGGATAAAAGATGATCTAACAAGGAAAGTACTTGGGCTCTAACAAACAAATATACACCAAAATCGTATGAGAGATAATGTAAAGGTCCCTTATTGCACTAGTGATACTCCCGCATCTGCAAAACTCTGCAGTCGTCCGTTAGAGGCCTTTGAGTGTGCCTTGTCACATTGCACTTTGACCTGTCGGTTCGCCAGTAGGGACGGTGCAGTGTGCCTCCGAAGTTGCGTTTTGTGACGTTATTTGTGTGGTGAAGCGACAGATGGGTCGGCGATTGGAAATCAATCCTGATAATGTATTGCGATTGGTTGAGATGAAGTTGCGAAGAACGCTTCTTCGTAGAAGATGACTCATTCGCATGCTTTCTCGTATCTGTTATGGTACAGAAATTTGAGCATAAGTTAGGTACTGTTGTAACACTAACACATAATGATGATAATAGGGATGATAATGACGAACAACTCATTGAAATCGGTAGTGCTCCGGTAAATGCGGGAAGAGGCGATGGAAACAGTGACAGTGAATACCAACAGTCTTCCGAGAAGAAGGTTAAAGTTGCAACTGTCATTACGGCTTTTGATGACAATACGCTAGAGAATATGTTAGATGATTATTACGTAAGTTATAGTTAAGATATTTGCATTACGTATGGCATCATTGCAGAGTTTTGCATAAAAATGACACCTACAGCACATTGATATGTACGTAGAGATCCTGTAACCAAACGTTCATACATATATGTTTGTTCGAGCCCATGTAGTTTCCTTGTAAGTAATCTGTACTGCAATGTACCGCTTCATACGTCAATAAGCTGCCTATTGTGTTTAAATGACACTAGTCGCACTTATCCTATATCGTATTCAGATATGAAGCTTTCCAGCCCCTTGGAATGATGCTGTACTATATTCTATGAATTAATAAAAGTGCTAACATACTATTAGCAACCCATTGAAGGGAGTCATTTATGAGCTAATAATATATGAAACTGAGAACAGAATTACACATATTTTCAACGTACGTTTACCATTCGTGTCCTGTTCCGTACCTGTTCTTCGGAAATCATGCGATCGTAATAGTATTTACATTTAATAAACGGTTAAAATGTTTCTTGAACTTTTTAAATTTTTTATTTTTCTTTATTTTTCTTATCATAGCCTGAAAAAAGCACGTACCCTGTGTGATAAATATTCGAAATCGCTCTATTCACTGAGATACGGAAGTAATGATTGGAACGCCATTTATTTGTAAGATTGTATTATTTATTATCACAATCCTGATTTCATCTCTTAGGCCATTATCAAGAGCACAAATAGTCCATTTACTCGGTATATGTGATAATAAATAATAAAACATTACAGTAAAATGGCGGTCCAATCATTTAATCAGTACTGCATGACTGTGGCTCAACGTAACAAAATATTTGATATGGAAGTAACTAGCTCATAGCAGCATAAAGACACCCACAGCACTTAACGGAAGGATAGAACGCTCACTTCAATGCTACTGGAGGACATCGGCACCGCGCTAAGACGTCCGGTGCAGTCAAAAGGTCGCCACAAACGTACACTCATTCGGCAGAAACAAAATACATTGAAAGGTTAAAAACAGCAAATTATTATTTACGGGATATGTATGCCCATTGGCATGTTCTGCAATAAACATGACTGGCAGACGTATGCGCAAATCGTATCTTCATATCAGTGAGACTGAATGAGGGCACATTATAGGCATGAAAGAATATGGGACATCTGGTAAATTCTGTTGAGTGATACAAACTGTATCGACTGTGCAAGGAAGCTTTATGGAAGGCCGTAGAAAAGTACGAAATGCGCCAGGTCGCACCACGTTAGTCATTTCAGAATGGGGGATTTTTTCGCAATTTGGGGAAAAATATTTTTTGGGGGAAACTTTTGGAGAAACGGAAGTTTTAAAGAAATTTTTTTGCAAAACATTGTCACTTATGCGGAATTTGGGGAAGAATTCTATTTCCATAGGGTACCTATTAATGGATCTGACTAGCCGACCCGTGCGAATAATTCACACTGTATCCTGGTCCGTTACAGATAAGTAAGATAGTAATGGTGGATCTGACTAGCCGACCCGTGCGAATAATTCACACTGTATCCTGGTCCGTTACAGATAAGTAAGATAGTAATGGAGAAAAGTTAGATACAAGTACATACGTATAAAAAATAATAACCTTTGAATGTTAATAACAAATATTAGTCTCATTGTAGGATAATTTATATAATTAAATACATTGTGATTAATTGTGAATCATATCAAAATCAGATACTGCCTTTTTCATAATTTTCTTTTTTTAAAACTTGTTTAGTTTACAAAACTTAATTGAAAACAATGTTAGGAGTTATATTGTGATCATTGTTTACTTTTTGGCCGTATGTGTCTTTAGCACAAACAACACTGGATGAGCAAACTCGTGTAAAAGCCACATATAACTGCCCATACGAACAAACAGGTTCTGGTAAATGTAACCCTGCCCTTTGAAGGGTATGATCTTGTGCTTTATTTATGGTCGTAGCGAAGGCTGCTTTTATTGGGAATTGTCTTCTTATCATTTGGAAGGCCATGCTTGAATCAGAAGGTGTTAGGTAAATGCGGTGAGTTAGCACAGTTTTATTGGAGTCAATGAATTTACCTGTGTTGATGTACTCGCCTAAGTGAGTCACCACTAATCTTTCACCATTAATTAATCTCTGATTAGCGTTAAGGTTTCTAATTAACATAATTTTAACATTTTTCTGGAAGCAACCGTAAATACATTTCCCATTTACGATCGATCGCCGGGTATTACCTTTTATTATACGAACTGTACAATTTGTTTGAAAATAAAGCTTTTTCGTGAAAACAACAACTTTTAACTATTTGTGTATATTTCGTCTTTGGTGGAGAACGAAACCTTGAAAATGATACCTCAATCATTAATTTTGGTTAAGTGATACGGGAGATATGGCGTACCCACAAAGAAACACCAATGAGAAATTATATATACGATATTTCATTTCAAACAACATGTACCCATTTTTCCGGTTATTCTCTCTCTTTCTCTCCGTCTGTCTGTCTGTCATCAAATAAATCGATACCCCATTACACCGTTCATTTTCTCATCTTCATACCTGTGGCTGCTTACCAAATTTAACCTGGGGGTTTATATAATCACAATAGCTCTCTCGCTTTCACGTCACTTCTGTCTTAAGAAATATGGTTATGCAGACTTTATTGTTGTCTTAATTCAATATAAAAGATAATAAATAGTATTGGCATCAGTATAATGAGTACAGTAATGTAATTTATTGTACTATGTAACAAAATAATCATATATTAATTTATTACAGGGAAAAGTTGTATTTCGAACTGGTATAAATGTATAGAGAAAGTATTTATAACATGCCGCCGTTATTGTACATTATGCACCTAGCACTCTTATCTATTCTTAAAATTATTTTACCGTGCATTGGTAAATCAGTTATAAGAATGGAAAACCACCAAAAATTCTTGGGGTTTTGCTGGAGCAAGACTGTTTTTATTTCTTCTGGTCATGTTCGGTGTTTTATTTACAGAATAAAATTTTATTATTGTACTATATTTTATACGTGGGTTAATTTGACCTCTCTAAACACCTAATCCCATCTCTTCCAGCTGCGAACACTGATGAAAAAATCGCGCTGACGTGTTTTACGGCCCACTTTAGATTTGTAGTTTTATAAGTATTTGCAAACATTTAGGACCAAACTAATAATCTAAATAATAAAAAATTAATTACTAAGAGTGTCTGAAACCCTTTTAAGAAAAACAATTTTTAGGGAGCAGCGTGTTGACCTTCAGCGTCACAGTCCAACGCATTGCCCACTACGCTACAGCTGACAGTTACGAGTTGTGTTCTCTAATCTTCTACTATTGATAGTCGTTGTTAACTGATGCTAATATGGCATCTGTAGACACTAGATTATCATTTATCGTACGAAGGACGACGTGTTTTTGTTAATAATGGTTATGATTGTTTTGGCGCATTTGAATAACTTACTGTGGGGATTCTCAAAGCGTTTAATTTCGCTGGTTATGATTGTCTTGGCGCATTTGAATAAGGTACTGCGGGAACTCTCAAATGCGCCAAGACAATCATAACCAATGAAATTAAATGCTGGTATAAAGAAAAAGACCGTTTGAATGTGCAAGCTTTCAAGATTTATTTAAACGCTGTCCGGATCCTTGACGTTGATATTCTTGATGATCTCATGAGAATAATAAATGTAAGGTAACCTAAAAAATCAGTTTTATGTTTCTCACATCTTTACCGAGTATGTTCCAACTGTAATTCGTTGTTACCCGATCATTTGTAGGGCTACAAGGAAATCGAAAAATGCCAGAAAAATAGTAACACCGCAAAACAAAGTACTGTGTCACACCACGGGGAGCGCATTGTAAGCTTTGTTTACCATTTATAATGTCTTCATAACACAAAATAAGCCTATGTACCATTATACCAGTTTTACAATTCCGCCTTGTAATTTTGTGTCAATTCTTTCACGCAGATAATCTAAAGATCCCTGCTAAAGGGCGAAACGCGTCGTAATTAATAAAACAATTTGCAATAAAGACGGTTTTTTTACTGAAGGAATATTTATTCTCACTAATTGCTGTACACCATAGACTGGAAATCAGTTCTGCTTGTTTGAAAATGATGGCTCCATTTTGGTTTGCCACAGCTTGGGGGCCGCGGCGGAGCGGCCAAGCACATTGGGGCGCTATGCTACGATACGCAGCGAGGACGTTCCCCGTCCGGGGTTCGAATCCTCCTCGGGCATGGATGTTTGTGCTGTCTTTAGTATAAGGTATTTCATAAGTAGTTTGTAAGTTAAGGGACTGACAACCACGAAGTTAAGTCCCTTAAGCTTAACAATCATTTGAACAAAACATTTTGAACAGATTGGGGGAGGGCTGCATCAGAGTGACTGCAGTCGCAGTGGACATACAGAGCCAACTCAAGAACAACCAGAAATCACAGTTGGTGCGTGACCAGAGAGCACTGTGACCCTTAGCCATACCAGTTCTTCACGCTATGGCAGAAGCCGTTTGTAAAGAAGATCATACACGATCATATGCCTTGTAGATGTCACAGGATGTCAGTCTTTTGCCCTGGTCTGCCACATTACTAGACATCACCAAACGAAGATGTGTAGGTTATGGTGAATAAACGGATGCCGTCACCCAATGCCAACCACCACAGACGAATCTGGAACCAGATGAAATCAGTTATCAGGGTCCATGGCGGACCCTCTTCCTAGGAACATAAGTGACTGACATGTTGAAATTTCTTGGCAGATTAATATTGTGTGCCGGAACCGGGACTCAAACCTGGGACCTTTGCCTTTCGCGGGCAAACGCTCCACCGACTGAGCTATCCCGACACGACTCGAGATGCCGCTCCACAACTTTACTTCCGCCAGTACCTCGCCTCCTGAGTTCCAAACTTCACAGAAGCTGTCCTGCGAAACATGCAAGACTAGTACTCGTGTGAAGTTTGGAAAGTAGGAGGGGAGGTACTGGCGGAAGTAAAGTTGTGGGGCGGCATCGTGAGTCGTGTCGGGATAGCTCAGTCGGTGGAGCGCTTGTCCGCGAAAGGCAAAGGTCCCACGTTCGAGTCCCGGTTCCGGCACACAATTTTAATCTGCCAGGAAGTTTCATATCAGCGCACATTCCGCTGTAGAGAGAAAGTTTCATTCTGGACTGAAATGTTAATAATTTCTACAAAACATACTAATGAACATGT
This sequence comes from Locusta migratoria, assembly GCA_026315105.1. NCBI lineage: Eukaryota > Metazoa > Arthropoda > Insecta > Orthoptera > Acrididae > Locusta > Locusta migratoria. Next base: position 399,569,268 of record CM048746.1, read on the forward strand.
CCCGTGAATATCAGGTTCTATATCTACATGCACATGGGCTACTCTGCAAATCACATTGCAGTGCCTAGTTTTTGAAAGTCTGTTTCTTCTGTAGGTGCTCATGGAATTAGTTCAAATGTTCAAATGTTTGTAAAGCTTATGGGACTTAACTAGCCGGCCGCGGTGGCCGAGGAGACTAAGGCGCTCCAGTCACGGTCTGCACGGCCACTACGGTCGGAGGTTCTAATCCCCCCTCGGGCATGGATATTTGTGCCGTCCTAGTTCGTAAGTAGTTCATAAGTAGTTTGTAAGTTTAGGGACTGATGACCCCGTAGTTAAGTCCCATAGACTCTACAAACATTTGAACATTTTTTTTGGACTTAACTACGGGGTCATCACTCCCTAAACTTACAAACTACTAATGAGCTACTTACGAACTAGGACGGCACAAATATCCATGCCCGAGGGGGGATTCGAACCCCCGACCGTAGTGGCCCATGGAATTAGTAATTCAAAATTAATATACTGGGAGCTTCAGTATAGCCTACCAAATTCTATCAGTGTGTAGACTAGGATAAGGGTGGGCAGAATACGTTTCCTGCAGCCATGCTTGATACAGGTTGAAGTTTCAGCAACACACAATTTGACACCTAGGGTTGACACGGAAGGTGTTTTTTTTTCCAGAAATGGGAGCCAGAGGCAGAGAAGTGATGCTATTATGCGGCAGTGTGTAGGCGTGCGCTATCGGCGTATCAGAGGCGGCACCTGGAGGCAGCCGCGGTGGGAGTGCACTCACTCGCCTGCCAATATGCGCGCTGATAAGCGCCGTTGTGCACCTGCTGCTGCCGCCAGCCGCTGATAGACCCGCTCAGCCAGGATTTGCCAGCGGGGAATTTACTTCACTCTGGGCGACAAGTGGCAAGCCATTATTTTACTGGCTTTATTTCGGCATCCTAACATTTCTAGTGCAAGCCAAATACCGGGGATATTGATTACGAAATTTCTGACTAAGACTGACGTACTGACTAACCAAGTCGCGTAAATATGACCCTCTCTCCATTCCTAAGTATCAATAATATCGATGACGTTTCTGACATTTAACAAATTAAACGTTCATGTGAAAAAAATGGAGAGAACATCTTCGTAGAAACTAACAAAAAGTAAAAAAAAAAAAAAAAAAAAAAAAAAAAAAAAAAAGGAAAGAAAGGTTAATTTTTTTCTTTTTAAGGAAAAAAAAGAGCATCCTATAGAAATTTCTGAATCATATCGGCCATGTGACTTTTTATTTTGCTTTCGTTCTTCAGTTTAGTCTGAACACTACGCTGCAGAGGTACCATGGCAGTAGATTAGATTAGATTATTACTTGTTTCATAGATCATAAATACGACACTTCGTAATGATCTGGAACGTGTCAGTTAAATGAAATGTGTCGATACATAATATTAAATGACACACAATATTTGAATTTTTTTTTAATTTTAATTTTATTTATTTATTTTTCCTAAAGTACTAACTTTTATCTAGAAATTCATCTAATGTGTAGAAGGAATTGCCATTCAGAAATTCTCTTAATTTATTTTTAGACGGTTGTTGGCTACCTGTCAGAATTTTGATACTACTTGGTAAGTGACCAAAGACTTTTGTGGCGGAATAATGAACCCCTTTCTGTGAAAGACCTAAACTTAACCTTGAATAGTGTAGGTCACCCTTTCTGCTAGTGTAGCTATGCACGCTGCTATTACATTGAATTCAGTTGTGTTATTAATAACAAATTTCATAAGTGAATATATATATATTGTGAAGCTACTGTGAAGATTCCTAGATCCTTAAATAAATGTGTGCAGGATGATCTTGGGTGGGCTCCAACAATTATTCTGATGACCCGCTTTTGGGCAATCAATGCTTTCTTACTAAATGATGAATTACCCCAGAATATGATGCCATAAGAAAGCAGAGAATGAAAATAGGCATAGTATGCTAATTTACTGAGTTGTACATCACCAACGTTTGCAATCACCCTAATAGTCTAATTCAAGTGAATCATGATACGTCATGTATTGTTTTGTTTATTCCATTTTTGGTCATTTATTGTATACAGGTTGTTTCCGTCAAAGTGTCTCTGGAACTTACAGATTAATAAGTAACGGTAAAATTTACTACGATAGGTCAAAAAAAAGTTGGTAAAGCATTAACTGCGTGGTCATCAGCCCCTAAACTTACAAACTACTTATGAACTAGTTTATACTAAACACTACACAAACATCCATGTCCGAGGGAGGATTCGAACCTCCGACGCGGAAGGCCTTGCGATCCGCAAAGTGGCGCCCCAGACCGCTCGGCTACTTCCGCGCGGTGACAGGTCAGTTTAGGAAAGTTCTGCTGAGCTATTAACATAGTTTATTCAGATATCTGGTAAGGTGTCCCTTCTATCATATTTATGCCCCCACACAAACAATTCATAATTCCTGTGCGGATACACACATAAGCCCTATTCCTTACGGGAATGCAATTGGACTGCGAGGAAGACGACGGAATTGGAAATGTGCGATAATGTGAGATTACGGGCAGAACGATCAACTGGCATGGTTAGTTTACTTGTACAATTTTCAACATGGCTGTTAAAGACAGCAACCGTTCGTCAAAATATAAAACAATCACTTGAGAAACAGCTCTTCGGTTGCAGAAATTTTGGTAAAATATTTACTTTATCATGGCCTCGGCTTCCCTAGGGCATCCTTCATAAGAAGTAAAACAACTTTTACAGACGAATGTATAGTTAGCAGAAGGTCTCGATCGACAACGCGAACCTTAGCGGGGCGTTGTCTTATTTATTTTTTAAAATTTGCAATGTGCAAACTTCTCAGTTATTAAGGTGAGCCCTATCGCTCGAGACCTTCTGCTGACTATACATTTATATGTATTTTTTTTTTTTTTTTTTTTTTTTTTTTTTTTTTTTTTTTTTTACTTCTGACGAAGGCTTCCCTTGTGAAGCCGAAATCATGGTAAAGTAAATATTTTACCAAAACTTCTGCAATCGAAGAGCTGTTTCTCAAGTGATTATTTTATATAGTTTAATTGGTTAGGGTGACCGCTAAGACAAAGTGGGATGTAGAGGTCCGATTACTGGTCCTGCCCAAATAGTAATCTTCGCCATTAAATTTATGTTAATGCCCTGCAACTGTCGATTGTGTAATATTTCGTATCTGTAATTTATTGTATAATTTTCTAGAGAATAACAGCAAAGAAATACAGTTTTTTAAAGGAACAATAGCTTTTCTGTCATGTAGATGAATCACTTAAACCAGCTGCATACAAATCAATTTATATCACACTTCTACCACGTTTAGCTTGGCATCCATAAACCTTTGAAGTTTAAGGGGCGGATACTACATGCTGTACATAACGCAGCGTATCTGGAAAGTGTGTTACGGTGTACGTCAGATGTGTCATGCCACAAAATTCATGTAACATCTTTTGAGAATTTCTGAATCTGCACTGAGGATGATTACTAAAATAAATGAAATCTATTTTCGACAATAAATGCAAAAGTGTTTTACGGACAATCCTTCTAACAATTATTTTGTGGCCGTTGAGCACATCATTCCATACAGTGGAATCAAACCTTAATTTTTTTCAGTTATTATTTTGAAAGTAACAGAGGCAAACATTTTCACCGAAGCACCCTGTATTTCGGTTTGTTCCAAACACATCTGGTGAGACAGGTCTACCTTGTCTGTCTCAGAATACAAGTCAAAGCTTCAACTGCAACATATGAGACCGAATGATCTAAACAGGTAGCGAATTGGAAGACGTAACTGCAACCTTATAAACCTGCATATTAGTGAGTTAATAAGATCTTTATTTTCCTTTGACGATTTAGTGATTTTTTTTTAATTCAGCTCCAATTTTCTCCTAAAGGACAAGGTTAAACTGTTCAAAATTTCTGCAGATATTTAGAATGAGCTCCTCTACTTCCCATGCCTTCTTCTATTTGAAAAATATGTGGCATTATGGTGATATATATATAACATAGATTTTCAAGTATATTAACTGTAGTGTAATAAAATACTTTTCATATAAGTCGTCGTAAGAGGATATTGAAGGCATACAATAATTAACTGAATGTTGTCCTTAAAACGGCTAAATACTGCCTAAGAAATGGTACCTTAGTGGAAGAGTTCAAATGTTTGTGAAGCTTGTGGGACTTAACTTCGGGGTCATCAGTCCCTAAACTTACAAATTACTTTTTAACTACCTTATACCAAAGACACCACAAACATTCATGCCAGAGGGGGATTCGAATCCCCGACGGGGAACTACCACGTGCATGGCAGCATAGCGTCTCAATGCGCTCGGCCGCTCCGCCGCGGCAGTGGAAGAGTGTTGTGGTCTTTATACTATTGGACATATACTCAAGATCACTGTATAACTTTCATGAGAAATGCTGTGACGAATAATAGTATTTGCATGCACATATTTTCAGATATCTATAAACAATACATCAGTATTAATGCCAAAAACGCAGAGCTTTCAGAGTTTTTTCTCTTAAGATGCAGATGAACAAAGTTATTGTTGCGTTAGTGTCGTCAAACACGAAGAGATAATGCAAGATTCACGTGGTAAATCTGTTTAAAAATGAAATATTTTAGTAAGTCTTCCGAAAACTTCTTTCTGTCAACTTGAAACAACTGACAGAAGTTACAAACATACAGAGTTTTCGTCTCACCGACAACCAAACAATGAGAATTACGGTGTATATGCGTTTCAGCGCAAAAACATTTTCCACGATACTGTCGTAAGTGAATGACGTTTAGCAGGGAATGTGTGACGGGATCCCTTACTATATTCTGCGAAATACAAATGCATTTCCTGCTCTGAAAATCCTGCATGAGTTATGTGGTTAATTCTGATTGTGTTCTGAGCTGCCTTCCGCAAGTGTCTGCAGATTCTTTTTAAATGTCATAATCATATTTCTGTAACAACTGAATTTTCTGTTCACAGTTCAAAGTTATCCACGAGATTCCTCGATACTACTATTAGCTGCCCACAGATATAATCAGTGGAATACCGATATGATTGAAATCAAATGTTTCTTTGACCTTTCGCAACGGTTTTATTATGTGAAATACTTCATATTGGCATCTTTATTTTTTACCTAATATTTATATTTTTATGTTTAATGTCTTATTGTTACAATAATCTTATGAGTGCAGCGACTTCCTCTTTGAACCGTGCGGTTCGATTTTCGAGTTCCACTCCGTGGAATTGCGATTATCGTTGCCAATTCCGCCGATATATCTCTGTTTCCCCCAGTGGGAGGTGTGGTGATTTTCGTGGGGGAAGGCGTGTGGCGGTTGGAGACGTAGCACGCACCAGGGGGCAGTACCTTCCGTGGGCCGGGCGAGTCGGCATGCTCGCGCAGTGTGTCAGCAGACGGTGGATTTCGGCGACGGTTACTCGGCGGTTCTGTGCCCCATGGTTCTCTAGCAAGGGAATGTGGAAGTCAAGTGTGGTATCGGAGTATGACACTTCCCAGGGGATGTTTGAGTGCTATACTGTAGTACATCTGTCTGTTTGAGTAGTGTTGTGTATTATCTAAGTCGCCAAGTGTCTCGCAAATAATTTGTACTTCGTGGATGCAGATGCCTGTTGTTATTTCCTTGTGATATTGTGTGGCTGGCATAGAACCGTGACGCATCACCTGAATACGGCATTAGTTATAATTGGTGATGCACTTCTTAACAAACTGATTACAAGTTGGTAAGCGTATGCTCGGTGGACTTGAGGTAACATAATTTCTAGTAAGTTGTCACAAGATCTGTTGGGTTATTTGGTGATAATAGCGCTCTCGAACATTTAATTTGTGTCTTTGATACTATTTTATATTTTATGTGCACCGATTTTGTGAGCGCTTATATTTTATATTTATTCATTAATGGCACTCTGAGCTACCTTTCCGCGGTCCTTAAGTGTAGGGGACTTTTTAAAGCGGTGTGCAAATGCCTATGTTGGCGCATTTTCTTCCACATTTGGATTAACGATAATCTATTATCCCGTAATATTTCAAAAATTTAGTGTAGTGTATTTGATTACTTTTATTTAAGTTGTTGTTGATTTATGAACATTTTAGTAATTGTTTCCTTTATATTTGTATGTTCCAGTTGTGCATTGAGGTTAAAGATTTGCAGTCTGGCAGCCGGACCCAGCGGACAGAGCCCGGTTAGGTTTCCATTCCAGTGGTGTGCTGGTTCCTGCACTTAGTATTGAAACCTAGTATCTGTAATTGGTTTCACGACAATTTCTCCTTACGGGCGAGCTCTTGGCCACTGCGGTTCGTCGTCAAGTTAAATTGTTGTTCTGTAAATACTGGTTTTCTTAAGTTGCATTTGTAAGTTCATTTCCTTGTTTTATTATTATTGTTATTATTAAATGGGTGCTCGTGAGCATTTTCCTTGTTTTTAAGTGTCAACATGACTTTGTTTTAAATTGTCCCTATTGTTCCAGTAATATATACATATACATTGTGCAGTTTCCTTAATTAAGTTTTGCTAATGTTCCTACTATGTAATGTAAAATAAATAAATAAATAAAAAAGATGCTTGTAAAGATTGATCTGTCTGTTAGCAACATCTACCTTGTCTTGGGGTTGTTAATCGTATTTATCCCATCTATTTTGCTTGATTCTCTATTGTCGAGATTTCTTTATAGAAAAAGGAGCTATTTAGGTGTCTTTTAAATAAATTGTTCTTTAAACTGGCAAATGTTCTTACTTGTGGCTTGGGCCGTCCGTCAAACCCAATTCTTTTTCACTCTTCATTTTATTTTCTTTATTATTGTATTTAGTTATATATTTTCCTTAGTTTACCAGAATAATTTTTGTTGCTTTTTACATTTTTTTAATATCTTTATAAAAGGTATTTGTAATTAATGCAACTCTGCAGTTTATTCCAATCTTAGTATTTTATACACTTCACATTCACATTCATAGTTCATCAGATACGTCTTATCAAGCGCAATGATCCACATTTCTCTCTGATTCATTGGAGCGATTTCAATAAAACCTGGTACAACGTCACTTATTTTGCTGGTAATAAACAGAAATCGTCTGTAGCTTTTGGTATCCATTCCTCAGTTTAATTTGATTCACTTCATCTACATTCTGCCACGCGGGAAGGGCTGGGGCACCATTTCGAAAATGCGACGTCGCTGCCGCCGGAGGTACGAGTCATCCCTCGGACATAGCTGTGTGTGTTGTCCATAGGTTAGATTAAGTAGTTTAAGTCGTTTGTAAGCCTAGGAACAAATAACAATAGCTTGGTTCCATAAATTTACAGACAGTTGAATTTGAATCTATATTCTATCATTCTCACTGTAATTTTGTTGATAATCATCTTCTCTAACTTCACGTCTACCTTTCAGTTCACCTGATCTTCCCGTTTCCCTGCCGTTTCTCACGTATTTATTATGCCATCAGTACCCTTCAAAGTGTTTGTTTCTCCACTCCATAGTATAATTCCTTTTACAAATTTCACTGTAGTTTCCTTTATCACTTGCTCAATGTACAAATTAGAAACATTCAGTTAATGCTTCTCCTATCAGGTCCTTCGATTCATATAAAATTAATCTGTTTCATCTCCATACGACTCCTCAATAGCGGAACACCATCATTTTGACTATTTATTTATGCATAACAGTTTCTCAGTGAATCAGTTTCCAAAAGGAAATCAAATGTTCAAATGTTTGTATAGTTTATGAGACTTAACTACAGGGTCATCAGTCCCTACACTTATAAACTACTCATGAACTAACTAAGGATGGCACTAGAGGTCTGAACCTCGCTCGGTTGCTCGCTCAAATCGCGTGGTACATGTCGTTCTATGACAGGCCGACAGGTGTCGGCACTGCAGCTTGCTGCAAGGCGTGTGGCTGCGCTCGACTTCCTGCACGCTCGTTCGAGCTGGACACGCTTGACTGGCCGACCGTCCACACTGCCCGCTCGCCACTCGGTCGCCCACCGCAGCGCCACTCGAGTTCAAGGCAAGTGTCGGGATCAAACTAGACGCCTGAGAATACATCCAGACTGCGAAATTTGGAATTGTTTCCTTTCCCTTGAACTAGCCATTCAGTTTCGCATTTTATACTTTACCATACAGGTTATTATACGTGATTAATATAAAGTTTCTGTGCTAAGATAATTTACTAAATGAGTTTTCCTGGATCTTTCTTTTTTCTTGTTCCCATTTTGTGGACTGTTAGTGCCTGTTTAGTGGTAGGTGTTACTTGCCATCTTAACGAGGAAGTGACTGTATTTTATATCCATTCCTCTTATCACTCTCAAGTCCTAGAATACTTTGTCCGTCTTTTATATTGATATTAAATACACGATATTGATCTACACCCGTTAATATATATTCCCGTAGTATTTTGGCACTGTGCTTGGTTGTTGCACCTCTACCTTTTCCGAGTGAGTCCTTAACGGGAATTTTTCCAGTTGCAACATTCATATATCCCCCACTGCCACTGTCGTCTTTCTTATCTACATAATAAAGAACGTATGCAAGCTTTAGTGCAATATATAGCACCCGCGCTTTCTTCCGTGTCAGGGTCATATGCCGGTCAAATGCTCATATAACTCTTTTAAATCCTCTTATTCCAATTGTTTACTTTACACAGCTGTACGAATTTATGGTTAATTCTACTGTGTTTGAAATGAACATACTTTAAACTAATGGACCTCTATAGCAATCCAAATATGACTTCATTAACGCCGTGATACGCAGCTGAGCAAAGAACGTGAGAGGTGGGAGTTCACAGAGGGCGTGGGGGGAAGGGCTGATGGAAAGGTGTGAGAGGAGAACTGAGAGGTAGCAAGCGGAGACGGACAGGTAAAAAAAAAGGGGGAGTACTTGAACACTAAGGTGAAAGAAGGACGGAGAACATTACAGAAAATAATACTGTGAATTGTAGTCACTTTCGTTTGTATCATAAGGATGGGAGGAGGGAATACAGTGTGGGAAGAAGAAGATGGGCAGAATGTGGAAGGAAGATCAGATTGACAGGCGAAAGAGGAAGAATGCGTGGAAACCGAGGAGCGAAGAAGAGATGAACTATCATATACATAATTAGACATTGCCGTGTGCTTCCCTATTTTTATATATTCCTAACTAGGTACTCTTCATTATAAATTTCCAATATCACAAAATTTATTTGTAAATATGTTGTTGCTAAGCAAACGTGTTCAGTAACAGAAAAGGGGCATCGAAAAAAAAGTAAAAGTTAAAAATGATTTAAGGCTTCAGCAACAAATTTAAACTGAAGTGCACTCGATATGAGACGATTCTGCAAATTCACAGGTTCTAAACAAGCGAATAAATTTGCATTCTATATGATCCTGCCCCTTCCCGCCAGTCATTCCCTGCTGCAGTCGCCATCCTCCTCAGACACACACACACACACACACACACACACACACACACACACACACACACATATATATATATATATATATATATACTTACACACACACATACACTCTCAAACAGGCAAATGATTTCGTAGGAAATATCAATGAACAATAGGGAACGGGACGAATTAGATACAGATAAACTTAAGAAAACAGGAGAACTGCAGCGTTTAAACAGGCAGGCCACAAAAAAAAAAAAAAAAAAAAATACCGTGACTTTACGCCGAGTGCATTGAGGCGCAATGCTATGATGCGCGAGGCCGTTCCCCGTCGGGGGTTCCAATGCCCCTTGCGCATTGATGTTTGTGCCGTCTTTCGTATAAGCTAGTTCATAAGTTTCATAAAATGCATTTTTATAAAAACCATCAGCTGTTTATTAAAAACCTTATTCATCTACTAGTTTCGGTCATGGACCATCTTCAAGGATAAAAAGGTGTTAACAGAGAATGGTAAAATACATCAAATAAAATAATACAACTGAGATAAACAGGAGTCAGTACAACTAAAAGTGTAAAAAATTACTATGGTCATCTTAGATCTACTTAATTCTCTCTGTCTCAGTCCTCTTAATGTTTTCCTCCTTATCTAAGACGACACCAAGTTGAAAATCGGGACGGTAATACTCTACGTGCCTTAGCGCTGGAGACGGTGTCGTATTATTCAAGGCCGTTCCTCCTAGACCGCTGTCGGAGTGAGAGAAGGAGAAAGAGGGCATTATGCAGGATCTTCATGACCTCCGCACGTGAGACCTAGGACGTCAGGTGACGGCGAGAAGTGAAGACAGAAAACCTACTGAATAATTCAGTTGCTTACTCAGAGGCCGTCAGACCTTAAGCATCCAATAAGGTTTTATGAGGCACTTATTTCTTCTTTTTCCCAGTGAAATATTAAATAGTTTCTACACTACCAGATGTTATTATCATTTGCTCCTAATGTCACGAATATATTATTCAATATCTTGAAGTAATTTTATGATTTATCGATACTTCTTGCTTTATACTATCTTCACAATGTCATAAGTCTCTAGGACAGCCAGCCAAGAGAAAACTATTTCATCTGGTGCGTAAGATGTATGAGAAATGGGAAATACCCTCAGACATTAAGAAAAAAGTAATAATCCCCACTCCAAAGAAAGCAGGTGCAGAGAGGAGTGAAAATTACTCAACTATCAGTTTAATAAGTCATGGTTGCAAAATTTAACACGAATTATCTACAGAAGGATGGAGAAGTTAGTAGAAGCCGACCTTGGGGAAGACCATTTAGGATTTAGGAGAAATGTAGGAAACCGGGAAGCAATCCTCACTTTGCGGCTTATCTTGGAAGATAGATTAAGGAAAGGTAAACCTAAATTTGTAGCTTATGGAGAAAGCTTTTGACAATGTTGATTGGAATACACTCTTTAAAATTCTGAAGGAAACAGGGATAAAAAAATAAGGGAACGGAAGATTATTTACAACCGACATACAGCAGTTATCAAAGTTGAAAGGCATCAAAGGGATTCACAGGTTGGAAAGGGTGTAAGGCAGGGTTGTAGCCTTTAACCAACGTTATTCAGTTTGTACATTGAGCAAGCTATAAAGGAAGGCAAGGAGAAATTTGGAGAAGGAATTAAAGTTCAGGATGAAAAAACATGTAACTTGCGTTTTGCTCATGACATTGTAATTCTGTCAGACACAGCAAAGGACCTGGAGGAGCAATTGAACGGAATGGACAGTGCCTTGAAAGGAGCATATAAGATGAACATCAACAACAGCAAAACAAGAGTAATGGAATGCAGTCTTGCTGAAGGAATTAAATTAAGTAACGAATCAATAAAGGTGGTAAATGAGTTTTGTTATTTGGGCAGTAAAATAACATATGTTGGTGGCAGTACAGAGAATATAAATTGCAGAATGGCAGTGGGAAGAAAAGCGTTTTCGAAAGAGAGAAATTTGTTAATATCGAATATTCATTTAAACATAAGGAAGTCCTTTCTAAAGGCAATTGTGTGGAGTGTTGCCTTATTGTGGAGTGTTGCCTTATACGGGAGTGAAACATGGACGATAAACAGTGCGATCAGGATGAGGATAGAGGCTTTCTAAATGTGGTGTTACAGAGGAATGTCGAAGATTAGGTGCGTGGATCGCGTAAATAATCAAGAGCTACTGTACAGAATTGGGGAGAAAAGAAATTTCTGCCATACATTGACTAAAAGAAGGGATCGATTGGTAGGAAACATCCTTAGATAACAAGGAATTGTGAATTTAGCGTTGGAGGGAAGTGTGTGGGGTAAAAATCGCAGAGGAAGACCAAGAGATGAATATAGTAAACAAATTCAAATGGATGTAGGTTACCGTCCTTATGAGGAGATGAAGAGGCTTGCTCAGGATTGAGTAGGGTGCAGAGCTGCATCAAACCGGTCTCCGGACTGATGACCAGAACAACAACACGACACATCATAAACCATTCCTCCCCTGTTTCTCCACGTCTTCCTTTTGGAGGCGGCCGCGGTGGCCGAGGGGACTGAGGCGCTCTAGTCACGGTCCGCACGGCTACTACGGTCGGGGGTTCGAATCCCCCCTCGGGCATGGATATTTGTGCCGTCCTTAGTCATAAGTAGTTTGTAAGTTTAGGGACTGTTGACCCCGTAGTTAATTCCCATAGACTCTACAAACATTTGAACATTTTTTTTTTTTTTTTTTTTTTTGTACTCACAGGGAGATCTACCCAAGTGCCATTCTCTGATTTTTATGAAATTTGCATACGTTATAATACATGAAAAACTGGCATATGTATCTTTTTTTTTGCGGCCGAGAAACATATTTAAGAGGTGAAACGGTCCCTACAAAATTGTCGCTAAAATAGAAAAATTGCAATAATGTAGAGACTAGTGAAGCGACTTTAATGATTTTTGGCATGAAAGTATCTCATGATAAAAGACAAATTTCATAGATTCAACTTCGATTAAATCAAAATAATTTTTGAGCTCAAAAAATTGGCCACATTAGGGGTAGCTGTCTCCCTAATTGTCACTCCCCCTGCACTATACCTAGGTCGATTTCTTATCAAGAGATACTTTCATACCAAAAATTACTAAAATTGCTTCACTAGTCTCTATGTTATCGCGATTTTTCTATTTTAGCGACAATTTTGGAGGGACCGTTTCCCCACCTAAATATGTCTTTCCGCCGCAAAAAAAAAAAAAAAAAAAAAAAAAAAAAAAAAAAAAAAAAAAAAATCAATAAAAAATAAAAAAATGAATAAATAAATAAATAAATAAATAAAATACAAATACGTGTCCCACTGTTTTTCATGTATTATAACATATCCCAATTTCATAAAAATCGGAGGGTGACACTTGGGTCAAGAGGATCCAAAGAGAAACGACGGAACGAACGACGTTTTTATTGCCATGAAAAGTAACAACATTATCACCAAACTATTCGTTGGTGGCATTGTAATTGCAATTACTGTTACAATATCATTGACACGTTGTAGATCGGGTCGAGTGTGTGTTGTCTTTCCTGTTTACTCATTGAAAACCGAGGTTTTAAAGATCGTTGCACATTGCTTTCTTACTGCAGTTTCGCCTTGAATATGACTGGGTGGTCTCATGCCGAAATATCGGCCGTCGTCGATTTTGATACCTGGCAGCGTACCCGTAAGTTTTTCGAAGTTGTTATGCGCCAGGAGAAATTAAGGCATCACAACAAGTTAGATGTATATGAATTCGAATATTTATGTTGGTTACCGCGTAAGAAGTTGCGGAAGAAAAATGTGACTACTGTACCGAGTTTTCCCTATTTCATGTCTAATTACACTAAAATCCACCTATATATAACGCATGTTTCAATTCACTAAATTTTAATATATAATATGTAAATATTCAACGGAAAAGTATACGTATTTGGAAACTCAAAGGTTTAGTATTAACTTTGATCTGAGTTCAGAAAGGTATAAGAATATATTTCATTGATATCTCGTCTTTAACTATTACGATAGTGGTGTATTATGCAGAAAGGCAAGCCGGCTAGTACCACGGTCTACGCTGTGTGCGCTCTGCAGGAATCAGGCTTTTGATTGTGTAAATCATGGGATTCTTCTACATAAGCTTAAGTATTGTGGTATGAGTGGGACAGTGCACAAATGGCTTAAATCATACTTAACTGGAAGAGTGCAGAAAGTTGAAATAAACAGTTAACATGATATAGATGATACAATTAATTCTTCTAACTGGGGAGTTATCAAAAATGGGGTCCCACAAGGTTCGGTCTTGGGTTCTTTGCTGTTCTTAATATATATTAATGACTTGCTATTCTACATTCACGAAGAAGCTAAGCTAGTACTTTTTGCTGATGATAAAAGTATAGTTATCACACCTGACAAACAGGAATTAACTGAAGAAATTGTAAATGATATCTTCCAGTAATTTATTAAGTGGTTCTCTACAATTGGACTCTCATAAAACCTAGTATATACAGTTTCATACAGTAAATGGCATGACACCATTAATAAATTTAGACTTTGAACATAAATCTGTAGCTAAGGTTGAATATTCAAAATTTTTAGGTGTTTGCCTGACGAGGGACTGAATTGGAAGAAACATATTGAAGATCTGAAACGTTTGAGTTCAGCTACTTATGCTATCAGAGTCATTGCAAAATTTGGTGATATACATCTCAGTAAATTACCTTACTGCGCCTATTTTCATTCACTGCTTTCATGTGGGATCATATTCTGGTGCAATTCAACATTGAGTAAAAAAGTATTCATTGCACAAAAGCGTGTAATCAGAATAATTGCTGGAGCCCACCCAAGAGCATCCTACAGACATTTATTTAGGGATCTAGGGATACTCACTGTAGTTTCACAATATATATATATTCACTCATGAAATTTGTTATTAACAATCCGACCCAATTCAAAAGTAATAGCAGTGTGCATAGCCACAACACTAGGAGAAAGGGTGATATTCACTGTTCAAGGATAAATCTAACTTTGGCTCAGAAAGGGGTGAATCATGCTGCCACCAAAGTCTTTGGTCACTTACCAAGTAGCATCAAAAGTCTGACAGAGAGCCACCTAGTATTTAAAAAGAAATTAAAGGAATTTCTGAATGCCAACACCTTCTAGAATGTAGATGAATTTTTAGATAACACTTTAAAAAAAACCTTAAAAAATATTGATCGTCAACTATAGACAACATTTACTAAACTGACACGTTCCACATCATTACGAAATGTCGTATATATGATCTATGGAACAATTATTAATCTAATCTAATCTAATCTCGCGTGCAGAGGACAGAAACAGACACAGTTCTGTTTGTGTAGTCGGCTTACTGTCCTCTCCCTGCCCCCTGCAGGTGTTGGAGTCAAAGCAGGGTCGGCGCTTTGCAAACTCGATCACATTTCCAGCCAACCAATCACAGGCGCCGCCGGGCCTGTAAGGGGAGCCGCTGCAAAGGCAGGCGCCAACGGCCACCTCCGCTGGTCCTACTAACAGCGGAGCCTAAACTCATCGGCGAGGCCCCCACGGGTGCAGAATACATTGCGCCGTGGTAACCACGTTCACCGGGCTGCAAAATTCTCATGGTGTTTCGGCGGAATCATTTCAACCTCTAATCGCAAATTAAACTGCTAAGTACACCCGTTGCTCGTCGACTGATTTTTGCATCCCTATAAGTTATTGGTAAAGTTAAGAATTTTAGGTGCACACCATTCAGTTTTCCCTTTCTTAGGACCTATATCACTTTATTCCCCAACCGTACCCATAATTCCCTTTCTCCACCTTAAGCAACCTTTAACTCTAAAATCTGAGATATTTACAATAATAACGACGATCTCACACTGTCTGCACAGTCTAACATAGGGTAAGGTGGTACAATTTCGATCATTTCGGACAAATGTTATTGAAACTAGAAATGTATTGGGAAAAGAAATAATTTTAACTATGGCACCTGTTCTTGGATGTTAGCTGATTATGTAACACAAATATTAGACAATTACAAATGTTGGTACAAACACAAAAGAAGGTTACCGAATTGAGAAAAATCGATCGAAAATGTACCACACTAGGTACAGTTTTGATCACTTACTTGTGCATTTTTGATTACTGGCATCTTCCGCATAAAAAGCACTTTTTCCGTCAGGCACCAACGCATACATCGTGGTACCAAACACTGAATTTTTTGTCAGCGAATCCAGTCACCCTTAACTATAAAATTTACAAGAGCGCGTTAGACTAAGTAGCTTCGCTTACCTCTTAACAGGAAAAAATTTATATCTTCTTAGCACAAAGTGGTGTAATCTTAGAAAATACAGGAGGAGTTCTAGAAACCTGCTACACTAGAACGCCACACAACGTGACACTACGAGACTGAAGAATGGCGCGAAAACTTACGTTGATCGGGATTGTACCTACATCGAATTTGTACCACCTTACCCTACACAGTCGGAGCCGGCCGCGGTTGCAAAGCGGTCTGCGGCGCGGCAGTCACGTTCTGCACGGCCACTACGGTCGGCGGTGCGAATCCCCCCCTCGGGCATGGATGTTTGTGCCGTCCTTAGTATTAGCTAGTTCATAAGTACTTTATAAGTTTAGGGACTGATGACCACGTAGTTAAGTCCCATAAGCTCTACAAATATTTGAACATTTTTTGACACAGTCGCAACACTCACTCCTGTAAAAGATGCTACCAAGTGACAGTTGCAACGACACTAGCGCTCCTAGTGGTGGGCAAGGTGCCGTTTGTTGGTAATTACTTTCTGTGTAATTAATCAAACAGTTTCTATATTTTTGATTCCCAAGCATTATGAAAATATCGAGAAGCAAAAATTAGCATGAAATAAATCCTCATTATAAATAAGAACTTATTGATGAAAAAATATGAATATGCGTGTGTTTTGCAGACTACTTCTCTTAAAGCAAGAGAATATTAACAGACGAGAAACATTACTTCCTATTGTGATCTGTTCTTATATGCAAAAAACTCCTTCGACGTCTGAAAATTCGATGTGGAGTCTAATGATTCGTACATTTTTCCATTTAACTCGCCTGTTTTATAAACGTATATACCTTTGAGTGTAATTACTTTAGCGTATAATAAGAGTGTGATGAAATTCTTGCTATTTGCGGTTTCGATGTAGCAATAATTGTGGAAATGGTTTCTCTTGGTTGGGAAACTGTTTTATGCTTTCGATGTTTTATTGTCAATTTTGTGAAAATTTTCCTTCAGCTACATCTGTAGAGGCGGATCTAGTACATTAAATAAGTTTCATACCTGTAACAAACTGATTTGACTGGAATTGTAGTGAAGAAAACTTGACATTTCTGAGTAGAAAACCGACGTCTTCCTGCACAAGGTTGGATTTTCTGTTGTTTATTAACCGTTTTTCTTCTTACAAGAAAATAAACTACCCTGTAAAGTACAGTTTCATTCCTTTGAATGGTTCTTAGAAAAGCAAATAAAGACAAATGCGGCGTTATTTTCTAGTTATATATGATTCTTATCGTACTACGTACCTTCCCTGTCGTAAAAAGTGTGTTAAAATAGATTTAAACGATACTATTCACACTCATCCGATACGGCATTCAGAAATGTACCTTGCCAGCCGCTTGGAGCGCTGAAGTCGCGGCTTATGACATTTGTCGGAGTTTCGTGACTGTGTTAGACAGTGCTGTCTGTGTGTCTGTCCCTATAATGTTCCCACTTCTTATTTCAAGCTATTCAACCGATCGCCACCAAATTTTGCAGTCGTATTTGTTGACTGCAAGTGGCCAGAACCTCCCTCTGGCAACATATCTGGGCAAACCATACAACGGAGGTTCGAGGAATGGTTGGTTGGTGAATATGTACAGGAAAAAACTTTTTATAAAGATATAAAAAGGACCAAAAATTTAATCTCAGAAAACAAGGAAAATACAAGATCAAATACAACAATAAAGAAGATAAAATGAAATAGGAAGATTCTGCGATAAATAAAAATATTAATAATATTGTGAGAATAAGGATTAAACGTAAAATATAAATATTAGGTAGAAAATAAATATGGGAATAGAAAATAGTTAGCAAAATAGATTACATCTAAGTTATTTTACCTGTCTACAGCCTGTTGGTCTGATTTCTCTCGTAGTTGTTAGACAAATTAACCCACAATCGTGACATCCGCGAAATTGTTTTATTGACAGTTTATTGACAGTGCTGTCATTCTTTCATAGACTCATATCACCAAGAGCACGCCATTATCCTGTTGGGGAATTCATCTTGCCTCTGCCGCGCCGAGCTGGCTGCACATTATAAAGGTGCAATGCCACGGGTAGCGTAGCCTCTCTCGTTAGAGATTGGAGTAATTCCCAGAGGATTGGTGTGTGTGTGTGTGTGTGTGTGTGTGTGTGTGTGTGTGTGTGTGTGGGTGTGGGTGGGTGGGTGGGTGTGTGTTGTCCTCGTCAGCACGTTGCTTCAAAAAGTTGCCAAGTCTAGTGACCGATGATCTCAAGAAGTTGGTTTATTAGGTGTTTACAAAAAAGTGGATAATTTTTTAACATATTGCCTCCCCTCTTTCGAAATAAATTCCCTGTTAACATCCTTAAAAACTGTCTGGACGGAGCCACCTTCACCTTCCTACAGTAGGTAATGGATATCGCTTTGTCTTCGTCCGTATACATTTTGATCTCGCCAGGGGCGTAGACCTTTGCCCGACGGATCAGTTTGATGAACGTCGGCAACCTCACACGTTACTTCACAGGTTAGTTTCACGTAAACGTAGTCATTGGCTTTGGAGTAGTCGACAATTACGTTTTTCTATTAGAGGATCAGAATCTGCCGTTCCAAATGAACTTCTTCTTCATTCGGACGTAGCTTTTTTCCCACAGTTGGAAACTAATACCATCGTTTTGCTACTCGGTTCTTATATACACTATGTTATTGAAGGAGGCAGCAACACTGAACCCGTTGTCTTTCACCAATATATGGCAACTGCTCATTGTATATTAATGCAGCTGGCACGTTATAAAAGACTTTTTGCGAATATACGATATCTTGTTTATAATGGTCCAGGTGTCAGTGAATTTCCCCTCCGGTCGTTGAATTCGCACCATTGTGGTCCCCCCTAATTTTCTCCTCTTCGGGTTAGTTTTTAAAAATAAAAAATTACATTATCTAATGCTTTTGTTTCTATGAATTATTTGTTTATCCATTTGCAGCTTTAGTACCTAATGACATTGGCTATGGCAGTGTGAATGTTCTTCAGAGTACTAATTCAATTAAAGAGGAAAATCACGAAAAATGAAAAAAAAAAAAAAATAATAAAATAAAATAAAAAGGAAAAAGCCTGGAGTTCCAATCTCGATCCAGCACATAATTTTATTCTGGCAAGTAGTTTCATATCAGTGCCAACTACAAAATAGAGCCAAAATATCTTTCTAGCAAGTCTACCTTCTTCAGTAAATGTCGCGAGGCAGTTGAAAGCACACCTGCATCAATGTATTACAACAATTGTGTGTTCGATAAAACATTTTCTGTCACTCTACCACTATAGAGTAGCCCGCAATAATGCAACTGTCAATGAATTATTCTATCCCGCCAGAATCAATAGCCTGCTGTTCGTGAATGCGACTTTGTTACTGTGAGACACGTTACCTGATAGCGTGGGAGCTAAGGCTGTTCAAGCTGCCAAACCACGTATACTTGGTTGGGCTCGATGCAGTTAAAAATCGCCGAAGATGCAGTTCTGGCATAAATGAGAACATTCTGGTATTAGTTGCGGTGTTATAAAAGAGGATGTAGACAGCAACTAAACGAGTGTAGTGTGACTCTCGCATTGATTTAGGAAGTGCTGTCAGCTCTTTGTTACATTACTAAACGACTGAAATACTAAATTTTTACGATGTCAAATGTTTTGGTTCAGAACTTCAAATGATTACAGGCACTGATGAAACTGCTATCCTATGTACTACATGACATTCAGAAATATTATTAGCTTAAAATCACCAACGAGATTGCATCAAACGACACAGTTCCAGCTCTAAGACGCAAATGAATACGCTCTACAAGCAAATAAATAGCTTCAACCTATGTTATGAAAGGCATTTCAATGGAGTTCAAATTTAAAAAAAAATGTAAGGCAGCTCGTTTCGTATTGTCACGATACAGGGGAGACAGCGTTACGGAAATGATACAGGATCTGGGATGGGAATGGTTACAACAACGGCGCTTATCGCTGCTGCGTGGGCTACTTGCGAAACTCCAATCGCCAACATTCTCCTCCGAATGCGAAAATATATTGTTGACTCCCACTTACATAGGTAGAAATGATCATCAGAATAAAATAAGAGAAATCAGAGCTCGAACAGAGAGATTCAGGTGTTTTCTTCCCGCGCGCTATTCGAGAATGGAATGGGAGATAAATAGTATAATTGTGGTTCGATGAACCCTCTGCCAGGCACTTAAATGTGATTTGCAGAGTATCCCATGTAGATGTAGATGTAGATGTAACATTAAATTGTATGCATGTCTTTCTCAAGCGGGAGTCGCACTCAATAAGGCGAACTATATAGCCTTCAATTGATTTCATGATAAATACCCAAAACTGTCCACTCCCGAAGAGAGTACCTTTAGATAAAATTACATGAAGTCTTTTTACCGAGAAACCATATTAAACCATGGGAATCAATTTGGACGAAGCCATAGGCTCGTTGGAACTCTATGTTTTGAATATTTTCGTTCTTTATAAAGTCCCACTCATTACGTCGAGGGGCGATCTTGAATTTATGAGAAGAAAATACAACAGTAACTTTGCTTCCCGCAGCAAGTTATCCTATACCGAATAAATAAGAAGTATAGCAATGCTTTCTTTGAATTGCGTATTTTCTTCTAGAGTATTTTAGAAGCATGTGACATACTCGGTTCATGTTCTTCCAAAGACTTGTCAATCAATAATGAACGAATACATCACAATTCAGCCCTTGCCGGAAGTAGATTCCACTCAAAGATCGAGGTCGATTTGTTGCCTTCAAACTTTCCCCTTCATTACTCGTTCGGGATCTTAGATTCAGTGTGCTACTTTGTTGTGAGAATTTTGAGGATATTTGTTTGTACTTTCTTTAGATGCAGCCCACATCTGCAATTTTCTAGACTCAGTAGTTTATGTAACCGGATGAAACACATAATTTTCACAGGGAACTAAATTGTGTACATAGCAGCAAGCACATGTCTGCAGCTACTAAATGGTCAGAAAGAAGTCTGGAAATGAAACAAAAACAATGAATAAACAATATTTTCACTTACGTGATTAATCAGTTAAATGATTTCCACATAATCTTGTCTTCAGAAGAATCTATATGTCGAGGAATCCGGAACCTCTGTGGAGTTTCAGTTCCGAGTAAATACAAGGTTTGAATCAGTGGTTTCTGTGTCGAAAGAAGCTTTAGGATTTACAAAATTGTTGAATCTCCAAATAAAAATAGACTTAAATTATATAAATGTAGAGATGCTTAACCGTTTCATTTCCAGTGTTGATCCTGCACAACAAGGTATTAATAGCTGATTTATACCGTATTATGTGCATCACTCCTTAAAGTTGGATTTTTGTTACTGAAACTACATGCTTCTATACGACATTTTGCCACTTGGTACGTTGTTTAGCCCCTTCTGAGGCATTAATACGTTCATGTTGGAGGTTGTGTTGAGTTGCCGTCTGTACGTGGCTGAGAGTGTGAGCGTGAGAGTGGTTTATTCCAGAAGTGATTGTCTTTTCTTTGGTGCTGTGGCGAATATTGTGCTAGCATTATTGATCTGACAGTGTCAACTATCAATAAAGTAACGCCCAAGTAATAAAATACCTGTGTTGTGCATGAAATACATGACATAAAATATCAACAGTTCGACCAAAATTTTAAAACACATATTTTGAAGTTTACTGCACTGTATTAATACAAGAAACACTGGGTTTTAATTTTTCCAAAGCTGATTTCATACTGTAGGACCGAAATGATTAATGTCATTAAGTAAAACAGTATAATGTTTTATTCTTATTTTGAAGAGGCATAAATTGCTGCACTTGGTATTAATTCAATAAACTAGGAAAGAGTAAAGGAAGATAGATGAATTAGTTGAATAAATTATCTTCTTGTAACCTTTTTTGTACATTATTTCAGCACCTTTTTCCTTCCTTTCTTTTCATCTGAAATTCGCACCTAGACCCAGCTCGGAGGAGCTCTGAGAGGAACGCCACAATGGCTGAATAATGATTTTCGTGCAGCTATAGGTCTTCGTCCTTCGACTCGAACACTACGTAATACAATGCATGACATGCAACCTTACTCTCGACGTCCATAGCACGCTCCAGCTATTGACGCTTAGACACAATGTAGAGCGGTACAGAATGCTAAATGGACTCGTCAGAATTGGCATCAATTGCTGTTCACAGGCGAGACGCCCGTCTGCCTTCAACCAAACAGTCGGTGTAGAGCTTTTGAAGTCAGCCTGATCAGCCTGAACGTCTTAGGCACGCCGTCCAGCGAGCGTAGATAAGTGGCGGTTACCTGATTTTTTGGGCGGCTTCATCCGTGGCCACTTGTATGTCTCAGGTGGTCGTAGAAGCCAATCAAACAGCTGCACGGTATATCTTCCACCATGTTTAGTAACCATGTCAGCAACTTGTCTGTGAGAAATTCATGTTAATGGACGAGTATTCTCACACTCATCGCGCACAACTTCTCAAAGCTGTCCTTCATCGCAAGATGTCAATAGCCAGCACGTTCTCCAGACATGAAGCCTATTGAACATTCCTGAGATATTTCAAAAGGGATATTTTTCTAACGAGACGATCCTCCAACCAAACTGAGAGATCTACTCCTAATCGCCGTTGAGAAGTGGGACAATCTGGACCGGTTGATGATCTAGTAGACGGTATGTATCGATGAATACATTCACGCATTGGTATAATAGGACTTTTTCCACGTATTAAGGTATTGGTGTATGCTGCAGTTGCGAGACTGAAGGTCGGGGTGAGAGTTTAAATAGGGAAAAATTAATTTTTAAAACTCACAACCACCAACTGCGAACCAAATTCCTAAACATGCAAAAACAATGTAACTGTGGTTGCTACTGTTTGACTCGTTTTCTCGGGGATGATACCGCACGTTCGCAGCTTTCCTTCCCTGCATATGATTAACAAAAATATTCATAATAAAGTCTAGTTCATGAGAGAAAAGGCTACTATTTTTGAAAACACGTGAAAGTTCACTTTATGTTGTTCATTACACAATATTAGAACTCTGTGGCTGATACGTCTGTACGTCGACACATAAAGTTATAGCTCGTGAGCCCCCAGACAAAATGAATATTTGTCGCAAATTGTTTTCACACCTTGTGCCTGTCTCAAACACCGTATATGTTCATGCCTATGTGACGACACGTGTTACATTAACAAAACACAGTCACTTTAATTTAGTGCGATGCACACCTTGTTCCACCGGATAAATATTCACAACACACAGTAGCACTCAGTACAACTTGGTGCAGTCTACGACAAGCAACCACACTTGGCAACTGCCACACAAAAATCTATAATCTCCACCTGGAGATCCACATACCGACTGTGTAGAGCGAGGCCGCCCGGCCAGCCACACCACTTGCTCCCGACTCGTCATTTCCTGCCCTCGCGTGCACGAGCCAAACGCCCAACTGCCGGGATTTTTCCCTACGTCATCAACTTCCCCATATGAGCTGTTCTAACCGATTTGCCAACGTATAGTGCTCAGCCAATACATTTCTAAAACGTTACTTAAAATGAAAATAATTACACTACACATTAAACAAATTTCTTATTATGTTTTTATATTGGTATAAACATCCTTTGCACTATTTATTACGATCGTGCAATTGCTTATATCACAGATAAGTGATTTAACTGAATATTTCAAGATAAATACACAAGATTAATTGTAAATAAAATGAGAAATAGTTAATATATTACTTTTATAAATAAACATTAC
The DNA here is from genome assembly GCA_026315105.1 of Locusta migratoria. Taxonomy (NCBI): domain Eukaryota; kingdom Metazoa; phylum Arthropoda; class Insecta; order Orthoptera; family Acrididae; genus Locusta; species Locusta migratoria. The sequence continues at coordinate 399,592,687 of CM048746.1, forward strand.
CTTGCTAGTTGTGTAACTGTCTTGTATTCATTGGTAATTTATTACTTTTCATTGTCAATTAAACATATTACGCCAGATGTGACTATATCAGCTAATGTATTGTTTATTTGTCAACAGGCTATTTTGTAATGAGGGACTTAAAGGTTCCTGACTGCATCGTATTACTTCAAATGCCAGTAGTATTAGAATATTTTATTTCACGCTGTGCACTGCACTGTGCCTGGCACTCGCCATTGTCCCTCTCTCCCCTCACCAGAAACGAACCTGGAAAATCCTAAGCTGGAACAATCCACCAACGTCGGCCTGCTCGCTGGCCTCCCGTCAGCTACAAGCACACAGCAAATCTCAACGTGGAGAATTTCTACCTATGGCCTAACTATAAATGTTGTCACCCAACTGCGTACATACATTGCTACCATAATTAATAAGATTAAAATTGTGTAACATTTAGTGCATTGGCATGGTCAATGTTTGCAGTGAACCTCATACTGTTAAATTATCAAATGCTATTAATTAGCAATATTTCTATTGGGTGGTAATCTCACACAGTACAGAACACAAATTGATATTTCCTGGTATCTGCCGTACCACTTATCAATTTCTGCTTTCTTAAGGCAGAAAAGAACGGAAATTGTTATTTTTGTATATTATTCCATTTTTATGTAACTGGTTATGAATCCCTAGAATCGTGGTGTGCAACCTTTTTAACCATTAAGTGGGGAGGTGAGCATTCATAACATAACAAGGAACGCGGGGTGTTCACAGCACCAAACAAAAATATCATACTAAAGTTTCGATTTTTCCCTTAATTTATTTTTTATTTTACTATAAACATTGCACTTAATCTTACACTAATGCATTTAAGTACAGTTTTAATCAGTAAGGTACACGATAATTATCAGTAACTGATAAATTAATAACAATTGTGGAATGGTTTCATATGTTCGTATACAAAATATTCTTCAAGCTAATAAAATAAAAACAAAAGCATTAACCACTTTTAAATCATAGAAATGAAGAGACAATGCAATAGACATATTTCTATTACTTAAAACAGTCACGTCAAAAGTCTAGAGAAAAATCACATTTCAACACCGAACAGTTTCATCATCACTTGAAGATTCTCAATTGATACATGTACTGCAGATGTTTTTCACATGGTTTAAAAACATACATTCGTTACACTTACAACAGAGTAACGTGTCCGGTATTGTAGAAAAGGGGGATGCCTTATCTTCACCAGCACCGTCCTCATATTGTTCTCTTGCAGTTACCTGATCGCTTCCTTTCACTGTTCTACTTCTTCATTGTAAAACGTGTCCTTAAATTTTGAAATATCAAAGTCTTCATTTTGATTGATAACTTCCTCCAACACCCTTCTAAGACGTTTTTGTTCCTCATATAACATCATGATGTGTATTGCTCAATACAGAAGTCGCATTAGTAGGTAGATGGGGTGTTATTAGCACCCCAGCGTTTACGACTTGTTGTGTATAGTGTTGCATACTTTCTTTAAAAAAAACTTGGTTTCACAACAATGTGCATCCCTTTGAACGATGGTAAGAAGCCGCTCAACAGAGTGACCAACATGCTTCAATAAATACCAATAAACTTTTGAAACTGGGTGTTGTGAACACCCGACATCCCCGTTTAAAAGTTGTTTGTATTACACATATGGTGTTTGTTTTTCGTACGGACACATAAAAAAAAGAACAGACCTAATATAATCCCACGGTTTAAGCTGACAGTGTGTTTACAGCGCCACGTTGCTCACAAGTCATGTGCTCAAAAGCTGCTGTGCTCTCTTTACGAGTGTACGCATGCCACCGTACGATAGGCAGTCTGCTTTTGACTCGCGTTCTGACATTGATCTGTGCATGCTCGACACAGGTAAATGTTTGCAGATAACTGAGCTGGCCTGCAGCACTTTCCCTGGGCAAACAACTTCGTATGGCGCACTAGCCTATTGAAACAACACGCTGTACACGCTATCTAACTGGCCTCACAGTAACATACAAACAAGGGAACCTCCCCATCGTACCCCCCCCCTCAGATTTAGTTATAAGTTTGCGCTATGGATAGACCTTGAAAGATCGCTGGATAGTGATGGTACCCCATTCCACCTTGTTCCATTAAAAAAAAAAAAAAAAAAAAAAAAAAAAAAAAAAAAAAAAAAAAAAAAAAAAAAAAAAAAAAAAAAAAAAGGACCTTGAAAAAGTAACCACAGATCAATGGAGAAAACAGGAAGAAGTTAGAAGTTGTGTGGAACTATAAAAAAATGAAGCAAAATATCAAAACTGAGCAGCCCATGCGAATGATAAGTAATGTAATGTAGATCAGATAGTGATCGCAGGCGCGCCATTAGAAGAATTTGTGATGTATATTAAAGAAGAACACAACAAATTACAGAAACTACCCAAATATAAACAACAATTTCAAAATTTCTTCTTTCGTGCCCTGAAATAAGAATGTAAATAAGTTAAATGCAAGGAGGTATCACAAGTTGTGCAACGATGATTTTCTGAAGCTACAACAAACCAACAAAAAAACAACATACTGAAAGTATAAAATAGATTTCAGGAGCAATAGTAGATAATTTGTTTTTACATATTGTGTATAAATGCTTTGTATATCAGAAAATCGTCCTGTGTCTAGCGTGAAGAACTGCAGAGCGAAAGGTCATTGTTTCAAGCCTTCACACAGGAGAAAATTTTAATTTTCAGACTGTGAAACTGTTTCATTCATTTGTTGCAGTTTATGAGACAAACTCTTATGTTTTCATCACTTTTTTGGGAGTGATTATCACATCAACAAGAAAATCTAAATCGGGCAAGGTAGAATCTCTTTAGCCGTTCACCAAGTGTGCGGGTTAGGTGCGTCGATAAGAGATTCCTGTAATATGACGCACATAGCGTCACCAGTGTCGTATAGAATACATCTTTTCCTGTGGGGGAATCGGTTGACCTATGACCTTGCGATGAAATGTTTTAGGTTCCCATTGGAGAGGTACTTTCTTTCATCTGCTAAGCGCACGGTTTTGCGGTGCGGTCGCAAAACACAGACTCTAAACTGATTACAGCGAACAGAGACGTCAATGAACGAACGGACAGATCATAATTTTGCGAAAATAAAAAGAACTTTTGTTAGAGGAAAGGCTTCAATGGAGGACCTCGCGGACCACAGATCCTCGCACTAAACACAGGACCCACAGCACTCCTATGCTCGCAATCTGCTCGATGTTGCCTGTCTATCGCATGGACCGTTCAGTTTTTATATTTTGTTTATTTTTCATAGTTCCACACAACTTCCTCCAGTTTTCTAGATTGATACGTGTTCAGTTTTTCACGGCCTATCCACTGCGCGAACTTACAACTAAATCTGAAAGGGGTGCGATGGGGAGGTTCCCTTGTAAGTAACATCGAAAGTTTTCAGTTATCTTCGTTAGTGATACTTACACGCAGTTGATTTAAGAATTGCGAATTATACGCGAATGACTGGTGGAGAGTAAAAGAACTGTGTTTGAAATTTAAGTGAATTACAAAAAGTATTTGAAAAATTTGGAGTGAGAATCAGTGAGAGATGGACAATCAGGAAAGAGACGAATATAATGAACGAATAAAAGACGAATAAAAAGGATATATTTTTAAAGAATTCGGGAAGAGAAAACACAACTGGCTTTGACATTCGGTGAGAAGTTCTGAAGGATTCTATAGAAGGAAAGGTGAATGGAAGAATAAAAATACAGAATATACAAGTCAGCAAATACGACGTAAAAATACTATGTAAGAACAGAAATAAGTTGGAAAGCCACGTGTGAATATCTTGTATAGGGCGTAATTCTATGATGATGTCATTGTTGATGTTGATAAATATGGTAGTGGTGAAGTAATGAGAGCCGTTAGGCAGTAGTGTCGCTTTGCTTTTCCCAATCATCAAATTATATGTTGACCAAAGTCATAGCTGCATGCTGATAACATGGAGACCAGGGATACATACATGGTTACAACAATAAATCTTGAGAGATTTGGAAAATTCTAAGGGTGTGTTCTAATTTTTATTTTAGGCAATGTAGGTACAGCTTCACAGCATCCTTCGGTTGATTCTCCTGCTGGTTGTTGGAATTATAACTGGTTGTCATTAACATCGACATGTTATTAATCGTACTGTGGAGAGTCAACGCTACAAGAGAAGTGGTGATTTCAAAAATGTCCCAGAGCAGTTTCGTGTCGATATTGAACATTGTTGTGTAGGAAATACTTTTTTCCGATAGGATAACGCATTTTTAAAGACAGGTCTTTGTGGTTATGAGCATTGCCTTTCCAGAGGGGGGAGGGAGCGAGGGTGCGGATAAAACGGAATATTGACAGTGGAATTATTGAATTTGTCGACGGGTATGATATCTATGAAATGATAGTTGATTACACAATAAACTGAAAAATGTGTGCATCATCTGCATCAAAGTATATTTAAAAAAGTTTTACTCCTATTCATTGACAATATTTTATCTCAACTACTTAACGCAATCACGTGAAATTATGGTTGTCAGATATTCAAAATATGCAACTAAAATGTTAGGATTCTACGTATCTAGCGTGACTGTGCTGTTTCCGCGAATCTACGACAGCAATTACCTAAATTTAAGATGCAACTGTTTTGCATGACAGAAAAGTAAAATCGGTGCACTCCACTGAACACATCGGGACTGAAGTAATACGAAGTCGATGGCAGATCTTATTATTTGTAACTGTGTCGGTGTTGCCCGCCAGAGCTGCTGTTGGTTTATTACGCGTAGTTGGATATTCACACCTCTTGCTCCAGAATGACGAGTTCTGGTCTCCATTTCGTATCAACGTGTAGTGTTCCCGTCTACACCTGCTATACCAGACCGTAGCTCTCCTGTCTTTTCTCTGTCATGCGCGCCACTTTCCGGCGGGAGTCAAATGGAACGATATTTAAAAAAAAAATGTCCTGCAGCATTGATTGATTTATGTTGCAGATTCTTCGAAATCATTAACTGTCAGACAATCCGCGTAGAGAGCATCTCACTTACGTCTAAATATTTTTTAAGAAAAATACTACGCTGAAAACAGTTGACCAATGAAATTATACTTTTCTGCTGCTCATTGGTCATTATGACTTCAATTACAAAATAAAACAAGTGTTTCTGCTCTGTCCTGTCAGTAATTCATGTAGTGTCTTAAACGATGCATTTTCGTAACCCTTAGGCATTTAAGACTCCTACTGCACCCGCTTCGAACAGCGCGCTGCTACCACGCGCCGTACAGAGTACATTACGCCAGCGAGTAAGAATTCAGCCAACGAGAGCCAAGCTTCCCCACTGTGTGCCACAGCCCTTGAGACTTCATGAAAAGTTACAGTGCACTAACCTGTCCCCTTTTTGCCGGTGAATGTGTATACATCTTGTCTGGCGACTAACTTGTTGAGATACAACGTGTATCTTTCGTATGTACTACAGTTAAGCAATTTTATATTATAATAAGGGAAGTACTTGGGCTCGAACAAATATGTCTGGCTGAATATTTGGTTACAGGATTATCAGGTACCCCTCAATTTGCTTGTGGGTTTCGATTTTCTGCAAAACTCTGCAATCATGCTCTAGATACCACAGTAGATGTAATTGTACACGCCATTCGCAATCCAGAGATCATCATTATCATTATTTGTTAGTGTTACAACAGTTTCTATTTCTAAGTAACGCTCATATTTCTTTATTATAACAGATACCAGTAAACATGCCAATGATTCATTTTCAACACCAATACCATCTTCGTAACTTCACCTGAAGCAATCGCAATACATTAGCAGGATTTATTACTAATCGCCGACCGATCTGACGCTTCACTACACAAATAACGTCACAAAATGCAACTTCAGAGGGACACTGCACCCTGCCTACTGGTCCCCACTGGCGCACTGGGAGGACAAAGTACAACGGGGCATGGCACACGCAGAGACCTCTAACGGACAACTGCAGAATTTTGCAGATGCGGGAGTACCACTAGTGCAATAAGGGACCTTTATATTATCTCTCACACTATTTTGGTGTATATGTGTTTGTTCGAGCCCAAGTACTTTCCTCGTAAGTTTATAAATCTTTTAGTCCTACAAGGCAGACCAACAGTCTACAACTCCACGTAACGTAGCTTGTAGTTCTTCAAATGTCTGTAAATCTGTGGGACTTAACTACTGTGGTCATCATTCGCTAGGCTTAAAAACTACTTTAACTTACGTTACGGACCTCAAATACATCCATGCCCAAGGTAGGATTCGAACCTCGAACGGCGAGCAGTGACGCGCTCCGCAGCTAGGTGTCGTGCAAAGCTCGGTCACTGCACCGTGGACGTGTACCTCTTGGTTACCAAAGACGGCGTATCTAAATAAACACATGGCGACCAGCCACCGATAATGAAAGAAGACAAAAATTCCAAAGCTGCAAATGACTTTTATAAGTCTCTGTCTACATTTATTTTGACGCTAAAGCTTACGTCACTCTATTGTGAAATTCTATCTACATCCATACTCCGCAAGCAACCCGACGGTTTGTGGCGGAGAGTACCTTGAGTACCACTATCGTTTCTCCCTCCTATACCAGTCACGTATTGTTCGTGGAAAGAAAGATTGTCGGTATAACTCTCTGTGGGCTCTAATCTCTTTGATTTTATCTTCATGATCTCTTCGCAAGATATACGTAAAAGCAATGCTAGACTCCTCGGTAAAAGTATGTTCTCGAAACCGACAAAAGCCCCTACCGAGCGACAGAGCGTCTCTCCTGCAGAGTCTTCCACTGGAGTTTATCGATCATCTCGATTACCAAATGATCTTGTAATGAAGCGCGCTGCTCTCCGTTGGTTCTTATCTACTTCCTCTATTAACCCCACCTGGTACGGATCCCACACCGGTGAGCAGTATTCAAGCTGTGGGCGAACAAGTGTACTGTAACCTACTTCCTTTGTTTTCGGACTGCATTTCCTTAGGATTCTTCCAATGAATCTAAGTCTGGCATCTGATTTACTGACGATTGATTTTATATAGTCGATTCATTTTAAATCTCTCCTAATGCCTACTCACAGATAATTTATGGAATTAACTGCTTCCAGTTGCTGACCTGCTATAGTGTAGCTAAATGATGCAGGATCTTTCTTTCTGTATATTCGTAGCACATTACACTTGTCTACATTGAAATTCAATTGCCATTTCCTGCACCATGCGTCAGTTCCATGCAGATCCTCCTGCATTTCCTATATTCCTTCTACCAAAGATGCTCGTGGTCACTTCGCTCTGGCGGCGAACGTTTTTTCTAGCAGGATATGTAACTGATTTTCGTTTAATTTTCCCTCGTGCCCATCTGACGTGAGCTTCTCTCGATGATTTGCATTTTTCCTTTGCAGGTGCTCACACTGACACATTTTCCCAGCTCACACGATGCTTTTTCAGGCTCTCCTAGTCAACCATTTACGATCGATAATACACTCCTGGCCATTACAATCGGTACACCACGGATATGACGCGCTACAGACACTAAATTTAACCGAAAGGAAGAAGATACTGTGATTTGCAAATGATTAGCTTTTCAGAGTGTTTACACATGATTGGCGCCGGTGGCGACATCCACAACTTGCTACATGAAAATTTAAAACCGAATTCTCATACACAAACAGCAGTTGACCGTTATTGTCTGGTGAAACGTTGTTGCGATGCCTCAGGTAAGGAGAATAAATACGTACCATCACGTTTCCGACTTTGATAAAGGTAGGATTGTAGTCTATCGCGATTGCCGTTTATCGTATCGCGACATTGCTGCTCACGTTGGTCACGATCCAATGACAGCAGACTATGGAATCGGTCGGTGCAGGAGGGCAATACGGAACGCTATGCTGGATCCCAACGGCCTCGCATCACTAGCAGTCGAGATGACAGGCATCTTAAGCGCATGGCAGTAACGGATCGTGCATCTCTATCCCTGAGTCAACAGATGGGGACGTCTACACCTCTACATCTACATACATACTCCGCAATCCACCGTAAGGTACGTGGCGGAGCGTACACTGTACCACTACTAGGCATTTCCTTTCCTATTCCACTCCCAAATTGAACGAGGAAAAAAAGAATGCCTATATGCCTCCGTACGAGCCCTAATTTCTCTTATCTTGTCTTTGTGATCTTTACGCGAAATGTAAGTAGGCGGCAGCAAGATCGTACTACACTCAGCTTCAAATTACGGCCCTCTAAATTTACTTAACAGAAATTCACGAAAAGAACGTCGTCTTTCTTCCAGCGATCCCCAATTGAGTTGCCGGAGCATTTCCGTGACACTCGCGCATTGGTCGAACCTACCGGCAACAAATCTAGCTGCTCGCCTCTGAACCGCATCTATGTCTTCCTTCAAACCGATCTGCTGCGGGTCCCAAATACTTGAGCAATACTCAAGACCTGGTCGTACAAGCGTTTTATACGCGGTGTCCTTTACAGGTGAAGTACATCTTCCCAAAATTCTCCCAATAAACCGAAGACGTTTGCAAGATAACAACCATCTGCACGATCAGTTCGACGACGCTTGCAGCAGCATGGACTATCAGCTCGGAGACCATACCTGCGGTTACCCCTAACGCTGCATCAGCTGCAATGCTGCACGCAACGACGAACCTGGGTGCATAAATGGCAAAAGTCATTTTTTCGGATGAATCCGGGTTCTGTTTACAGCATCGTTATGGTCGCGTCCGTGTTTGGTGACATCGCGGTGAACGCACATTCGAAGCGTGTAATCGTCATAGCCATACTGGCGTATCACTCGACCTGGGGTGTCATTGGTTACACGTCTCAGTCACCTCTTGTTCGCATCGACGGCACTTTGAAAAGTGGCCGTTACATTTCAGAGGCTCTACTTTTCATTCTATCCCTACAATACCATTTCAGGAGAATAAAGCACGATCGCATGTTGCAGGTCCTATACGGGCCTTTCTGGATACGGAAAATGTTCGACTGCTGCCCTGGCCAACACATTCTACAGATCTCTAACCAACTGAAATGTCTGATCAATGGTGACCGAGCAACTGGTTCGTCACAATACGCCAATCACTGTATGGGCACTGTATGGCACCTGTACACACCATCCAAGCTCTGTTTGACTCAATGCCCAGGCGTATCAAGGCCGTTATTACGGCCAGAGGTGGTTGTCCTGGGTACTGATTTCTCAGGATCTATACACCCAAATCGCGTGAAAATGTAATCACATGTCAGTTCTAGTAAAATATATTTGTGCAATGAATACCCGTTTATCACATGCACTTCTTCTTGATGTAGCAATTTTAAAGGACATTGGAGTAATACCTCCCATCCTCTATCCTTCTGTATTGGTTACAAAGTTATTCAAATTCACATTTGAGGATACATGTTACTAAAGCCTGAAATAAGTACAATCACTATTTTAATTAATTTTATTATAATACTTATCGCTACTATGTCAAGCTTTAGTAAGGAGTATATGGGAAGTTTTAATAAATAAAAGGGACCATTTGTTTCCATATTAGATTACATTGAAGGTCTCTGACTTGTCTGCTTTTCGGAAATAATGGGATGCATCAATATAACGGCTCAGGAAATGGCGTTGCGGTCCATTGTACGGTGATGGGATTGGGGAGGGAGGAGTGACACGGTCGGTGGAGGAAGTCGGGGGATCCGTGAATCGCGTCCTGGGAGGGAGAGGGGGGGAGGGCGGAGATCTGTTATTCCATTCGCTGCCTTATTTCTCCATGTCAATAAATGCCACCATCCACCACAACGGAAATCCGTGCTCAGCACACTCGTGCCGGCGCAAGAGACATGGAGATTCTACCTTCAGGCTTGAGACAAACCTTTCGCGAGAACGGTTGCTCCAAGGTAAAAAAGTGTACGAGCCGTGAAACAGAATAGGAAGAAGAAAGTAGTCCAGACAGAAGGCAACAAGCTCGTCTATCAATGTACATTGGGCCGCCCATGACAGAGGTTGCCAGAATATTGATAGGGAAACATTAGAACCATTTTTCGATCATCAGCCAATATCATGGATAGGCGGAGCTATATAAATAATGAGCTAGGAGTAAGGCATCAGATGCGAGTGTCGGAAACAATACATCTATCAGACGCAGCGATGTTCCCAGTGTTGTGTTGGACCAATAGAGAACATTAGCCCATGCCAAACATTAAAATCTGCATTGCATGAATACAGTGCTAACGAGAACCATGTGTTTTATTTCAAACCAACTCAGGGAGAATGGATTGTGGGATTAGATACTTAACCGGTCTTTGTTGAATAAATTATTAAAGTGCGATATTGGTATTTCATTTTGAAAACCATTACTTTTATTAACGTTCTCAACAGAGATTTTGTAGTATTGACGAAAGTACAACATTGCTCAACTGCGATATCGGTGAAGCCCTATGGTGAAAAGACGGTGTCCCCACTAGCATGCAACGTTGGAAGCCGCTAACATGCGCCTATTAAAATATTCCAATATGCACGAAAACACATTTTTTAAAATTATTACCTAAAACTGGAGTTTTATTAAATCTAGATATCCGAATTTGGCATATTTTACTTATTTATTTTTACCCTTTCACTATGAGGCTCATCCATAAAAACTTTGTTGGCAGCTGATTGTTATCCCTTGCATAATCTCTGCAATTAGCGTTCAGTCTCCTGCTAGCATGTACATATATTAAGGTACAATACTAAAATGTAAGTGTAAATTTTATGCCTTTATATGAACATAATTATCTTTTATTATAATCAATTTTTTTTCAAACTTACGTCACTCGTTGCATTAGCTTTATAAACTTTCACACTCAAGTCGAATACTTTTACACTCACAATTTCTAATTTCTGTAACCGACTTTTGTACGTTTTATAGCCTTTAATGTAATACCAATTCTCTTGTTTGCCTGCAAAGAGAGCAGGAGAAGAGCACTCAAGCGGCCGAAACCGGTTGTCAAAAATAAATTATTACAAGAAATCGTTTGCTGCATTTTATGAATTAATATTTACTGCCATAGCACAGGGAACAATTTGTAACTTAATTTCTGTTGACTTCGATTTTTAGGCTGTTTTAAAGGTAAATTGACATGCCGATTCCAAAACTGTAATTAGTTTTTTCCTATCACTTCAAGTTTTGCATAATCTCTGCACTTAGCGTTCAGTCTCCTGCTAGCATGCACATATATTAAGGTGTAATACTAAAATGTAAGTGTAAATTTTATACCTTTATATGAAAATATCTTTTATTGTAATCTACGTGTTTCAAATCTGCATCACTCATTGCATTAGATTTATAAACTTTCAAACTCATGTCGAATACTTTTATACTCACAATTTCAATATTTTTCTTCAGTTATTACGCATGCGATTAAGCTTCTGACAGCTAACTTGTTTCTTACAGAATGCAGTGAATATGAAGAGATAATTTCAGCATTTCCTAGCTCGTCATATGAGAAAGGGTGGCGTCTTTGATGGGCCACAGATTCGGCAACTGATTTCATAGAAACAATGACTTGAATGCTTGGTTGGTATTTAGAAGCATTGTCAAGGCCTTTCTAGGAAATACACGAGACCATAATTACGTCTAGATTGTTCAACAACTCTTAGAGAGGTTTAAAAAGCTTGGCTTTACGATGAGTATCATACTGCATTTCTTACATAGCCATCTTGATAAACCTTCCAGCAAATCTTGGTGCTTTTAGCGATGAACAGGGTGAACGATTCCAACAAGATTTTAAGGTCATGGAGGCAAGGTATAAAGGTAGATGGGATGTCAGTATGATGTTTGACTGCTGTTGGAGCATCAAGCGAGAATGTCCCCAGATTGAACATTTTAGGAAAACTTATAAGTGGAGATTTGTACCCTACCATCTTTGCTTTTATTATTTGTATAACCACATTGTAACTTTGAATGAATAAAATATCCTAATATTCTAATGCGTTACGTTTGTATCCACTTTGATTTCCTTTGTATGCCCAGTTTGTATGACTTTAGAAACTTGACGCGATAGAGTAAAACTGCTAACAGTTTCTAATTCAGAGAACAAAAGTTAGTTAAGAACAAGTCACAGATCTAAGACAACAAAGTGGCTGTTCCCTAGTTTAATCGGCTCTGCATTGCACTTGCACCACATCACGCAGGGAAATTAGTAATGTTGCTGTATTTCGCCAACACTATTATTGGCCTGTCGTTATACAGATCGAATGTTTCCCAAATAATGCCACAGTATGATACTGTTTTAGTCAAGTCACAACAAATGTTTGTTAACGATATAGCAACGAGAATTTTGGCGAAAAACTGCTAATTTACTAAAGACAGGCGTGATGATGGCAGTGTTTCCTGACAAAACCCGTTATTTAAAACACGTAATTACCGATCTTGGCCGCTGTTTTGTGTAATAAATCCAACGTTCAGACATTCATCTACTAAATTTTGTTTTCTACCCGGTAAACCATTATACGCTACTTAGAACAAATGTTACGAGAGAAATTCGTTACAAAATCTAATTATAACATCCGCATAGCTCTATTTATCATGAACAGCCAGCCCAAAGGCAAGTTAAATGGACTAAATTAGCCCTGAAGTAGAGCAGGGCCACAGGTGTTCTTGTAGCGGATGTAGTTGATTTCGCGCTAGGGACTCGGTGCTTGCATCCATTCTGCTGCAGTTTATAGAAGAGAAAAAAAGGAGTTTTACATCATTTTAGTAAATTAAGATAATTAATGACTGTGCAATTATGTAAACTAAATTCATTTTCTCTAATTAATGACAGCGGAATTATGTCTACTAAATTTATTTTCTCCAAGTAAATCTCGGTTAACAATTTTCACGTCATTGCACGCATGATTTAATTAACGAAACGATATCCATGTCCATGACACCGGTAAAAGGTACAAATAAAAATCCATAACATATGATTAACAGCAAGCTGCGAGGAGCCAAATACAGCTAATCGCGTTGTATTTTCAGTCACATCGTCAGGAATACTGTCGGGCTGAGCTGAACACTGGAACAAGTAGAATGGACTGCTGCAATCCGAGGGGCCACGCTGCTTCTTTTAAGACTTCATACGTTCTATATGTTCAGTAATGGCAAGGAGTTGTGGAATTGCACTCATAGAGGAAAGACATTGCTTTCATGCATTCCAATACGGCGTACCGTCTATTCGATGTCTGTGGGTTGCTTCAACAGTATAAGGACTTTTACATGTGACTAACAATGGGTTTTGTAATGGACAAATACAAAGTGGAAATTTTGAGAAAATATTTAGCACACGGGCACTACAGAAAAACCCACATTACTTAATTAGGTTATTTTCATTTATTTATGTAACTGCGGTGGTATCCTACAGGAATTTGAAAGGAAACAGTGCTTTTGATTCAGTACATATAGTTATGTCGTAAATGCACTCTGCTGGATTGTCACGTGTCTGACATAAGGTAAAGTTAGAGTGATGACGTAAACATTCAGCACATCTTCCACGTTTTACAAAATAGTACGGTACGCTTACATTGACTAGTAAAAGTGTACGTCTAATTGGTAGGCATATTTTTACGGAATTCTAGCCACCGCAGATCTCCAATAAAAACACGCCGCAGATAACGATAACGCATAAGCCATTTGGTCTGGCTTAGTGGGATTACTACGGTATTGCTTTCTACCTCTGTGCCTATCTCCTTTCGTATGTTAGTATTGTCTGTCATCCCATACCTCAATATGTACCGTGTGGTAGTTCATTATGTTATTTAATTATAGCTTCTAAACCACAATCATCTTGCACTGTGTGCAAAGAGAGGGTTATGTGTGTACCTTAATCAGTGTTTCAGTTACAAGACAGATTTGGTCCATATACTTTTCTTCATCGAACTGGTTTTTAAAGCGTCATAAACTTAATCGTTGAGATTACGCCTTCGCCAAATTTTACTTTGCAATATTACGACTACAGTTGAGTTTTACAATTTAGAGCTTTATGTTTGATACTGAATTAGTCATGTATATCTTTAACTGTCCCATTATATGGATAGGGACAACAGCTGTATATAGTATTAGGTTGAAAAAATTGCAGCAGCTCTGCTAATGTTTTTAATTAATAAAGCGACCAATTTCGGTACTCCAATGGCACCATCCTCAGGCCCCCATTATGTCACTATTGGAAATTACAGTACAGTCAAAAGGGGCGGCCGTTATTTTCTGTATCTGTAAATTTCTTGTGTCCGTGCGTTACAGGTATCAAACATGGTTTTATATCTGCAAGAAGGAAATCAGTACAAAGACTAAGCATTGCGACCAACTTTGTTGTATGGGAGTGAATGCTAGAGGGATACACGTTACCTTATTGATGAGGTAGAGGTTGCATAGTAGCAAAGGTGATTGCAGGTACTAATAGATGAGAACAGTGGCAGGAAGGGTCCATAATGAATAAATCAGACTGGTAATGAACACCACAGATCAAGCAGTTCGAGTGAACAGGCTGAGATGGTGGGGTAATGTTATGCGCATGGGAGAATCAAGATTACGTAAGAGACTCATGGATTCGGCAGTAGAGGTAGGAGGAGTCGAAGTAGACCAAGGAGAAAGAGATTCGGTCTAGAATGATTTTGAAGTAAAAGGTTTAATAGCAGACGAGGCATCAATGTAAGCATTGAATAGGGGTTGAAGGAAGAATTTTATTGGGAAAGGGGGGAATACTATTCTCCACACTGAATGCTGAAAGGCACGATCAGTCTATAATGGTGATGATTTCGTATTGAAGGTTACAGATAAATTTATTTCGTTAGTTGGAAGTCAGATTCTATTCATGTATATTATAGAGAATTGGTGAACAAATATTTTATAAATTAACAGTGATCGTTTTCTCCATAACGTCGACATACAAGAGACGAAATGATGCATAACTCGACAACTTCTCGCCTCTGATATGAATTCCTAAACGCCTTTGCTCTTTTCTTGTGCTACAGAAAGCTTATTCAAGCAGTATTATTTTACAGTCGATCCCTGTTGTGTTAACTTCCAAGTTATACATGATTTCTTCTCCAGGGATAAATCAAGTAGTGTACAAGAAAAAGAAAAAATTTAAAAAGAAAAAGTACTGTGTAAAAATAGTATAACTGCGGTTACTATGGAAGTGATTTCTCTTTTTCTGAAACGTACTGTGAAGGAGGAATTAGTGATATCGTGATCGAGTGTTTTGCTAGGTTCTGATAAATGTCTCTAGGAAGTAGAGTTGTATGTTCTTCGCAGCGTATATTGAGGATAAAGCGAATTCACGTTTGGACAGGAATTGTTGTTAGAATTCTGGAGACAAGAGGCCTTCTCCGTGTCGAAGCTTATTTGTTTCTTCGAATACATTGTGCCTTCGTTCTTGTAAGTCACAAAGAAAGAAGAAACAATAATAACCCGTTCACCCTTCAGCTACACAGTCAATTACACGTTGTGTTCAAATGAAATTGCTTTTTGGATAACTATAGCAGGGAATCTACATGGTACGAATCTACATGGTACTGGATAAATAAAGGAAAGTCCATTACACTGATTTCGTAAAAGCTACTACAGTTTTATCGATATGAAAACTTTTTAATATTGCGTATGATGTTTGGCTTTCACAATCCAGTAATTTCCGGTTACTCTACGTTGTTATTTCCTCAATCCTAGCTTGCTTTTGTAAGATGAAAATAATGATGTGAATACTATTCAGACCTGTTCGAAAAGGGAAATGGTGTGCCTAAGATATAATGGAAAAAACTGTACATAAAAGAAGCGGATTAATCAGTACCTTTAATACTCTTGGCGTATTGTCAATTAACTTGAAGAATAGCACAGTCAAAAATTAACATGTGAATTGATAATAATTACTTCCTGGGTATTTTTTTGCAAATTGTTAAAATCGTTATAAATCTGAGGGACCTAACTGCTGCGGTTATAAGTCTCTAGGCCTACAATTACCTTAACCTACACTGAGCACAACCACACACACTTACATAGACACACAACACACACACACACACACACATACACACACACACATACTGACACAAACACCTAAGACAGGACTCGAACTTCCGAGTGTGAGCAACCTCGCACACCGCAACAAGGTCACTTAGTGCACTCGGCTATTTATACAGGTATATTTACCTGTAAGCAGAAAATATCACATTTAAAACGCTTCTTTAGCCCGTAATTTTGATATATATCACCGTGTAGCCAGAACATTAGGACTGCTTACAACCATTGGTCAACACTGGAACATTAGTATGTTGTTGGAGATAGAGGGCATACACCTCACTTATTATGATCGTTCGGTGGAGAATAAAGGAAGGAAGATTAGGGTTTAACGTTCAGTCAACACCGTGGTCTTTAGAGACGGAGACTACGCTCGGAATGATTACATACAGATGAGGAAGAAAATAAGCCGTACTCTCTGAAAGGCACCATCCCAGAATTTGCGTGGAGTAATCTGCAAAATCTCCTTACTGTTGATAGCCGAAGGCAGATTTGAACCATCGTCATCCAGATTGAAAGTCCAGCGTCTTACCACTGCGCCACCTCGCTCGGTCGTTTGGTAGGTAAGGGGCGGAGAGTCAACTGAGGATCTAATATCAATTGTAACTAGGCACTGTGGTCCTCGAACCACTCCATCACCTTTCTGGCCTTGGGTGGATTATCTTGGTGAAAACCGCCACTACCGTTAGGAAACGTAATTTTCATGAAGAGGTGTCTGGCCTGCCACCAGTATATTTCAAATGTAAATCTGTGTGACTTCGCTACTGTGGTTATCAGTCCCTAGTCTGACAAAGTACTTAAACTAACCTAAGGACCTGATACATACACCCATGCCCAAGCGAGGACTCGAATCTCCGACGGGGAGCAACCGCGAGCTCAGTAGCAAGGCGTCTTAGAGCGCTCGGCCTTTCCACCGTGCCTTGCACGTGCTCCACAGGACCTCGTGTGTCCACGTGAATGTTCCCCAAAGCGTAACTGACCTGGTCATCCTGATGTCTCCGTCCACAGTAAAGTGGTAACCACCTGTTCACCTGAACGACGTTTTACAAACCACTGCGCAAACGTATACTGACGATCGATACGAGCCCATTTCAGTCTTTTAAGAGGTGGACATGGGAATAGGTCATAGGCTTCGGAAGCACATCGTTGTTTGGCGTCTTCGATGAACTGTAGTGTTTAGACACACCTTTACTCCTGCCAGTATTAGTCACGTTGGTTCCATCTTAATGTGTCATCTGGGCTAGTTGACAGTCTGCCCAGCCCACGACATTTGACATCTGTCGTGAGGGGTAGCCTCCTGATTCCTCGACGTACGAACGAGGTTGAAGGCACCCACCACAGCAATACTGGAGTACCCGACAAGACGTGCAGTTTCCGAAATGCTCGTGCTTCTCTCGGTCAAACTCTGGCAGCGAGCCTTCCCCATTCTATGCATAGACACCGAGCGTGTGATTCTCTCTCCTTTCTTCTCAGCTTATATTACCATCGCTTGCACGGGTCTATATCGATATTAGTTTGGTAGACGTAATGTCCTAGTTGATCAATCTATAAGTTACCGTGGTTTTATAATATTGTAACGTTCCTAAATTTAATTTTATATTTTCGATTTTATGTGAATTGTATGTATCTTGGCAGTATTAGTATATTTAATTTTATATTTTGATTCAAAGTAAATTTCTCAGCATATATTTTATACAATTGAAGAACTATAATAGCTGGACGCAGAGATTGTGGCGAGTAGAAGAGTCTCTCTGTAATAGTTACTATGAGCACTTTGAGACAGTCGGTATGATGAGTCTGTCTGGAGCAGTCGGTATATTTAGTGTGTTGGTTTCAAGTATACTGTAAGTGAAGAGTTAAATATGCGACAGTGAAGGAAAGCATAAGAAATTTTGTAATAACATGGAGAAGCGTTCTTGGGCCCCATTTTGTCATTGTTGAAGTTATGCTCACCTTTTGTATTGTTAATGTTTGTTGTAAATGTAATCATTTCTTTTGTAAGTGTAAAATTTTGCCTAAACGTCAATATAGGACCGTTTGTCAAAACTGAAGATTTGTCAGTCTACATTATTTAATTCACGTAGTTTCCTCTTTCCTCTGCAACTTAATTTTGAGTCAGCATACATTACTTTGGGCCACATTGTAATTTATAATTTTGCCTTCTGCCTCTGCCTCTGACTTTGCTACGGTCATTTCTGTAAGGCAGTAATTCTTGGGAGAGAATTGAATGCGTTACCCGCTTGGTGGCAAGTGCAAGAAAAAACAAAAACAGAGAAAGCACTTTCACGTTCTGCTACTTCTGCGCATAAAAGCCTTGCCTCATTCACGATTAATTAAATTCAGTTGTCTTACATTTCAAAACAGTTGTCAGGTTACAATGTAAAAGATACAATTTTAGTTCATTGCATACTATAAGATAAGATCTATGTCGCACTTTCTATTATGCAGCTAATTATTCACTGACTAGCAGCTAAATCAGTTATTGCTCGGGCATATACGCATTTTATCAGTCTTATATCAGAAACGAAAACAAAAATCCGTTAAAGATTTCTTCTACGTGTATTCATGAAAAAAAGCTTAGAATTTATGAAACAGTAAAACAAAGAAATATATATAATGTACAACGTTATAAGTGCGGTAACCAAAGAAAGAAAAAAACATTTATAAATTATGTGTAACGTAATTTAATTGAAAATCTGACTATAAAAATATTTCTTTTTACTTCTCAATGAGTGTAATATTACAAAACTGTCTGCGGTGAATAAATAGTGGATGTATGAAGTCTCGTAAATCACGCTTCGCATTATGGAAATGTTTTTGTGAGTAATCTCCTGAGCTATGTGTCTTAAGCATTTTTAGCCCCATAGTGATTGTTGTCAGATAGTATGCAATGTGTGTAACAAGTTTACTTGAAGTCGGTCCATTATTTTAGGAAAAGATGTAAAATACTATCATCGTGTAATACGGCCGTTTTTACGAATGTCATTGTTTATTACGTCATATCTCCTGAAGTATGTGTCGTAGGTGGTTCTTAACCCGACAGCGATAGTAAGGAACATGTGTACCAAGTTCGGTTGAAATCAGTCCAGTAGTTTAGGAGATGTGTAACAGGCATACACATACAGCCAGGCCTATAAGATGTGAAGACACTTCAGAATAAGTTCATAAATGGTAATTTTTTTCCTACCAACGAGCAGAAAGTCCTAGAGCTTAGTTAATTCGTAAACATTAGCTGCAGTGTAGACGAGAAAAGCATATGTGAGTGGCACTCGAATTGATGTTTCAGAGGTTTAACTTTGATTTTGTACCTCATTATGAAATTTATATGCTTTCGGATGAATATATCCAAGTTCCAAACGCGAAAAAATATTCATTATTCTGACTCAGTAGAAAGACTCTAGTACCGGCCACCCCTTTTACCCCACGCCCAGTCAAACAAGAGATTCACATTTTTGAAGACTCAGTGCAGTGATAACACGCTAGCTCCATATTCTTTCTTTTTTGCACCCACCCCACCCCTTGGATCCACCTAAGAGTACGACAGATTTAATTGATATTGAAATCAGAAAGATCACAATAGAAAAGGTCAGATATTCAAAGTAATATTTTATAGTATGTGAAAGTGTCTCTTACGTTATATCAGCACCAATTATTACTCATAATTTAGGATTTGGTGAACGAAAGAGTTTCTAAGCAATAGATTTTGAAACTATGAAAAACGTTTTAGACTATCACGAAAAAAAAAAATAATAATAAAAGTGAAATTCATGTTGGTTATGAATTACCTGGTCGATTGCACGATACACACCGTTTATTCAGTGATGAGAATGAATCATTGCATAAATTCATTTCAATTGGCATTGAAAATAGTTTAGTATTGGAAAAGTATATTAGGAAAAAACAAACCTTGGGGACTGTTGGCATTAAAACAACAACAACAATTAAAAAACTTGCTCATTTACAAGCAATGGTTCACGGAAATTCTGTGCCGCTCGTCTCTGTTTGATCATTTTGGTTCACTGTTTGAATTAGTGTTAATATGTGTGTTTGTGTATGTGTGCGTGCGGGTGTGTGTGTGTGTGTGTGTGTGTGTGTGTGTGTGTGTGTGTGTGTTTGTGAAGGAAAGGGAGAGAGTGAGAAAGAGAGTGAGTGAGGGAGGAAAGGGAGAAGGCAATGAGGAATGGCAGGGACTGTAATGGAGAAAGAGCGGGAGATTGGTATGAGGGAGAAGTAACAGTTCACAAGGCAGAAGCTTCCCCAAATGAAACGTTGTGCTCCCTTTAAACGTTTGCAGTGCGTAATTCACGTTGGCACGGTCACTGAGGCAATCTGTCGACAGTGTTCATATTACTCTTGTGTCAGAGACGTACAACGCAAGTGGGTGATTCTCTCTATTGTAGCGTTACTAATGAAACTGTGCAGTCAGGCAATACCTAAATTGTAATCTACCGAAGATTAACTTACCTGCGTCACTGTACTGTTTGCCAATTTGGTAGTACGAGTTTAATATAGTAATATTTGTGTGTTCAATATACAGTAAAAGCGTAATCGCTAGAAAACGCGTGCATACGCCTCCATGTAAAATAAAATATTAAATTCGATATAAGACCATGGAAAACATTTACGTACGTAAGGACAGACAGTAAGAAGATAAAAATGCAGCACTTGGACGTCGGAATGAGATTCCTCGTCCAGAACAGTGAGTTAGGGACGGACACTCAAACGGAAAGTAATAATGACTCAAAAACTCTACCATTGGCGGCTGCAAGCCGGAGGCCTCATGTCGCAAGTGATGAAGAAGGTTCAAATGTATGTAAAGCTTATGGGACTTAAATTCGAGGTCATCAGTCCCTAAACTTACAAATTCGCAAAAAATAATAATAATAAAATAAATGAATAAATAAATAAAATAAAAAAATCTGGGCCCATCTGACTCCGAATGGTAGCACCTTTTCATAGGGGTCCTACCTAGGTTTACTAGGCGAAGGTGGCCAACGGTCTCCACGGCAGAAGAGTAATCTTCACTAAAACGGCAGAGAGAAGAAGGCAGTGAAGTAAACCACGAAAAACAATCATTTCGGACTTATAATCCGATCATACATCGAAAATATTTCCTACCGTAATAAGCCACAATACTATTCACATAATGGGAAATCCGCTACGTAAAAGCACTGTCCCAGGTGACAGCTCGAAGGAGAAATCGACCATTGCATAATACAATGCATCGAGACGTACGGTTCTTGGGAAACACAACAAAGACGAATCGGAGCGTTTTCAAAGACCTTCCAAACTAAAATTCTTACGGAGACGTTTTATTGGAATCATAAATGTCAACTCTCCTATTAAAATAGGGAAGCAAAAAGGACTTGAAAAGATGTCAGATAAGAACCAAATTCATAATCTTCTTGCACAATAAAGTAGATTCCTAGACAGTAATGTTGTGGACACTGAACACTATAGAATATTCCAAGGAAATCCAGCAATAAAAATAATGCGGAACATTTCTCTACTTGGAACTGTCTTTTACGTAACCAAAAAGATAATGAATTCCTTCCAAAATATGAAAGATTATCCCTACTTACAATCAAGTACAAAAAGAAGAAGTTCACTCTTATCAACTGCCATTCCCCATCAATGAAGACAACAGAATGAATCCACAAAAAATTGGATGATATCTGGGATCTTTTGGAAAGCGAAATCTCACTAATACCTGAGAAGAAATCAGGATTCTGCTTAGTGATTTTAATGCACAAATTGGGAAAGAGAGAAAGTACACATACACATCGAAGGAGAACGCCCAGCTCATGAAAGGACAAATAGAAATGGGGATGAACTCATAGCACTTTTCAAAGCATTCAAGTTTAGACTAATGTCAACGAATTTCAAGAAACTCACGAGAAAAGCGAAAAACCTTGATGTCCTCTAATTCACATTTTGGTGATTTTCAACTGGTCCACTGGTTCTAGAAAAAACTAAAAAGAGGTAGAGACCGTTAAGGTGATAAGGAATGGTGAATTTGATTCGGACCACTACTCTTCAAGAGTCAAAATCCGCTTCCTGACACAGAGTCAGAAGAGAGACCTAACAAAAGTAGCCATATACAATATGAACAAACTGATCATCACCCGGAACTCAGGCAAGACATTCAATGAAGAAATCCGTGACTCACAAATGGTAAGCTGGCTAGAACTTCATGCAGGAATCAACGAAGCCTCAAAAAAGTCATTTGTGATGGCAAAAAGGAAAAGACAAATGTGTTGGAATGAAGATTGCAATGAAACAGAAAGAGAGCTGAATAATGAAAAATATGGAAATCTCTTCAGGAAAATGAGAACGTCGAAACAATTCAGCTAAATGAAAATTTCGTGCAACAAAACGAGCATTTGAACAGCACAATTTGAAAACATCCATAGTGACTTAGTTAAACACAGCTCCAGAGATTTCTATCTAACGTTCAAAAAGAAACTTAAGGGATATCAAGCCCAAAGTTTTAGAAATGAGAATGGCAAATTTGAACTAAACCACCAAGAAAACTGCGAGATACTTTCTAGGTACTTTGAAAATCTCCGGAACTGCCCACCATCAACTTCCAGATTACAAATACCAGACCCACCAGAAAGCTCAAAAGACGACCAACCACCAACAAAGAAGTCAGGGATACCTTCGGCGTGGAACCGATTTTCAACTCAACATCAATAATTCGTCACTGAATGCTGAGCAACAGGAATATTGTGGTTTCTTTCATAGAATTCAAAAAGCATTTGATTCAGTGGTCATAGAGACATTGGACAGGAAATGGGAGTGGAAACTATACTAGCAAATATAGTCCAAGAGACCCAAACAAATACAACGTCTAGTCGAACTTCATGGGACAACTCTCTCGTCCATTTGAAATTAAGACAGGCCTGAGACAGGGCAATGGACTTTCGCCACACCTATTTAACTGTGTCCTAGACTAGATTGTATGAATTCGGAAAACTGGAAATCTGGGATATACACCCTTCTCCGTTGGAAGAAATTTGAGAGAAATTAGAGGTAACTGTCTGGCGTTTGCGGATGACTTTGCGGTGCTATTAGAAAGCACGGAGAAGCAACCATCCAGATCAATCTGTTTGAAACTGCGAAGCAACAGAGAAGTCTAGCAGAATGTGAAAAGTATCGCAGAGAGCATGCGGAAGAGGTTAAAATTTCTGGGTCACTTATACTAAATAAATGAAAGGAGATTAATAAAACAGGTCATCTGAAAAGAATGACCACAACATCATGGATTAAGGACTAAGGAAAGATTTATGAAAGTCTAATAGCATATAGTCCCAGTTGTTAGAAAGAAGCACATTCAGTAACATAGTCAAACATTTGTAAGAGATTCAAGCTGAAGGAAGACCTAAGAGAAATGGGCGGACTTGGACAGAAGATAGAAAGAAACATACAAGTGAACACAAGAAGGACTACTACAAACAGTGAAAACTTTAGTCAAATAACAGGAAATAAAGTTGTGGAGTGATCCTAAGTGGTCACTTCGCAAATAAAAAAAATATACAAAACAGAAGGGTCGTGACAAGGTTTTGAACGAAATCTTAAAATGCTTGTGGGTTTAATATCCCACCAGTCTCTTCAGTGTTCTGTACATATAGGGGTACATTTCGATATATTATTTTCTTTTTTCAAATATACGAGCTTTGGTATTGCTGAACAAGGTTTTGTCTTAAAACTGAACGAAGAATCGCGTGCTGAGGCATTTTTTATTCTCCCCTTAATATGCTGAACTTTGTGTTAGCAAATCGGTAAGTCGTTAGGCCTCCGTCGTACTAAAGAATCAATTGTTCAAGAAAGTATCAGTGCAGTTTCTTACCCTCAGAAATCAACTATACTAAAAATTTTAGGAAGATTCCGCCCCACGATTCGCATGCGTGTAGAGAAGCATATTGACGATATTTTATTGACTATCGTGACGAGCCGTTGGAAAGTCAGTCATATCCCAGTTGCAAGTACGTCAGTAAAGGATGGTTAGGAGAGATTAATTTGTGCAGGAGTGTGTGAACTTGGAACACCAAGATTTTATCATCATCTGATGGGTATGCATGCACAGTTCATCAAGTTCTCCATTTTTACGGAGAATATCATCGGTAACATTCTCAATGGATATACTCTAAGTAGATCAATATTTCAGCCTTGAGTCAGTGATGATGCGACCCACACACACGCAGATATTTTGCAAATGGTCTCTTGAACAGAAATTACTGAAGCCTTCTTATCTCTATTAAACTGTATTTTTTTGTGTCAGTTTTCACTAATAGAAGAAATCCTGTTCGTATGCTGAGGCATTCAAGTTTTGATGATGTGCAAGAAAAGGTAATAGATAAAATTGTTAGAATGAAATATTCAGTACGTTTTAGACTATCCAGAAAGCATAGTATGAACATGAACAGACGTAGGCACTAAATTTAACTGCAGAAATTCACTGATTCAGATTATATTCGTACACGAGATGTGCGAAATTTGCAATAGTACAGCATTTGAAATTTTAAAGGTAAGGGTGAAACTGCATATTATATTTGACTCAAGGAATGTCCGCAGAGATAAATACTGTTCACGTTTTATAATTACTATGATATGATGAGCCTTCTATTCTGTTGAAGTTCACACTTAGAATTCGTAAGCGATTCGTAATTCGTAATTTGGTAGAATCCTCCAAGAGTAGGAATAAAACGGATTAATACAAGTAGAGAAGTGATATATTTACATATTTCAAAAGTATTTGGAGAAGGCTTTTGATAATGTTGATTGGAACATACTATTTCAAGTTCTGAAGCAAACAGGAGTAAAATATAGGGAGCGTAAGGTTATTTACAACTTGTACAAAAACCAGACAGCGGTTGTCAGAGTTGAAGGGCATGAAAGGGATGCAGTGGTTGGAAAGGGAGTAAGACAGGGTTGTAGCCTTTCCCCAATGTTGTTCAATTTGTACATTGAGCAAGCTATAAAGGAAAGCAAGGAGAAATTTGGAGAAGGAATTAAAGTTCAGGGTGAAGAATTGAAAACATTGCGTTTTGCCGACGACATAGTAATTCTGTCAGAGACAGCAAATGACCTGGAAGAGCAATTGAACGGAATGGACAGTGTGCTGAAAGGTGCATATAAGATGAACATTAACAAGAGTAAAACTAGGGTAATGGAGTGCAGTGTAAGAAAATCAGGTGATGCTGAAGGAATTAGATTAGGTAACGAAACAATAAAGGAAGTAGATGAGTTTTGTTACTTGGGCAGTAAAATAACAAATGATGGTCGCAGTACAGAGGATATAAAATGCAGAATGGCAATGGGTAGAAAGGCGTTTTTGAAAAAGAGAAATTTGTTAACATCTAATATTGATTTAAGCCTAAGGAAGTCCTTTGTGAAGGCATTTGTATGGAGTGTTGCCTTGTATGGGAGTGAAACATGGACGATAAGCAGTGTGGACAGAAAGAGGATAGAGGCTTTTGAAATGTGGTGCTACAGAAGAATGCTGAAGATTAGGTGGGTGGATCGCGTAACTAATGAGGAGGTACTGAACCGAATTGGGGAGAAAAGAAATTTCTGGCATACCTTGACTAAAAGAAGGGATAGATTGGTAGGACACATTCTTAGACATCAAGGAATTGTGAATTTAGCATTCGAGTGAAGTGTGTGGGGTAAAAATCGCAGAGGGAGACCAAGAGACGCGTATAATAAGCAGATTCAAGTGGATGTGGGTTGTCGTTCTTATGAGGAGATGAAAAGGCTTGCTCAGGATAGAGTAGGGTGGAGAGCTGCATCAAACCAGTCTCTGGACTGAAGACCACAACAACAACAATCTCATAAGACAGTTTTGTGCCGCTCATAGCACAATACTCTTCAGTATACAAAAGTTCGTTTTGATTACAGGAAGTCTTTCTTGCCGTGATTGTCGATAATAACGTTTTCTCCCGTGTCAGAAGTTCTTACCCTCTACATTGCAAGACCCATTAAAGATTTAAGGTAATCACAAGCTTCATTAGTTCCTTGCCACGTGGCACAACGTCGGAAACCTTCAGCTGTTTGTCGACCGGAGCGAGTTCTTATCTACTGTCAGGCAGGTTCGCTAAGTGACGTGGAAGCAGCGAGAGTGACAAATGAAGTGTGCCCGTCGTAGCGTGTCGTGAATAATGGAATGATAATGAATATTGATCGTTTCCAACGACACTTCGTCCTACCGGATAGATTCACCTGTCGATATGTGCTCTTTGCAAGGCCTTTAATCGCGGTGACTAGTCGACTGGAACTAATAGCGAAAGCGCTTATTATGTGGAGGCGCTCAGCAGAACCAGAGACACGTCCTTCGAGAGCGCGTTTTAAAGTAGAGCAAACATTCTCCTCTTGTATTCATCGACAATGAATTCCACAGTGACCACCAAACAACAAACAAGCTGAAATATTTCGGTCTCTCTTGTGCTCGAAATAAAATAAAATACGGCAAATCCACTTCAGGAGAGGAAATCAACACCTTATATCTGCGCATGTGTACATATAATTATTTTACAGGATAATGAATCAAGATAATTTTCAATTTTGTTCCTTGGTGCACAGAAAAAGAAATATGAGTTTAAAAAGTTCTAACCTCTCGATAACCGCACATAGTGTTCGCCATGTAAGTCTGTAGACAATACCTATAGGGATGCACAAACAGATTCCGACAACTTGAGGGAATTCTGACGGGGCTGCAAGCAAGTTTCAGGATGAACAGATTTCAATTGCAGAGTGTCATAGGTTGAGAATTTGAGTCGGAATGGAAACGTGTCCTGCTGGCTAATACGGTTAAGGCAATCATTAGCGAGAAGCGGAGAATCCGGTTTAGAGTCTCGGTTTAGCTAAATTTTTTGAACGTCGACTTGGAATTTAATTCAACGCTCTCAAAAAGCAACATAAGTCTGAAAGTCTATTACAATTTAATTTTACGTCTGCAGATTCTGTATGTTAACGATGATGTACTCTGCTCTGTTTGATACGAATCTTCCATGGCGTGTAATTGAAATATGTATTCCCTGAACATTGTTTTCACTGTATTACTAAATTACACGTTTTCCGTTCATTTCGAATGGAAATTCATTTACTTGCAAGCGGGATGCTAGAGTAATTTCATTGGTTGATGCAACAAACCACTGACATTGTGAAAGAGATTCTCTGTCTTTGCCACTACAGAACAGAAATGTCGTAATGAGAGTTATTATGGAAATTACTGTCATTATCCTTTTTAAATACCAAAGCGAACGAAATAATTAACTCATTAATAAATGCTCTCGTATAATCCCCCATGATCACATACCATTATCAACGATACGTATTCTAGCCTGTCCTACACAGTCAATACAATCAATATGTTTCTAAGTGATACTACTGTTTCAAAATTATGGCATAAAAGAAGCTTCAATAACTTTAATGTACTTGGTATTTTTCTAAACATGTCCAATTTTAGCTTTAGTGCCATTATTAAACGTCCTTCAATAATAACAATGAAGAGATTATTGTAATAAATTACGGTTGTTTTATGATTAAATATATACAAGTGAACATACTTTTGGCAGTTATTTTCACAGTTCTTTACTATGATGCTGTGTGTTAACGAAGTAAAAACAGCTTAACAAAACTAATATTACATTTCATAGTTTATGTTTCAATTTTATTTTACCTTTATGCTGCTAGTTTTGCTCCATATGATGTCAAATAAAGTTGCTAAATATTCTTTACGTTTAATGTATGTGTATTTATTACAGACTTTCTGTATCTTAGTAAACACACAGCATTATTGTAAAAAAAGTTAGAAAAATTACAATAACTTAGACGTTTGTCACACAACATATTATTATAGGTGCTATCTAGTCTAGTTTAATAGTTTAATCCTTAAACACTTGCGATAATGTCACCAATGTTACTTTCGCAACTTTTTTTCAGAATGGCACTATAGACGAAACAGACCAGTTGGAAGAAATACTAAATGTATTCATCTCACTGCAGACAGTTTAGGTATGTCATTTTCCCTATATTATGACATATACTAAGTTGTGGCCCCTTAAGAACGGAGAAGATTTAATTTTACATACTAGCTAGTTTTTACAAGGCACCTTATTTAGGATTGTGGCTTCGAGTTAGCGACCGTTTTCATCTTGTGGGTCGTGACCCCACAGAGGGTCGCACGGTCTTGTTCGGGAGGAAAAGCGGGGGGGGGGGGGGGCGGATGGTCGTCCTCTGTGTACGAAGTTGAACTGTAAAACACTCCAGTCACTACATGTACGAGTCCTAGAGACCCCGTAATACCAGACGTAGGCCGTATATTACAATTACGTAAATACTTGATTTAGCATAATAATTATATCTTACTAACAATGCATAAATGAAAAGCCGTAAAGCTGTTTTCAGAAGCCAATTGATCGATAAATTATTAACATGCCATTAGTTACTTTGCGAAATTAAGAGAAAAGATCTAGACGTACTTCTTTACAATATGACTATACAGTATAAGCTCGAAAAAGGAGCATAATTTGATTCTCAGGCAAAGTTACCATGCGAAACCCTCGTTTCTAACATATATGTTTCTGTCGCAATTCATGTAAAAATAAGACTAGGTGTCTCATTCCAAACATTAAAAAAAATCGACTAATGAATAATAATGATTGTTTTCAACTTTTTAAAGAAAGTTTGAGTGACGGAAGAAAATTAAAATCGCGGTAGAGGCCGCGTATTCAAAAAAAGTTCGGTAAACACAATATTGTGCGGCTGTCGACAAGTTTCACTATTATGTTTTTACTTATAACATACGAATCAAATGAATGTTACACAAATGTTTAAATAATCATGGACAAACAACCATTAATTGCGAATAGATTAATAAAACTATTTAACAGATAACTTACCTGATGATTAAAATGCACATGACTCGTTCCCAAGGAACTGTTATCAACCATTTTATCTCACACTCGCAGTCATCTTGCGTCAATTGTCATTCCTAAATTAATTAATTAGTCTATTACCTGACGTATTCTGCAAGCAGCTACAATTTAATCAGGATTTTGTTACATTAGTTCCAATTTACAGTCACAATCGCTATAATCCTCCGTGAGCTTGGAAACGAAATGCCACTGAATAACGAACTTCGATGACTAAATTTTTAATTAACTATATCCATTCGGGCAGCTTAAATTCGTTGCAGCGCGTCAGATATGAGGAGCCAGTGACGCTTAATAGGAATGTGCGGTATAAATTCCTCGATATCAATGTCCGTAATAAATGAAATAAAACACGGATATAAGAGGGTCTATAATCCACACGGTAAAAGGCTAAAATCGAGTTACATTCAATATCACTGGATAGTCTGTAGCAAAATCACTTAAGTATTAACAAATAATAAGTGAGTTATGTGCTTAAAAATAAAGGTAAAACTTTAATTATTAGAAATCTCAGCAACCAAAGCGTATATTGAAATGGAAGAATTACGTTCTAGATGAGACACATTATCAAACGATGCTATAAATCATAAAGGTGAATTAATCATTTTATGTAAGGCACATCAACCGACAAATGTTCAGTTTGTTGGAAATGTGTTTCCAGATCTTCTTTGTAATTAGGTTTGAAGAAAATCTGCAGTGGTAGTCTGTAGGTCGTTTTTATTTTGTTTATTACACGTTCGGGTCTGCTGACCATCCGTAAACCTGTTAAATGACAACTGAGTTTAAGCTACCACTAAGGAAGTTGAAAGCATAAAAATTATGAAAAGTTTAAAAAGTTAAGAAAAGAAACTTACGAATTTTTACGCTTAAAGTATGTTGTCACTTTCTGAGAAAAGTTTTCCATTGTGGTAACCAAAACTCAATAGCATTATAGGAATTTAAATTACCTTTTATTTTCATTTGATTCTTGGATTTTCGATCTTTTAAAAATACCATCTACAAGGAACAAATAATCTAAGTTACTTGTAAGCAACGAACGAAAACAACTTCTATTACTTGTATTTGTAAACGATCAATCGTCCAACGATCAGGTAAATGTCAAATGCGATTAAAGTCCTTGTATGCTACTGTATTTTATTTACAACTGAACAAGTTGTTTAGAAAATGGCAGTTATTCTCAAACTTAAATTTGTTATACTTTTTATACTTCAACCATTTATAGAATAGTGGTCGATATATTGTCCACCTACCATAAATGCGGAAAAGTGTACGATGCTCTTTGCCTTCCTTGTTTTCACTCGTTTCATTCTACATATCAAGTATACCACTGGAGTTATACTGCTTAGTAATGTTTTATTATTTCAATATTTCAGTGTGATCAATTTTTGTAATTCATTTGAGAAGGTGGGCTTTTAAACGACCACCATCCACAACAGTCTAAGCCCCATCCAAAATGGATAGTGTTTGTACATCAACCACCTATTTCTTCCTTTCACTTCCAAGTTAGATGAACATAAAATAATTATGAGTATATTACATGCCTTTAGAAGTCAAATAGGATGCAATTAAAACATTACCTTTCAAATTTTCAGAAAAAAATGTTTCGTCCTATAAATGGTCAAAAACTGTTTATAATTTTAATTATTTTACCCTTTTTAAAACTGAAATTGTTAGGAAAGGAGAAGGCGGTCGTGTTGTGATTTACAAGGATTTTTAAATCTTTTTATTTATACAAAATCTTTAAATGGTCACATTAAAATTTACAACATGGTGACTAGTGTAGATTGTCATTTACAATCATCCTCTGATCGGTACACATGATTAAAGACTGTCATTTTAAAAAAGGCAAGCAAAATGTAAAGATAATAGTACATTTAGGTATATGTGTCGACTACACCACATCATCACAAATGTTTTACAAAACTTCATTGACAATAATGTTTCATATGTTACTTGACATAACATACTGATAACTTGTGGACTGAAAGATTTTCGTATATACTCATTTGTATTTCGGCAGTAGCGTCCACTTCAATCTGTTTTAAAACGTTGAACACTTACTAGTTGTAAACCTATTAAAATAAGTAAGTTACAAATTTTGAAAATATGGGATATTCATTACCCAAATTCATAGAGCAATCCTAGGACGGGAGTAGAACGTATACGTTAAAAAATATTTGTAATTCCTTTTGTAATTTGTGACATGCCTTGTAGAGTCAAAACTTTCGATATGACGTTCAAGGTGCTAGAATGTCTATATAAAGAAATGCCTCCCTAACATAAGTACTCCTTACATAAAGGGAAAGAAGTAAAAAAATTAAATTCTAACAATTTAACAAAATATGACCTACCCTTATCTTCCAATAGGGAGGCTTAATATACGTTTGCGGTTAAATTATTGGGTACATTAATATGTAAAATATTAAAACTGGCCACATAAAATACTCCCTGAAGCAGCAGTGACAATAAATATTACTAAAATAATATTGTACCTGTTGGGAAAGAGCAGTATGTAATGTAACATGAAAACTGATATATTTAATAGACGCTGACAAAGCATTTGGAAGAAAAGCAAACCGTAGTCGTCGTGGTGAAGTGACCGAGCGCTTTAAGGCGCCTTGCTTCGGAGCACGCGGTTGCTCGCCGTCGGAGGTTCCAGTCCCCCTTGGAGCATGGATGTTTGTTCTTAAGTTAAAGTGGTTTGTAAGTCTAGGGACTGATGACCATAGAAGTTTCGTCCGATAGGTTTACAAACATTTGATTTGAAAACTTATTCGGCACACCATCTCGTACATTGTCAAATTTAAACTACGTGTGTTCATCGGTAAAAAAAAAAAAAAAAAAAAAAAAAAACGTCACAGGCCACATTTTCACTTCGATCCACGATTCATCGCTTATTGCAACTCCCGTTACTGCAATAGGAGGCTGATACAGAAGTGGCTACTATTAAACAAATAGCAGATTTGATGTAATTACTTGTTATACCAAAATAAGGAAACAAAACATTTTATGTTTTAATAAGAAATGTATAGTAATATCAGGGGCGAGCACGTCAGCTCCCGACTAGGCTATTGGGCCTGATGCTCCGTGTCTTCCTCGCGAAGACGACCGAAGGCTGCCAATAATACACGATCAAAAATGTTCAAATGTTTATAAATCTATCGGACCAAACTGCGTTGCCATCAGTCCGTAGCTTACAAACTACTTAGACCTAGGTAAACTAACCTAAGGACAAATACACACACTCATGCCCCAGGGAGGACTCGAACCTCCACGGCGAGCAACCGCGCGCTCCGTAGCGAGACGCTTTAGACCGCTCGGCTACTCCACCGCGGAAATACACGATCGACAGCATACATTTGAGGTTGTAACCACGTTAAACTGTATTGCAATATTATTATAGTACCACACTGCAGTTATTACTACCTATAACTCGCGCATAGCGTTTGAGGAATTGTAGCCCAAAAGAGCTATGTGATGGTTTACAGAGTGATAAGTATCTGTTCAGTCCAAAACAGAAACGCTGGTTCGTTTACTACTGAAATGTCTGTCTGAGAGACTCTTTAGTTTTATATCGCATCGCCGGCGCAGCCAAACTATTCGTGGCAGTTACAAGGCAGTTACAATCGAGTAATGGCAGTGATTAGAGTGTGTGATTACCAAACGCGATGGGAATAGGAAGAGATACGCTGATGAAACATTTTAACACGATTTGAGGAAACTGGTTGATGATGAACACGAGACAATGTTTATGACATTAAAAAGTTTTCGAATAGAAGCAAGAAATTCTTTTTAATTAATTTTGCGGCGCGTGTTAGTTTTTATCAGTTATTGTTGGGATATTTTAACAAAAAATGTTCGTTTCTCATGATAAGTCTTTATCTTATAATGATGCAATTTACCTTTCTTATGTCAAGATAATTGTGTGATGACAAATAAATAAAGTGAACGGTTTTATTCATGTTCTTCCAGTAAGTACCATCAAGGTTCTGTACGCAGATAATGGAAAACTATACATGCTGTAATGTTCGTTACCAGTTGATCAATATTCATTAAAATTTGTTAAATCCAACTTCTTGTGCCAGTGTCATTATTTCTACCTTCTCACGTAAATTAATGTCAGAATATCCAAGTGGGCGGCTTGCGACGTGAATCTGTTAATTATTATCTGTAAGCTTAAGATTCCCCCATCCGTATTTCAGCTCCAGCATTTTCATCAGTTTTTATTACAGTAATCGAATAAAATCATTCATTCAGATGACCAGTTAATTAAAAAATCTCACTTTTGAAACAGTCACTAATTTTCAGGTCCAATTTGATTCCAGAAAGTTCATTTGCGTTTTATTTGTTGATTTTCAAGTGGTTTGATATTCTTTTCTATGCTTTCAATCAGGAGTAGTGAGAGATACGCGAAATACACACAATGTGGTTCTCAGTCAGTGAAATTACAGTTTTGAAATTTCAGTGTCTTCTGCGGTGAGACACCTATCACTGAATGTACGACATTAGTGAAAGAACAAAGTTCCAATTGAATTTCGGGACCTAACTTCGTACGTCCGCTGCAAAAGTGTTACGCAAGTTTGGTGTGCTTTATCATAGAGATAAGGAACTCCCACCTTTATGAGGTATTGATGAAAAAATCAGTTGCAAGGGACGGGTATTTCTTATCATGGTATGAAAAACTTTCGAAAACAAAACTGATGGAAATTTCTCATCTTTGTGATAAAGTATACCAAATAGAATAGCAACTGAGGAATAGCACCACAATCAGTTTTGATCGACGTAGGTCGCTATTGCCAGTATCAAAATTTTCGAACAACAAATTTAGCAAACTGTTCGATCTATGACTCCTTCTCAAGATTTATTTCCTTTATAAATAATGCTCCATTTGAAAAGTGCAGGACTGACCTTTACTGAAAGCTGCTCTGTTCATGACAGAAATTTTATTTTAAAAGCCAATAACATAGCCCTATCAAAAAGATAAGGAACTAGTTAAGGAGTACATCAGCGAGAGCTGTAATAAAGATATTTAAATCTACTTATATATTCGGTAAAGTGCGTGGTGGAGGGTACACCGTACCACTACTAGGCATTTCCTTTCCTAATCCACTCCCAAATGCAACGAGCGAAAAAAAATTCGTCTTTCCTCCATTGATCCCCATTTGAGTTCCCGGATGATTTCCGTGAAACTCGTGCACTGTTCGAACCTACCTGTACCAAACCTAGCTGCTCACCTTTAATAATAATAGTGTGTTAAGCTTAAGGGACTTAACTGCGTGGTCATCAGTCCCTAAACTTACAAACTACTTATGAACTACCTTGTACTAAAGACGAGACAAACATCCATGCCCGAGGGGGGATTCGAACCCCCGACCGTAACAACCGTGCAGACTGTGATTGGCGCGCAGTAGACCGCTCGGCCACCGCGGCCGGCTGCTCGCCTCTGAACAGCTTCTATGTCTTCCTTTAAACTGATCTGCTGCGGGTGCCAAACACTTGAGCAATAATCAAGACATAGCCCTACAAGCGTTTTATACTCGGTCTCCTTTACAGATGACGATCTTCCCAAAATTCGGCCGATCAACCGAAGTCGGCAGTCCGCCTTACTCACAACTGTCGTTACATGTTCGTTCCACTTCATATCGCTCTGCAATGTTACGCCTAGATATTTGAAAGACGCACTACATCACGAAGCTCACTACTAATGCAGTATTCGAACATTATGTGATTGTTTTTTCTACTCATGCGCATCACCTTACATTTTTCTAGATTTAGAGCTAGCTGCCATTCTTCACACCGACTAGAAATCTTGTCTAAGTCATCCTGTATGCTATTACAGTCAATGAATAACGACACCCTCCCATAAACCACAGCAACATCAGCAAACAGCCGCAAATTACAAGTAACTCGTCTCTCAATAACACTCGCCGTCTACAACAACGTACTGCGTTCTATATTCGGTAAGGTCATTTAGAAAAGCACGATCTGATGTCCACAAGTGTAAATATTTTCGTTATGAAACTCCAAAATCCACCTCATCCACTTTATAGGCTGTGATTTTGTTCTGCCACCAATGCCGCTGATACTTTGGCACAGAGAACACTAAGGACTCGAACTAAGAACGCTCGTCATGCTGCACGCCTTGTTAGCGAAGTTATCGGACAGCTGGAGCGGAAAATGTCCGCGGGCAAGCACTGCGGGTATACGGAGGCACCCGCGCTCGAATTCGTGACAAATAACAACAGTAACAGTAAATAATAACTCAGGCGCGTCTATAAATTAAGCAGTGCTTGTCTCAGACGAATTTAATGATCGGTACGCAGGCAACTCATGTGCTAAGACACCGGATAGGGCCTTATCCCGTTAAACGTAATAAGTCACGAGGTTATAGAATGACACGTAACGACTGTGATAGTGCTTACATATGCCCGGTCGTTCTTTGGACATGCGATAGAGAAAGCCTACCTATTTTCAAAAGAAACAATCTTTCATACGCACATGACCATTAAAAGACACACGGTGCATTGAACATGAAATAGAAATATTGCTTGACTTCCTTCAGAAATTCTGTTCCTCGTAAAATACTTTCCAATTCATCAGGTTGCCTGGTACAGCAACCAACACATATAATTTCTAATAAGACAGTCTTTGTTGCAAATATTGCAACACGGAACTATTGGGGAAATTTTGGCCAAGTTTCAAATGGAAACTAGACCCACCAAGACGTTTAGTAAATGTTTAAGGTCGGTGAAAGATGACACTGGTCTGTGATGCACGTGACAAGTGGTGGCGCCCTCTATGCGCGCTATATTAGCAGCGGCTAGCAGTCAATCGTCATCTCACTCCTGTCATCTCACCTCACCCCTGAAGATGTTGCACACAGTAGGCAACGAAACGTCGGGACAGAAATGTTTACCGGTGGAACACAGCATCTTAGCTCGGAATGTTAATTAATGACGACTCCAGCCGTGAAAGCTTATTACTCACTTTAATCATCACAAAAGAAGGTTGTAAACGTGGAAGAGACCAGCAGATGCTGGAAGGTACCAGATTGACTTTATAATGTCAAAGAAAAGGTTTAGAAACCAGGTTTAAACTGTTAAGGCATATCCAGGGGAAGATATAGGGGAAGAAAGGGACACAGTGATTGTAACGCTTCCCCAATCTTGTTCGAATGCAAGGAGAAGTTTGGAGAGGGAATTAAAGTTCTGGGAGACGATGAGATATTCATTCTGTCAGAGACAGAAAAGGCCCTGGAAGAGCAATTAAACTGATTGGACAATGTCTTAAAATGAAGGTATAAGACGAACATTAAAAAGAGTAGACAAGTGTAATGAAATGCAGTGTCAGAAACTCAGGTGATGCTGAAGGAATTAAATTAGGTTACTAGATTATATGGGTTTTGTCATTTGGGTAGCAAAATTACTTCTGATTTAAGGAAGATGGCTTCTAAGGAAGTTGTAAACGCAGAATGGCTATGGGAAGAAAAACGTTTCTGAAGAAGATTTGTCTGGTTTGTAGCATTCTATCGGAGTGAATGAGTTCAAACAAAGTCATTTTAGAAGATTTTGAGATTCTGTGCTACAAACGAATGATTAAGATTACATGGGTAGCTTACATAACTAACGAGCAGGTGCTCAACAGACTGGCATATCCTAAGAGAAGGGATAGGTTGGTTTGGTACATTCTGACACATCAAGGAAGGAACCTTATAGGAAGTCCAAAGGACGAATACAGTAAGCAGATGCAAAAAAAATGTAGGTTGCCGTTCTCATTCTCAGATAAAGAGCCTTCCACAGGACAGGGAACCGTTTACAGCTGCATCAAAATGGTATGCGGACTGAAGACCACAACAACAACAGCGGTGCAGGTGACTTTAAGAGTTTGTATAAATATTTATTTTAATTATTAGATATTTTAATTTTTTTGACAGTGCTTATAATTAGTTGTCATTTTATTCTTGTTAACTCATCTGAAGATGGGCAGGTCCAAAACCGGTCAAATACAAAATAACATAATTACTTTGAGAGTCACATTTGAGTCGATGGTAGAGGGTTTATCGAAACCCTTTTAATGGTATTACGATTACATTATGTGATAGAATACCCAAATCCATCCGTTTTCGATCTGTTTTGTCTCATTTTATTATAATTACTTTTTGTGAAAATAATTATCGTGTATTCCTTGTAGAAGGGTGCTAACGTAAAACGTTCGTGTTCGCAGAAGGAAGTTTTTGGAAGAAATTTCGCAAATAGATCTTGCGGCAACGAATAACGCCTTTCTGCTAATGATTTCAATCTCGTGACACATAGTACAGAACGAGCTGAACCCTCTCTTCATCCTCCGTCATTACCACTTGGCGGGCATTCCACATTGCAGAGTAATACTTCAAAATTGGACGAACAAGGATGGAGTAGGCAGTTTCTTTATCAGAACTGTTGCAGCTTATAAGTGTTCGGCGAATTGAAACATAGCCTTTGGTCACATCGTTACGATATTTTCTACGTGTTCTTGACACTCGTAAGGCTACATTTGACTAGTGATACTTTTATTACGTGAATATCACTTACTTGCATCTTACAACTAGCCAGTACAACAGTATTTCCAACTGAGCGACAGGCCACATACGCCTAAGAATATCTTATAGATGGAGTAATGGGTAACAATACCGCTCATTTTTTTCTGTGTTGGGGTGCTATTAAAACCTGCTTGAATGAGCTAAAAAAATTTTTGTAATTCAAATAGAGATTTATTAATCATTTTCTTCCATGAAAATTATCAAACAGCATGATATTTTTACCATTCTCCCTGTGTCTCTAAATTCAGATGTCGAGGAGAGTCGAAAAACGAGTAGTTCTTACAGTTACTCAGCAAAAGCTTTAGCGAAGATCATTAAGCACAGTTGCAAGGGTCAAAAAACCGGGAATAAGATGGATGAAAGAATTTTTAAGTTTTTGAGTTTTACCTGTTATCTCTTTCTCACGAATATTTCGATGCACAAATGTAACATTTGTATGTTCGGTTTCTTTGTAGGTAAGCTTCATTTCCACAATACCTTTAGATGAATCTGAAGCTATTTTCCTCTATGGTGGTTGTGATATGTGTAGGCCAAGTAACAACAGTGGCAACTAAATGCCGAGGTGATGAGTTTGGTTTGTGTCGGGCAAAATATCTTTGTATTGCAGCGAAAAATTCTATAAAATTATAATTTTTTCACCTTATCTTCTTAAACTGGCAATATTTTGGGGATTCGCGTAATAAATGCGATTACAATAACACGAAGGAAGGCGTAGTAAATGTTGCCACGATGATCTCGAAATCTAGCATGAAATATGAAATTCCTTAACTAAAACAGTTATTATTTTAAGGGAAAACATGGAAATGACACGTATTGTTGTCTAACATTCATTGAGTATTTTACTTAGCTTCATTCATTGAGTGATTCAAAGGGTTTTGGCTTTCGGTTTCAAAAGGATTGTAACCATATTATTTTCACTACAATTTAAACCAATCTTTTGAGTCTGGCGTATTACGTTCAAAACGTTAATAGCTTCTATTGTAATATTTATCATATTTGAGTAAACTCTCTGCATAAATGGAAACGTAATACTCTAACGTATAAGTTCTACGTACTTAAGTTCTACATACGTAAGTCGGTCAAAGACGAATGATATTTATACCAATACATTGTTATGTGAGAAATAAGTCGGCAAGCATTTAAACCACAACAGTTCACAGTGTGGAAGAATATAAACCAACAGACGTATGATTTTATGTATTGTGTTTTATAAGTCCTTTAAGTAAATTTATCATACTGTTTCTGATGTGAGAAATGTACCAACACTACATTAAAAAGAAATTTTAATTCCTAAATCGTTAAGGCTGCGGATTACTGGCTTTTCTTGCTAAACGATCCTTCAAATTGAATTTTCATTTCTCTGTAACAGAGATATGCGGTGCCTCATCGTGATCACTGAGCATAACATCTGTTCTATTTATTCTTTTCCCCGCTGAAACGTGCGACTGAATATACAGAGAATATCTGAAAAGTAATTGAGAGCAGTGAACGCGTAGCAGCTTATTATTTCCTATCGTTGGGAGCAAACACGAAGCATCTGCTTTAAACAGTTTCAATTTTTATCTTTCACAGTTTGTATGGCGAGATTGAATCTCCTAGACCCAACCGTTTTAGTATTCTGTATCTCACATCCACATACGTATGTAGATGAGTGAATTCTAAATCGGCAAAACGGCTACTGTCAAATCACGAATGGAAAAATATTATGATTTCTAATCTACACGTTAGATCAAATGTATAAATAGACAATAATATGTCTACTTTCCAGACCGTATTTCCAGATGATAAGTTATGGGCAAGAAAGGTGTAGCTTATTTGTAGTATGCAACACAGTAATCATGCCGTATCTCCGGCGGGGAGCTAGTAATCCAGAAAAAGTGAGGTATGTGAAGTTTTATATTTGTTAGCAATAATACTAAGGGTTAGCTGTGATTTTTAGAATATTTGCGGTTTAGAAAGAAGTCTCTCCACGTTCAAAATCTACATTTACATAGATACTCTTCAAATCACAGTTAAGTGCCTGCCTGAGGTTTCATTAACCACTTTCATATCGTTTCTCTACCGTTCCATTTCTCTAATAGCGCGCGGGAAGAAAGAACACCTAAATCATTCCGTTCCCGATATGATTTGCCTTATTTTATTGGGATGGTCATGTCTCCCTATGTATGTGGGTGCTAGAAAAATATTTTCACATTCAGAAGTAAAAGTCGGTGATTGAAATTTCGTAAATAACGTCTTTCTTTTAATGATTTCCACCTCTAATCGTGCAACATCTCCGTGACGCTTTGCCCCCTGCAACGTGATGAAACAAAACGAGCTGCCCCTCTCTGAACCTTCACAATGTCTTCCGTCAGTCTCACCTAGTGAGGCAACAGTACTCCAGGAGACGACTCACAAGTGTGATGTAGGCAGTGTCTTTGGTAGAGCTGTAGCATCTTCGAAGCGTTCTGCCAATGAAACGTAACCTTTGGTTCGCCTTCCCTACAATATTTTCTGTGTGTTCTCTCCAGTCTAATTTGTTCATGATTATAACTCCTAGTATTTGGTAGAATTTACGACCTTTAAGTTTGACTGATTTATCCCATAATTGATGTTCAGCGGATTTCTTTTAGTGATCATGTGTATTACTTCACACTTTTCTTTATTTAGTGCCAATTGCCAATTTTCGCACTATGTAGAAATCATGTCTGAATCGCTTTTCAGTTGCTTTAGATCCTCTGTAGACTTCACTAACCGATAAACGACAGCATCATTCGCGAAGTCTAAGGGAGCTATTCAGATTGTTTCCTAAATCGTTATAAACACAAGGAAGAGTAGCGGACCTATAACGCTTCCCTGGGGAATATCAGATATCACTTCTGTTTTACTCGATGACTTACTTTCAATTACTACGAACTGTGTCCTTCCTGATAGGAAATCCAATCGCACAATTGGGGCGATATTCCGTCAGCGCGTAATTTCATTAGAAGCCGCTTGTGAGGTACAGTGTCAAAAGCCTTCCGGAAATCCAGAAATATGGAATCGATTTGAGTCCTCTTACCGATGGCACTTATTACTTCATACGAATAAAGGGCAAGCTGTGTTTCGCAAGAGCGATACTTTCTGAATCCGTGTTGACTATTGGTTAATAGGTCGTCCTCTTCGAGGTAGTTCATAATGTTCGAAAAAGTATATGTTCTTCGATATGAATCACAAAAAACATTACAGTGATCATTAAATAGTTATACCATTATATCAGTGCTTTCCAAACCTTAGTACATAATTTATACATTGTGACTCAGAGCGGGCAAATTACACGGTCTCTCATCTCTGAGTCTGATTTTAGTGACTTGACAAAATTTTTCTCATATTTTGAAATACGGAAATATGATCGGAAACGAAGCTATGAAAGAAGGGTAATGTTTAAGACTTAGTTGCTTGAGCGTTGTGCTTATTAATTTGTGCGGGACCGGGACCCGAAATCGTATTTCAGACTTCAAGCAAGCGGTCGCCTTAATCATTTGTGCCCTCTTTCACTACACGTACACGCTTTCCGTCTGGTCAAAATCCTGAAGTATTACTCTACCTTTTTCTAGCAATCACAATTTATTAAGCTGGAGAATGAAGGCGTTAACAAACATGACTCTTTCAATATATGATTTGAAGCGAATCGGTATTTTAATGAAACTTCCTGGCAGATTAAAATTGTGTGCCGGAACCGGGACTCGAACCTGGGACCCTTGCCTCTTTCGGGCAAGCGCTCTAACGACTGAGCTATCCCGACACGTCTCACGATAAGGCCTCACAACTATACTTCCGCCACTACCTCGCCTCCTCGGGATCCATGGACCCAGGATCGAGTGCCGGTTCCGGCACACAATTTTAATCTCCCAGGAAGTTTCATATCAGCGCATACTCCGCAGCAGTGTGAAAGTTTCATTCCGGTATTTTAATGTTCGTAAGTGATAATATTAAAATATGCATTGTTGCAAGTCGTCGAGTGATCTCAGATAGTGGATTTATAAATTAACTTCACATGGTGGGTGAGCTTTTTGTTACTATAGTTGATTAGGACATAGCTCCTGGATTATGTGCTGAAGGTGGACTTCACTCCTTTAGCGATTCTTTTCTTATGCTAAAGAATATTTTTGCCAAATCTGTTCCAGTACTTCAGAAGGAGATGTGGAAAAGTCGCACAATTTGGCATATTTTCGTGAATGTCATTATTTAAGTCGTCAAATCTCAACAAAAGTATGTCATTGGTACATTTGTTAGCGATAATACTAAAAGTCAGCTGTAACTTTTCGAATATTTGAGATTTAGAAAAAAGTCTGTTTTCCAATAGTGAGGTTGAAGTCGGTCCAGTAGTTTAGTAGATGTAGAACAAACATATGTCCATTTTTAAGGTAGATATAAATAACATATTGTATTTTATTGACCACTGTTTTGCACTAAAGTGATAATTGAAGACCTCGGGGGTAAATAATAATAACCCTCAACAATCATATTCAAAAGAATGTTTCGTTTTCTGCAAGTAGTACATGAATCTCAAGAGAGATGGCAAATGTAAATATTAAATCAAATATTAAAACATGTAATATAAACTTCTTTTCAGGCATATAATTCATCATATCCTAGTACTTTTTAAATGAGGGTTATCCCCCGATGTCTTCAATTTTTTTATATTCAAAATACCAGTGATATGTGTCTATCTATGTACATAAGTTTGTAGTGTATTCATAGTGACTGATGTTTCTCCATGATAACCCGCTGTCACAACTCGTGATGTGGTGGTAGAGATCTCTTGGTATTATCCTGACGGAATCTGTCGATACCAATAGGTTCACAACCCGTTGTTACATCACACACCAATTCAGTAAACAGAATGAAAAATTTCACGACTTAACACTAACAGCATTCCTTGAAGACAATTGATTTCTAAGAGAATACACAAACTTTAAATTAGTAGTATACACATTTTCATCGTATCGTACCAAACCTATTTCATTTCTAGTTATTAATACAACAATTAAAGGTTACTGCCTTCAGTTTACGATATTGAAGTTACAAGCAGCATTCCATTAACATTCGGAATATTTAGAAAATGATCACTTCACTCACATGTCAACATGAATTTCAATGCCTACGATTTCAATTACCTGTTTGTTTTAGATAATCTTTTTACAGCGGTGTATTTCAAAAGCCAGCCACCCATCAATGGAATGAGAGAGTCGAATATAATTACAATCAATAAATATAAAATATTATCCTCGTCGCTATTTGTTGAGTCATCCTCACTGCCTTTCATTGAGTACTCCTCACTGGTCAGCCTGTCTTTCAGATAAGGTACGGTACAGGATTCGTAGCTAGAACAACTATTCA
Source organism: Locusta migratoria (assembly GCA_026315105.1). Lineage (NCBI taxonomy): Eukaryota > Metazoa > Arthropoda > Insecta > Orthoptera > Acrididae > Locusta > Locusta migratoria. The sequence continues at coordinate 399,635,595 of CM048746.1, forward strand.
GACTAGTGATACAAGTTTTATTAACTGAATAATACAATACTCCTATCTGTTCTTCTCTCTTTTGACAGCGTCGTCTTCTGTACGATGCTAGCTGCGCTGAGACCAAGTTACTGCCTAGTTCGTAGCCGAGTTCATACGGGCTCGTCCAGACGCATGTTGGCCTAGATACAGCAGCTTGCAGAGGGCGCGCATGTCCGTTACTCCTTCAATACGCGGCGCCGGCGTGCGATTGGCTGCCGGACGTCATCCACTGCCTTCTCCACGATCGTTCTCTTGCGTCTGGCGTGTGGTGCTGACATTCCGCCACAACAGAACTCATGTTTGAAGTCGTGAAAAATTATCGAACAGGCGATGTTAATCAAAATTAGTTTGTGTATTTAAAAGTGATTTTAATTGGACACTTATATCCAGGCAATAATCGCTAGTTTGTTAAATTGAGTCGCTAAGGCGCGCCATCGTGTACAAAGTACCAATAGCTACTGGGTCGTAGGTGTAGGCACCACGTATTGCTGTCTCTTCAGTCGTGAATGAAAAATTAAAAAATTGATATTCACTGAATGAAACGAATTGTGCTAATATTGAGCGGTCTGTGAAAGTGATATATATGTTCAATGTTTTTTAATCTTATGGGACTAAACTTACAAGTTACTTGTAAACTACTTTACACTACAGAAAAAAACTAACATCCATGTCCGAGGTAGGATTCGAACCCCCGACGGGAACGGCCTCGCGCATCGGAGCATAGAGCGTCACTGCGCTCGGCCATATCTACGCGGTATATATATATATATATATATATATATATATATATATATATATATATATATATATATTGATAGTGACTGCGATATCTTACGAAATAAGCATCAAACGAAAAGACTACAAAGAACAAAACTTTTCAAGCTTGAAGGGGGAAAACAGACGGCGCTATGGATGGCCCACTAGATGTCACTGCCATAGATCAAACGGATATCAACTGCATTTTTTAAAACAGGTACCACCATTTTTATTACATTTTCGTCTAGTGCGTAAATAAATATGACTGTTTTATTTGTAACACATTTGTCGCTTTGTCATAGATAACGCTGTAATAGTCACAAACGTATAAGTCCGTGGTATCGCGTAACATTTCGCCAGTGCGGACAGCATTTGCTTCGTGATACATTACTCGTGTTAAAATGGACCGTTTACCGGACCGTTTACTGCAGAAAAGGCCGATATGGTATTTATGTGTGGCTGTTGTGATCAAAATGTGAACCGGGCCTGTGCTATTTATGTTGATCGTTATCCTGTAAGACATCATCCACGTGTCCAGATAGTTACGTTATTTAAAGAGACAGGAAGTGTTCTGCCACAAGTGAAACGTCAACTACGACCTACAACAAATGATGATGCCCAAGTGAGTGCTTTAACTGCAGTTTCGGCTAATTCACACATCAGTAGCAGACAAACTGAACGACAATCGGGAATCTCAAAAACGTCGGTGTGGAGAATTCTATATCAGCATAAATTTCACCCGTATCATATTTCTATGCACCAGGATCTGCATTGCAAAGACTCTGAACGTCGTGTACGGTTTTGCCACTGGGCACAAAATAAATTACGGGACGATAACAGACTTGTTCACGCGTTCCGCTTAGTGACGAAGCGTCATTCACAGGCAGAGGTAACGTAAACCGGCATAATATGCACTATCGAACAAGGGAAAATCCACGATGCCTGCGACAAGTGGAACATCAGCAATACTGGCGGGTTAATTTATGATGCATTTTATCGATGGCAATCTGCTGATTTCTTACCAATGCTCTACCGATTTTACTAAAAGAAGTTTCACTGCTAGACAGAATGGCGATATACTTTCTACATGATGGTTGTCCGGCACATGGCTCGTGTACATTTGAAGCGGTCTTAAATAAAATATGTAATGAAAGGTAGATTGCTCGTAGAAGCACCATACCATGGCCCGCACGTTCACCGGATCCTACATCCCCGGTTTTTATTCAGTGTGGAAATTTGAAAGATATTTGTCATCGTGATTCACCGACAACGCCTGGAAACATGCACAGCACATTGTCAGGGCATGTGAGAACATTACTGAAGGCGAACGTCCTTAACGAACTCTTTGATAGTTAACAGGTCTATATGTGGGACCCAGCATTTAATTAACGTATCAAACCCCGAAGTTAAGAGCGGAATTTTGTACATTCCAATTAATTTGATCACTGGTCGCTCACACTCCTCATCACTTTGTGCACGTTTACCAGCTCCCCCCACAAAGTGATGTTGGGATTTATGGACAGCTTTAGACGAATCCTCTTCTCCGTGCACATAATGTGTTATACGGGACACATGTGGCGCTAGAGAGAACTGAGGACAGAGCGACAGAGTGGCTGCCGCGCCATTTCCCCTTCGTTTGAGTTGTCTGATTACTCGCGGAACGTGGAGTGTCGGCAAACACGCCAGCCCCGCCCGCTTCACTAGCTCGGTCATGAGTGTACGCGGGTTGCCAAGCGACCGCTGGGCGTTCTCCGCTGTCGAGGGTCCTCCTCGCTGCAGTGGTATTCGGACAGTAGTGTTGGCCAGTCAGCGGCCGGCCGAGTGCCCACACAGCGCGCTAACTGCTGGACTGCCGCTCTGTCTCTCCACTCAATCTCTGCACCGCATTAGCCGTGGCAGCTGCTACACACACTGGTCGGCCCGACAACGGCGCGTTGGTGTAATTTTATGCGCTGCTGCTCAGAGGACGCCTCATTAAATTTGCATATAACGTTTTATTTATATTTTTCAGTGTTGCACTTGCACATTTATATGGAATTTGTGACTAGTTTCGGTAAATTACGTCCATTTTCAAACATTTCATCTGTGTTTCAATCACAAAAAACCATCTGATTTTAATTTCTCCATCTCTGTCTATATACAGCGTGTCCAGAAAAGGTCTCCCTGATTTCAGAATTAAATATCTCGAAAACAAAGATCGATAGAGGAATCCAGTAAACGGTATGCTTATTGTGAAAGCTGTAAGAAGTTTATACAACAGTTTGAAATAATAGTTACAAAAGCTCCTAACAGATGGCGCTGTAATCGCCATACGTAATGCCTAGTATAAATAGTGATCCGAAGCCCAGAGCAATCAGTTCCACTATTGAAACGTGAATGGAGGTTAGCGTACCGAAGGAAGAGAATAAACCATGTACTCCATTGAACAACGCGTTTTTCTGGTGTTAGAAGAGACTCCTAATGCAACAAGGCGAAGTTTTCAAGCACGATTTAATGTTCCAAAAGGACCCGATGTGAAAACCATTCGTACGCCCTACGCAAAATTTCAACGAACAGGCAGCGTAACTGATGATCTAGTGTGGCATGTTGGCCGCAAGCAAACCGCAGTTACGCCTGAAAATATCGTCAGAGTTTCTGGAATTATTCAACGAAATCCAATGTCATCCGTCCTTAGAATTGCATCTGAGACTGGTTTGAAGAGTTCCAACACGCAGAAAATACTGCGAAAGAGCCCATACATGTTTCCATTCAAAATTCAATCGCACCAGGCCATACCCGTACGAGCTGTGCAACAAAGGGTTGCCTTTCCTAATCAGATGCTGACAATGATTGATAGTGAAGGATTTGATGTTGGCTGCATCTAGTTTACAGATGAAGCACACTTCCACCTGAATGGATACGTGAACAAGCAGAACTGACGATTTTGGGCTTCCGAAAAGCCATTCTGACATAATTAGGAGTGAGGTTTTCAGAAAGGCACTTTTTGTTGAATCTTGCAATTTTTAAGTAGCTTTTTTATTATTTTTTTTTCTTGGAATCCCACTCCCAAATTCCAAGAAAAAATTAAAAAGCTGCTTAAAAATTGCAACTTCCTTTTGACACAAGCAGAAATAAAGCAATGTACAGTGATGAATCCAACAGCACCTAAATTGAGATCACAACCTAAGGTCCACAAACCTAACTGCCCGATACGCCCTGTCGTAAACTCAATTAATAGCCCAAGCTACAAAATCACCAGAAAGCTACATGATATTATCCACAAAGCATATGTATTTGAAAATAACTTCTCTATCAAAAACAGTTATGACCTTATCAATTGCATAAAAGACATCTGCATACCATCCACAGCTAAATTTGCATCCCTTGACATAGTAAACCTATACACAAACATCCCTTTTAATGAAACAATCACCATAATAAGAAATAATCTCCTCAAACATGGTACAATGAGTAGAGCTGAAATCATAGAACTCATAGATATCCTTGAACTTATATTATCACACAACTATTTTCTCTTAAACAAAAAGTTTTACATTCAAGAAGATGGACTAGTAATGGGCAATAGTCTTGCAGGACTGCTAGCAAATATATATATATCAAACACCTTGAAAACAAGTTTTTTAAATCCCAGTCTCATCTGAAAAATAAGCTTCTTTATTACAAACGCTATGTTGATGACTCTATCATCCTGTTCAATGGCACAACAACAGAAATAGACAACATAGCTGCTGAACGTAATAAAATGCACCACAAAATACAGTTCACAGTTGAACATGAAACACCAGATGGAATCAACTGTCTTGACCTAAAAATCTCCAACAAAAACCAGAAACACAATTTCCAAATTTTCAGAAAACCAACAGCAACAAATATCTCCATCCATAATTCTTCTTGTCATCCAGACCAACACAAACAAGCATTTTTTAGATCAATGGTAAACCGCATGCACAAAATTCCAATGGACACAAATGAAAGAGAAAAGGAAACAAACATCATAAAATCAGTTGTCATCAGCAATGGATACAGTCCTGCTCTCATTGATAAATTAATACAATCAACAAAAACAAAACAACCAATTTCTGAACAGACAAACACAACCAAAGAAACCTTCTTTATAAGCCTACCTTTCCTCGGGAAGGTTTCATACCAAATTGCAAACCTCTTCTAGAAACACGAGATAAAAATTAGCTTCTCCACAAACAACAAAATACAAAATAAAATCATCCACAACACAAAAACCAACGTAGATAAATTTCAAAAATCAGGTATCTATAAACTAACTTGCAACTCATGCCCAAGCTTCTATATTGGTCAAACGGGAAGAAGCTTCACAACAAGATTTAAAGAACATATGGACACACTCCGCCTTAATAACTTAAACAAATCCAACTTTGCCTCACACCTTGCCCAACAAGGTCATTCTGCAGATAACATCCAAAAAACCTACAAATACTCCATTTTGCCAATAAGGGCATGAAACTTAACCTCCTTGAAGAAATTGAAATCCTCATCAATACAAATACAACATCCAACAACCTGCTCAATGATCAGACTGAACTAAAAAACAAAATGTTCCTCCAAAATTTTGAGAACCTGCTAATGTAAAGGAATTAATTCACAAAAAGCCTCTTCCCCCCCTTTCCTACCCCCTCCCCCACTCAAATAAAAAATAACCCCCTCCACTCATGACAACCCTTTCATACGCTTTCTGATAAGGTAAAATCACTACTAAAGAACAAATACATAATTGCTTTACCCACATCTAAATACCTACCCCTTCAATCCTACAATAATAGAGCAACCAGATTCATACTGTCTTTAAACACAATAAATAGAACCTAGTCTAAATTAATATTCGAGAACAGAAACAGTGTATAAATTAAACATAGCAATAATACGAATTTTATTCTTGTACTTTGACTGATTGTATACACACATATTAAGTAGAAAAGCTATTGGAAACAATACAGACAGTATTTATTTATTATTCACTTTTGAAGTTTATTATTGACAAAATTACTTTCTAAATAATCGACTATATCATACTCAAAACAAACTTACCTGTACAAAGAGTGTTATATCTTTCGAATTAAGACGTTTGTTAATAACAGCAGCTGTAAAAGCACATGTTGGACGCTGGTTAAGTGTTGTTTATAGTACAGTTAGAACCCAACAGAAAAAGTGATGTGTTACTGTGACTTAAACAGAAGAATACGCAAGAAATGGAAATTAACCACAAAAATCCGGCCATACAGTCGCAGTAAGTAGATCAGAAAATTTCACGGAATCTTGCAAATACAAAACAGAACTAAGCAACGTGCAATTCGAGTTTTTAAAAATAATTTCCGTCTTCCCACCACAGATCCAGCATCCAACATGACGCTTAAAATGTTATTGTAACATGATCCATCTGATGATGAACCTGAAATGGTTTGAAAACCGGTTCATGGAATAAATATCATTTCAAGTAAAAGTGACTGGAGCAGTTTTCTTAAATAATATTGAAAATAAGTCACGGGTTCTGAAACATCCGTAATGGATAATCTAAATATATCCCAAATTTACTGGTGCAGGCATGGATTGGTCTCCATATTCGCCGGATTTGACTCCCTGTGACTTTTTTTTGGGGGGGGGGGGCAGAGTGAAAGACATGGTCTACCCGAAGCATCCAGCCACGCTGGACGAGCTTGAATCGGCGATGTCTGTGGCACGTGAATCCATTTCGCTTGAGACACTACGAATTGTGATGGCGAATTTCATTGTTTGCAAAGAGTGCTTCCATACGATTATTTCACTTATGTATGCTGATATGAGCTGTACAGCGTACAGCGCCACCTGTTAGCAGCTTTTGTATTTCAAACTGCTGTATAAACTTCTTACAGCTTTCACAATAAACATAACGTTTACTGCATTCCTCTATCGATCTTTGTTGTCGGGATATTTAATTTTGAAATCAGAGAGCTCTTTTCTGGACACACTGTAAAAGTGAACGGACACTCATTCTCTTACTCACTCACTCACTGACTAAACAAGAAATCTCGAAATGTAGTTCATCTACGAAACTGAAATTTGGTAGGAATGTAGTTTATAAGTAGAAGACGTCAGATAAGAAACCATTTTGCGATAGGGACGATAATTCAGGGGATTGGACGTCATAAACAATGAATACTTTCCTGTCTCTCAGTAAGTGATATTGTGCCTTTTATCAGTCCACTATTTGAGAAAGAGAGCACTAAGCTACTTGCGACAAATCTTAAACATAATTTCAAACCTTTAGGAAATTTATCCTCTCTGTCAACCCCGACAAAATGATGAAAGGAAAAAAGTTTGTCGCTTACTACCTTTCAGCGTTCATACAGTAAAATTATGGCATTTGGCATGACGTTACAATTTATTACATGTACACTATTAATAGACGCGGTGGATTAGCCGAGCGGTCTAAGGCGCCTCGCTGCGGAGCGAACGTACGTTCGAAATTTTATCATAGTACGACACACAGTTCATGAGATATGAAGTCATAAATAATTAGGTTCACGAAAGACCTCCTCATCACGTATGATGTTTTGATTCATTATGTCTTTCCTGCTAACTCTATTAGCGACGTACTTTGCAGACATTTTACATACACATTGTTGTATGTAACTTCGGAGTAATATCGTATTGCGATATATAGTTCAAGTTCTTTGACGTCAAAGACAATGAAATGCTTGAAAATTAGCCCTAATAAGCATGTGGTTTTAATTTACTACGTCTTTGTCAACTCATTGGTTGCGCCCACGCGAGGGTTATAGGCATACTACAAATGAACTTCGTATGGTGCATGGCGGGGAGTGTTTTACAATTAATTCGTGTCTTACGCCTTCAGGCTGAAATGCCAGGACGAATATAAATTAAATTTGTCACAGAGGTAGTTAACACCCTGCATTAATACGTGGGCTACCTTTCATATGTCACCATACGGTGCGTGGCGGAGGTTACCTTACAACGGGTTAATATGTTTGCTACGCCTTAAAGATGAAAGACTTGGACAGATTTGAATGGTATTGGGAATAAAGGTAGCTTATATCCTGAGCTACATTTAGGAAACCACCGTACGGTGCACGGCGGAGGGTATCTTATAATGCGTTAACATGTTTGTTAGTATTCACATTGGAACGGCTGAACGGAATTGAATGAAATGTGGAATGAAGATAGCTTCTACACGGAATTAAAACAAGGAATACCTTACGTTATGCTCTTTAGGTACATGGCGTAGGGTACGTTACAGCAAACATCCAAATTTTGGACTGGTCACCATGAAAGACAGGACATAAATGTAGGTTTTCATGATGGAGATTTTTTTAATCTGCAAGCCAGCGAATTTAGCGTAGCGGAGGGTACCTTGCGATTTTGACTCGTTTCACTAATCACCATTAAACCTGACGCGTATATGTATGTTTTCATATATAGGAGGGAGAGAAGTAGGTTATTTGCACAATTATTTCTTTTGTGACAGTAACGCGGCGGGTAGCAGCTAGTCAAGCTGTAATTTTAAAATTAGTTGGTTTCTTATCGTTAAAACTCAGACAAAGAGTTTTAAAATAGAGGAAATGTACCAAAACTAGTCACAACTTCCACACAAAAGTTCAACTTCGACGTTGAAGAATATCCGTTTTGCCATACATTTTCAGAAATTGCATATGTTTTGAGAAATGAGCAAATTATCAACTAGCACACCCCCACGTAAGTTGTTCGTCGACGTAGTGTGAGTGTTTTTTCTTTAAAAAAAAACGCTACGTCTACTTCTTACCTAAGAATATAAAACTCAGTTCGCGAGAAGATAAAATCTCAAATCCTTGCGGGAATCGACTACGTTCCCACCACATGGAAGCCTATTGTGGTGTTTATCATAATTTTATCTAATTCTATCTACATATCTACGTAAATACTGCGAAACCACCATAAGGTACATAGCGGAGGGCACGTTGAACCAGTCGTAACTGGTCAAAACAGTTAGTAGGTATGTTGAGATATCTAGGTTCGGAAGTCATCGTCAGAGCTAAAATGGTTTGACGTCTTTCTGTCGGTTCCACGGATTGGAGACAACTATACGACAACCGAGACAGTGGTAGTAACAGAAAGCTGAGGTAGAAGGTGTTCTAGTTGACTTGTGTTTACTAATCGAATTACACATGCAGTTGGTTACAGATAGTGAGCAATTAGTGCAATGCAACAACAACGTCACTTATCCGAAGCTGTGGCATGGAGAGTAATACGATGGTTGGAAGCTGGACAGATACAGAGGGAGGTAGTTGCAGCTGTTCGAGTGGCCCAAAGTGCAGTTTCTTAAACCTAGACGCTATTTCAGACAACACCGGTACACGAAGGAAGGTAAAGGTCTGCCACATGTAGCATCAGCAAGAGATGACCGTCATCTTCGATTAATAGCCCGTCGAGAAAGGAGACTGAATGCAACTCAACTGCAACGCACCCTAAAACAGCAAGAGGTCGTGCTATATCAACAAAACCAGTGCGAAATCGCATTTCAGTGGCCTCTACGTACGGAGGCCTATGGCGTGCTCATTAATACCACGGCATCGTATAGCGCGCAGAAACTAGACGGATTTCAGATGTTCTGTTCACAGATGAGTCAATATTTTGTTATCAACTGGACCATCGTTGTTCCCTTATCTCGAGTGAATGTAGAACTCGAAGCAGACCTGCTTATATGCAGGAAACGTCACCATAATATTGATTATGGTGTGGGCAGGTCAGTATTGGCGTATATACAGACATCGACCATCAGCATCATCATCAGCATCATTAGAGACTGATTATGCCTTTCAGCGTTCAGTCTGGAGCATAGTAGCTCTAATAAAATTCCTCCATGATCCCCTACTCAATGCTAACATTGAGGCCTCATCTGATGTTAGGCCTTTCACTTCAAAATCATTCTGCACCGAATCTAAGTACTTTCTTCTTGGTCTACCTCAACTCCTCTTACCCTCCACTGACGAGCTCGTGAGCCTCGTAGGTAACCTTGTTTTTCCCATGCGTGTAACATGACCCCACCATCTCAGTCTGTTCGCTCTAACTGCTTCATCAGTGGTGTTCATTCCCAGCTTTTCTTTGATTTCCTCATTATGGACACCCTCCTGGCATTGTTCCCATCTATTGGTACCTGCATTCTTGCTACTTTCATATCTGTAACCTCCATCTTATGAATAAGGTAACCTGTGTCCACCCAACTTTCACTCCCATACAACAAAGTTGGTCGAAAGATAGATCGGTGCACTGCTAACTTAGTCTTGGTACTTACTTCCTTCTTGCAGAAGAGAGTAGATCTTAGCTAAGCACTCACTGCATTAGCTTTGCTGCACCTCGATTCCAGTTCTTTCACTATAATGCCATCCTGTGAGAAAATACATCCCAGGTACTTGAAACTGTCTACCTGTTCTAACTTTGTTCCTCCTATTTGGCACGCAATCTGTTTGAATCTCTTTCCCACAGACATTACTTTCGTTTTGGAGATGCTGATCTTCATATCATAATCCTGGCACCTCTGAACGAGCTCTGAAATATTATTTTGCAACCTTTCAATCGAATCGGCCATTACAACTAAGTTATCCGCATATGCGAGACTGCTTATTTTGTTTTGACCTACTTTAATCCCGCCCTGCCAGTCTACTGTTTTGAACATATGATCCATGAATAGTATGAACAACAGTGGTGACAGGTTACAGCCTTGTCTTACCACTGAAACTACCCTGAACCATGAGCTTAATTTGCCATCTACTCTAACTGCTGCCTGACAGTCTACATAAAGCCCTTTAATTGCCTGCAGAAGTTTGCCTCCTATACCACAATCTTGAAGAACTGACAGTAGCTTCCTCCTAGGAACACGGTCATAAGCCTTTTCCAGGTCTATGAAACATAGATACAATTCCCTGTTCCACTCATAGCAGTTTTACATTACCTGCCGTAATCTAAAGATCTGGTCCTGACAGCCTCTAAGAGGCCTAAACCCACACTGATTTTCATCTAACTTTTCCTCAATTAATACTCGAACTCTCCTTTCAACAATACCTGATAATATTTTGCTTACAACGCTAATTAAAGAGATACCTCGATAGTTGTTGCAATCTTTTCTGTTTCCATGTTTGAAAATTGACGTGATTACTGCTTTCGTCCAGTCAGGCGGAGCCTGTCCCGATTCCCACGCCTTCTCATTTATCCTGTGTAACCATTTGAGACTTGATATTCCACCGTATTTGACATGTTCCGGGTTAATTTCACCCCATCCGCTTTATTGCACTGTAATCTACTGACCATTTTCTCTATTTCCTCAAATGAGATCCTGTTTCCATCGTCGTTCCTATCCCATTCTACCTGAAAATCTGATACATCATTGAAAGTTTCACCTACATTGAGCAATTCTTCAAAATATTCCCTCCATCTGCTCAAGGGATCCACAGGATTGACTAGCAGCTTTCCTGACCGTCCAAAACACTTGTTAATTCCTTCTTAACCCCCTTTCGAAGATTGCTAATTACGCTCCAAAATGGTTTTCCCGCGGCTTGGCCCAGAGATTCTAGCTTGTTTCCAAAGTCTTCCCACGATTTCTGCTTGGATTCTGCTATTAACCGTTTGGATTTGTTTCTTTCTTCAACATAACTTTCTCTGTCTGCCTGATTTCTAGTATGGAGCCATTTTTGATATGCCTTCTTTTTCTTTTTACAGGCTGCCTTGACTGTGTCATTCCACCAGGCTGTCTGCTTCTTCCTACCTTTACACACTACTGTTCAAGACATTCTCTAGCTGTTTCCAGTAGTGTGTCCCTGTACCTTGACCATTCCTCTTCCAGTGACTGTAAATCATTACATTCAACTAACTGGTACCTTTCCGAAATCATTGTTATGTAATTGTACCTAATTTCCTTGTCTTGAAGCTTCTCCACTCTTATCCTTCTACACACGGACCTGACTTTCTGCTCTTTTGGTCTCACAAAAACAATTTCACTGCAGATTAAATAATGATCAGTGTCATCAAAGAACCCCCTGAAAACACGTGTGTCCTTGACTGTCTTCCTGAATTCCTAGTCTGCTATTATATAGTCAATGATAGATCTGGTTCCCCTTCCTTCCCACGTATAGCGGTGAATGTCTTTATGCTTAAAGAAGGAATTTGTGATAACTAATCCCATACTGGAACAGAAATCCAAGAGCTGTTTTCCGTTCCTGTTGGCCTCCATATCCTCTCCAAACTTACCCATAACCTTTTAATAACCTTCTGTTCGATTTCCTATCCTGGCGTTGAAATCACCCATGAGTAAAACACTATCCTTATCCTTCACTCTGATAACTACATCAGTAAGTGCGTTGTAAAATCTGTCCATCTCATCTTGATCTGTCCCTTAACAGGTTGAATACACTGCCACAATGCTAATTTTCTTACTGGAGATGGCCAAATCTATCCACATCAGTCGTTCATTTACATACCTTATTGCAATTATGCTGGATTCGATTGCTTTCCTGATGTAAAATCCTACACCCCACTGTGCTCTTCCTACTTCAACTCCTGACAGGTAGACCTTGTATTCTCCGACTTCGTCCTCTTTCTCTCCCCTTACTCTAACGTCACTAACAGCTAAAACATCTAACCCCATCTTACTTGAAGCCTCCGCCAGCTCTACCTTCTTCCCATTGTAATCCCCATTGATATTAATAGCTCCCCAAACACGAAGTCATGCCAGGAATGTTGCTTGGCGAGATGTTTTGACTGCAAATGATCTAATGAAACTGAAATAACTATTCACGTCCGATTATGGCATTTGAACCTGTTGAAACTAGTCACCTGATATAATAAAAATAATTCGTGATATTGGCCATATTTTATTATTAATGTAATTTGCTCGCAGTAGAAACGTTCGTTTATTAACTTCATTGGCTAGCTATCCATATTTCTTTAGTAGTGTTCCTCAATTTGAACGGTATCTACCCTCGAAGATGTTCCGTCTGAATTTCCGAATTATCTGTATAACACTCGCGTGTAGATAGATCGTAGCTGATATAACAGCCTGTCTTTGAAGTCCTTTTATGTCTAAACCAATCTACTGGGGATCGAAATTCTCGAATAGTAGTCAAGTGTTTTAAACGCGATCTCCTTTAGATGTAGATTGTAGGAGGATGCAGCATGACTTGGACAAAATTATTAGGTGATATGAGGAATGACAACTAGCGCTAAATGTAGAAAAATGTAAGGTGATGCAGATGTGTAGCAGAAACAATCCCGTAATGTTCGAATACAACATTATTAGTATACTGATTGACACGGTCGCGATAATTAAACAGGCGTAACGCTGCAAAGCGATATGAAATGCAACTAGCATATAAGGACAGTCGTGGGCAAGGCAAATAGTCTACCGTTTTATTGGGAGAATTTTGGGAACGTATGATTCGTCTGTAAAAGAGACTGCATTAAAAACGCTTGCACGACCCCGTCTTGCGTATTGCTCAAGTGTTTGATATCCCCACCAGTTCCGTTTAGCAGGCGGCGAGGTTTGTAACTGGTAGATTCGATCAATCCTCGAGTTCTACATAGGAGTGGAAAAGTAAGCAACAGTGGTACTGAGTACCCTCCGCCCCGCAACTCTGAGTGGATTGCGGAGTATGTAAATTTATATGTAAGCCATTCCTACGCATAATTCTTCCGTGAATCAATCATCCGCCTTCCACATGACTATGCTTGCATGTTATATTCCATATTGGAGTGCAGTGTTAAGCCCAGAAGTTTAGTGAGCACGACTGTCTAGAGGAGTAAACTAATAATGCTTTTTTCAAACATTATGGGACTAGTAGGCGTCATACTACATTTTTGTGTATTGAGAGTTCCATTAAAGACGCCAACTAAGTATTTTGTCCAAGTTAGCCTTTATCCTTCTACAGTATATAAGGACGATATCTGTCCGCACGCCATAGCATCGTCATTAAACAACCGCAGATTGTTACACTCTGCAACATCTACGTCAACAGAAAATAATAGAGGTCGTATCACACATCCCTCCTGACGCTCTCTACTCCCATAAACTCACACCGTGAGACATAATGTACTACGTTCTACTACTTAAAGCACACGCAAGACGACTTTTTTTTTTTCGTTGCACCACGGCTTCAGATCTCATTTTGTTATTTACTGCTAACTAGTTGACCCGCGTGAATAATTCGTACTCTATCCTTATTAGTCACAGATAGGTAAGATGGTAATGGAGAAAAGGCAAATGCAAATACATATGTATAAAATTCAATAAACTTTGAATAGTAATAACAAATATTAGTCTCATTGTAAGAAAATTAATATAATTAAGTACAACATGATTAATTGTGAAGCACATAACAATCAGATACTGACTTTTTCATGTTTCTGTTAATTTTTGAAAACTTGTCTATTTTACAAATATTCTTTGAAAACAATGTTAGTAGTACTCAACGCGTGCTTGAACAATGTCAACAATTCCCACAGCTATTGTGCACTGACGTGAAAAACAGAAATCACGGGAAAAATTATGCTTGCGTAATGAATGAAGACATCTACAATAGCTGTTGAACTGTTACATAAATTATTTGTGTGGCTTTCATTGTTACATCGATCTTTATAACCATAATCGTATGATAAACTGTGCTTTATAACAACGTGTATAACGAAAATAGTGTGATAAACTATGCTTGCATCGAAGAAAGTATTTGACTTGCATAAATAATCTAAACAACTGCTAGAGCTGTCGTTCATGTTAGTTAAACAGTTCAGCAATAGATGACACATTCTACATAGCTTTTATATCGGTAGCGGAAACTAATATACTCGCGGTGGATGACGGGACAAACCGGAAATACATGTATACATGTCCCATTTACTATTGTCCGCCGGTTATCAACTTAGATTGTAGAAACAGTACAATTAACCTATCTGTCTATTTTTCGACATTAGTGGAGAACTAAACCGTGAAAATGATACCTAAGTCATAAATTTTGGATAAGAAAAGCGAAAGATGTGGCGTACGCGCAAAAAGAAAAAAACAAAACGTGATAAATAATATATATGATGTTACTTCTTTACTGATAAAGTTGTACGCAATACGTTTTGAGTACAGTATTCCTACACACATCAGTAATTCCGCTTGCAAAATTGCATAACTCCACTGTAATTATTTAACGAGATATGACTACATGAATAGTGAAATGCTTAAAAAACGCTCTTTAACTTAAAATGGAGCGTGACCGATCACGACCGCCACTTTAAACAGACACATTAATAAAATTCTTTAAATTTCTCGATGAAGGGTAGCCACAGCATTCATTTTACACTTGGCATTTGTACTGTAGTACACCAGAAAACTCATCTTGCTGTTGCAGTAAACCATAATCTAATAAGTAATTTGTAATTTATTATAACGTTTATACTATATTTCTTATCGTATTAAGAGATCAAAATAGCCCTAATTTGACATGTAATTATAAAGCTTGATTCTATTGTGGAATATGTCCTCCACGACTGTATTTGGTTTGTGGGAAATTTTCAGCAACATCTCGACCTACATGTTGGAGGTTGCGTTCCTACGGTATTTAGCATTGAGAATGACCACACAATGATCGAAATCTGGATCTGCCAGTAAGTAAATATTTTACGACTGAATGCTGAAAAATTCCCACTTGTTATCATAAAGTTATGTGCAAAATAAGTGTACACAGTTCTATATAATTTATTATAAGATACAACAGATATGAGTTTTGTTTACAGCATTTAACTAAAACATACTAGATATATTGAGATGAAATTGACAGATAATTTACAAGCACATACGCAGATATGATTCCCATGTAAATCGAGACATATAATACTTTATTAAAAGTTAATACTTTTCATTAAAAATAGTAACAAGATACGAGGCATTAAACAGTATCAGAAAATAACAGCTTGTTTACCCCAAGACCAATGAAACAATTTGACTCACTCATAGTAACATATTCGCACAAATACTTAAAGTACTGCAAAAGCAGAACTCGTGCATTTCAGTAACACTCGGTAGCGCTTCTTGTCAGTCCTTTGCGGGAAACCGTTGCCTAAATCTGTCCACCGCGAAACTCTGAAGCTACAGAAAACTACGTGAATTACCGACCAGGGAATACAGCGTCCTTTGATGCCAAAAGAGAACCACCACAAGCTGCAATTTCTTACGTTTCAGGAGACCGTCAAAAGAGGCAGACTTTAGCTCAGCTTAAAGTGCGCTCATTAGTAAAGTGGTGGGAAGATACCACGTGGGTTCCTAGAGAGATGTGCGCATTAATCAACATCGCTTCTTCCGCAGCGTTTACCAGGAATTCAGGTTTCCCGGTTGCTAAAAATGTCTCACATCCTGAACTCTTGCTAGTACATACACACAGAGAGGAGAGAGAGAGAAAGAGAGAGAGAGAGAGAGAGAGTGAGAGAGAGAGAGAGAGGCTTACGCAACATACCCCTACAATATCGCAACCGTTATTCAATATTTTATTGTACAATAGTTTTCAGAGACTTTCCATAATTATCTCAACACCGGTATAAGAAAGATCACGAATCCCACAATCGACTCCAGTCCTTACACAGTTTCAACCGTTTAATGCATTACTTTTTATTTGAAGCTATACTACAATTAATATACAGGGAATACATACTGAGGAAAGTATTTAGAAACATTTTCCTTACTGGCAACAAATCGCCCATAGAAGATCAGCTATAAAGTGCTTCTATGATGCGCCTGATGCAGTAAATGTCGCTATAGTGACGCTGATCTTTTATAAAGTAAACATTAATGCAGCGGTAGTATATGATGGACTACTTTTACATGGAAAAGGAGGTATGCAAACTGAAGAAACATACATGTTACGAGTAACACAATGGAGCTAACTGTCGAAGTGATTCAGTAGCACTCTGCGACTTATATTTGCCGCGACTTGCTTCTTGCATATGTAACACTGTGTAAACAAGTAGATACGATCAGTTTGAGAGATAATGGAAGGAATTAGGTATGTAGCTGATCAGCTAAAAGTTTAAAAGTATTTTATAATAGGCAGAAACGGGCTGTATTATAGCTGTCATTTTGAAAAAACCTCTCAAAATGCTGGGGGTACGAAACAGGATAAGAGTGTTACTTTGCTCTTGTAATGGGATATCTTCTATAGGAGAAAAAAACAATATTCAACGGAATAAGAATACAGAAGGTAAGTCTCGCTCAGCATTAACTACACAATGGAAACTATTCAATACTGTCTCCTAAGATAATCTATACATAAAAAAAAAGTTCTCACGCGGAGTATGTAAGTAATCGATAAACTCAAAACCTATTGAACGGACTTATACGCGGCTTTTAGCAAACGACAGCCTAATTCCATTGAAGGATGTACGTAATTAAAATCAATTTTTGTACTATCACGTTTAAAGTTAACGGAAGTAACAACTAATTTTAATTAATGTAACAAGTTAAAAAATCGAACAGCTTGGCTGCTTATAATTTTAAAATTAAAATTTATCAGTCTTTATTCGTCTTACATGACAGTAGCGATAGAATATTAGATTGAAAAATTGAAGAGAATGTTCCACACTAGCGCTATCTCTCAGCTAAAGATTTTTATAAATGCGTAATTTTTATTCAAGCCTGCAGTTGACGCACCAACTAGGTAGATATTTCATTATTGACACTGAAATTTACTTTGCAAGTTGAGAGGTTTATAGGTGGGCTGGCAGCGGTGGCCGAGGAGACTGAGGCGCGCCACACCCGCTCTGCACGGCCACTAAGGTCGGGGGTTCAAATCCCCCCCTCGGACATGGATATTTGTTCCGTCCTTAGTGTTAGCTAGTTCATAAGTAGTTTGAAAGTTTAGGTACTGATGACCCCGTAGTTAAGTCCCATAAGCAATACAAACATTTGAACATTTTTTAGGTAAGTGAACCTTGCAAAAACGTTTTATATTTAAAACTTTGTGTGTAATTCGATTGTACAGCGAACATTTCTTTCTTTCATTTTACAGACCTGACGATGTCAATTGCCGAAACGTCGTAATCAATAAATACAATTTTAGGGACCTAGACGGTTTCTTATTTTTATTTATTCCTTAAAATTTATACGATTTCATAAAAAAAAGCTTAAGGGACTTAACTGCGGGGTCACCAGTCCCTAAACTTACAAACTACTTATGAACTACCTTGTACTAAAGACGACACGAACATTCATGCCCGAGGGGGGATTCAAACCCCCGACCGTAGCGGCCGTGCAGACTGTGACTGGCGCCCCGCAGACCGCTCGGCCACTGCGGCCCGCACGTTTTCATCCTCTTGCTTAATAAGTGCTTTAGTACTAAGCCTGTAATTTAAATGCAAGGGGCACGTAATCCACTGCGTTTTCATACTTTGTCAAAGTAAATTTCGTTTAGTGCTGATAATCTGTGAAATCGATCTCAACAATAACAAAAACAGTTCTCCTAACATTTTAAGTCAATTCAGAGTCGAATCTATAATTTTTATTTTCGTTGCATTATCATTGTGATGATTTAACGCTATGTGCCGTTGTGTAATTGTTCGTAAATGCGGCATTCCTGCAGCTCTGACGCGGATGTCATGCCGGGTTCTGCAGTCGCTTGTGAATGTGGCTATACAGCAGACGCACACCCCTTCATATTCAACTGGCATGCGAGAGAGTAGTGGAAGCCTGCTTCACGGCACTTTTCCTCAAACTGCCGCGTCTTAATACATCTCTCCTCAAGTATGACAACATCAGCTCGCTGCGAAGTGTCAGCTACCACAGTCGTGGATGGTCTGCGGCTCTCCGCGATCGTTGTGTATCTGGGAACACACCGTCCATGCTCAGCGACTAAGTGTACTCCCGACGACAACAGCTGATTCATGAATTTTGTGAATATTCCCTAAGGTTTCTTTAAGTGAAATATCGAATGACGGCACATAAACGCCATTATGAAACGCTCCTGCAGCTATTTTCTCTGTCGCAAAGATACATATTTGGCTCACTCTCTCAGAAACTTCGAGTAATTCAAACGTAACGTTTCGAATTCGCAATATTGTCTTCTATTAAGAAAACAAAATTGCGGAGAATTTCTTTCTGGGCCAACCTCGTAAAATTAAAGTGTTGCTCAAATAATACTTTTCTTTCCTACAGTCATTCCTGGAATAAATTACTCAGATGTTTCCTTCAAGCAGTTCTGTTTGTTGGAAGCTACAGCATAAGGAATTTAGTGACTCAATACATGAGACGAAGACTTTTTCAACGCAACCTATAAATGATTAATTCATGATGTGTAAATACGTTCTCGCTGAGTCACGGCCCGTTGGATTCGAGAAGCGACCTCAGAACTATCTATTTCTTGACCCCTTACGTTCCTGAAAACTCTCAGAGCACTTTGTTTCCAGTTGACGTTCACATTGCATTGTGGCCACGAAGAGGGGCAAAGGACAGTAAGGATAGTCTCTATCTAGAAAGAAATTTCAGCTCTCTGAAAGCTAGCCTGAGCAGTAATCGCTGTAATCGCTGTAATCGATTTAATGAATGACGGCTACATCCGTTGTTTTCAGTTGTTAAATGTGCGCAATTTTTAGCTCGATCGTAGTATTTGGGTAAAGAATTCATGAATTTAATCATTCGTCCATATGTACTAGTACTAATCCTTTATTTAACAAATCATTCATTTTTTAAGAAAGATAACTTAAAAGGGAACTGCATATTTTGTGTCATTATGTCCTTCTCAGTTCGTTTTATCGCAAATCAAACCGAGTGGATGACAAAAAAAAATTCTGTGACCTATTATAAACGGTGACGAATCATGTGATAGTTTATAGGTTTATGTAGTTTCATGAAATACTGAATCATGTTTCAACGTTAGTTTTGCAGAGTGAAACGACAGATGTCGCCAGTTTGGGAACAAGCGCAAGCATGGCATGTGCATACACATTGAACTTGGAGAACCTGTCTAATTAACGTCTTCATTTACGAATTCTTCACTGACTAACTTAGAGGTAGATGACAGCAACTATGGTACATCTGCATCAGGCACCGTCATGTAGCCACTAAACATTCAGTTTCTAGAACATAGTCGTTTATATACTGTCATAAGCATTGATTAGTATCCCCTAAATTGTGCTCAATGGAACAATGTTGTTTCTCCGGATTTGAAGAAGTGCACCTAAGGAAAATATTAATAACAAAGTGCTTTAAATAAATAATTAATTTTTCTCATTTTTTGAATTTTATTATGATTTATGTCCTTAAAATTGAAATAATCATCGAATAAAAATAATGTATCATTTTTGAAGTGTTATAAATTTACTAACTTTCAAATTGACAGATGTTCCATCAGAGAATAAGTTTCTCAAAGTGTTCTTCGAGGAACATATGAAGGCGGTGACTTTTCTTCATTAGTGTGTAGGGTGTGAAAAGTATTTTGCCTGTTAAGTTTCGACTCACTGATAATTAGAAACCTCACGATTAAGTGATCCGTCAGAATTACGTAACAAAACACTTTATTTTTTAATTTTATTTTTTTATGACGAATATGATGCACCTTGTTAAAATAATTGCAAAAGCATTATACTTATTTGATCAGTCACAGATAAGAAACAAAACAGTTTTCAGATTTTGAAAATATCATAAGATACATAGAAGAAATACACAGAATGAAACATGGCCACGACCAAGATGCACCTCAAGGCCTTGAGTAACGCGTAGACCTGTAGTTAGCCGAATTTGCTCTGCTCAAGTGTGGAATGCTTTTGGATAAAATAATAATAATATTAATAAAATAAACGTTAATAATTGCAACATTAACTTTGATCACATGTCATGTTAATAACAGATATATCCAGTTATACCATCTTTTTTAAGTATAACACTGAAAATACAATTTTTTCTCATTAGCTGTGACCTCAGTTCATTTACTTATTTCATGTTGGTGTAGTACACTGCCTAATATACTGTTTCCGTGCAAAACTTAATAAAAAACGGTGGCCCATATTTCAGACCATCCCAATGTGAGTATAATTCCGTTACCAAACTCTTCAAATTAATTGTTATTTTTCTTTATTTATTCTTGTAGTTACAGAAACTCAAAAATTATTATATCTTCATTACAGTACAGTCTGTGTTTTCAGTTACACCAATATGATTATTTATTAACGTTATCCGTCATAAGTATCAGGAAATGTACTTCAGCGTTAGGTCGCCAATATCTTCTATATGGGTTCCACGAGGCTCCCAAAAGTCATGAGCGCGTTATGGGCATAAAGTTTACAACTATGGCTGGCCCAGGCTTCCAGTGTCGCCATCACCCTGGAGTAGTAACGGTCTCTCCCCCTCTACTCATCCATCGCCCCCTGGTAAACAGCAGTCCATTAAAGATTCACACGGTGCTATTGCGCGATGCACCTATAAGGGTGTGGTGACCAGAGTATCTGCCACATATTTTAACATGAATACAACATGGAGAGAGATTCAGTAACGCTATGAAACCTCCAGTGATCTAAAGCACTACTTTTTTGATGTGATGCCGGGCCTGTCACGTGTGATACTCCCTGCATGATCTATACAATAATGAATTAGTGTCTGTTCGATGTCAGGTACTTACGGAAATTTTATATGAGGGGTCTACACAAATAATGAAATAGTGTCTGGTCGATGTCACGTTCATATGGAAACCTTATATGAGGTGTCTATATAACGTAATTGGAAGAACATAACAATTTTGAATTATAGACATGCCAGTTGCAGTGGCCGAACGGTCTGCGGCGTGCCAGTCACGGTCTCCAAGGCTGCTGTGGTCCGGGGTTTGAATATCCACTCTGGCATGGGTGTTTGTGTCGTCTTTAGTATAAGCTAGTTCATAAGTAGTTTGTAAGTTTGGGGACTGATGACCCCGTATTTAAGTCCCATAACCTATACAAACATTTGAACACTTGAATTATAGACATGACCAGAAAAAAGAGACATCAAACGTTTGTATGCCTCAAACAGGAAAATGAAAATTTAACTGGCGATGCACAATTATTTCCGCAACTAGTCGTGTGAGATAAGTTGTGAATTTGCGAAAGACAGGTAGAGCCTAATGGTTAAGGCGACTGCTATACCAGTGTGGGAAATTCTTGTGCGAATCCCTGACCCCTACACATTTTCATTTTCACCGTTGAATTTATTTTAACGACTTGAAGCATAGAAAATGTTGAAATATTTCTATTTCATACAGCAAAAAATATTGTTTGTTTCCAGAATGAAACTTTCACTCTGCAGCGGAGTGTGCGCTGATATGAAACTTCCTGGCAGATTAAAATTGTGTGCCGGAACCGGGACTCGAACCTGGGACCTTTGTCTTTCGCTAAGGCAAAGGCAAAGGTCCCAGGTTCGAGTCCCGGTTCCGGCACACAATTTTAATCTGCCAGGAAGTTTGTTTGTCTATTTGTCGTAGGTTTCTACGTGCATCTCGCGAAATTGGATGTGGCTATCATAGAATTATAGTTCAAGTTCTAATTAAAAATTACGTGTATGTTTCGAGAAGTCGAGTTGTCATTATCTAGTGTCTTTCAACTCAGTCAGAACGGGCAAGTAGAGTCCATTGGAAAGAGAGAGAGAAACAATCTAACGAATCTTGACGGGATTTTTTGTGTAAGTACTGTTATCACAATGAAATTTTAGATCAAGCTTGAGTGCCCATGAAAATGAGTGAAATGGTTACTGTTTAGGTTTGTTAAATGAACTGCTTCATTATATTTAAAGAAAATTAGCGGAATAGCAGGAGATTTATGATGCTGAAATTAATAAACGAGAATATGAGTGACAGACTCCGTATAATGTAATAATACTTGTAACAATAATAATAATAATAATAATAATAGCAGTTTATACCATTTGTTCGGAGGTAAGATAGGTTAGTTTTACTTAGTTTAAGTAGTTTGTAAGCTACAGACTAATAACCCAGCAGTTGAGTCCGATAGAGTTTCAAACATTTGAGGTAAGATGTGTGCTTTCAGCAGCAAAAGTAGATTCCATTACATGTCTCCACAGCAGTGTTGCCACTATTTAAGTTCCAACATTCGTACTATAAATACAAGTTAAACGAACAGGACTTTTCAGATTTATGCAGCTGTTACGGAGTACAGAATTAAAACAACGCCGCGGTTCCAAATTTGTGGGGAAAGCGGAATCTAACGTTTTACATTTCAGAACGTCTTGTAACAGAATTTCTTGGAACTATATAATTATGCAAGCTAGTGTAAATGGAACAGAGGCCATTGCATTAGTATTGAGAAATAAGTTGAGAATTTAAGCAGAACTAGAAGCATGTCCGCATAGCCTAATGGTAGAGACGACAGCTTACCTAAAGCGGGAAATAGGGTACAAATATTCAACTTCGCCGTTAAACTTAATTCAGTGCGATGAAACAGTCGATATGTTGAATTTTTTCTAATAATTCTTCATTATTATAAGTGCATATGCCTTGTAAGACTGTAGACTGGATCTGTGTGGATGTAGAAAATAATCGACTTCCTGTGGTAATCCAGGCTGGGCTGCGAAGACACTGGATAAGAGACACTACAGTTACTGACGAGAAACATGTCTGTATGGGAGAGATGCTTAACCGTTTTTTCGATGCATAGTAGGCAAAACTTTTCAAATCTGTCGTTGAATTCACCACTCTGTAAGAGCAACATGAATTTGGAAAGTTCTAAGTGTCGATCAGGGATGGTCTGTTCTTCAGGACATGTTAAGCGGCCTATAATTTTAAATGTTAGTTCTAGAAAAAAGTTTTCATATTGTCTACCTCATCTAAGATTCAGCCTAGTGAGTTATTCAATGCCCTCAAGCAAGCCAAGCTTTTGTTTGCGTACCAATTCATAGTGTTAGTTAAAACGCATTTTACGCCACTGGCTGGTAAATCTCAGATTGTGAGTGTCCTTAAGAACATGGCAATATCTGGCAGATGTAAACCACCCGCGAACAATTTACAGCACTGTTTGTCAACATGTGCGTCTCGACTCCCAGAAAGAGCGGGGGGTGGGGGGGGGGGGGTGTAGGGGCACAAGGTTTTGCTGGAAAGGGGGAGGTGTTTCGCTGTCACAGGAATAAGTAGTTGCACCATAACACAAGCAGACCACTACATGTCTTAGTATTAGGGGTTCCGTAATACAATTATACAGCACAGGCCCAGAGCCCCCAGCCTGATGGGGGCCCCTAGAAACTCGTTCCTTTCTCCTAGGCAATGACCTTTTTAAGTGAATTTTTGTCGCACTTATAATAAAGACCCAGAAATTTCAACTTGTATAGATGAGCGTTAAAAAAATTAACTGACATATCTGAGTGGAGAAGGTACTTTACTTAAAAGACGTATTTTCTCCTATTCCGAAAGAAGTGACATCATTGTGGGAAGCCGTTTGTCGTGTGGAAGTCCACACAAACGTAAGAATTCATCTTTTTATTCCCACTTTCTCTCCCACTTTCAGTAACAGCTTGATCTTTACCAAGGGAACTGTTTTATGCGATTTTTCCTGTCTTTTACGTTTTCCGACATAAACTTAATTACGTTATACACGATATCTCGCCTCTGGTTATGCAGAAACCTTCCTGCACCAACTTATGGAGACAGCAATGACGCGCTATGTATGACAGTTTCTTTATATTTTTATTTGGCTTCAGGCAGAGCCCATTTAATCAGATGCTAATTTTTTTATATATGGAAGCGGAAATACATGAACTTCGATAACTAGAAGGGTCTGGAGCAGACTGATGCGTCATCCCCTTAGAACAAAGTAGTGGACTCACCCTGTGCTTACGACGGCACTGCGCATCTACCCTTTCGAAGCGATAGTTCGTTATCGAGGTGCTTCCAAGCGCCATTTGATTGTATCCGATTTACGCGATTCACTCTGTTTACTTAGCATTGACTACTTGATATTTTTGTAGTGTCTTTCAACAATGTCAAAAAGTAGTTCAAAAAAAGAAAAAAAACCTTGCTATTCAAAAAGAAACCGTCAGCAGACTACCTAAATTTACTTCATTTTTCACTGTTGAAGTAACTAACAGGCAGAGTGATTCATCTACCTCATCATCTCGAAAGATATCTCTAAATCTCAAAGCTTAGAAACAATGCCTATGTTTAACATAGACATTTGTGTTCCGAGGTCATCAGGTCCAGTTATGCCGACAGCTGCACGCAAATCACAACATGCTTCTTCCATCCCAAGCCACTTGGATTTACCAGACAGAAGTATTTTAGAAAACATATCTCACGACCCTGGTAAGTACTGTGATGAAATTTTGACGGAAGAAGTCCGTGATATTTGGATTTACAAGGTTGCAGAGTTTTTCCAAAACAAAAATAGCGACTTCTCAGAAAGCACTGCACATTTTGCTGATGTAAGTAGTAAAACAAAAACCAGAAAATTAACTAGGACTGTTTTCCCTGGCAAACTGATGAACGGTGAGTGTGTAGAAAGAAAGTGGCTTCTGTATTCACCATCCATGAAATCTGTGTATTGTTATTGTTGCCGTCTATTCAAAAATACTCGGCAATAATTTGAGTTCTTCCAGGGGATACAAAGATTGGAAGCATATAAACAACTTATTAAAGGAGCATGAGAACAGTTTACGCCACAAGGAATCAATGATGAATTATGTTGCAAAAAGCAAAATTGTTGGTGGAGTTGATACTGGATTGCTTTCCCAGTTTAATGTTAAGGTCAACTATAGGAGGAGAATATTGAAAAGAATTGTTGCAGTTGTGAAATTTTTGGCGTCAAGGGGATAAGGCTTTCGAGGAGAAATGATATTTTGAGGTCTGAAAACAATGGAAATTATTTGGGATGCTTAGAATTTCCTTTTCTTGCTGATCATAAACGAAAGTATGGCAATCGTGACATAGGAAATACATCATATTTGTCTGCAAATATTCGCAATGAATTTATTAATGTAATGGGACAAAAATTGTTAACGACGATTGTCAACGAATTAAAAGCAGTTACATACTATTCAATAAGCATGGTTCCCTCGCCAGATCTCTCCCATGTTGACCAGTTAACTTTCATCGTTCGGTACGTAAAAGATGGACATCCTATTGAGAGACTTTTTGCAATTTTTTCCTATGGAGGAGCATAGGGCTCAAAGTATAGACGATAGTGTTATTAAGTTTTAGGATAGCTTTGCCATTTCTGCCACACGATATTATTATTAATAAAAGATTGCCGCGGACAGAGCTGTGATAATGCAGTAAATACGTCTGGAAAGTATTCCGGTCTTCAGGAAGAATAAAAGAAAAATGTGAATTTACTATTTTTGTACCATGTGCCACACATTCATTAAATTTAGTAGGTGTTGAGGCGGCTGCAGGGTGTTTCTGAAGCAGTAGCATACTTCCAGTTTGTCCAACAATTTTCCACCTTTCCTTCTGCTTCGAACAATCGTTGAAAGTTTTGAAAGAATGTTTAGGTGCAAATAAAGTTCTGAAATAACCTCTCTGAAACCAGATGGTCTGCTCGCGCTGACGCTCTTAACGCTCTGAATAATGGTTACAATGATATTTTTGAAACTTCAAAGTCTATTAGTAGCAACACTGATCAGCCAGTGGAAACAAGAAATAAAGCTCAAAGCCTTTGCAAGAAAATGATAAAACTCGAGACCATTCTCCTAACGAAGATATGGGATGACCATCCGAGAACTATCAACAACTCAAATGTAACTTTACAAAGTAGTACCGTCACAATGGACTTGCAACGAAACTTTTTGCATCGGTTTCCGATTTCATAAGTTCTGCACGCAGTATATTCGATCAATATGAATCTTCACCCAAAGAGAAATATCCAGTGCTGACTATAAGGGTAATTCCCAAAGGACGAGAATTTGCAAGAAGCATATCACTTTTGCGATGATTCGTCAGAGACTGTCCAGCTGAGCGCCAATGAAGCATTTCGTGTAGAACATTTTCTGCCTGTAATCGACACATTGGATTCTTGTTTGAAGCGACGCTCAGAAGCATACGAGAAAGTTAGCAAACATATTAGTTTCCTTTCTCAGTTGAAACAAATGGATTCTGAGAAACAGGTGCAAAAAATTGCAGAATTTCACCATGCAGACGTTAATGCTGATGAACTCATATAACAATGTTTTCATTTAAAACAATATTTGAAAAAATTCCGAATGAATCACAAGAGGTAAGTATATCATCCTTAAATTCTTTAATAAAAGCAGATAAAATAGAAGAAACCTTTCCGAATGTAAAAGTTGCTACCCGGATATTTCTTTGTCTAATGGTAACCAATTGCAGTGGAGGGCGTTCATTTTCACACTTAAAGAGAATCAAAAATGAATTACGAACGACTATGCTACAGGAACGACTTACTAATTCGTCAATCATGTGCATAGAAAGTGACACCCTTCAACAGTTGGTATCTGAAGACGTAAAGAAACCTTTAACAGCAACGTATTTGCAAAACAGTAATCACTAGTCTTTTATTAGTGTATTTGTAACCATAATAACCAATAAATTCACTAAACAAATATACGTCATTCTTATAAGTTCATTCAAATGAAAATTCTGTTTTGTTATAGGGTCCCATAATCTGTGTGCCAGATTAGAAAGAGACATACTCCAAAAAATTTATATTTTGTACTCTCGAGAACTTTAAAGAAATCATTAAAATGAATAAAAGACTAATTTGCGGGACTAATCATTAGTATTTGGTTTGTAAAATTTTAACCAATTATTCAGTAAATAAATATACATCTTTCTGATTCATTCATTTAGTTTTTTTAAGGGCCCCAAAACACTGAGTGCCCAGGAGCCCCTGCATGGCTTAAGACGGCCCTGGGGGAGTGGGGTGGTCGCCAGAATATTTTTACTTAGGTGATAGCATATTGAAAAAGAGTGAGAAACTCTGGTTTGGACAATTAGCGAAATGCCACGTAAATTAAAAGAAATAATCACAATCGGCAGGGGCACTACGTCAATAGTGCATGGTTGAGTTGACAATTTCGCTCGTATCGGAGCTTCCTAGGGTAGTATGTGCATATATAGTCACCACACTTTCCGGATGTCGTACTGTTCAAACTGCCTACTAAACAGGAGACCCGAATTCGAATCCCAGTTAGACTAATATTTACAATTTTCCCCATACGTGTCATTGAATGTGCACTGAAAGGTAATACCTTTAATTTCTCTTTATCCCGAAAGTCAGACTCAGTTGCAAAATTCTTTTTATTTCAATGACGCGTTTCGCCATTTTGAGGCATCATCAGATATATTTAAACGATTATGACGGAAGGTTTCCATCTTAAGTAGTTTATATTGCAGTGGTGACAGATAGCTCAACTATCTTTTACATTATCTGATGATGCCTGAAAAGGGCGAAACTCGTCAATGAAATAATGTAAAATTTTTCAACTTACAAGGAAATTACTTGAGCTCGAACAAACATATCTGTACGAACGTTTGGTTACAGTATCTCTACGAACACCTCAATGTGCTAGTGGGGTCGTTTTTATGCAAAACTTTGCAATCGTGCTCTAGATAGCACTGTAGACGTAATTGTAGACGCCATACGTAATGCAGATATCTGAACTATTCTCTAGCGTATTGTCATCAAAAGCCGTGATGATAGTTGCAAACTTTATCCTTTTCGGAAGACTGTTGCTATTCACTGCCACTGCTTCCATCGCCTCTCCCGCACTTATCGGAGCACTACCGATTGCAATGAGTTGTTCATCATTATCATCCCTATTATCATCATTATGTTTTAGTGTTACAACAGTATCTAACTTATGCTCATATTTCTGTACCGTAACATATACGAGAAAACATGCGAATGATACATCTTCTACAATAATACATCTTCACGAAGAATGGTTATTCGTAACTTCATCTCAACCAATCGCAATACTTTAGCAGGTTTGATTATCAATCGCCGCTCCATCTGACGCTTCACCACACAAATGTCACAAAACGCAACTTCGGAGGCTCACTGCACAGTCCCTACTGGCGAACCGACTGGTCAAAGTGCAATGCGGC
Organism: Locusta migratoria; assembly: GCA_026315105.1. Classification (NCBI taxonomy): domain Eukaryota; kingdom Metazoa; phylum Arthropoda; class Insecta; order Orthoptera; family Acrididae; genus Locusta; species Locusta migratoria. The sequence goes on from CM048746.1 coordinate 399,664,430, forward strand.
ATGGCACACGCAGAGGCCTTTAACGACTGCAGAGTTTTGCAGATGCGGGAATATCACTAGTGCAATAAGGGACCTTCATATTATCTCTCATACGACTTTGGTGTATATGTGTTTATTAGAGCCCATGTACTTTCCTTGTTAGATCATCTTTTAACCTACCGGTATTTTGTGAATAATGTCGATATCCTTGCAGAAAGATGGGATTTTATACTCAAGATGTTAAGTTTTCATTGCAATAATTTCAGTGAAATCAGTTAATGTGCAACGAAGGAAACGTCTGTGGAATACAACAGCTCCAGTATTTAACGTGCCAAACAATCCACCATAACTGTATGCCAAAGGACTACCATACAGACGTCGAGGGCGATTTTGATGTACATGTGTTTGTTCGAGTCAAAGTACTTTCCTTGTGAAATTGACTTTCGAGATAAATGCATAACCTGTTTCTCTACCAGCCACCAGTATGGAATGGAACCAGTTTAACCTTCAATTCTCTTCCCCCATTTTTTTTCTTGATGTCTGCAGGCTACAAAACGATGTCTGTTTTCGGAAACAACAGAAATGACATACACAGCAATAATTTTTCAACTACACTTCTGGGAAATTATGATTAGCAAGAGAATGAAAATAAACTGGTGTTCTGTAAGACGATTACATTAAATACATTGCCTTCAGTGCAGACGGGACTGGAAGTTCAATGGAGCTCTTCCTCCGCTACTGCCGAGCGCCTTTCAAAACTTTGTTAGCGCGGTAATATTCTTCGCCGCAGCCACCGCCACCGCCCAGTTAATGTGGAATGCATGAAAGTTGTGAGTGCCGCCGCAGGATGCGGAGAGATAGGCCTCCAACCCTCCCCTTCCCCCACCACCACTTCCTCCCCCTCCCCTGCCATCACCCCCACCTCTTTACCACAATTTCCGGCGGCTCCTGGCCGAGGGCTGGCCAGTCTTAATCAAACGTCAGCGTTAACGAACTGCGTCATTTGCCGTGATATTGTTCTCGCCTAACTTTGTGGTGGCGCTACCCTCCACGAAATTTAATACAGCGTTAAGGAAATTATGAGCGATGGGTCCTAACAACGAAAACAGTGCAGCGTCCTTGCGAGGTCATTATCAAGATTTCCTCTGTGACACATTTCACCACAAACACACAGGGAGGGGGGGGGGGGGGGGCTCAGCCGGACTCGTATGCTGAGGCTTGATATAAACTGATACACGACACTAGAGACACGTTACAGTACATGTGGTAGAAGCCGATATAGACACTCCCAATACCGTGTTTCTGAAATCATTAAATGCAAACGTAGGATTCCGCAGCCGTTGTCACTTTCAATAAAATTCTTCCGGGCATGAGACCGCGTCGTCATTATATAAAATCTACCGACGTTTCGGCCACTGTTGCAGGCGGCCTTCATCAGACACAGACACAGACCCTGATGAAGGCCGCCTGCAACAGTGGCCGAAACGTCGGTAGATTTTATATAATGACGACGCGGTCTCATGCCCGGAAGAATTTTATCGAAAATCTGAAATCATTGTTTGTTTGTCCTGTATTTATCCGTTTGCTATGAATCCTACTAATTTCCTTGAACCAAAAACAAAATGATACAACACTCAGTTTAAGAATAAGAAAACATAAAAAACGAGACTCCTCCGAACGGAAATATCAAGATTCATTATATATTTCAGAACTTAAGTTCTTAGCAGCCTGAAAGAGACCTTACACACAACAGCCCTACACCTCCAACGCATTGAAAATCATGAAATGAAGAGTGTTTATCGCTTACTACATTGGCCGCTTTAGGCATGACGTAGTAATGTTCTTCTTCGTAACTATTTACTCTGCATATTAAAAGGAACACTCAAACAGATAAAACATACAGAGGTGTTAAAAAGATAGTACAAAATAAAGAGTCCAATAACCGCTTAAGCTGTTTATTATAATACTTCTGGATTTTATCACCGCTTTTGAGTTAGAGGCACAACTTCATGTGGATTTCTACCTTCACTGGTTTACAAAAATTATAAGAGCTCCAGTAGCTTCCACAACACATATTTCATATTACTTTAAAAATGTGTTTATACATTTCGTTGTTGGCTCTTTATAGTAATATCAAATATTCGTCGTGGAAGTTACGTGAGCCCTCGTATGATTTTGTAAAAAAATAAAAAAAATATACAAATCAAGAAATACAAAAATGATAATAATAAAATCCACACCAACGAGAAGATGTGTTCCACGAAACCGGTCGTAAAATCCTAAACGATTATATTAGACACCTGGAGTGTAAATTGAACTTTCAATGAGTTTTTCACAACCATTTAACGTTTCTGTAGGTCTATATTTTAAAGTATTAAAATGTCAAGATCGCAAATATTGATCTATTTTTCCTGACGACTGGTTTCGATACACTTAAGGTATCATCATCTGGTCACTTGTGTCCTAAGTTATCGTTTTGTGAAGACGTATGATAACATAGGACACAAGTGACCAGTTGATGATACCTTAAGTGTATAGAAACCGGTCGTCAGGAAAAATAAATCAATATTTGCGATCTTAATACTTCAAAGAAAAAAGTGAGCCTTCCTACCATGGAAAAATTAAATGCCTATATTTAAACTGTTTATATGTTCCTTTTAATGTGTCTTATTATTTTAGCTGGGTATAACTTGGCTATTAACACTATTATTAACATATTTATCTTACAGTATCCACATATACAGTATTTCTAGATACGCTGGCAAATTTATTTCACTCTATGGCACACAGCTTTGAAGATAGGACTTCATATAAACTGAGATGGGGAAAACGTATATTACCTTTTATTATTTCCTTACTACTAAAGCTATTTGCCATACACTTCTCAAATGTATTTAAAAAATATGGCAAACCACCGAAAAGTTATTGCCCGCTTGTTTGGCCCAATGTTACATTCTAATAGGATTGCAATTCATTTTGGGTATATCTAGTACACTGTAAGAGAAAGGTTATTGTGAGAACTTCTTACACATGATACGAGCAAAATAATTAGTTTGATATTATTATTTTATTTATTTGACGTAGCAAATCTTGGTCCATCCTATAACAAAACCACGCATTCTACACATTTTAATTACATTTATTATGATAAAAAACATTGGAACTAAAATGGAATAGAGGATACTGTAAAACATTTAATAAGTAATAGATCACAACAAGAAAGACACCGTTGCCATTGGTTCATTACGTGTACAACTATGAGGACACTTCACAGGATGGTAGATTTATATTATGAGGGAAAGCAGCGATTAACATCAGAGAAGGGCAATATGGAGTGAAAGGAGCGCGCAGTGATAATTAATAGTTATGAAACATAATTTTTGTGAGAGTCATGTGTAATTACAGTTATCAATCAAAGGGGTGGATCAAACTTAATGAAATTTCAACAAAGCAAAGTGAAATGTAGTGCTATAATCCATCATATGCATTTGCATCTCTCTGAATCAGTCGGAATTTTAAAGCAGCAGTTCGTTTTTAAGTCTCCATTTTCTCATTTATGTACCCTCACTGTGCTGAATCACGCCGCATTCAAGTTTTGCTTTCAATATCGACAAATCTCACAGTGACAGTTTCGTGTGCAATGTTACTTATCGTATTGACAGTATACGATGGAAATGTAAAGTGTTTAATTCACCGTTACTCATAGTGTTATCTCAAAGTAAGAACAAAAATTATATTTTAAACCTTAAATTGTGTTTCTTATTTTTTTATATCTATTGTAGCATGATAATATTGCATGTAAATTTTTTTTTAAAAGCTTGTGTGTGTGTGCGTGTGTGTGTGTGTGTGTGTGTGTGTGTGTGTGTGTGTGCGGCGGGGGGGGGGGAGTATTAATTGTATGATTTCTATTTTAATCAAGGCGTCATCCTACGATCCCCGCCTGTTAGGGACTGTTGACGTAAGCACTTCAGTAAGTTTAAAAATATCTGAACATTTTTAATTCTTCAGCCAGGCTATCCACAGGCTTCCAAAGAAACATACAACTGTCGTCATTTATACCGCATAGTGTAAATTGTATTACAGATTAATTCTTCTCTTTTGGTTTGGGAGTAAAATATTTTATTTTCTGTATCTTATATAAATGAAATAGGTTGAGAAAATGATACAAGCTGAAGATATACCATTTATTTTACAGTATTCCTAGGGGCTATGAAGAAGTTACGGTGGCAAACCAAGGATTCATCTTGATACAGTTGCGTATATAATGAATGTAAAGAAATTTTATTTTACTTTGAAATTAGGTTAATGATTACGTGCCTCTTTCAATAAAGTTCTTCAGGGTATCCGTTTGACGAATACCCCGAAGAAGATGACTTGCAATAGTGGCCGAAACGTCGGATGGTTTTAAACGATGACGCTGCCTAATACCCTGAAGAACTTTGTTTCCAAAGTGACAATGGCCGCGGAAGCCTAAACTTACATTTAATTATATGCCTCGTCTGAAAGTGCCATAAACAAGTAAGTATCAGAATAGCCAACGTCTTTTTCTTTTTGGGCATCAGTATCAGATACGACGGTACAAAATTTTTACCCTTACCCTCCCCCTACCCCCGCCCCCGAAAGTGTATGTTATATACGTCACTGTAGGTGAACTTGGGAATAAAATGGACCTTGCAGGATGCTATTTTAAGAAAAAAATTGCACGTGATGTTTAAATAAGCATATTCTTGTACAATAACCATTAATTACTATCAAGTCAGTAATCTAAATAGTCAACACCATTCCAGAGTACGTATGGCCTCCTCTGGAAAAGGAAGGATTTATATGGTTGACTGCTTCCATCTTGTGAATATTAATCCGCCTAGACATTGCAGGTTTTGGAGGCGATCTGATAGTTTATTATTCTTCAGAAGTGAAAACGCCAAAATCGCGAATATTTATTTATTTAATGACGACCAGATTCAGAGGACTGGCACCATTATCTGGCCATATTACCATATAATCCGGTCATGGTCTTGTAATATGACGAGATGATAGTGGCACAGTCCTCCGAAACCGATCATCATTAAATAAATAATATTTAGCGGTCTTGGCGTTTTCACTTTTGAAGAATATTACTGTGTGTTGTTAAAAAAGTGTGAAATATGTTGAGAAGTGCTACTACTGATCGAAACAATTAAAATAAGTGCAATAAATACGAGCCAGGAAACGCATACTTTCTTAGACAAACACGTGTTTATAGGTGTCCACGTTGCTTCATTTCATGACGATAAACCCCAATGCCCTTCAGCGAACGGAATTACGCAGTTTAAAATACACTTGGCTGTTGTAGTACTTGCTGGCATATACTCTTTAGTTCTTGCACTGCGTAGGGCTGCGTATACCATCTCCTTCAAGTGTACTCATAATGAAAAATCTGTGGAGTGTGAGGTACAGGCCAAGGTGTGGTTCCTCACTGAACAATCTAGTGGTCCGATGCTACGATGGAAGTGTGCCGGTGCTCCACTGTGCATGAACCACTTCCGTAAGCGTTGCTTATTGGCATATGCGCCAGCATGGTAGCCAGTACGTAAATGAGAAACTCCAAATAATGTGTCCCATTTCATCTGTGCGATACCACGTAAGTAGCTTGCTGGTACGTTGATGGAGAATCGATGTTGATGCCCTCTATCCTGAATTGCTTGGGGCTCCACATCTTATCTTCGCTGATATCAACCTATCGACAATGGTAACAGTCAGCCCGCTGTTACGATCACTTCTGGCAACTTTCCTGCGAAAAGTAAACTTGTGATTTAAAATGCCTAAACATGCTGACTTTCTAAGGGAGATAAATTTGATGTTAATAAATGCAATATTAGCATAATATTAGAGGAAAGTGGAGCCCAAGCCATCTAATAAATACACGGTTGACAGTTCGATAATTACGGACGTAAAAAGTAAATACTTACCTTGATGAATTCTTGAGTAGTAAAACTGTGTAGCTACCTAAGAATACGGATGTACGACGGTTGGATGCAATAGTCATGGCAACTTTTTTTTCCTTGCAGATACCAGTACGGTTGGAAAATGTGACATATACAGTTGAAAATAGGTGTTAACTACATGTATGGACGATAAATAGCGCTGAAATACCGTAACAGACTAATTCATGACCCCGGTATAGAGGGCAATATTTCCATCACGGTGCTAAAAATGACAGTAAACATTCAACTGGCTTGACAAACATGGTCCTACAGACCTGCAAAGTAGTCGCCTGCTACTATCACCACACGCTGCCATCGACTTTCCCGTATGACAATTTGACGAGTATACCATGAATATCCGGAATCCGGTAAAACATCTACTCTCTGACAACGCTGCGACTGAAAACGATCACGCAAAAACGGGACCTACGCCAACTTCGTAGTCTTACGCTGGATTCACTGGGTGGGCAACGTCACGACAACGTCAGTGACGTCGCACACTGTCAAAAATCCAAGCGCATTCCCACTTGATGGTACGTCAGGAGACGTCAAACATAAACAATAGGTTTGTTATTTGTTCACAAAAGAGAACGGCAAACGTTAAATTATAACAGCAGTTGCCGTAGACGAGGATGAAAGACAGCAGCAATTCGAGCAAGTCAAGCAAATCGAATACTTCATGAAATGCTTTTGTAGAGTGTGTATATAAAACGTAAAGACTAGATTTCAGAAAAACCCTTAGAATGGCGAGCCTGTTTATGATAAGTGGGAGCATCAAGAAAGGAAACACAAATCTAAGCCAAGCAATTTGTCCTCCAAAAAAGTGATGGTCTTTTATCCTTTTTTCTTCGTATTTCGACGTATTTTATAGAACTAAGTATCTATTTTGAATACTTCACACCATGAAAAATTCTACAATTTGTAAAACTGGTTTGTAAAGATTGGAGATTAGTCAGCTGTTAATTTTAAGGCCCTAATTAGAATAGATTTTATAAATAGTTTTTTATATATTTTTTTATCATACCGCAATTAGTAATGTAGGACAACAGTAAAGTAGTCCTACAGTAAAGTAGTCCTACATCTGCGGCAGTTTGATTTCCATAAACTCGTTTCTACTATAATAATACACTGTCAAATTTTCGAATGATTGAAATCGTATGGGACTCAACGACTTAGGTTATCGGTCCCTAGACTTACAAACTACCTAAACTAGGGACGACATGTCCGAGGGAGGACTTGAACCTCCGACGGGGAACGGCCACAGGTACCGCAGCAAGGCGCCTTGGTGCGCTCGGCTATTGCACCGCTGCTAATACGGTCTGAAAAACTTTTGCTGCTCGTATCATAGAGTACCATGTGGCGGTGAACAAGCCCGATTAATAATAGTTCATTGTCTAATACAAGTTTACCGTAACTCAAACCTCAGTAATGAAATATACTTTAAATGTGAAGGACACAGCCATATTAAAAAAAGGTAAATAAAAAATAAAATAAAATAATAAACACGAGAGAACATTTTCACGCCACGTGACCTGACTTGAAATTGCCGTGATGTTGCCTACGGTGTGAATCGGGCCTTAAGCATTATGGACAGCGCTGCAGGCTGCAGGGTGCCAGTTCCTTCCAGCACGCCGGCCGCGGTGGTCCAGGGGACTGAGGCGCTCCAGTCACGGTCTGCACGGCCACTACGGTAGGGGGTTCGAATCCCCCCCCCACGGACATGGACATTTGTGTCGTCCTTAGTATTAGGTAGTTCATAAGTAGTTTGTAAGCTTAGGGACTGATGACCCCGTAGTTAAGTCCCATAAGTTCTACAAACATTTGAACCATAACCCATACAAACATTTGAATAATTTTTCCTTCCAGCTACTTCAGACATTAGTTGAGTCCAGTGATGCTCACAGGAGAGGAGGAATGGGGGGGCATGACGCAAACTGCGTCATTGAATTTTTTTTTTTGTGGGGGGGGGGGGGGGAGAGTCGGGGCAAAAATTAGTACTTTGGCCAACTTAGGGGAGGGGCTCTGTAAAATAATTTACAAAACGTGAAATAAAACACAATAAACCAATAAACATCAACAAATAATACAATCCCTTGAGACAACATTGACTCATTATACCGAAGGTATTAATCATAAGGAGAGGCATTGAATTAAAATTTATGTGGTAGCCGCGATTCGAACCTGGGACCTCCTACTTATTAGGTAGGTGCTTTAGACCACATTTCAGCTAACACCGCGTTACACCTAAAGCAACTGCACTGACTGTCTTAAAGCAAGTCTCCCTCTACACCATATACTTTAATTCTGCCTCACGTTCCCTGTAATACGCAATTCACACGGAACATGAAGCAGAATTAATGTATATGGAGGGAGATGTGCTTTAAGACAGCTACAACGTGGTGTTAGTTGAAATGTGGTCTAAAGCACCTTACTAGTAAGTAGGATCAAATGTTTGTAGAGTCTATGGGACTTAACTACGGGGTCATCAGTCCCTAAACTTACAAACTACTTATGAACTACTTACAACTAAGGACGGCACAAATATCCATGCCCGAGGGGGAATTCGAACCCCCGACCGTAGTGGCCGTGCAGACCGTGACTGGAGCGCCTCAGTCCCCTCGGCCACCGCGGCCGGCAGTAAGTAGGAGATCCCAGGTTCGAATCCCGGGCACCAAATAAATTTTAATTCAATGCCTCTCCTTATGTTTAATACAATAAACCGATGTTCATATACGAAATAAATTTACCTTCCGAATCTAGGACCTGATATCTCGGGTGTGGTGGGCTGGTCACAATTTGGGGGCGGGGGGAAGGGACGATCTCTGGTTGAGTGCATTTCGCGTGGTGTGACCGAACTTCTGCGTGCTCGCCTACACGATACCGGACATGTGTACCATTTTCTTTGGATTTTCAGTGTATAGCTGTGATCACAGTTGCAGGGGAAAAAATGTGATGGTTGCAGTCGGGTTACAACGGACGTGCTCACTCGGCGTGCACAGTGCCCGACGGTGTAGGTGAGAGAATGCTCCAGCGAGTTCGTGTCGCAGTGGAGTAATCTCCCCCAGACATCCTGCGGGACAACACCTGTCGCCCGCCGGCCACTAGCGAGCAGGGCGAAATTGGACCGCTGTTTTTGTGCTGGCGCTCGCGTGGCATCTGCGGGGGCGCCGTGGGGCCCGCGAGTTTAACTGGCTGCGCTAGTGCAGCAGCTCCAGTCCACGCGAGGGGGCGTCTGACACCCACGAAAATTCTCTCACATTTTCACTGACGATTGCCACCTCTACTACTGCGTTCCTTTGAGAGCTCTCACAGGCAGATTGCGTTTACAGTTTTAGTTTTAATTGTCTGAGAAAATATATCGAATTTCACAAGTACTCGTATTTTAAACAACCTACATAATCAGCAAATATAGAATTTCGCCCAAACTCCTTCTGCATCTACATCTACATACATACTCCGCAATTCACCGTAAGGTGCGTGGCGGTGGGTACACTGCACCACTACTAGGCATTTCCTTTCCTATACCACTCCGAAATGGAACGAGGAAAAAAATAATGCCTATATGCCTCCGTACGAGCCCTAATTTCTCTTAACATGTCTTTGCGATCATTACGCAAAATTTAAGTAGGCGGCAGCAAGATCGTACTACACTCAGCTTCAAATTCCGGCTCTCTAAATTTACTTAACAGAAATTCACGAAAAGAAAGTTGTCTTTCTTCCAGCGATCCCCAGTTGAGTTGCCGGAGCATTTCCTTGACACTCGCGCATTGGTCGAACCAACCGTTAACAATTCTAGCTGCTCGTCTCTGAACCGCCTCTATGTCTTCCTTTAAACTGATCTGCTGCGGGTCCCAAACACCTGAGCAATACTCAAGACGTGGTCGTACAAGCGTTTTATAAGCGATCTCCTTTACAGGTGAAGTACATCTTCCCAAAATTCTCCCAATAAATCGAAGTCGGCTGTCCGCATTACTCACAACTGTCCTTATATGTTCGTTCCATTTCATATCGCTCTGCAATGTTACGCCTAGATATTTGAATGACGTGACAGCATCAAGAAGCTCACTACTAATTCTGTATTCGAACATTAAAGGATTGTTTTCCTACTCATGCGCATCACCTTACATTTTTCTACATTGAGAGCTAGCTGCCATTCTTCACACCAACTAGAAATTTTGACTAAGTCATCCTGTATGCTATTACAGTCAGTTACAGACGACACCCTCCCATACACCACAGCATCATCAGCAAACCGCCGCAAATTACAACTTACTCTCTCCATCAGCATAACGTGTAGGGCAACAAATTTGATCTGTAACTGTGAATGATTGTTGAAAAATCGTACATGTATCAACTACTGAAAAAATGCTTCTTGATTGCTTTACCTTGTCGCAATTTTCTTTTCAGATACATTGCATTTCCTAAATACGTTTTTACAAATCTGCCATAGTTTTACTTATGCAGGGTGGTCCACTGACAGTGACCGGGCCAAAAATCTCACGAAATAAGCAAAAAACGAAAAAACTACACGAAACGAAACTTTCCTAGCTTGAAGGGGAAAATCAGACGACACTATTATCGGCCCGCCAGATGGCGCTGCCATTGGTCAAACGGAAATTAATTGCATTTCTTTTTTAAATAGGTACCCCATTGTTATTACATATTCGTCTAGTACATAAATGAATGTTTTTGATAGATGGCTCTGTAATATTTACAAACGTATTGCTCACAATTTTAGCCGACAGTTGGTAAGAGGAAAGTTTTTTAAATTAAAATACAGAACGTGGAAACGTTTAAAATTTACTTTGGTTGTTCCAATGTGATACATGTACTTTTGTGAAATTATCGTACATTATGAGAACGCATGCTGATACTGCGTGATTACCTGTAATTACACCATGCCTTCAATAAATGCTCAAAATTGTGTCCTTCAACTTTAATGCGTTTGGCAATAAGCGTAACAAAATTCCTCTCAACAGCTACTGGTTCACCTTCAGCAATGTTCTCACATCCATTGACAATGCGCTAACGCATTTTAAGGCGTTTTGGTGAATCACGATAACAAATATCCTTCAATTTTCCTCACAGAAAGAAATCCCGGGATGTAAGATCCGGTGAACATGCGGGCCATGGTATGGTGACCAATCCACCTGTCATTAAATATTCCATTTATGGCCGCTTCACCTGCACGCGATCCATGTGTCGGACATCCATCATGTTAAAATTACATCGCCATTCTATTATACAGTGAAATATCTTGTAGTAAAATTGGAAGAACATTACGTAACAAGTCAGCATTTACATTGCCATCGATAAAATAGGGGCCAATTACCCTTCCTCCCATAATGCCGCCCCATACATTAACCCGCAAGGTCCCTGATGTTCCACTTTTCGCAGCCATCGTGGATTTTCCGTTGCCCATTATTGCATACTATGACGGTTTACGTTACTTCTGTTTGTGAATGACGCTTAATCACTAAACAGAACGCGTGAAAAAAAATCTGTTGTCTTCCCGTAATTTATTTTGTGCCCAGTGGTAAAAGGGTGAAATTTATCTTGATGTAGAATTCTGAACACCAACCTTTTTTGACATTCCCAAAATAAAATGTGCAAATGTTTGTAGAGCTTATGGGACTTAACTACGGGGTCATCAGTCCCTAAAGTTACAAACTACTTATTAACTGGCTAATACTAAGGACGACACAAATAGCCATGCCAGAAGGCGGATTCGAACCTCCGACCGTAGTGGCCGTGCAGACTGTGATTTACGCGCCGCAGAACGCTCGGCCATCCCGGCCGGCTTGACATTCCCGATTCTCGCTCAATTTGTCTGCTAATGATGTGGATATTAGCCGCAACTGCAGCTAAAACTCTTACTTGGGCATCATCATTTATTGCAGGTCGTGATTGACGTTTCACTTGTGGCTTAACACTTTCTGTCTTTTTAAGTAACGTAGCTATCCGTTGAAAGGTACGGACACTTCGATGATGCCTTCCAGGATAACGATCAAAATACATAGCACAGGGCCAATGAGAATTTTGATCACAATAGCTGTACATAAATAGCATACTAACCTTTTCTGCGATTGGTAAACGGTGCATTTTAAAACCAGTAATGTATCACGAAGCAAATACCGTACGCACTGGCTAATTTTTATTGTACACAATGGCTAATTTTTTTCTATTTTTTCTTTATTGTTATTTTCCCGCCGACTGGGTCGGCAGTCTGACAGCAGCATAAGATGTTGCTCGTTAGCCGAGCGTACATAAAAATTACAATTAAAACCTAAAAAACATGGCACGAGGTTAAGACAATGAAGAAAGATAAACATGGCGCGAAGAGAACATTCATGAATTACAAACAGGACACTGGAAACATTGCAGGCATAAAGCACATGAAAAGGGTGGCGGGAAAAAACACATAGTTAAAAACAGCCTTCGCCACGGCGGCGGTAAAAATCACATTGAGAACAGTCACTGGACAAACGAAGAATTAACACGACGACACTGGTTAAAAAGAGAGGTTGATGTTCGACACACTGTGAAAACTCACACAGAGACACAAATGCACTGAACACTAGACGACACTGTGTTCTTCAATGAGGCCTTCGCAGGGGGATGGGAGGCGCGGTGGAGTTTGGTAAGGTAGAGAGGAGAGGAAGGACGGGGTTTGTCGGGACTCCAGGGTTGGGAAGGGGAAAATCCATGCGGGAGTGAATGGGGAGAGCGAAGCTGATGCTACGGAGAAAGGATCAGGGTTGACAAGAGGGGTAAATTTTGGGACGAATGGCGTCATCCAGTAGGGGAATGGCGTGGAAGTTACTTTGGAAAAGGACACGTAGCGTGTGCGGGTGGTGAGGAGGAGGAGGAATGCATTGGCGTAGACGTGGCAGATGCTTAGGGTTGTTTAGGATGAGGTAAACGATGGGGAATCTATTTTGCAGGTGACTTACAGGATTCGGAAATGTTGAAGTTGTTGTAGGAGGTGAGTAAAGGGAATGAATGAATGAATTCGTATAGGATCCGCGTGGGGGAGGGGAGGCAGAGTTGAAGGAGCATAGAATGGGGTACGTGATGGATTTATAGGTTTGAAGGACAGTAGAGGGCCGGCCGCGGTGGCCGAGAGGACGGAAGCACGCCAGTCACGGTCTGCACGGCCACGGTCGGGGGTTCGAATCCCCCCTCGGGCATGGATATTTGTGCCATCCTTAGTCTTACCTAGTTCATAAGTACTTTGTAAGTTTAGGGACTGATGACCCTGTAGTTAAGTCCCATAAGCTATACAAACATTTGAACATTTTTGATAATAGAGGGGCTTAATCCCCTCGACTGGCCGGTGAGGAGTATGAGGAGGTTCAGACGAGACATGGCTTTTTCACAGATGGTTTCGAGGGAGGGGGGGGGTTACAGGGAAGATGTCAATCAAGGGTGAGACCAAGGTATTTCAGTTGCTAATCTGGGTACACTGAGTGTAGGATCCTTCTTTATTTTCCGTATTAGAGTGGGGGTGTGACGTAAGGGATGGCCTTGGAGTGTCAGGTAGGAAGGCAAAAGGAAGGGATAGTATGACCTATTATGATTGCCTGGGATTTGTAGGGGTTGACAGAGAGGAGCCACCGGTTGCACCATGCAGCAAACTTCTTGACGTGAGATTGAGCAAAAATTCTGGTAATGGAGAGGCCAGGGCTAGGAAGGCGGTGTACTCAGACTACTGCAGAAGATGGACAGGAGGCTGAGGTTGAGGCATGTCAGCGGAGAAGGTAGAGGAGAGAGGACGGAACCTTGGAGCACCCCAACGGATAGCTGAAACCGTCAGGAGTTGGAGTTGCAGATGGGATGGGCGATGGGTGATGAAGAAAACAATGAGGCGGACATAATTAACGGGAAGGGCGTAGAGTTGGAGCTTGAAGAGGAGACCGGAATGCCATACACGGTAGTAGGCTTTTTCAATGTTAAGGGCTACAAAGATTGTGGAGCGACGGGAATTGAGCTGGACAGATAGGAGGCACCGGAGTTGGTCATTGGCAGAGAAGGATGGCCGGAAGCCACATTGGGATAAACGGAGGAGCTGGTGTTGGTAGAGGTGTTCATTGATACAGCGGGAGAGGATGGTTTCCAAGACCTAGCTGAACACGGAGGTGAGGCTGATGGGACAGTAGGAGGAGGTGTGGGAGAGGGGTTTGTTATGTTTGGGGAACATGAGAATTCAGGAGATTTTCCATAGGCGTGGATAGAAACCTATGTGTAGGATAACATTGTTTACGGTGGCGGGGGCTGTGTGGAAGGAGAGGGTAGGTTAGTCGGTCGTGACCGGGATCTGTGTTGCGTTTTGTGCGAAGAGTTGCTATGATGTCGTGTGCTGTAATAGGTGAGTTCTGAGGGAGGAATGCGTCCCAAGTACTGGAAGGTAGGGGCGAGTAGAGGGGAGCTGGTGATGGTGTGGTCATGGATGTCAGGAAAAAGTGAGTAATCAAGCCTTACTGGCACTGTCAGGAAAAGGATGGCCATCATGGAGGAGGCAAAATATTACGCGATACCACGTACTTAAATGTTTGTGACTATTATAGTGCCATCTATCGGAAAGCGATAAAAGCATTCCTAATGAAACATTCACATTTATTTACGTACTACACCAATATGTAATAAAATGGGGATAACTATTTTTTTAATGCAGTTTATATCCGTTTGACCTAGAGCAGCGCCATCTAGCAGGCCAACCATAGCGCCATATGTTTTCCCCCTTCAAGATAGAAAAGTTTTGGTCTTTGTAGATTTTTCGTTTCATACTTATTTGGGGAGATATTTGGCCTAATCACTATCAATTGACCACCCTGCATGAGTTTTTATATCTGAGTTCTTACATGATTATTCGCACTAACCTGTTACTGAGATAATACTGGGTTCTCTATCTTTCAAATAGAATGTAGATTATACATGGTGTCCCACTCAACTCTTCCACCCCAGATATCTTTGAAACTGTAAAACGACCTTCACAGTGAAAGTACGTTGTGTTTTATATATGAATGTTATGTGTGAAACTATGTTTCTTATTGGATTGATGCAATCATTTTGCTTCTACCTCTGTGGAAATCTGATTTGAGGGTCGCCACTAGCTTTTATTTATTAGATACCAAAAAAACTAGAAAAAATAAATATATATATCCCAAAGTGAATTTACTGTATACTGTTACTAACTGTATGCAGTGGCGGCATCAAGCATTTTAATGGCACACTCTGTGCAATGGAAATATTTCCTCCTGACCTAGCTATCTTTAGAAGAATTTCCCCTCCAAAATATATACGGTTAAAGGTGGTTGAAATGAGATAGGCACAAATTTGAATAAAAACTATATTCACAAATTCTATCTTACAACCTGCCTGATACAACAACACATGTGACCATATGCCACTTTATATACAATAAAAATACACTTAATATCTAAATGGGTGACTTTATATGAAAATTAGAAATTAACGAAAGTTGGTACACGAAATAAAATGTGTTGACTGGCTAAGTGACAGGAGGGAAGTAACAAACCCACGAAGTATATACAAAAATGAAAATTTATCCCAACTCTGATCAAGTCTATTTTTGATCTACAAGAATGTCCCTTATGGCACACGAAAAACTCCCACTTTATACTACCATTCAACTCCCATTTCTCAGCAGATGCGTTGGCGCAACCTTACCGTCTATCTGTTGAACGGCGTTGCAGGTGGAGAGGACCAGCTGAGAGCAGTGCAGTGTTGACAGCAGTGATAGCGAATGTGGATTGATACAATTAGAACACGTTTTGTCGCTTAAGCCGACGACAATACTAAAGTGAAAATAAAACTGTAGTCTGAAGAAACGGTAAAATTCTGATTACAAGTGGTGTAGCTCACAGCAAACACACACTTCAGAATATTACAAGTTTCGATTTACTCTATAGTAGCCACGCAGGACTAACACTTGACTATGCAGAAAGCACACTGAAATAATTCAAATTTAACACCGAAAATTACACAACTCAAAACAGCGCGATCCGTTGAGGAGCGCGGCCCAGACCAAAGTCACCAAAAACAGCACGATGTGGCCAGCAGCGCTCCCGACACCAGAGTCCCCTCGCTCCACAGCAAAAATTCCAAAATCTTTAGCCCCTCCCATCGGTGACGTCAAGCGAATCACAAATGTTTGATTAATGGTCAAACCAATGGAATACGAGAGCGACTGGCGTGTGCCAGTCTCCCTCCATACAAAACTGTCCCACGCTGCATTCTGCACGTAAGCTGGTATTTCTCAGAAATCCATAGAATTTGCGGACCATTGGAACGAATCTCACCTCCCGCCTAAGTCATAGTACTTGAAGTGGATCTTGATACGGTTTGGAATTCCTGTGTGATGGTCTGGATGGATTCCTCCCTAAAAACTTTTCGACTTATTTTACTGTTGGCGGTCTCTGTCAGTCAACTGACGGGTTCGGCCTAACGCTTTCTAGCTGTACTTGTCCCTTCGCGTTTCCAAATCTCCATCACATGAGAAATAGTGGGCCTAGTTATGTTTTGGTGTATAGAAATTTCGCATACATACACAAGTGACACCCAAACTCCTAACCACTTAGAAAGTCCGTGAGAATTCCGCAGAGCGCCCCATTGTACTCTCTCACAATATCTAATGACTTCTGAAATCGTTGATATGGAGTACTTGGCAGTACGTGGCAGCAAAATGTACGTAATACTAGAAACGTATGTTTTTGATGGTATGCGAATAGTATTGATCACATAGTGTATGCTGTGAGATATAACCTTAAAATATAAGAAACTTCATAGGGTTAAAATGATAGGCTTTGGTCTTTATTTGTATCGGAAAAAGTTAAATAATTATTCGTAATCTCAAGCTGTCATTCAATCGGCGATACCTGCAGTAAATCTACAGAGTTTACTTGTATGTATTTTCCAGTCTTTTTCTTTTCGTTTCTATACTTACTGGGAAGATAATGAGTAATTAACTAGAGTATTAAGACGATAAATAGAAACAATAAGAAGCTGCATTATTTGCTGTTGGTGCCAAGGGTTTAGTATTGTGGCAAATACCGTGCCGTAATAGGATTACAGCAAGATACTCAACCTGTATTAAGCTGCTTAGACAGCAACAAAGGGGGCTGAGGTACCATGTACACAGTATTGAGAGCACCACAGAGACATAAATGCTCTTTCGTCTGATATTATGTTCACGGAACCAGAGGTAACGCTTCTGTAAATATCTTATCCGAACTTTTGAGGAAATTTCTAGTCACAAGCGTTTCGACGAAATGTGGCTCACGGCAAGTGAGAGGGCAGTTACCCAACCTTATGTGAGTCAACACATTTGAAATTTTGTATTTGTGAAAGTGTAACATATTTATTGAGATAACATAGGAGTAAGCCCCACCCCCCGTCTAAATACGAGGACAAATTATAATACAAAAATACTTTAAAAAATATTTCTAGTAAGTTAAAGTGAAACCATAAATAATGATGAAAATGCTGATATAATGCATGGAGGCTAAAGATTTCTGATCCTTAAACAAAGCGCACATAGAAACACAAGATAATGAAACAGTGTTAAGACACTTTCGCTTAGCTGAAGACTTTGTAGACAAATGTCAAGATAAAAGACGGAACAGTGCTGATATTTGCATAGAATATTATTGTTAAATAGAATCAAACGTAATATATATATATATATATATATATATATATATATATATATATATATATATATATATATATATCGCACAAATTTGGAAATTGGATCATGCACAAATCACACCCAAAATCCACAAAATTATTGAAAAGTGTTGGCTCACAGAAAAAAATCCCGAAAGGGTGGAAGTCGCCTCTCATTCACCCACTTCATAACAAAGGAGACAAAACTGAAACTTCCTGGCAGATTAAAATTGGGTGCCGGAACCAGGACTCGAACCTGGGACCTTTGACTTCTGTGAAGTTTGGAAAGTAGGAGGCGAGGTACTGGCGGAAGGAAAGTTGTGAGGCGGCATCGTGAATCGTGTCGGGATAGCACAGTCGGTAGTGCGCTTGCCCGCGAAAGGCAAAGGTCCAAGGTTCGAGTCCCCGTTCCGGCACACAGGAAGTTTCATATCAGCGCACACTCCACTGCAGAGTGAAAGTTTCATTCTGGAGACAAAACTTATTCCAACAACTACAGAGAAATCTCACTGCTCTCATTCACCTACAAAATTCTCTACAAAGCCCTGTTAAACCGGCTGGTACCACAGATTGACCCTCAACTTGGCAAATATCAATCGGGCTTCAGGAAAAACCGCTCCTGCAGCGAACAGATTTGGAATCTGCGCACAATCCTATCCGTAAGACACTGCAGGAATACTACAGTAACATTTGTAGACATCAATAAAGCCTATGACTCCAGTGACCGAGACATTCTCTTCGAGACTTTAAGAGAGATGAAGTGATTGCCTACTCTTCTTCCAGCAGGAAAATTCTCTCACGTTTTCACTGACAGTTGTGTCCTCTATTACTGCTTTCGTTTGAGAGCTCTCACAATCAGATTGACATTACAGTTTTCGTTTTTATTGGCTGATAAAATGTATCGAATTTCGAAAATACTCGTATTTTAAACAACGTACAAAATCAGCAAATATCGAATTTCGGCCAAACTCCTTCAACATATCGTGTAGGGCAACAGGTTTAATCTGTAACTTCGAATATCTAATTGTTGAAAAATTGTGCATATATCGACTACTGAAAAAAATGGTCCTTGGTTGCATTAATTGGTACGTAATTTCCTTTTAAGATACACTGCATTTCCTAAACACGTTTTCAACAAGTGTCTACCATTCATTTCGTTTCATATCGCTTTTTAATATCGGAGTACTTCCATGTTTGTCCGCACCAACTTGCTACTGGGAGAATACTGGGTTCTCTATCTTTCAAATAGAAAGTACAATATACAGGGCGTCCCACTGAACTCTTTCACCCCAGATATCTCTGAAAATACAAGATATGTTGGAAAACGACTTACACGGTCCTGAACGTACGAATTTTACTACCTCGAGGTTCTGCCGACAATTACAGATGCCGTAAACTTCTGGTATGCTACGCCTCAAGGAGGTGGGGTCACTGAATATTCAGCTAATCCCGCAAGATGTTTGTCGATCTCAGGAAAGTGGCACGTTCTTCACACATGGATTATGTAAATTCCCATATCATTCTGCCAGATTTACAAGAGAATATTCCAGCAAACTCTGTAGATGTGACGAAGTAAACATTCTCCACGTGCAGCAAGAAATTTGCATGCACTTCATGTTTAAGCAATAGTGCCTCCATCCAATCAGAGATCAGCCATTTTGCTGCTTCACATACTGCACCGATGTGGCACATTGTTGACCTTTGTTACTGGTCCTTTCATAGCTCTTATATGAAGTGTTATTCTTATTTCGACTTCGTCCTCCAATACTTCGGATTTATGTGTTTTGCCAATAATGTTTCATAATACATGGGTGTAGTTATTTCCTGCTTTGCGAACTGAAGTTTTTTTCCCCCTCTGTCTATCGAATCATATTATTCATTCCCACCAATGACATTCTTACACACTGAATTTTTAATGCCTGATTTACATTTCCTCCTGTCATTTATTCTTCGATGTATATGTTTAACAGTAGAGGTTAATGTTTTCAGCACTATGTATTACCAATCTTTTCCTTAAGTTCCATTTTCTTAGAATTTCGAAAAAGCATAATTTTACATTATCTAATCCTTTTCCTATGTCAATAAATCCTATTTCTTTCTCTTCGGCGAACTCCTTCAACTGCGATACATGACGTCAGTACTGCCATGTGATCGTCACGTAGCAGAGTCTCAGTTTTCTTTTGTCTACGCGCATCATTCTCGTCTGTAGTTTGCATACAGGAGGTGTTAAGTGATTTTGAGGTAGACATATTGAAGCACAGTGCCTCACATCGTTCATATACCGACAGAGTGTATCTGGGTAACTTATGTAGGACAGATAGTCTGTGCCTGGCTAAGGAGTTTGTTAATTACAAGCAGCTGAAGCAATACACGCATGATGTCAGTAGTGTAGAAAGAGAACGTTCTCAATCAAAGCAGTGTTTGGATTATTAATTCATTACTGTTGGATAATGGTGTGAATAAGACATACATGGGATGTAAAATTGAGGGAGGAAACTGTAATATTCTAAACAGAATTTTTTTTGTCAATTCTATAAGAGAGATTCAGTGCTTAGCACCCATGAAGAGCGGTCGTGAAATCATGAGCTCTGAATACTTCCAGTAATCCCCCGGTTAACTATAAATGTAAGGATTGCGGTGTGGTATCGAACGTTATTCACGACTATGGGGCGCGTTTACGTTAACTGTGAGAAATAAAAAACTTAATATTAATTTTTCCATGGTACGACGGCGATCGCTTTACTTTCAAGTATTAAACTATTCCATGACGAACTACCGGTTTCAAAATAAATGTTCAAATGTTTGTTAAGCTTATGGGACTTAACTACGGGGTCATCAGTCCCTAAACTTAAAAACTACTTATGAATTAGCTTACACTAAGGACGGCACAAATATCCATGCCCGAGTAGGGATTCGTACCCACGACCGTAGTGGCCGTGCAGCTCGTAACTGGCGCGCCTCAGTCCCCTCGGCCACCGCGGACGGCCACCAATGAAAAGAGCGAACAAACTTCTTTCGGATCGACTGCTAAGTAAATTTCGAACATTAAGTCAGATGTCCAGGTTTGATATTAGGCTACTCAAATATTCCCATTCTTCCTACCTATTTTTGATTTCATATTATCCGTAATCAAAGTGATTCCAGTAATAACGTTATAAATAAATGCATGTTATTTATTATTAATCCATAAAGATACATGTAAGATGGTGAAATTTCCTGCCGCCTTACATCAGACTGTAGTAAACGGTCTCATTTTGAAACTTCCTGGCAGATTAAAATTGTGTGACGAAACCGGGACTCGAACATGAGACCTTTCCTTTCGCGGGCAACCGCTCTACTGAGTGAGCTATCCCGACACGACTCACGATGTCGCCCCACAGCTTTACTTCCGCCAGTACCTCGCCTGCTACTTTCCAAACTTCACAGAAACTCTCCTGCGAACCTTGCAAGACTAGCACTCCTGGAGGAAAGGATATGGTGGAGACATGGCTTAGCCACACCCTAAGGGATGTTTCCAGAATGAAACTTTCACTCTGCAGCGGAGTGTGTGCTGATATGAAACTTCCCGGCAGATTAAAATTGTGGCAAATGTCCCAGGTTCGAGTCCCGGTTCCGGCACACAATTTTAATGTGCCAGGAAATTTCTTATCAGAGCACACTGCGCTGCAGGGTGAAAGTTTCATTCCAGTCTCGTTTTTGGTTGGTTGTATACAGATTTGTATTGTGTGCAGAGCACCCCGTGCACCCAAGCTTTACCTACCAGTCCAACACTCATTCCAAGTAAAGCTTCTCTGTCCTTTACTTGGCAAAGGAGCTATATAAGCCATTGTATTTTACTTCCTGGAGCCTATCAAAATTATACCCTCGGTTCCGGCGGCGCACTTTGTAGCGGCAGGGAACGCTTCCGAGTAGAACAAAATCCTGCTTCAATGTTTACAGGCTGCGTGAAGAGGCAGGCCGACCGCCTGCCCCCACAGCGCCTCTTAAGCCGAGAATCGGGCACCTTAGGAGCAGAGCGCGGCAGACAATAGCGCGGCTGGACAAAGGCTTGCACAAAGGCCGCGGTGGGCGGCTGTGGGGGCGCGACGACACCGCCGCCGCCGCCCGCCACCTGCGCCGCCCATCGCCCATTGATCGCTGACCGGCAGGTGGCGCTTCCGCTAATGGCAGCGCGCCGCAAATAACGCGACACGCCGCCCCACGCACTCCAGCAGGCGGCGAACGCACCACCGCCTGCCGTCAAGGTGGTGTTCGTCTGAAGATGCTCATCGAAACGGAAGTATAACGAGAAATATGCGATCTCTACTATTTACAGTTCAAACATACACAGCTGGCGTGTAAACAATTTACTTCCCGGGTGTACATCTATTCCAGACGTCTGTTATATCGGTCCACCACCCATACACTCAGCCCTACCCCCCATCAGACATTAACACCCCCATCACTGCACACGACATACAATTGATACTGCGCACCAAACGCAACACGGCTCCCAGCCACGATCGCATCACATACCGCCACCTCAAAGAATGTCCCCTCCCTTTCCTCACCACTCTTGCTTCCCTCTATACCACCATACTCTACACTGGCACACTGGCACCTGTGGAAAATCTCCCGAGTCTTCATGTTCTTCATGTTCCTCCCCTCTGATGCCTCCTCCTACCACGCGATTTGCCTCACCCCAGTGTTCAGCTAGGTCTTCAAATCCATTCTGTCCCGTCGCATCCATCACCACCTCTACCTCCACCACCTTCTCCCAGACACTCCATTTGTCTTTCGTCTTCCTTCTCCACTGACGACCAACTCCTTCGACTTACGTAACTCCTTTCCCTCCAGCTAAATACCTGTTGTGCCGCCATCTTTTTGTCCTTAAACCTCGAACGAGCCTAAGATCGGGTCTGGCACTCTGGCCTGCTCTTCAAACTCCAAACCTATAGTCTTCCCTTCAACCTCGTCCAGGTCATTGCGTCCTCCAACTGCCCCACCTATGTTACCATCCACAACACTGACTCCCATCTTTTTTATCCCTCTGCTGGTGTGCCCCAAGGCTCTGTCATTTCTCCCCTCCTGTATCTCCTGTATACCTTGGATATGCCTAAGCCTGCCCCTCCCGTACACCTTTTCCAACATGCTGATGACACCACATTCTTTGCCTTAGCTCCCACCCTTGCCCATTCCAACTGCCTGCTCCAAGAACACCTTGACCTCTTTGCCGCTTGGTGCAACCAGTGGCTCCTGTCTATAAATCCTACCAAAACCCAGGCGATCATCGTAGGTCGTACTACCCCTTCCTTCCATCCCCGAGATATTTATCTGACCCTCCATAACAGTCCCATCCACCTCACCTCTACCCTAAAGTACCTGGGGCTCACTATTGATCGCACCCTCTCCTGGACTCCCTATCTATGCACTATCCAAGACAAAGCCCGCTCCCGCCTCCACCTCCTCAAACTCCTTGTTGACCGAACATGGGGCCTCAACCCTTCTACCTACAAATCCCTCATCCGCCTTGTCCTCTGTGTCTCCCATCCCGCCTGGATCTCTGCTCCCCCATCCTTCTACAAATCTCTGGAGATAATGGAGCGCCATGCCCTCTGCCTCGCCTTCCGTATCCCCCTTTATTCCCCCTCCCCCACGTGGATCCTCTAAGATCTCATTCCTTTCCCTTGACTCGTTCTCTTTATTGAACATCTCCGCCTCCGTTACATATCCCGCAAATCAGATCCGCCTAATCCTCTAGTCCATCCCATCCTCTCTGCACCTGGTCCATTGCTGTGCCTCCACCACTGTATTCCCCCTGCTCTCCACTTGTCCACCCTCCGGATCCTTCCCGTGGCAACTTCCGTACCCTCCCCTTCCGGATGATGCCCTCCGACCTGACATCTACCTTTCATACCAGCTGTGATCCTTCTCCTTGCTCCCTTTCCCCCTTCTCTCTCTGAGGGCCCCGCCTATCCCTCCCTTCCCGTCCATTCTCCTGTCCTCTGTCCCTCGTCGTCCCTCTGGATCCTCCTCTTACCGCCCTCCCCTATCCTTCTTCCCCATGGCTTCCTGGGACATCATCCCCCCCGTCCCTTCCCCACCGGCTCTGTGGCTCCTCCCTCTCCTTTCATCCCCTTTCCCCTCCACGCCACATCTTCAATGCTGTCAGTGCCACACCACCTACGGATCCTCCTTTGTGCTTCGACAAGTGTGGTGTGTTTTATTTTACAACAGTGGACGGCCAACCTGCAGCCGACACCGTCAGTTTTAACTTGTGTATTTCTCCGAGTGTGTGTTGTGTATTTTCTTTTAACTCCACAATAGCGGACGGTCTCACCACAGCCGCCGCCCTATGCTCATTTTAATTGTGTGTGTGCGCCACTGACTTCAAGCAACTGTTTTTATTCACCACTTTCGCCGTTCCACATGTTTTATGTCACCATCGTTTTCCTCCATGTTATGTACGTTGTTTTATCTCCACTTTAAATCTCCGTTTTATGTATGTGTTATCTCCAAAATTTTATCTCCTTTGTCTTTTTATGTTCCTCCTCTGTCAAATTTTATTTCTGTAGGCTGAAGAGCGGGCGAATTGAAATTACAATAGAGAGAAAAAAAATACACTCAGCTAATCTCCGCATCCATTCCCTCTTGCCTCTCTCTCTCTTCCTAAAGTCGTCAGCACACGAAGCGTGCGTCTGAACGTATGCATAACTGTGGACTGGGATACCATCAATCTGCTTGGACCCATGACGTTATCAAGATGTCGGAAAACCAGTATACCGGATGTAATGTATTTAGCCTGGAAAATCTCGTTTGTTTGGACTAATGCAAAGTACGATACCACATTAGATCGTAGTATTTAGCCCTAATATTCCATGTTTATTTTATATAAGCATTATATGGCGCTTATGGCAAGTCACATTCATTTTATCACTTTCATTACTTGGGTCTTTTAATGTTCTAAATAAATTAATTAATTATTTTAAGTCGTAAGCTTAATGTTGGAGAATAACGTGTTTGTTAAGGAAATCAATAACTAACAATATCTGAGGTTCTCTGTAATGTAATGACCGTTTTAATACTTTGCTGACCGTAAAATTAAATAATAACTTTAACTTAACAAATTTAAATAATGTAAATATATATATATATATATATATATATATATATATATATATATATATATATTAATACTGCGCTAGTTGTTATTTACTTACGAACTCTTGTATTATTTTGTTTTGATTCGAAAATCTTATTATTACATTTGTCATTATTTTTCTTAGCTTTTCTTGAGGAACGATTTATTTATCTTTCACGAACAAATTATTTAATATAAAACATTGTAATTTCCGTGTTCTAGAATGTTCTCGAAAATATGTATTAATACGCGCGAATTGGCGCGAACGCATTCAGTTTTGAGCCAGTATGTAAGTTTGAGTCATCATAATGTAGTTAACAAGCAGTCTTAAAGACGTATTACTTGTGTTTACGTGCTTCATCAAGAATGAAAAACAAATGTGTTTAAAATGAAACGTGTCTCATTTATGGTTAATTCCATAAGACGCCTAACAATCCGATGTCCGCCGGCCGCGGTGGCCGAGGGGACTGAGGCGCGTCAGTCACGGTCTGCACGGCCACTATGGTCGGGGGTTCGAATCCCCCCTCGGGCATGGATATTTGTGCCGTCCTTAGTGTTAGCTAGTTCGTAAGTAGTTTGTAAGTTTAGGGACTGATGACCCCTTAGTTAAGTACCATAATCTCTACAAACATTAGAACATTAGATCATTCGGACGTCCTGATATTTTCTTGATGATTTAATGGCAAGCGAGCAACGAAATCTAAGAGATCTCTGAACGACCGAGAAAAACAAGGTGAAATATTCATAATGTAGCATTAGTGTAGTGCAAAAATACGTCACAGGCATATGTCTCGGTTAACCTATACGTAACCATCAGAGAGAAGCTACAAATCACTTTTTAAACACAAAATATTAATCTGTTTCGTTTGTAAACGAACTATCGTCTTTATCTCAACCACCGTATAATCACTCAAGCCTTCCACAAACACGCACGCACGTCACGAGTCAAAGCCGACGGGCGGTATCCCCGTCTACAGATATGTAGCCTGAGCCTGAACGTGTGATGACAAGGTACCGAGTCCACCGTGTCTGAAAACGAGAAAACAGCGCGGCTTGTGCATAAGAGTCGCGTGTCTCAACATGCTACATGCGATCGCAGAGCGTTCCAGCAACATATGTCGATGGAACCATACTGTTTACGAAATGGAAAGAGAAATTCCTTATTTACTGCTATTAAAACGAACATTTTCGTTCTTCTGTATATGCTGTCTGTGGTACAGACCTACATTAGTAACAGTTTCCATATCTATGACCAAGACTTTTTGGAAAGATGCATGTACAGCTCAAGTATTTGGGAACCGCAGCAGATCACTTTAAAATAAAGACATGGAAGCAGTTCAGAAGCGAGCAGCTAGGTTCATTGCTGGTAGGTTCGACCAATGCTCGAGTTTCACGGTAATGCTCCGGCAACTCGAATTGGGATCGCTGGAGGAAAGTCAACGTTCTTTTCGAAAAATTCCGTTAAGGAAATTTAGAGGGCCGGAATTTGAAGATGAGTGTAGAACAATCATCCTGCTGCCTACTTATATTTCGCGTAATGATCACAAAGATAAGGTAAGGGATATCAAGTCTCGAATTTATTAACCTTACTTTAATTAAACTCACGATTATTTCTGCATTGTCAAAAAAAATTTTTTTTTTTAATTTTACTTTGAGATATTCGTCCAAAACTTTCAATGCAAGAGCCTCTCAATGTACAATGTGTCCGCTGAACCAGGGGAGCGACTGATTTGACGACTTACTAGCGATATTGTATCTGTAGAACATTTAACTCTTACTTCATTTTTAACTCGGTGATCTTGGTATATGAAGAGTGAAACCCTGAACTTAACGATTATTTTTATCTCGTCTTTGAGTCTCTACGAGCGTTCACGGCAAGGTTGCCCGTGGGCCACTATGAGCCGCGGCCCATAGTTTGGGAACTGCTGCTCTACACGACATTAGAGAGGTGTACCAGTTTCTTTGGCTATTTAGTGTAAACATGAATGTAATATATAAGGGGAAATATTATTCAAATGCTTGTTAGTCTGCCTGGAACTTAACTGCTGTGATTATGTCCTTAGGCTTACATATTATTGAAACTTATTAAAACTAATCTAATAGTCCAAGCATTCTGTCAGGGCGTAATGTTAAATTTGCAAATATTATTACCTGAAAAAAGAGCGTGTAGGAAATTAAATTTAAAATAGAGTTTCTATTTTATGAAACTCTAGCCTTAATTGCGAAATTTGCCGAAAAAGTTCGCAAAGTTATGTTTTTATTAAGTAAATAAAAAAAAACGATATCTCCGATTGGGAAACGCCACAGTAGAAAGTTTTAGCCCTTAGGATTACCTATCGATTGTTTTTTTGTTTGTATCGATTGATTTGATACGTTTCGAGTTATATCGAAAAAAACGAATTGATTCAAAAGTAGGTTCCTTATAACTCGACAACATCCACATTTAGAAACATATTATTTACCACAAGTATGGCACGAAATAAGTCAAAACTTTCTCTGGGCTAATGCCTAAACACGATAAGTTAAAGAAGAATGTTTCTCAGAATTATTAAGATGAAAGCGCAGACTTAGAAACTAATATGTAACATAGAATCGGTTTGAATTCTCTTGGGTGAAACCAGTCTAATGACGACGCTTTCGACGGGACGTTCTTCTTTCTTGCTTCGTACAAAGTGAATATGTCATGATGCGGCATATGGATTTTCCTAGTGATTAGCTCGCAACACTTCCGAGTCCTATAGTTACATTATTCAGAAGGAACTTGTGTGCTGTCTTCTGACTACAAATTAGGATGAATGGCCAGTGTCGCCAAACGAAATACTCTGAATTAAATGAGATCGGACACGATGCCAGTAACTGGAAAAATGAGAAATATCCGTCTAATGGGGTTGCCTCGACTGTTGGTATATTCTCACTAATTGAGTCTACCGCAAGCACATATTCAGAGACAGACGGTTGTTTGATTGGGGAAGAAACGAATAGTGACATACATTTTTGCTGAATGCAGGTACACATGTATCAGGTGTTATTCGATCAGAAGAAACTTCAGCATCACGATATTGATTAACAGGAGTATGTAGTATCGTTGGTAATAACACTGTTAACTATTATTAACTATTACAGGGAATGGGTGTTTCAGGAGCAGATGAACGTGTTGCCACTAGTTGGTGACAGGTATTATGCAACACTTTGAATAAACATCGTGCTACAATTAAACTTTTTCGGCGTGGAATCAAAGATGTAGGGACATGAGTGGAAGTGAAATAATCTTTCGATCGAAAATTTAAAAAGTCATTCATAAGTAACCTGGATATTTCTTGCGTCTTGGACGATTATGATGAATTATATTTCCTGATCAGTTCGTATCAGACTCCACTAATTAGACTGAATGGAGATGAATATTCGCGCATATAATTCAGTATTTCTATACTGGTAAAGTCTAGTAATGTAGAAATGAAGTGCTGTGCTCTGACAATATAACACTCACTCAGCCAAATAGAGGAAATAACATGGTTGTGGTTTTATATATACAGGGTGTTTCACGAAGTGTGTTTGCCTCAGTAACTTATAAAATAATAAAAAAAATGTTCAAATGTTTGTATAGCTTATGGGACTTAACTACGGGGTCATCAGTCCCTAAACTTACAAACTACTTATAAACTAGCTTATCCTAAAGACGGCACAAATATCCATGCCCGAAGGGGGATTCGAAGCCCCGACCGTAGTGGCCGTGCAGACCGTGACTGGAGCGCCTCAGTCTCCTCGGCCACCGCGGCCGGCATATAAAATAATAGGTGACGGGAAATTTTAATGCGGTATGTCAACACAAGAAATGTTACACTTTCTGCGGAGCTATGAACATAGTTTATTGTATCATTTTCCAAAGATATAATTTTTAAATGGAACAATAGTTTTTTCTATCGTGTATTGGATTCGTTTAAACCAGCTGTGTCCAAATCAATTTAAACTACATTCCTATAACTGTTAGTTTGGGAGCTACAACCCTTCAAAGTTCCGGGGGCGGAGGCTGCGATAGCATAGCTGACTGGCCGAGTGGCTATCTCTAGGGGCACGGTCCACTGTCTCATGACCACCAGCCAGTTAGCTACACTGCCGTAGCCTCCGCCCCATAAAATTTGAAGGGTTGTAGCTTCCAAACTAACAGTGATAGGAAAGTAGTTTAAATTGATTTGGACGCAGCTGGTTTCAACGAATCCAATGCACGATAGAAAAAACTATTGTTACTTTAAAAAAATTATATCTTTGTGGTGTACCTCTTTGGGAAATGATACAATAAACTATGTTCATAGCTCCGCAGAAAGTGTAACATTTCTTGTGTTGACCTACCGCATTAAAATTTTCCGTCACCTATTATTTTATAAGTTACAGAGGCAAACACACTTTGTGAAACACCCTAACTACAAGCACCGGGCTTAAAGTGAGGTTTTCTGTAGAAGCGTACAGAACCGTTTATTTGCATGTAATAAAAAGGTACTTTTATGTTAAAGCAATGAGATAAACATTTTTGGCAGTTTCATTTGGAATATGTATGACTTTTTCACTCTGGAACAGGCCACATACAAGTGTCCAAAATTTAATCTAGATCGGAGCAAAACTGTGGTTTTTGGCGAAATCCATAAGTATCCTCCACCATGCACTGAACGAAATTTTATGTTGACAGTGCCCTTCCTCTTGTTTTGAAGGTTAATTGTGCAAAATTTCAACAAGATTACTGCGAATATATAGATTTACACGGACACATTGAAAACTTAATTCACTTTCTCAAAATTTCCGGATGGTTTTCCAAAAAATGGAACGAACCCCGCTTAAGAACCGTCCCCATGTAATTTTGTGTGCGTTTACCAAATTTCACCTTATTTGGTTGTCTGGATCTTGAGTTATAAGAGAACAGACAGACAACAAATGCGTCTTATAAGTATAGAGATATATAACTTTTTACTTGTGATTCATCTTTAGGAATTAAGTGCGAAGCCCCATAGACCCGGAGACCTTAAGAGTGCAGAGTGTCAGCGATTGCGGGAACTTGCCAAAGCTCATAAATTCTCGTGACTTTTGTTGATTAGTGATATCATACAGACACAAAATTTCATCGAAATTGCACCAATCGCCTCTGTGGAAGAACCACACTTTTGGAAAGTCTTCATACGCCTTTATATTCACTAATCACCTATTTGTTTGACGCCTCTGTGAAGAGATCAGAACTGCGTGACACTATGTTCAAGTAATGTGTACTCCGTGCGGGTGTCAAGTTACCGAAAGCGTTGGCAGCCCATTTCTTATCTGATTTTAATTTTTTTTTATTAACCATACTTTCTGTTTCTGGGCAATACATGGCATCTGAAATGTGGAAAATGCAGAATATTTGGTGCAGGGCTGTTATGAGTACTTGTAAGCGATACTGGTATCCTGTGTGAAAACGCTGCGCGAGGCAGGTCTCCATACTCCGTAGGAATGCTGCGAGGGTGAAGTGAAAGCCGGGCAGGCCATTTACTACGCTTCCTGTGCATAGAAAGCTTCCAGACAGAATGGGGCGAGGGGGGAGGGGTCGATTGGCAGACAGGTAATCTCTCGATATTTATCTGCGAAGAGAAAACTGCGTCCACGAGACCTAGCTACATTGTCTATACAAATAGCGTGCCTAAAACGATTTCCATATCGAGGACAGCTGGACAGCGTCAGCATTGTGCGTGATGTTCAGAGTGCAGATCTCTGTAGAAATCGGGCGGACTACCGCACTTTTTTTACGAGGTGGTATCAGGCCGGATGTTTCGAGCAAACACCACCGTGATTTCGAAACGGAACCAGCCTGGCGGCCGCCGAGAGATAGATAGCATAAGTGGTAACTTTCCGTTTTTATTGGCACCAAAAATCCACTGTCGGTGGGCTCGTTCGGGAGTTTCGGCGCGAACGAGATCCGAACGTCGGATATGACACTGTTGTGGGAGGCGCAGAACGTTCAAAAAAAGCGCCTTCAGTAGCGTCTGACAGTTTCTGTGGTCCATCATCTGCGTGCGACTTCTTACTGGCCGGATATCAAAAATTAGCATTTGAGAACCGTGAGGATGTGGGCGCGACGCGGGAGAGAGTTTCTGGCAAACTCTGAATCTGGCGGAGTGAGGACTGGTCCTTTGCTCTTGTTGGAGGAGGGACTCTTTTTTGAGTTTTGGCTTGTAGATTTTGTTCGATCTTCAGAAAATGCTCTGAAAGTCGAACTTACGCTGTGAGTTCTGGTTGGACATTAATAAGGCGAGCCTGCCATAGATGGTGCACCGTTAGCATTGTTGGCGATATGCTTGGGATTCTGGAATCATCTTTGCTTTAAATAAATACTCGTGTAGCAATACACGCAGTTTGTAGTGGCATAGACTTTGCAGGCAAAATGGAGTACAGACGACTAAGAAAAGAGATTGACAGGAAGTGCAAAATTGCTAAGAAGGAGTGGCTAGAAGGAAACTGCAAGGACGTAGAAGGTAAAGCAGTCAACAATCCGAAGATTGGTTTGAACACCACAGTGCTTTACTAGGCATGGTCCTGTTTGGAGGTGGTATGCCGTTGCCTTCCTCCTAGGACGTAGAAGAATGTATAAATAGGGGAAAAATAGATACAGCCTACAGAAAAATAAAAGAAACATTTGGAGATAAGAACAACAGCTCTATGAATATCAAGGACACTGATGGAAAACCAGTTCTCAGCAAAGAAGGGAAATCTGAAAGGTGGAAAGGGTATATAGAGGGGTTCTACAAAGGAAATGAATTTCGAGACAATATTGTAGGAAGGGAAGAGGATGTAGATGAAGATGAAATAGGAGATACTGTATGGAGAGAAGAATTTGACAGAGCCCTGAAAGACCTAAGTCGAAACAAGGCCCCTGGAGTAGATGATATTCCCTCAAAGCTACTGAAGTCTCTGGGAGAACTAGCCATGACAAAATTGTTTCACCTGGTGTGTAAGATGTATGAGACAGGTGAAGTACCCTCAGACTTTAAGAAAAATGTTATGATCCCTTTTCCAAAGAAATCAGGTGCAGACAGGTGTGAAAACTACAGAACCATCAGTTTAATAAGTCATGGTTGCAAAATATTAACACGAGTTATTTACAGAAGGATGGAAAAGCTGGTAGAAGCCGACCTCGGGGAAGATCAGTTTGGGTTCAGGAGAAATGTAGGAACACGGGAGGCAATACTCACTTTACGGCTTATCCTAGAAGATAGATTAAGAAATAGATTAAACCTACATTTCTAGTTTTTGTAGATTTGGAGAAGGCATTTGACAATGTTGATTGGAATAAACTCTTTCAAGTTCTAAAGCAAGCAGGAGAAAAATATAGGGAGCGTAATGTTATTTACAACTTGTACAAAAACCAGACAGCGGTTGTCAGAGTTGAAGGGCATGAAAGGGATGCTGTGGTTGGAAAGGGAGTAAGACAGGGTTGTAGTCTTTCTCCATTGTTATTCAATTTGTACGTTGAGCAAGCTATAAAGGAAAGCAAGGAGAAATTTGGTGAAGGAATTAAAGTTGAGGGGGAAGAATTAAAAACATTGCGTTTTGCCGACGACATAGTAATTCTGTCAGATACAGCAAAGGACCTGGAAGAGCAATTGAACGGAATGGACAGTGTGCTGAAAGGTGCATATAAGATGAACATTAACAAGAGCAAAACTAGGGTAATGGAGTGCAGTGTAGAAAAAACAGGTGATGCTGAACGAATTAGATTGGGTAACGAAGCAATAAAGGAGGTAGATGAGTTTTGTTAGTTGGGCAGTAAAATAACAAATGATGGAAGCAGTACAGAGGATATAAAATGCAGAATGGCAATGGGTAGAAAAGCGTTCTTGAAAAAGAGAAATTTGTTGACATCGAATATTGATTTAAGCCTAAGGAAGTCTTTTCTGAAAGCATTTGTATGGAGTGTTGCCTTGTGTGGGAGTGAGGCATGGACGATGAACAGTGCGGAAAGGAAGAGGCTAGATGCTTTTGAAACATGGTGCTACAGAAGAATGCTGAAGATTAAGTGGGTGGATCGCGTAACCAATGAAGAGGTACTGAACAGAATTGGGGAGAAAAGAAGGGATAGATTGGTAGGACACATTCTTAGACATCAAGGAATTGTGAATTTGGCGTTGGATGGAAGTGTGTGGGATAAAATCCGCAGAGGAAAAGAGATGGATACAGTAAGCAGATTCAGACAGATGTAGGTTGCCGTTCTTATGTGGAGATGAAGAGGCTTGCTCAGGATAGGGTATTGTGGAGAGCTGCATCAAACCAGTCTCCAGACTGAAGACCACAACAACAACAACAACAACAACAGACTTTGCAAAATCCGAGAGGTTGTTTAGCACTGTGATCTTTGAGGTCGCAGCGGCTGGGTTTTAGCAGTGATAGCTTCAGAGTTGAGAGGCAAATCATTTTTTTCCGCGTCTGCGATCATTTCAGCAGCCAGCAACCATCCGTCTCCCCACAACTGTACTGCGAGAGCTCGCCGCCGCCGCACTTCTTGGTGACGTACCGCCAGAATTCTCCAGTATCTGACAGGAATTGTGACGAGATCAGAAACTCGTGGGGAAGTATTGGTACGTAGGGTCCGCACCGAAATAATGAGCTTATGGTATTCATTACATCCAACAGTGCGAAGGAATTTGATCAAATCTTTTGGGAGTAGGGAATGACGTGCCAATCACTAATACTAGAGAATTACACAGTAGTGTCATACTGACGCAGGATTTAGATTATTTTATGTCGTTCATGATCTTGTTTTTTTTTTCTTTTCTTTTTCTTTTCATCATTTTTCTTAATTTTATCCTTGCACTGTCATATTGTCCGTCGGCACTCATAGAAAGGCTATCGATCCGTCATAATAAATTTGTTTCCAAAGAGTTGTGTTTCTTGAACATTGTTCATAAATGTAATTCCTCCTGATGCACGTATTGTGGACGCGTTACATTTACTTTCAGATAGCGTTCCTTGCGAACATTTAGGGCATAGATTTTACTCGCAGTTACCTAAGCTAGCCTTTTTGCTCACGTCATCAAAAGAAGGTTGACACATCCTAGGATGTTTTTTTCAGAAAAAAAGGCGCAGTGACGTTAGCTTCTTACCGATCGATCGATGGAACTACTATTTTGGTACCCCATCTGGGATTACGTCAGCACTGTTCAGGCACGTAACGCTTTTAGTACTCTTTGAATTTTCTTGCTAGTTTTTTTCTCCTTTATACTCCAGTAACGAAGACCTTTAAAAACTTCAAAGGCGTGAGTCAATTTTGCTGTACGCATTTCGGGATTTTATATTCTGTTATATATTAATAAAGAACTGGGAAACTAGTTCACCGATAATTACTAGACCAAACACGATTCAATATTTATTACGTATATACTTTGCCTATTTCACCGCCTCGTCTAACTACAAACCTTCTGCAGGTTTAAAACCTTAATTCTACTACTTTGTTAAAATTTTCATGTATTAGATCTAGTCCGACGTAAATACTATAATATTCCTACAAATCCTCCCAATATATTTTCAGGTTTCCGTACTCAACACAGTGTCACTTTCTAGTTCAGATGCAGATACGTCCAACATACCGCCTTCGAAAAGGTAAAAGTAAATAGATTGATAGTGCTGCCGATAAGCTGGTTACGTCGCAAAAATTTTTATTGCAGGTCACACTCAACAAGAGTATGACATCATTTACGTGTTTGGGACATGTTCACCATCAGATTTGTCCGTGTTTTGTGACGACAGCCAATAGGTAGTCTGTATTTGTGTATGAGAAACAACATTTTCAAAATCCATATATCTGCGTACGTGTATGTCTAATGTAATTTTTACCAAAGAATGCCAAAGAGTGCCGCAGTGTATACACCGGTTCTCGTTACATCACCGAAGTTAAGCACTGTCGGGCATGGCTAGCAGTTGGATGGGCAACCGTCCGGGTCTGCCAAGCACTGTTGGCAAGCGGGCTGCACTCGGCCTTGTGAGGCCAACTGAGGAGTTTCTTCATTGAGACGTTTCAGCTCCGGTCCGGAAAACCAACAAAACGTCTGGCATTGCAGGGCGCTGACAACGTCCCTCTCCATAGCGCATCCGATTAGTCTTCGGTTGAGTGTGACATGGCCGCCGGTCGGTTCCCGTTTGGCCATCGAGGCCTCTGTATAACTTTACCTTAGAATGTTTAGAGTAACTGTGACCGAAGATGATAATATATGTGGTAGTCATAGTCTACGCAAGGTGAACGAAACGACACTTTAGATACCTTTGAAATCTGTATGCAAAATTAATCACCAAAGTCCTGAGTACAACTGCCACAGGGTTTAAAGAGCCTGTTCGCAGATTTGTTGTGGCTGTTACAAGAGCCAGTCCTCCACTGTGTCCTATAGCTCGTCGTCAGAGTTGAATTGCTTTCCTTCAAGACATTTCTTCTTCGCGGTCACAGGGCGACAAGTCTGGGCTGTAAATGGGATGCTCTAGCTGCTGCCACTTGAACTTGTCCAGTACACTTTGTGTGACCCTGGAGACGTGTGGACGTGCGTTACCATGGAGCAGAATCACTCCCTCAGTGAGCAGCCCAGGCCCTTTGCTCTTGACGGAGTTGCGCCGGCTACGGACTGTCTCACAGTACACGTCACTGTTCATGATTTTTCCGTGCTCGAGGAATTCGATGACTAGCGGACCTCCAAGGTCGAACAGACGGTGAGCATCACCTTGCTTGCTGAGGAAACAGCCTTGAATTGTTTAGGGGGAGGTGACAACGCATGATTCGCGTCCATATATGTCACACTACTTTATCCCAAAGCGACGTATTCAAATTTCAACCGGTTTCGTAGCTAAGACGTTTCGTATCTTTTGATTTGAACATACTTCCCAACTTTGGTTGTCAGACTTAATAAAGTTATCTAGATGCCTTTTTAAGTATGAAATTGAAAGATCTGTCAAATTTAGTGAAAATATCCAAACAAATTGTTCACTTATATACTAATTTCAAGCATAAATATGTCACCTAGAGAACTTCATTAAGTTTGAGAAGCAAAATTGGGATATGACTACCTCAGCTTCCTACGACATCAGTTTTAGTCATAGCGTGTTAGTCTGTAAATATAAAACACATATAATGCAATTCTTGTGAAATTACATACAAATATTTAAAACTTGTAATGCCAAACATTACGTAACGCTGAACAAAAGCATAACACCAAGCTAACTGATGAATTATCAAAACTCCATGCGATAAACCTGAAATAGTGATACCAGATGTTCTACTTACACGCCACGACGATCGTCGTTTTACACAAATAATTTAGTTGGGTAAGAAGTAAATATGAAAATTTTAATGATGCCATTCTTGTATAAATGCATACATTTGGTAACGGCAAATTACCTGAATAGCTGTTCCGAATAGCTAATAAACTTTTAAGCAGTGTTATTGGATCTTCCTTGTAATGTTCCTTACCTTCAAAGTAGTTCCCGTGGTACACCACGCTCTTCTCCCTGCGCCTCCCACCCCCATCCCCCACTGTTGGAAGCATTCCGGGAAAGGGTCATTCGGAATTGAGTTAGTTTGACTGTCATTGCTGCTATAATGTCCTCTTCTCTTGATAAAAATCGCCTTGCTTACAATTTCACATTCGAGTAAGAACCAAAATTCGCAGGGTGCCTCTTGAGGCATATGAGTCCAAAGAGTCTATTTGGCAAGAATTTCACCAACACCCATTTCATACCCGAATAATCGGTCACAATGAAATGTGCCGAAAAAGTGCTGATTCCTTACCCGCATTGTCACACTACTATCCCGCATCATCACACACTTCCCTTTGGCAATTAACTCATCATTTCGGCATGTTGATTCCCGGCTGAAGGTCTATATCGATTTGCGGCCAAATGTAAACAGTTTGCACAACTCATTAATGTCTATGTGGTGACCATAGACATGACATCGTCACAAATAGCCGTATGAATATTTTGGTTTACATCTGATTGCCGCCCAGTTTCTGGCAAAATGTAATGCAGTAGCGCTACTACAGTCGTTCTATCACTGCCTATGTATTGAGAAAGGCGAAGCGAGCACTACACAGTGCCTGACACAACTGCTGCATGCGAGAAACTGACGCCATCGATAGACGGAAAAGTATCGCACAGGCGTGTTTAATATCTCACTTTTATTTTTATTTTTATTATTTCTGCATATATTTCGGACAGAAAGGTAATAGAGGTAATATAAATATATTTAAAAGTATTTAAAAGTAATGCATGAAATTTTATATTATTTGCTAGCTGGTATGCGACGCGATGCTGCCGCAGATAAAATAATTGTGCAAATAACGTTTGAAATTTGAAAGTGTCCCTTTCTCTGTCCATTTCCTCCTCCCCCTACCTGTGTTCATCTCCTTTCACCTGTCTGTCACCACCTCCCCTCTCTCATTCTCTCCCTCTTCCCTCTGTTCGTCTCCTTCCTCCCCTTTCTGTCTCCTCCTCCACCTACGCCTCTCCGTCCTATATATATGAAAACATATAAATATGCGCAAAGTTTCATGGTGACTGGTCAAACGGTGTCGCAAGGTACCCGCCGCCATGTCAAATTCACTGGCTTCCAGATTATACAAATCTCCTTTATGAAAATACACATTTTCGTGTTGTCATGGTGACCAATCAATTTGGATGTTTGTTATAATGTACCCTCAGCCATACACCAACAAAGGCTTACGAAATGTAGCCCATGTATTAATTCAGGGTATAAGCTACCTGTATTGCAAATTTAATTCATATCCGCTCAGCCATTTCAACCCGAAGGCGTAAGAAACTAAATAACAAGTAGTAAAACATCCTCCGTCTGGGGGACTGATGACCTCCGTAGTTTAGCGCCCTTAAAACATTCAAACAACAACACCCTCCGCCATGCACCATAAGCACTTAATTTTAGTATGCCTATAACCCTCGCGCGAGTGCTAACAATGAGTTGACAAACTTTTATCGCAATCGGATGTACGACATGGCCGTGCATAAAATACGAACAAACATTCATTTTTATATATTAGATTAATGTATTTATTTTCAAATTCGCATTAAAACCATACGTTAGTAACAACAAATTTCTTCTGCTGGTGGTTTTCACCCCAAAGATTCGGTACCCTTATTTAAATATCTAAATGGAGTTCAAATGTTCGAATGTCTGTAAATCTATCGGACCAAACTGCGTGGTCATCAGTCCGTAGCTTACAAACTACTTAAACCTAGGTAAACTAACCTAAGAACAAACACACACACACCCATGTCCCAGGGAGGACTCGAACCTCCACGGCGAGCAACCGCGCGCTCCGCAGCGAGACGCTTTAGACCGCTCGGCTATTCCACCGCGGCAAATATCTAAATGAAGTATGCTTTCCACTGAAGGATTTTTTAAAATTTGTTTAATCACGTTAATTAATTGAACTGACTGAATATACGTAAAGCATTATCCGTCATACACCATCCAAAAATTTATGTTACAGTACCTTAATCTTGTTTTGAAGATCAAGTGTCCAAAATGCCATGACGATTTTAGTATGAATAAAGTGTCCTTATTCGCATGTCGCTTGACGCCACAGATTTTCAACCATCTAATTGTTTTTGATGTCATATCTAAATGTTGAAATGTTTGTTAAGCTTAAGGGACTTAACTGCGAGGTCATCAGTCCCTAAACTTACAAACTACTTATGAACTACATACAACTAAGGACGGCGCAAATATCCATGCCCGAGGGGGGATTCGAACCCCCGACCGTAGCGGCCGTGCAGACCGTGACTGAAGCCCCTCGGTCCCCTCGGCCACCGCGGCCGGCATGTTATATCTCCTGAAGTATATATCGTAAGCATTTTTTACCCCTATGTCAACTGTTACGTCATGGAAGGTATGTTAAATTTTTAACATGACATTTACTTTTTGTTAAGATATTTTTATTATTTAGTGCTGTGATGTGTGTTATTGAACCTTCATTATTTTCGTATTTAATTGTAAATTCTCTCAGTTCTGATTATTTTAGATTACTTTTTACAATATTTTTCTTTGTACGAAAGTATTTTCCTGATTTTTATTCATACGTAAATGACATATCTACCGGAAAGCGTTCTCGGAACCTCGTTTAGATGACGTGCAGCTAAGGAATATGACGCTAGATTCATATGAAGACAATATCCCTATAATTGTGTACCAGTTTCAGAGTCAAAAGTACCTAAAGAGTTTTCAATCAAAAGTAACTCTACATTAAATTTTTAAGGTCGCTTACTTGAAATATTTTTTACATACCGGTACATAATAGCCGAGGTAGTGCATAGTGCAGCCATCTAGCGGCGTCCTGTTACGCTGGTTCAGGCCACTAGCCGTCAATATATATGTTTACTAGTCGCCCCGGCAATGCTTTGCTATTGCTAATATCTATGTACTCTTGTTTGATACGTCAAATGAGCAAAATTTTATCGCAATGGTCTGAATGATATTGATATCCCAAGGAAAAGAGCTCTTTCAGTTTTCCACAAATTTTCCTATTTTCTGGTCAACTATTCCAAACTTTTACTTCAGTCAAACCAGCCTCTCGCTTTGAACGTCGAATATACAAAACTTAATTATATACATAATGGATGTGAGGTCACGGTTGTATACTTAATTATTTTGTCAAGTAGGCTCAACCACATAGATCGTGTATAAAACACTAAAGTATGACGCGTTTCAAGGGTCAAGCCCTCATCGTCAGATAAAATATACAAGAATCTTAAAATACTAGATAATAATAATCTATAACGTAATAAAAGAAAACGTGGTTACTTCCCTTCTAACCGTGTCTCCGCAGAAAGTTCCTCGGCATACTATGCTTCTTCTACTTTGAATCTTGACGGTTACAAGAGAAGTAACCACGTTTTGTTTTATTACGTTTTAGATTTTTATTATCTCTTGTTTTAAGATTCTCGTATATTTTATTTGATGATGAGGGCTTGACCCTTGAAACGCGTCATAGTTTAGTGTTTTACACACTATCTATGTGGTTGAGCCTACTTGACAAAATAATGAATGTGCAAAATTATCTCGCAATCGGATGAATGTTACTGATATTTCATAGAATAACTTTTTCTATTTTTTCTGAATTTTCAAGTTTACCGGGAAACTTTTCCAAATTTTTATTTCATGAGAATGTTACTCTTGCTTTGACAGTCACAAATACAAAATTCTATCGCAGTCAGACGAATGATAATGATATTGCATTGAAAAAAGCTTTTACCGTTTCTCGCGAATTTTCAAATTTTCCGGGTAACTTTCCCAGATTTTTAGTTCATAAAAACGTTCAACGTTTTAAGATTCTCGTATATTTTATTTGATGATGAGGGCTTGACCCTTGAAACGCGTCATACTTTAGTGTTTTACACACTATCTATGTGGTTGAGCCTACTTGACAAAATAATGAATGTGCAAAATTATCTCGCAATCGGATGAATGTTACTGATATTTCATAGAATAACTCTTTCTATTTTTCTGAATTTTCAAGTTTACCGGGAAACTTTTCCAAATTTTTATTTCATGAGAATGTTACTCTTGCTTTGACAGTCACAAATACAAAAATCTATCGCAGTCAGACGAATGATAATGATATTGCATTGAAAAAAGCTTTTACCGTTTCTCGCGAATTTTCAAATTTTCCGGGTAACTTTCCCAGATTTTTAGTTCATAAAAACGTTCATCTTTCCTTGAACGTCAAATGATCAAAATTTTATAGCAATCGAATGAACGGTTCTCAACTTATAGTATTGAGCACATTTAAAAACATAATAAGAAAGATTGTTGGTTCGAATTTTGCGACTTTCCTTTTTAACTGTCCCTATTTCTTTTTTTTTACTGAATTCTTTTCCAGAACATAATGAACAGAACAAAAAAAATTAATCATAGAAAAAATCGCTTTCTGTTTTTCCTAAAATTTTCATACTTTCCGGGCGACTGTTCAAATTTTTATTTGATGCGAACCTTCCTTTTACTTTCAACATGAAATGCACAAAATTGTATCGTGATTGGACGAAGGATATTGATAGCTCACTGGAAATAGCTCTTCAGTTTTTCCCGATTTTCCTCTTTTCCGGACAACTTTTCCATATTTTATCAACGTTTAATCATTTCCTGGATTTAAACCGAAATTTCAAGACTAAAATTAGCCAAATCGGTTCACCCCCTCTTTCACACTCTCTTCTCCCTACCCCATGCACTTTTTTTAATTATTTTTTATTTTAACCTACGACCATTTGAGCAGTGAAAAGTGATGTGGTGTTCGTGATTTCGGTGTTTTTCAGTGTCTGCTACCGCCGTTACACGGTACAACCAGTGTTGCTTGTGGTATGTTACTCAGTTTTTTTTTTTTTTTTTTTTTTTTTTTTTCCTCCAACGTTTCAGTGTTGGTTTTAAAATCAGTATTTTTAGCCACCGTGGTGCCGTTTTAACTATGTATGAATTTTGCACCATTTTAACTCATTTTTTGCCCATGTCTCTATTGTATGTTTGCTACCTCCGTTTTTTGGCCCACTTTAGGTTACGGTAGTAACACTAAAAGTCGGCCTTTGCGATCGTCTCTTGACAGCTCGAAATCTAAATGAAAATAACGGCCTAACTATACATCTGACACAAAAATTGAATACCCCAATTTCTAGAGGAGAAAAGTCTCTACAACTTTGTTCTGTTATGTTTTTTTCATATCTCGTAGCGTTTCAAAGATATTTGCAAAAATAACGGCGATTTTAGGATGTCGGTCTGTGTCCGTCTGTCTGCCTGTCCATAACGTGTTCCCTGTTTTAAGACGAACCGTTCAACCGATCAGCACCAAATTTTACAGACATGATTGTAGGCCGCCAAAGACCGGAAACTCCCTTTTTCAAATTTTTCGGACAAAAAATACGGTAGTAAAATCAAAAAGTGCCGTTTGTAATATAATTGTTATTGCAAACGTACCGTTCATCGGACACGAAAATTGAATAACCTAATTGGTAGAGGAGAAAATTCTCTACAACTTAGGTCCCTTATGATTTTTTTTTCATATCTTGTATCGTTTGAGACATATTTGCAAAAATAACGGATATTTGACACCCTCCATTGAATTAACGAAAACCAGTCGTTCGGAGATGTCACGTGACATTCCTCGCGTATTTGATGATTTCCTTATTGTAATTTACACGTTGTCATTTCAAAGCAATGGCACACTGAGGAATTAACAAAAACACATCGCTCTTCGTACGATAAATGATAATCTAATGTCTACAAATGCCATATTAACATCAGTTAACAACGGCCATGAATAGTATGAGATTAAAGGACTTGTGCTTCGATTTATAGCCGTAGCGTAGTGGGCAAGGTGCTGGACTGTGACGCGAGAGGTCGGTAGTTCGGAATCCAGCAGTACCTAATTTTTTTTCTAAAAGGGTTTCAGACACTTATTAATTAATTTATTATTATTTAGATTATTATTTTGGTCCAAAATGTTTGCAAAAACTTATAACACTACAAATAAAAAGTGGGCCGTAAAACAAGTCTGTGCGGTTTTTTAACACCTTACTAGCTGATAAACCCGATATCTACCGGGTATTTATATGAATTTTTCCAGTTTTACATTAGAAACGAAAGTAAAGGTACGATAAAGGTTTCACCTTCATGTATTCATAAAAACAGCTCAGAAATTATGAAACATTAAAACAATGAAATATGCATGATGTACAAAATTGTAAGTGCAGTATCCAATGAAATGAAAATAGTAATAAAATACAAAAGCTGTGTAACATGAATTTAATTCA
This sequence comes from Locusta migratoria, assembly GCA_026315105.1. Classification (NCBI taxonomy): domain Eukaryota; kingdom Metazoa; phylum Arthropoda; class Insecta; order Orthoptera; family Acrididae; genus Locusta; species Locusta migratoria. Next base: position 399,706,985 of record CM048746.1, read on the forward strand.
AAACTTTTCTACGAAGAATGTTTAATCCATCTGGTTTTTCTGTTTCTGTCCGTCGTTCAGTTTTCATGCAGATCAGTACTTACGACATGAAATATCAGTGACTATGTGTGCTACAATAATATAATTTATAAGATTTGTAGAAAGCAATATTAGGAAACAGTCTGCGATGAATAAATAGTGGATGAATGAAGGCTCGTAAATCACGCGTCGCTTGATGGGAAACTTGTTGTGACTCACTGTTTACGTCATATACGAGGCGCGTCTAGAAAGTAAGATCCGTTTGGTAATAAAATGAAATTGTACACAGTTACAGAAGAAATTTTTATTACACAAAATTCTACAACTGTTAACCCACTTTTCCACATAACTGCCGAAATTTTGTAGGCACTTGTCATAGCGTGCATGCATCCTTCACAGAAGGTTGCCGCCTGTGTATTCAACCATGTGGAAAGAGCTCTTTATCATCGTTGAAGGGTTGACCACCAAGGACAGATTTTAGGAGTAAGAAGAGATGAAAGTCGCTAGGAGACAGGTCCGAGCTGTATGGAGGATGATCAAACAGGTCCCATTTAAAATTTCCGTAAGAATTGTTTGGTCACATTCGGTGTGTGAGGTCAGGCATTATCGTGAAAAAAAAAATATCTTCTGACAGTAATCCTCTTCTTACACCTAAGATCTGTCCTTGGTGGACAACATTTCAACGATTCTGACGAGCTGAAAGAACATGTTACCACATGGTTGAATACACTGGCGGCAACATTCTATGAAAAAGGCACACAAAACCTTGTGCCAAGCTATTTCAATTCCCTACAAAATTTCGAAAGCTATGTAGAAAAGTAGTTTAACAGTTGTAGATTTTGCTACAATAAATATTTTTTTCTGCATCTGTACCCGTTCGTTTTATATAACCAAACGGAACTTACTTTCTGGACGCGCCTCGTATCTTGAGCTTTGTGTCGTAGGTAGTTTTTAACTCCACAGCAATTGTTGTCTGATAGTAAGCAATATGTTTACCAAGTTTAAGTGAAACCGGTTCCATCTTTTATGGGGAGATGTGGGAAATATAGCCCATGATGTAGCAGTTATTCTGAATTTTCATTGTTTATGACGCCATATCCCCTAAAATATGTGTCGTGCTATCATGTAAATTGTAGGTACATTTAGTGGTATATGAACCTAATATCTGCGGAATATGTCGTGAATGGTGTTAGTAGTAAAGACGTAATATATCGAAACCTCGTTCGTGATGATGAGGTTTTCATGAACCAAATTGTTTACGACGTCATATCTCATGAACTATATGTCGAACTGTGATATAGTACCGAATGAACATTGAACGGTATGTAAGTGCACTGTCTGTCATTTGTCACAAGAATACAGTGTAGAAGTGATAACATGTAACGTCCTGCCAAATGCCATAGATATACATCATGAACATCGAAAAAGTAGTAGGCGACAAACTGTTCTCCATTCATCATTTTGTTGGGGTTGTCAATGAGAAAACTTTCGTAAAGATTTGAAATTATGTTGAAAGTTTATTGTAAAGCGCTAAGTGCTCTCATTGTCAAATAGTTGACCAATAAAATCACGCTACTACGCGCCGCAAGATGGGGCAGTTTTCATTGTTTATAGACTGTGATATCGTATGAACTATGTATCGTAGGTGTTGTTTCCAACCATATGAAGTGATTCCTGACCTTAAAGAATATTTTTAGCAAATTTGGTTGATGTCTGTGCATTATTTTAGGAGCGGATGTAGAATATTATCACATGATGCGGCCATTTTTCACGTCTGTCATTAAGACGTCATATCTCGTTACAGATATGTCGTAGGTGGTTGATACTGCGACAGCGATTGTTGGTGGATTGTAAGGAACATGTGTACCATGTGTGGTTGAAATCGGTCCTGTAATTTTGCAGGAGGTGTTGACCATACATACCCACATACCAACATACACATATACAGCCTATTTTATAAGATGTGTAGATGCATATTGTTTGTTTCTTCTCGCCTATTTGTACTTTCGCTCGGCTGTAAGAATGGCGCCGAGTACGCTGCCAGCCTGCCCCTCGGGGGCGTAAAATACAAAAAAGGAAAAAAATCGTTTTGTGAAATTAAATGTCGAGCTGTCAAAAGAGTATTACATGTGGCCTCACTTTTAGTGTTACTTACCTGAAGTGGGCAAATTCGCTCATGAGCACGAAGGTTCAAGGTCGACACGCTCCACCATGTTAATCTATCAGGTACTAGCTGAAAACCCGGCGTTGCCCGGGTATTTATTTATTTGTTCCTGCCTTGAGTTAGTACTTCTCCTATGCATTGTATCTGTCCATTTCCTTTTTTCTGAAAACGTTATTACAAAATATATAAGAAACGAATGTCGCTCATAAAGCGGAACTGAAAAATATTACTATCAGATTGCAGAAGTCTATGCACTTACCGTTTATCAGGAAAGTAAGTAGTGTAGATCAAACCACACGTAAAAATGCATTCGTTTCGAACAATCCAATCACGAAATTCGACAATAATGATCGTAATAATATCACAGATCGAACACTTGATGCAAGGTACGAAAAGTCAAATCGATATTTTTAGAGAGATATATTAAAAGAAATTTCTTTTTTACACTTCATTCATTTATTCTTCTATTTCCTTATTGGTATGCTTATCCTTACAGAGAAAGAGTAAAAGACATTGTAGCACGCATTGACCAAAGATATGGATTGTGGCATCACGTATCGCTGCATGTAACCTCCTTGCTATAGAATCGCAAACGTCATCGATGACCTTCAGTCCGAATTTTTTTCTAATTTGACGACTTTCAAGCAGCATATCTTCCACCCCCTTATAGCTATCGGCATGTAACTGCTATGGTGTACAACGGGAGACTTCGGAAAACAATTACACAGACCATTCGTTTGCGTTGTAGTTTTCGATGCAGAGCGAAATATTAACACACACACGTAGATTTTATATACACCGATAACTTTCCATCCCAATAGACTCCACCCTTTTATCGTTATCAACCCTCAAGAAACAATGCAACCAATAAAACCATTATCAAAGAGTAAATATACTTTTCAAAGAGTAATTATTGTTCCGCATTTCGCGTTATATTCTTCAAATTACTAAATATCCATCATATCGCTATAAAACTTTACCTAAAACGTTCCTGAGGTATAAATTAGTAACTGTACAAATATTTAAGTCTCTTCGTCTCGTATTTCGGACGTGAAAAGCGTACACCGAACAGATATATATATATCTAAAACGTTCCTGAGGTATAAATTAGTAACTGTACAAATATTTAAGTCTCTTCGTCTCGTATTTCGGACGTGAAAAGCGTACACCGAATATATATATATATATATATATATATATATATATATATATATATATAACCGTGTCTATAGCCTTCCCCGGGTAGACATTAGAACCTGTACAAATTTTTAGCTTTTTATGGCTTGTGGTTCAGACGTGATAAACGTACACCGAACAGATATTCACATTTATAGATATAGATTTGCATGGAAAGGTAATAGTGAATACTTTTTCTAACGATATCGTCCATCTCCAGCTAGCTGCCTGGCGCAACACGTTACCAGGCGCAAACGTTCGTATAGCTAGCAAGACGGTCTAACCGCCAGCGGCGAAATGCGGCGCTGAAGCTCAAGCAAACAGCCGAAACCCTGCCCAAACACATCAGTGAGCTCCAGATTGGTTTCGAGGATGTAATTACCACACTTCCCAAAATCTAGCCACTGCCAAGACCGTGTTTAGTTGGAGGACACACTGCAGAGCCTAAATAAATTAAACGACGACGAAGAACATCTTCTCACCCGGCTCTTCAAAAAGTTTAATCAGAAATGCTGTTGGAAGTTAATTAAAATTTCAGCGGTTAACGTCGTATATTCAAAGCTAAAGCAAACGAGGACTACTGCTTTTGCAGATAACTCATTAAGATCCTTTTTATGTTAGTCTGTGGCATGTAATACGTCTTCTTATGTGCTCTCTCCCATTGGTATTCATTTCAAAATTTATCCATTCGATATTCAGTTACGTCCGCAAAAAGCCCAGTTTTTTTCCGGAAATAATATCTACATTTATTAAGTTAGCTTCTTCAGTAATTGTTTGCCCGAGCAATATTGTAAGAGCAGAGTAAAATCATAAAAATTCATTTAGATTCGGGACGTAAAAAAAAGCACCGTTTCTCTCCTGAGATTCATAGTACCTTAATCTGTTGTTTCTATTATTAACAGTATAACTTGAAGAAAAATTTTTGGTATGATATATTTTTCTCGTAATCTCATCTGCTTCACTTCTTGTTGATCAAAAAAGCTTGAATGTAGCTTATTCATTTACAATTACATTAATTGCACACACGATTTTTGCTTCCTTTCAGTCGCGACATATTTTAATAATACTTCCCATGTTTCTAAGGCAGTCAGTTTCGAATAGAGTTAATAAGCTCTTTGAACTGTCTGTGTCTCCACTGGCGCATGTCCCACATTCTGGTAGTGTCAGTTCGATCGCTTCCAGTGATGATTATGGGTGATTTCTGAGATGTATTCTATAGATATGAGAAATTAATTTAAAAACTTGTGCAGTAGAGTTGGTGCTGTGCGACTTGGGGAAAATGTAAATTAGTCATATTAATAAAAGAAAATTATGCAGGTACGGTATTTCTTGGCATTATCCCTTTTCATATTCCTGGACTAATTTCGCGCATTGTGGTATCTCTACTAGACAAGGAGAAACATATTGCTTATATCTCGGTTAGGGCGAATTAACTAGTATTTTAAGTATATGTGTCTTTGCCAGAGGTAATATTTATACAATCATATATTAAAAATATTTATATTCATATATCCATTAGCCAAAGGTCCTTTTTACGGATATGTGCCGTTTTTTTTTTTTTTTTTTTTTTTTTTTTTTTTTTTTTTTTTTTTTTTTTTTGCGTACTGCTGAAACCTATTGAAGCACGGGCTCTTAATATGTCTCAACCTTCACTATGTAAGTTAACATATCTGTGTTTGTTGTAGATCGTTGTACAATATTATTCTTGTTAGTTTGGCATCTTGTCTTGATGCAGTTAGTTTTCTTTTGAAGGGTTCCTTTGGTATTCGGCTGTTTACCTATTCGCCTGTCTCTCTGACTGTTAAAAACCCTTTACCCCAGCGCCGTCCTGTATTTCCCCCGAATTTATTAAACAAATATCCCTCTATCCAGTTCAAGGATATCGATCAAGGTGGGAAGGGCATAATCAGGTATCACCATCAGTAAAACGTACGAACTTCATTACTACTAAGTGTTTACAATTGACTGAAATCAGTGACAAAATAAGTGACAAAGGACAACGAGAAATACTCCGAGAACAAAGACACTCAGCAAAGACAGAGGGAGATGGATGATGCAACTAATGAAGATTATCAAGATTTCTATAGTTACCAAAATAATATGATTACTTTGATACAGAAGAGTGCATAAGGACAGGAGCATGGTACATAGTTAAAATAATGGGTGCTTTATTTAAATACTGATATTTATCTTTTTTTCTGAGAAAACAATTCTGGCATGTCCACTATTACACACACGGCTCTAGCTATGTTATCACATTAAGTTTCACAAATTGAAAATCTTACAAAGATGCCTTCTGGCACACTGTGAGTAGCGGCACTAGAAATCTACGCTCACTTTCAACACAAAAAGCGTAAACACTTGTATAAGGGGCTATGCAATCACAAGGAGAACCACTAATAGTTGAAATTAGACTACGAATTGTTGTGGGCACTCAACTGCAGGCTCAGGTGGCGGTGCTTACCATTTCAGCCAGTGTTGCGCACAGGACGGCTTCAATTAGACAAAAATCCATGCAGATTACATTTCTGGTAAGGGAATTAATAGCGAAAAAAAGATCCGCATTTGCGGTTAGCACAGCAGACATTTCACACTGATAGGACGTTAGTCAGATACTCTTATTACACATCGCTCCATTGATTCCAATGCCAAACAAACAAGTGGTAGCATTAAATTCAGTGGTTAGCCTCTGCTCAACATCAAGTAAACAGAAGAAGTACCGACAATTCATTAAGAACGCTTCAATCTGGTGTATAAAACTCAGTTAATTCTAAATGAAGTTGAACAGATACTAAAAACTATCGTCAAACTCAAAGAGAAATACATTTTCGCCCTTAGAGAATACAGCCACATTAAAGTTACGAAGAGGCTCTAATAGCTTTAATAGTTATTTAGATTGAAAATAAAACGATAAACACTAGTAAATCTCTTGGTAACCTTGCTTCTCCCATGCGTGTAACACGATCCCACCATCTCAGTCTGTTCGCGCTAACTGCGTCATCTATGGTGTTCATTCCCAGTTTTTCTTTGATTTCCTCATTGTGAACACCCGCCTGTCATTGTTCCCACCATTCATTCTTGCTACTTTCATATCTGTAACCTCTACCTTATGAATAAGGTAACCTGTATTCACCCAACTTTCATTCCCATACAACAAAGTTGGTCGAAAGATAGAGCGGCGCAGTGATAACTTAGTCTTGGTACTTACTTCCTTCTTGCAGAAGAGAGTAGATCTTCGCTGAACACTCGCTGCATTAGCTTTGCTGCACCTCGAGTTCAGTTCTGTCACTATGTTGCCAAAAAATGTTCAAATGTTTGTTAAGCTTAAGGGACTTAACTACGGGGTCATCAGTCCCTAAACTTACAAACTACTTATGAACTACCTACAACTAAGGACGGCACAAATATCCATGGCCGAGGGGGAATTCGAACCCCCGACCGTAGTGGCCGTGCAGACCATGACTGAAGCGCCTCAGTCCCCTCGGCCACCGCAGCCGGCCTATGTTGCCATCCTATGAGAAAATACATCACAGGTACTTGAAACTGTCTACCTGTTCTAACTTTGTTCCTCCTATTTGGCACTCAATCTGTTTAAATCTCTTTCCCACAGACATTACTGTCGTTTTGGAGATGCTGATCTTCACATCATAATCCTTGCAACTCTAATTGAGCTCTAAAATATTAGTTTGCAACCTTTCAGTCGAATCGGTCATTATAACTAAGTCATCCGCATATGCGAGACTGCTTATTTTGTTTTCACCTATTTTAATCCCGCCCTGCCAATCTACTGTTTTCAACATATGATCCATGAATAGTATGAATAACAGTGGTGACAGGTTACAGACTTGTCATACCCCTGAAACTACCCTGAACCATGAGCTTAATTCGCCATCTATTCTGCTGCGTGACAGCCTACGTAAGGCCGTTTAACTGCCTGCAGAAGTTTGCTTCCTATACCATTATCTTGTAGAACTGACAGTAGCTTCCTCCTAGGAACACGGTCTTAAGCCTTTCTAGTTCTATGAAACATAGATACAATTCCCTGTTTCACGCATAGCACTTTTCCATTACCTGCCGAAAGCTAAAGATCTGGTCCTGACAGCCACTAAGATGCCTAAACCCACACTGAATTTTATCTAACTTGTCCTCAATAAATACTCGCACTCTCCTTTCAACAATACCTGAGAATATTTTGCCTACAACGCTATTAAAGAGATACCTCGATAGTTGTTACAATCTTTACTATTTCCATGTTTGAAAATTGGCGTGATTGGCGCTTTCGTCTAGTCATACGAAACCTTTCCCGATTCCCACGACTTCTCAATTATCCTGTGTAACCATTTGAGACCTGATATTCCACTGTACATGACGAGTTCCGGCTTAATTTCATCCACCCCAGCCGCTTTATAGCACTGTAATCTGCTGACCATTTTCTTCACTTCCTCAAATGAGATCCTGTTTCCATCGTCGTTCCTATCCCATTCTACCTGAAAATCTGATCCATCATTGAACATTTCACCTACATTGAGCAATTCTTCAAAATATTCCCTCCTTCTGCTAATGGTTTCCACAGGATTGACTAGCCGCTTTCCTGACCTGTGCAAAACACTTGTTAATTCCTTCTTCCCTCCCTTTCCAAGATTGCTAATTACGCTCCAAAATGGTTTTCCCGCAGCTTGCCCCGGGGTTTCTAGCTAATTTCCAAGGTCTTCCCATGATTTCTGCATGGAGTCTGTAATTATCCGGTTGGCTTTGTTTCATTCTTCAACATAACTTTCTCTGTCTGCCTGATTTCTAGTATGGAGCCATTTTTGAAATGCCTTTTTCTTTTTACAGGCTGCCTTGACTGTGACATTCCACCAAGCTGTCTGCTTCTTCCTGCCTTTACACACTACTGTTCCAAGACTTTCTCTAGCCACTTCTAGTAGCGGGTCCCTATACCTTAACTATTACTTTTCCAGTGACTGTAAATCATTACATTCAACTATCTGGTACCTTTCCGAGTTCATTGTTATGTATTTGTGTCTAATTTTTTTGTCTTGAAGCTTCTCCACTCTTATCCTTCAACACATGGACTTGACTTTCTGCTCTTTTGGCCTCACAAAACCAATTTTACTGCAGATTATATAATGATCAGTATCATCAAAGAACCTCCTGATTGTAAAATAAACAGGCAGACATGAAAATGCACACACACTGAAAAAAGCTTGTAGTAAAGAAATACGACCAGCAAAAGTTTAATTTAATAGTTTTAGATAACTTCAAATTCTATCAAAAGTCATAGTGTCACCGAAAGTATTTTGTCGTCCCAAATCGGAAACAAACGTTCTTAAAATTATCAATTAAACGTTGGAATCGTTCTGTACATTTGAAATAATGTCAGTATCTTTAGTGGAATACATTAAAAAATTTCTCTAGTGTTAAATATTTTATACGGTGCCTTTATGGGCAATATTTAAAACTAACATGTATTGTGTTATATTGCTGAAAAACCCAACCGACTAAATACTTTTAACCAATAGGTTTTTAACGTATGAAACGAAATGCCCTAGTAATATGTAAAGTATAGAGGACAAGCGACAAAAAATGACAACTTTGGAAAAGTGTTTTACACAACATATTTATTTATTCCTAACAGTGATTATAGACATTAGGCATAGCTTTACACACACATTATATATAAGGAAATAATCATTGTATATACAAATAAAAAGTTTCTTTCTGGTATTTATGAGGGTATGTTAAGGATGTTAAAAAATTAACTTAATCATCTGTTCACAATTTGGGGTAATATTACACAAGTATGGCCCAGTAAATTTACGAAAACAAAATGCTTACACAAAAATTTTGATGGGCAGGGCTGTATCATGAAACAAACTACTTTCTTCTAGTGCTGAAATTATGGTGTAAAATGCATACCGCGTCTGAATATTAACTCTTATATAATTCTTTATGAACTGATTACAAACGGAAGTACCCGTGAAACTGTCTGCAGACGTATTAATATGTTGTAAACGGTGATTGCTTTTATTGTTTCTACTTTGGTAAGATTTTGTGTTATACAATGAAAGAGGGAATAATGGTTGATTAATACAAATGTTAGAGCCCGTGTATTAGTGTGTATTTGTAAAATTCGTTTAAACGGGTGATTACTCGAAAATGCGGAATGTTGGCATTAGCATTTTCTAGTTTACGATACATCATAATAAATTGAAAACACATGAGCCAATATAATTGTTCATAGTTACACTGTATGCAATACACTACAATAAATATGAATCTATGGATCTCCATGTGTAATGTACAAATCTTTGGTGATAGTAAACAGTCGAGATTAGCCTGATAATAAATAAATAAATATGAAAATAAAAACGAATATCCAACCATACGTCGAACGCTTAGTTGTTAGTATGATATATTTGTAACATCACCCTGTATATCACTTGTGATGATTTCTTTCCTTGTGGTGAAACGGAAACGACAGTTGTTCACTTTTTGTTAATGCTAGCTATTTATGAGAACAAAATTTATCTTTATATTTCCGGGCTTTAATTAACTACTCATACATAGCATTCAAATTCTACCACACACACACACACACACACACACACAATTTACAACCCGCGGCGGAGTGGCCGAGCGCATTGAGGTGTTAGTATCCGACGCGCGAGGCCTTTCCCCGTCGGGAGTTCGAATTCTCCCTCGGGCATGGAAGTTTGTGTTGTCTTTAGTATAAGGTAATTTATAAGTAGTTTAGGGATTGATGACCCCGCAGTTAAGTCCCATAAGTTTGACAAACCTTTGAACATTTTTGAATTTACAAGGTGTATTTAAAAATATGTTGCATGCAGGAAAGCTAGGGTCATCGTATTGATGGTGTGTCCACCAAAGAACACGAGACATGTGTAGAAAGCTGCAGTACTAATCATTTCGAAAATATCTTTGAATGTGGAACTCTAGACGTTGATACATACCGGTGACAGGCACTTAGCCTTCTACTATGTTCACCAGAGGTGAACGCCAGTTGTTTCTTATCACACCCCAAATGGCTTGGGTGGGGCCAGGTCTAGGCCCTTTACGCAAACAATCATCACAGCCTTAGAATTTGCTTTCATCTCTGAAGATCACAGCTTACCATTTGAATTTAACAACTGACGGCGACAGTCAAGCCGTGCACGTCGATAATGTGTAGTGAGTGAAAACCAGGCAAGGGGGTTGCGAGGCCGTAGTCCACTGCTAGTAAACGGTTGGCAAACAGTTGGCGTGTTGACACGTCGCCTAATAAACTCTTTACTCACACGAAGAGATGGGTACTGTCGACTAGGGTTCTCAAACTGATTCCGTATTTCTTGATTTCCAGTAGGCTTTTGTCACCGTACCTCACAAACGGCTTTTAATCAAATTACGTGGTTATGGTATATCTCCCTAAATTTGCGACTGGATAGAGGATTTCCTGTCAGAGAGTAGTTCGTAGTAATCGATGGTAAGGCATCAACTAAACCAGACGTGATATCGAGAGTTCCAAAGGGTAGTGTTATTGGTCCTTTGCTGTTCCTTATTTTAAGTAGCCCTCTTATATTGTTTGCAGATGACGCCGTCATTTACCGTCTAGTAAAATCAGCTGAAGATCAAAACCAACTGCAGAACGATATGAATAAGATATCACTATGGTGCAAAAATTGGCAGAAGTACGAAGTTGTCCACACGAATACGAAAGGAAATCCGTTGAAATTCTTTTTACAAGATAAATCAATCAAAAGTGAAGGCCGTAAACTTCATAAAATGCGTAGGAATTACTTCAGACTTAAATTTGAAAGAACACGTAGATAATGTCGTGGGAAAGGCGAACCAGAGACTGCGTTTAATTGGCAAAAGATGCAACAGAACTAATAAATAAACAGCATAAGTTACGCTTGTCCGTTTTTTTTTTTTTTTTTTTTTTTTTTTTTTTTTTTTTTTTTTTTTTTTTTTTTTCCTATTGCTGCCCAGTGTGGGATCCTTATCAGGTGGGTTTGACGGAGAGCATCGAAAGAGTCCAAAGAAGGCAGCTCGTTTCGTATTGTCCCGATGCAGGGGAGACAGCGTTACGGAAATGATACAGGATCTGGGATGGGAATCATTACAGCAACAGCGCTTATCGCCAACATTCTCCTCCGAATGCGAAAATATATTGTTGACTCCCATTTACATAGGTAGAAATGATCATCTATGGGACTTAACTACGGGGTCATCAGTCCCTAAACTTACAAACTACTTATAAACTACTTACAACTAAGGACGGCACAAATATCCATGCCCGAGGGGGGATTCGAACCCCCGAACTTAGTGGCCGTGCAGAGCGTGACTGGAGCGCCTCAGTCTCCTCGGCCACCGCGGCCGGCGAGATTCAGGTGTTCTTTCTTCCCGCGTGCTATTCGAGAATGGAATGGAAGATAAAATATTATTACTGCGGTTCGATGAACCCTCTGCCAGGCACTTAAATATGATTTGCAGAGTATCCCATGTAGATGTATTCTCTACCCTAGGTAGCTGTATGATCTCCCGCGGTGGGCCTTAGAATATATTGGTGAACATAAATATGCTTCGTCTAGTGGTGTAATGTTGTTCAAGTGACACTGAAACCAGCTGCACAGCTGATATAGCACGTCCAAAATGTGTGACAATTCTCCGAAATGACTATCCCCTCCCACTCACCACAATTTGAGCTAATTTGGCTGTAGGAAGCACGAATGCGTTTCTGTAAAATGGCACCTGTTTGCTTCACTGTTTGATATCACACGGGCCTTATGACATTAAACATTCCCTGATAAATTTATGTCACTGTGTTGTTTGTCAGGGAATGAAATTAATTGGTTTATCAGTACAAACTCTATGTCATCGTAAGTATCCGGATACCCACTAAAGTCTACGTTTTTCATAATGAGATTATTGTGTTGCTACCCACTGCCAGGTACCCTTTATCGGCGACCTCAGTTCTCATTAGACATCATGAGATAGCGGAATGGGACCCTCTGAGGAACTTACGGACTTCGAACGTAGTCAGGTGACTTCACTTAGGTTAGAAGTCTGCACGAGAGATTTCGGCACTCTTAAACGTCCCTAGGTCCACTCTGAATGTGATAGTGAAGTGGAAACGTGATGGGACAGGCATAGCACGAGAGCGTACAGTCCCACCTCGTCTGTTCACTGACAGAGAAGGCCGACAGGTGAAGAGGGTCGTATAGTGTAATAGTCAGACAACTATCCATCCATCACAAAGGAATTTACAACAGGCCAGTTAGACGGGAGGTGAGAAAACTTGAATTTCATGGTCGAACGGCTACGCATAAGAGACACATCATGCAGGCCAATGTCAAACGACGCCTCGCTTGGTGTAAGGAGAGTAAACATTGGACGATTGAGCAGTGAGAAAACGTTTTATGGACGGACGGTACACATGTGGTGATCCGATGGCTGTGTGTGGACATGGCGAATGCCCTGTGAACGTCAACTACCAGCATGAGTAGTGCCAACAGTACGGAAGCGGTGGTGTTACGGTGGGTATCGTGTATGAGCGTTGGAAGAATTTTCCGGGTAATCATGTACACAGAACCTTGAAAGGTATATTTATGTGGGTGTGTTGGAAATACGTACAGACAAAGGTAGGGGGGAGGGAAGAAGGACGGTATGCAAATGGTTTGTTCACTTGATATTAAAGTGTAGGCGTTGCTGACCCACCAGCGAACATTTAATTAACTTATTCTCTACTTTCCAAGTAATAAAACCCATCCAAAATATTGTGAAGTGGGTTACCTAATTTTAATGATTTGAGTAAAAGAAATTTGTTTTGACTCGTTTTATTCTCTGAAGTCAAATGAACGTCAGAGTTGAAAGCAAGATACACATACAACTGAACACAGTACAAAGTATACGAATTTACAAAACATAATAAACACTCCTACAGAAAGTGACTGGTAAGTCTAAGATAATTGTACTTGGTTCTAAACACATGGGAGCCGGCCACGGTGGCCGAGGGGATTGAGGCGCTCCAGTCGCGGTCTGCACGACCACTACGATCAGGGGTTTGAATCCTCTCTCGGACATGAATATTTGTGCCGTCCTTAGTATTAGCTAGTTCATAAGTAGTTTGTAAGATTAGGGACTGAAGACCCCGTAGTTAAGTCCCAAATCTATACCAACATTTGAAAGATTTGAAAACACTTGTGACAACCAACCTTTAACTGGAAACCTTGGCGTAATCGAGAGGAATATTCCGATACTAGATTTCTGTGAGTATATCTAACGTTTTCAACAGTCCGAAACGTGAATACCCCTTGAAACACTAGCAAATTCAAGCAATACTGCACCAAAATTGTGCTGTCTGGCGATGTGAGCAACACGACGGCTGAACGGCGGCTGTGTTCGTCGATAGCTGCAAGTCGCGGACCCGGAGATAATTAATCTTCGTATTCCAGAAGCGATATTTAACTAATATCAGCCAACTTCGACCCCTGCGGATCTCAATTCCTACGATCTTACTCCTTCGGCTATGTCGTGCTACTGCAGACAATTCACTTGTGAACTTACCAAGAGTCGACACTACTCTACACATTGAATACAACTAAAAGTTTCCTGGTTTCTTCCCATCATATCTCCCTGAGATCGTTTTAGAGGTATGGCACTTTGTCATTGAAAGCTTTCCCCACCGGTAACTCGGAGATGCTACGATGGTCTGTGATTACTGTTTCATTAACACCGCGGAAACGGTGTTGAAGAACGAAAATAAAGTCATCAGAAATGTAACAATTACGAGCTGCTGTCATTTATTCTAGGTGCCTAATCAAATTGAGAGCTGTTTTATTTTCACTCACTTTTTGGTCCACTTTAGGTTACGGTAGTAACACTAAAAGTGGGTGTTTGCAATCGTCTTTTGACAGCTCGAAATTTAAATGAAAATAACTGCTTAACTATTTATCTGACACCAAAATTGAATAACCGAATTTGTAGAGGAGAAAATTCTCTAGAACTTTGCTCTCTTACGTTTTTTTCTTTCTTTCTTTTTTTCATATCTCGTAGCGTTTCAAAGATATTTGCAAAAATAACGACGATTTTGGGATGTATGCCTGTCTGTCTGTCTGTCCGTCTGTCTGTCTGTCCGTAACGTGTTCCATGTTTTTAAGACGAACCGTTCAACCGATCAGCACCAAATATTACAGACATGATTGTAGGCTGCCAGAGAGCAGAACCTCCCTTTTCCAAATTTTTCGGGCAAAACATACGGTAGTAATACCAAAAAAGCCGTTTGTAATATTATTGTAATTGCAAACGAATCATTCATTCGACACGAAAATTGAATAACCTAATTGGTAGAGGAGGAAATTCTCTACAACTTAGCTCCCTTACGTTTTTTTTTTTTTTTTTTAAAATAACGGAGATTTGACACCCTCCATTAAATTAACGAAAACCAGCCGTTCGGAGATGTCACGTGACATTCCTCGCCCAGAACTATCTCTGGCATATGCTATCTTGCGTTGCGTATTTGATGATTTTCTTATTGTAACTTACACGTTCTCATTTCAAAGCAATGGCACGCTGAAGAATTAACAAAAGCACATCGTTCTTCGTAGGATAAACGATAATTTGGTGTTTACAAATGCCATATTAGCATCAGTTAACAACGGCCATCAGTAGTACGAGATTAAAGGACTCATCTTCTGATTGATTGCCGTAGCGTATTGGGCCAGGCGTTGGACTATGACACTGAAGGTAGGTGGTTCGGAACTCACCACTCCCAAAAAAAATTTTTTTTTTCCTAAAAGGATTTCAGACACTCTTATTAATTATTTTTTTATTATTTAGAATATTATTTTGGTGCAAAATGTTTGCAAAAACTTATAAAACTACAAATCTAAAGTAGGCCGAAAAAAACGTCAGTGCCATTTTTTATTTTTTTTTTATTTTTTTTTTCATAACCAAAACGAAAGTAATGTCTGTGGGAAAGAGATCAAAAAGATTGATTGCCAAATAGGAGGAACAAAGTTAGAACAGGTAGACAGTTTCAAGTACCTGGGATGTATTTTCTCACAGTATGGCAACATAGCGAAAGAACTGGAATCGAGGTGCAGCAAAGCTAATGCAGTGAGTGTTCATCTAAGATCTACTCTCTTCTGCAAGAAGGAAGTAAGTACCAAGACTAAGTTAGCAATGCAACGCTCTATCTTTCGACCAACTTTGTTGTATGGGAGTGAAAGTTGGGTGGATACAGATTACCTTATTCATAAGGTAGAGGTTACAGATATGAAAGTAGCAAGAATGATTGCAGGTACCAATAGATGGGAACAATGGCAGGAGGGTGTCCATAATGAGGAAATCAAAGAAAATCTGGGAATGAACACCATAGATGAAGCAGTTAGTGCGAACAGACTGAGATGGTGGGGTCATGTTACACGCAAGGTTACGTAAGATACTCATGAGCTCGTCAGAGGAGGGTAAGAGGAGTCAAGGTAGACCAAGAAGAAAATACATAGATTCGGTACAGAATGATTTTGAAGTAAAAGGCATAACACCAGACGAGGCATCAATGTTAGCATTGAATAGGGGATCATGGTGGAATTTTATTAGAGGTACTATGCTCCAGACTGAACGCTGATATGCATAATCAGTCTCAAATGATGATGATGATGATTTCTTAAGGGCGCCGGAAAGACAGCGCGTACAACTTTCCGGGGAGAAGAATTTCTGCTGGTGAGCTGCGTTGTCTACGTCGATTTAATGTGAGAAGGCGCCCACGCTGGACGGACGGAGGCTCTTAATGTGGGGAGTGGGCGTGTTGTGCGCGCGACACCTGGAATTATACGGCAGTCCCCCGGGTGACGCCGGTAGGCTCAGGCTAGCAGCAGGGGGCGCTGGAGTAGGCGCGCGCTGGCCGCTAAACACTTGAGCCCTGGGAGGGCGCGGTGTACGCCCCCACTGCTCGACGCCGGGTTTTAATTTGCTGTAATGCTCCGCGCCGCACAGCCACTGCCGCGCCGCCAGTCGTATTAACAGCGATTACATATTCATACGGGCCGCAAGTGCTGCAGCCCAGCGCGCGCGGCACTACCGCCAGGGACATGAATGTAACTGTGTATACGCAGGGGACGGACGAAATAATACTAAATCCTGATAACAGACAGGATACTGTTTTCATTTTTTTAAATTGTTGTTTCTAGCCGAGAGGTTTTGTGCCGTCATACAAACTGGAGAAAAAAATATCTTCCAGCCTCCTCTCTCTGTGCATCTTCTCCTCCCATATTTCCCCACCCTCGCCCCTCTCTTTGTCCATACGATCAAATATCCCCTCTCATTCTGTACATCTCCTTTCTCCCTCCTCGTTCCCTCTCCCTTCAACACTCTGCCGCTTCCTCTCCCCCTCCATTGTCTCCTTCCAACTCTTCCTCTCCCGACCCTCTTCCTCTCAAACTCCTTCTCTTCAACGCCCAGTAAACCTATCCACTTCCCTGTCCCCCTATCGACCCTCCACATCTCCTTACCTCTCTCTACTTCCTCTATCTACTTCGCCAACACTTTCTCTCTCTCTCCGAGCGAGGTGGCGCAGTGGTAACGCACTGGACTCGCATTCGGGAGGATGGTGGTTCAAATCCATCTCCGACCATCCAGATTTAGGTTTTCCGTGATTTCTCTAAATCGCTCGAGGCAAATGCCGGGGTGGTTCCTTTCAAAAGGGCACGGCCGATTTCCTTCCCCATCATTACCCAAAACTCCGAGCGTTAGTTCCGTCTCTAATGACCAAGCTGTCGACGGGACGTTAAACCCTAAAGCTTCTCTCTCTTTCCCTTTCTCTTTCTATCTCTATCCGTCTCTCTGAGCCCATCTTTTCCATTCCAGTCTCCCCCACCACCCTCTCCCATTGATAATCACGTTCTCCTTATTCATATCCTCCTCCTCATTCTCTACATCATACCCCTCCTCTATCTTCTCTCTCTGTCATAAATATTGTTGAGTTTTACGTTGAAAATCTTATACATATGAATCGTTTAATAGCTTGACTCTTCGTTGCACCGTTATACGTTCTGTGCCTTAATTACTTATTTTATATGTGTCACATATGAATTACATCAAATTTTATAATGAATAAACGTCATTACAGTGAAATCAAAGAAACTTACAAGCCAGGCATAATTAAAATAAAATCATTATCATCTTAAACAAAAAGGACAGCAATAAGAACGACATTAAATGTAAGTAAATTAAATGTATTAGCCATAAAATATTTATATATGCCAGCTGTATGTAACTGTTCTTATAAATTATCTTGTTTATATTACAGAAAACCCGATGATGGCAATATAAAGCCGAAATGAGCTCATAGTAAATAAATAAATAAAGCAATATAACAGCAGTGTGAAAGGTATAAACGTCATTTATAATTATGTCACTCAACGACATATTCCACACTGCGGACCCCAAAGTAAAGGGAAAAAAGAAAGATTTATCAGAAAAACCACCTTTATTAAAATGCAACAATGTGTAAAAATTTCAAAGCAATAATTCAAGTACTTTCTTAAATTAAGGTGGTGAAATAATGTTAATGTAGTAGATACGGATTCGGCGCACCAGTGGTTTTGAGAATATCTGCAGTTCTTTGGAGGACATAATAGTAAATTATCTGTTTAGTATGCTCCAGAAGTTATACATTTTTTAACAAACATCAACTTATTTCAACAGATGTTGGTGTAAATTCGGTCATAACACTCAGTGCTTAAACTCCCATAATCTTTGTATTGTAGCTCTGTACGTGGCCATATTATCATTTTGGAATATGAACTTCTTTAAATAAAATTTTTTCAGGACTTCAGCCCCGTCAGGTGGAGGCCTGAGAAGATGTTATTTATTCATATCGCCCCGAGACCATGCACTCATACAGGACATGATTTATTACCAATATATCGTAGTAATCAGTTTGCTGTCGAGAATAGTGAGATATTGATTCATAATTAGCTCACCCGTGAGGATAATGATATAAGCCCCCCTCCCCCAGATCGTACGTGACGAGCATGGAGCCCCGAGGAAATGGTCTTCCTTCCTTCTTTCTTCCCTAGACTGCTTTTCCTACCCTTCCTTCCTATCCTCACTTCTTTCCCTGCCACCGAGGGACTAAATAACTAGTTTGGTCCTCCTGCCCAAAACAACTATCCAACGTTATATACAACAATGTTGATGCCCACTATCATGAGAGAAATGCTGTATAATTCTTTCGGGATTTTCGATATATAAACCTGCTGTTTGTAGGAATCACTGAAATCGGTGATATATCAGACCATATCACATACTTCCAATGGTCAGGTGACCAGGTTTTAAGAAGGTTCCTTCACAGCTTTGCGGTGGCTTCCGTCATTAAAAGTTTAACAACGTAGCCCTTCCAGAATTCTATGCTTCAGTCGTACTATTAATATCGAAACAGTGTCGTCCTTAGCTAAGAACTAGCTTTTGACGTGGTAGTTGCATGTTATCTGGCCGCAGTTAGTATTAGTCGATAGGAGTTAACATCGAGTTCTGTCCACTATTTCTCTTTTCCCACAATTCTGTATTAGCTGGCGTGAACCTTAATACCTTGTCCAGTGAAACTATAAACAATGCTGCCGTCACCGATGCATCCAGTAACACTGTACCATTCATTGGCCTTTTCGAAAGTTTGAGAATTAAACATTTCACGGATCATTTGTGTTGACAGTTGAAGAAAAATGTGTATTATATAGTGAATGATGTTACACGTTACTTGTACACTGCGGCCGCGTCGCAGAAACAGAGGGTGTCATGTGTGGGTCACCTGTTTCGTTCAAATTTTGCATGGAAGTTCTATATTGAATATGAAGAGACATACGTCCCGGCTTTGTACTAGACACTCAGTAGTTTGTGAAAAAATCAACGTCAAAGTTGATTATGAAAAATCGCATTTTCAGTACAAAATATATACCAAAAGATCGTCTGAAGATGAGCTAATTTTAGTAAGATATGTGTTTTCATGCTCTAGCTCGAGTACTCGTAAACAAGAGCATCC
This sequence comes from Locusta migratoria, assembly GCA_026315105.1. Lineage (NCBI taxonomy): Eukaryota > Metazoa > Arthropoda > Insecta > Orthoptera > Acrididae > Locusta > Locusta migratoria. The sequence goes on from CM048746.1 coordinate 399,726,382, forward strand.
TTCGGAGCTCCGTCGCCGGTCAAGAAATCCGGAGCTTGCACTGTCAAACTGTGGATTCAGATTCGAGCTTCCATTATGGCAATTTTTTGTTACACTTTCTTGATGTATTTGATAATATTCTCAGATTTGTAATAATTTTTCTTGCCTTAATTTTAAGTGTGATTAAAATTCAATTTACTGTAAACGGTAAACTGCTACCCATATTGTTGCTGTGTCTACATGATCCCAATGGAAAATTCGGTCCACATGCCTTCGGGGGAAAAAAAAGTACAAATGTTTGTAAATCTATCGGACTTAACTGCGTGGTCATTAGTCCGTAGCTTACAAACTACTTAAACTAAGGTAAACTAACCTAAAGACAACACAAACACCAATGCCGAGGGGTGACTCGAACCCCCAACAGTGATCGCTGCTCGCACCGCAGCACGGCTAATCCGCAGCGGCCTGGGGAAAATATGAGGATCTCCAGGGAGAATTTGGCAGTGTTTCCGTCATGTGCTAAAAACCTAAAATGGTGACCTACGAATTGTATCAACTATTTTTTAATCTTGTTCCGAAACTTAACGTGCAGAAAAATAAATTTTGTTTGATACTAATTTCAAGGGGTTGCCAATCCAACGTGACTCGCTACGACAGGGCTCTTGTCCATGATGAAGCTCAACCGAATTACACTGTTAAAGTGATACCACCGAAATCAAGTTTTCTTGTGAACTTTGTGACGTTTACGTGTTTCGACATGTGAAGAATTTTATCGGAAGACTTGAAAATCAAGCCACACTATAGGAGAGCAGAGAATTCCATGATAGAGCAGATGATAATGAAATTCATGCCTTAGACCATAATCAATTGTCCGCGCCTGTCTTTCAAGATACTCTTTTGTACTCAGAATGAAACTTTCACTCTGCAGCGGAGTGTGCGCTGATATGAAACTTCCTGGCAGATTAAAATTGTGTGCCGGAACCGGGACTCGAACCTGGGACCTTTGCCTTTCGCGGGCAAGCGACACGAACGATGCCGCCTCACAACTTTACTTCCGCCAGAACCTCGCCTCCTACTTTCCAAACTTCACAGAAGCTCTCCTGCGAACCATGCAAGACTAGCACTCCTGGAAGGAAGGATATGGTGGAGACATGGCTTACCCACAGCCAGTAGTTACTCTTTTGTACTCTTGGTACGCTGATACACTAGTCTTCAACAATATAAATGAGGTATGTTTTCATGAACGATATATCGGACAGCATTGTTACGTAGCAAAATGTCGTGCATCAGGTGAGAATTATTTGGGGTTTGGTTGTTGAGTGTCACCCTACTGACTGTGAGAAAGCTGACGAATAGATGGCCAGTGATTGAAATTACATTAGAAGTGTTTGAGCCGGTGGGCGGCTGGCGCCAGTGAGTTCCGCCCTGATTTATCGCTGGTGGAGCATATCGTTGCTCTCGTATCATATCTCTGCCGCCGGTGGTCTTCCTTAGCGGCGGCAGAGGGCTGGTGGTGTTTGCTACGGTCGGGTGGCGGTCAGCGGCGTGTTGGGCCGATCGACGTGCTGGCTGGTTCCGTCGGTTGTTGTGCAGACAGACAGCATGGGAGCGGCATATTGATTACAGATCGCAGTTTCGTATTGACAGAGCTGACCGGGGTGGAACACAGGCTGTGCGTCTTCAACAACGCAAATGGATTTTCCCGCGCAGTGTGTGGAAGTGTGAGCACTATGTGTCCAACCTGCAGTCCTGCACCCACTCAAATTCCTTGCCCGGTAGCCGTGTCCGGCTTCCTGTTAACTGTCAGGCCGGCATTGTGAACCTTCAAAAATGTTCAAATGTTTGTACAACTTATGGGACTTAACTACGGGGTCATCAGTCCCTAAGCTTACAAACTACTTATGAACTAGCTAAGACTACAGACGGCACAAATATCCATGCCCGAGGGAGGATTCGAACGCCCGACCGTAGTAGCCGTGCTGACCGTGACTGAAGCGCCTCAGTCACCTCGGCCACCGCGGCCGGAGTGAACCTTATGTCTGTTAAACAGTGGTGTTACGCAAATGCCGTGATTCCATAGCTAATTCCATTTGTTGCTTGTAGTTATTTATTTTTAACTTTAACGACCGGTTTCGGGCGCTTGAGTGCCCGTCGTCTGGTCTCTATACAGACAAACAAGTGCATTGGTACAATAAGGCTATAGAACGTATGAAAGTCGATTACTTATATTGAAGACTGACTATGAACTTATCTTTATTACAATCTATTTAATTCGAAACTACGTCATATTTCTGTAATCGACTTTTATACGTTCTATAGCCTTATTGTATACCAATGCACTTGTCTGTATAGAGTCCAGAAGAAGGGCACCCAAGCGCCCGAAACCGATCGTTAAAGTTAAAAATAAATAACTACAAGCAACTGGTTGCTGCATTTCATTAATTTATAATCTGAACAGTTGCTGACATGGATAAAATACTTCAATTCCATTTGTGTTTATGCCGGTGAAATTTGATAACCGTTGACCACACATACTGTATCTGGAAGGTTTTGTTACGTAGTAACTGCTTAATTAGTTCATGTACGTATTGAAGTTGAGCAATTGCTGCCCACATATCTTGTTGTACTTGAAGGATATAGTGTTCGGTTAGTCTGCTATCTTACGTAGGCGACATCATTCTATAACTGACTCTAATTGTGTTTATGCCAGTGAAATTTGATAAATGTTTCCTACACGTACTGTATGTGGAAGGACTTTTTATGCTACAATGTTGTTACACGGCATCCGTGTGATTTAGTAACTGCTTAATTAATTTATGTACGTATTGAAATTGAGCAATTCTTGCCACATATCTTGTTATATTTGAAGGACATTGGATCCAGTTAGTCTGTTATTTTACGTGGGTGGCGTTATTCTGTAACTGAATTGATTTGACTTGACATCAATGATAACGATCAGTGCTTGTTATCGTACAGCTGAATTCGGGTGCACTGAACCGTGTGTGTTAGGCAGCATGTAGGGTATATTACTCTTATATCATTAGGAGTATCATGTTGACGGTGAACTAGAGGCTTTGAACCTTCATATACTGTGTGTGTTTGAATGTCTTAAGGCCGTGTTCAGAACGTTAGTGAAGTCATAGGTGTTATACTGGTGTTTTATGTTTATATGTAAGCTACCTAGCAGATTTCTGGCGCCTGTTGTGAACATGTTTCAGAACCACGCTGTATTTGGAGGGCGATTGGAGGAGGCATAAAGGGGAGGGCCGGCTAGACGTCGCATTCAGCTAAATCTCGATTGCCACCGGCCTCTGCAAATTCCGGCGCATGCGGTGCTTCAACAACGCCGTCCGGAGTGCAAGTTGAATAGTTAAATTCGAATACGTTGTACCGACCAACTAACTAGCCCCCCCCCTACCTCCACTTCCCGCTAGTCACCCTCCAGGTCTGCACATTTATTATTACCCGAGTTATATAGGCGTTAGATGCCTACTAACTGATTCTGATAGATTTGAAGCCCAAATTAAAGGGGCGATTGTTTGTGATATTTAATTATTGTCTTTAATGTGTGCAGGACTCTTAAGCCCGGCTTAAATGGATGACAATTTGTGTTCTTTCTGCTTACTTGTTGATTTTATTTAGGGTTCCTGCAGCCAGAATTAAAAGGGCGTGATTTTCTAATTCATATTGTGCCAAACCTTTTATCGTTTTTCTAAGTTAAAGATCAGAGGCCCGATTTAAAGGGGCATTTTAATTTGTGTTCTTTCTGCTTATTTGTTGATTTTATTTAGGGTTCCTACAGCCCGAATTAAGAGCGTAATTGTCATCGTTTGTTTATGTTAAACATCAAAGGCCTGATTTAAAGGGGCGTTTTACTTGCTTTGAATTGGAATTGGTTTGTGTAATGTAAACCATTCTTTTAATGAATTGTAAATAAAGGAACAACTATTGCAAGCATTGACTACCTACGTAATCCACCCTCCCCCACCCCCCGTTTTTGGAGTTAATGCCACTTCCACCGCCTAAGTGTTTTTTTTTTTAATTTTATTTATTTCTTATTTTTACTGTTTTTACTTAAAGAAACTGTAAACAGGTTTCTTTATTGTATTTTCATTCAGTATCATACACTTAACTGAGCATTAATTGGACTTCATGATGTTCTACTTCAAAATAAGGCAAGAAAATGTATTATACATATGAGAATATTATCAAATACATGGAAAAACAATCTAACATTGCCATGTTGGAGGTTCGAACCTGGATCCACGGTTTGATATTCCAAGCCCTGGGTTGCGCCACCGGCGACAGCGTCGGGGAAGCCGATAATGTTTACGAGTACTCAAGTTACAGCTTCAAAACACTAGAACGTCATTAACTTTTGAAAGCATGTATATTGCTAATCATTGCTGATCTTCACATGATCTCTCGATGTATAACATTGAAATGCGATTTTCCATCAACTTTAACCTTGTTCTTTTTCAAAAATAGTGTATAACAGCCGGCCGCGGTGGCCGAGGGGACTGAGGCGCTCCAGTCACGGTCTGCACGGCCACTACGGTCGGGGGTTTGAATCCCCACTCGGGCATGGATATTTGTGCCGTCCTTAGTGTTAGCTGGTTAATAAGTAGTTTGTAAGTTTAGGGACTGATGACCCCGTAGTTGAGTCCCATAAGCTATACAAACATTTGAACATTTAGTGTCTAACAAAAGCTGAAAGTCTTGGCTCTTGATATTCAATGCAGAACGTCAATGCAAAATTCAGTCGAAATCAGTGACCCACAATGAGACTGTGGCCGTGGTGGAGTAGCCGAGCGGTCTAAGGCGCCTAGCTGCGGAACGCGCGGTTGCTCGCCGTCAGAGGTTCGAGTCCTCCCTGGGGCATGGGTGTGTGTGTTTGTGTTGTCCTTAGGTTAGTTTACATTAGTTTAAGTATTTTGTAAGTTACGGACTGATGTCCACGCAGTTTGGTCCGATAGATTTACAAACATTTAAACATTTTGAACTTGTCAGTGGGTCCTACGTGCTACAAGATGTATGGGTATGCTTCCTGTTCATAATATTTTATTTTTTTGTTATCATTCTGTTCTATAAACTGATATAACAGCTATTAGTTAATTTGTATAAAAATATCAGTTAACGTCGCAGGAAACAATCTTCATTTCGACGTATGTCACGCTCATCCACACAATTTATGGCCCGTATGGGAGGTGCTGTGGCCACTTGGCTAAGCAAATGTTTGTAGGAAACATTTTTGAACCTAATTTTTTTGACGCCCTGATGATTTATTGTATTTGCTCCTTCGATCTACACATAGCGCTTTTGACTAATAATCATAATCTGTCAGATTCCATCACAACTAACACTTAAATTTCGATTTAAAGTCATCACTAACAGTGATGTAAGACCTTTGCAATGAGTCATTTGCTGATTGGCCGTGTAAACACGGGTGGAGAAACACCTATAATTTAACGGCCCTTATATTGATATAATGCCCCTAAAAGGAAAAGAAGTAAATGTGTTCTCCGGCATGAGATGCAGTCGGTGATGGATGATGCTGCACTGAGGCATGCAGTCTGATACTGACCTAGTCAGCAGGGTATCTGCACTTTGCCGATTTGTTACCAGTTCCGATCACATGAGGGTGGGGTGGGGGACTAATAACGGTACGTGGCCACGACAAACAGACTGAGTAAGCAACGAAAAGGCAACATTCTGTGAATCGAAGTGCAACGTTAGAGTTTCAAATGTAGGGTTTCTAAAAACACACCACAAAGTCAATCAAAAGGATCGCTTTAGATATGGGGTAGTCGATTAAAAAGGGTAAGTAAGTAATAGTTACTTGGGAGACGAATTTGTGCAATCAACATGAATATAAGGAAGGGAGTCAGTCCTTCACCCCTATTTTTCAGTATACTGAATGAAGATGCAACGACGGGGATAAATGATAGGTTCGACAGTGGATTAAAAATTCATAGTCTACATCTACATCTAAATCTACTCTGTACATCACATTTAATTGCCTGGCACAGGGTTCATCGAACCACCTTTATACTATACATCTACCGTTCCAGTCTCGAATAGCGCGCGGGAAGAAAGAACACCTGAATCTCTCCGTTCGAGCTCTGATTTCTCTTATTTTATCATGATGATCATTTCTACCTATAAAGGTGCAAGTCAACAATGTATTTTGGCATTCGGAGGAGAATGTTGGTGATTGGAGTTTCGTAAGCAGACAACGCCGCAGCTGTAACCGTTGTTGTTGTAATAATTCCCATCCCAGATCCTGTATCATTTCCGTCACGCTGTCTCCCCTGTATCGTGACAATACAAAACTGACTTCCCTTCTTTGGACTCTTTCGACTCCTGAAAGGTTATGAATGATAAGATTCGCTGATTACATTGAATGGAATAATCTACCAAGTATAGGGTGATGACTGAGAGTACACGACAAAATTGATACAACTAATGAGAATTTATATTGGGAAGACATTATTAGGGCGATCTAGAATTGTTTAATAAGAGTTTTTCAGCCCAGATCGCTTTCTTCTTTCAATTACTAAGACCTTATGAAAGATGGATTCAGTCATTTTATTATTGACGTGTAAATCCACATCAATGTGGATGTATACCAACTTGCTATGTTAAAAATTGTTGCAATAGCAGTGATGCAAAAAATTACGATAGGAATGTAACTATGTAAGTGTAGATAGATAAGAGTTTTTACTACATATAAAGCAGCTTTTTTGTAAAAACACTTGATGCATTAGGTCTGAAGATGGCGTCTAGCACGCCGAAACCGGTCATGTAATTGGAAGAAGAAAGCGATCTTGGCTGAAAACCTGTTATTAATGAGAATTTATAGAAATGTGAGAAATTAAAATTGGTTATAATGACGGAGAAAACTAAGAAGCTCTGACACCTTGAAAGTAAAATAACCTTGAGGAACTAAGCTGCGACATTAATAAAGACTGTCGCAGCCAAAAGGAATGAAGTGGTAGTAAAAATCAACCTTAATGTGACGAGGAACTTTCCGAGAATGTACGTTTGCAGACCAGTTTTGATTTGAGGTGAAATATGAATAGTGCGGAGCAGGGGAAAACCAAAGCAATTAAGATGTGCCACAGACGAACAATGAAATTTCATTGACTGATAATATAACGAATGAGGGGGTTCCCTGTTGAAACGTTGCGTGTGTATTCGCACCACCAAATTTCCACAAATGTCTCCTATGCCATCCGCTAGCGCGGCGGATTAGCCGCGCGTACTGGAGCGCCGTGTTGCGGTGCGCGCGGCAGTCCGCCGTCGGATGTTCGAATCTCCCCTCGGGCATGGAAGTTTGTGTCGTCTTTAGTATAAGGTAGTTCATAATTAGTTTGAAAGTTGAGTCCTTAAACTTTACAAGCATTTGAATCATCCACAAACTTGAATCCAATAATCCAATGGTTCCCCCTCGATCAGTAACCCTGGTAGGCTTTCGTGCCTTTACACTCACTTTCCACCAGTGTTTCCAGATGGCAGAGAGAGAAAATACCTACAGTCTCACAAAAATGTACCTACGTTCTCCCTACTTTCTCCCTACCACCTCATTAATATACCTATATCAGGGTGGTAGCCAGGATTTAGGTCTGGGAGGGGCTGAATCCAGGAGTCCGGCCAGCAGAGGTTAACCAGTTGATTAATGTGACATGTTACAATTTTGAAAAATTTTTAAATAAATATTTGGCATCGTGCTTCACTTTCTGGATATGTTTTTCCAGTGACTGATCGTTACTGATTGATGGAGTCAAGTGTAGATTATGCCGCGAATTCCAAGTGCTCTATTACGAGAGAATTACTGATTTATCGATCGGACAAAGTTACATCAAGAACCTGTGAAACATGGAGAGGAGCAGCATTAACTAGTTTGCCCAAATATACCGCTAATTTCAAGTGCACTGTTACACGAAGATAACTGATTTATTGACCGAACAAGGAGACATCGAAACACTATCGACCAATGAGTAGGAACAGCAGTAATTATTTAGTTTACAGTTAACACAAAAGAATAGAAAGTCCGTCACTCTAAATAATTCGATTTTCAAATAGTAATGCTATATTGACAACGAATTGTTCATTTTAACGTTCGCTGTCGCAAGTGTTTTAGCGTTTTCTTGTCAGCATCTTATCATTTACAAGTACTAACTAGTATATCGTCCTTACGTAAATATGTCTAGTCGAGGTAATAAGACGTCGTTCGTTCATGCAAACAATGAATTTTTCTTGTACTGACATTTTCTAACACTATTTCCAAACCGACTCTCCATTCCACTGATATACATTCAAATCATCATACTTCGCATCAATTTTATAATGTGTCTGAAACAAAGCTTTCAAATTAATATTGTTTACTATGAACGGAAAACAACTATGCCGTCTAAAATATCATTGGCTACTTCAAACTTTGACACAATTCGTCGGCTTCATTCCCGCGTGTTGACAACTGCTCTGTTGCCAACATTACCCGCTAGGCCTGTGTCAGCGTTTGTAAAATTTTACCAAAGTTGGGAAGTTTTGGATGAAAATTCCCTACATGATTATAATGCTTAAAAGTACATTCGTGCAGGGAAAATTCCCTACGTCTGGCAACAGTGCTTCCCACCGTTCGTCTGCCTCCATATGTCATGTACCGGCATTTCGCCTGACGAGCCGACAACCCGCAATGCAGGGTACAAGTGCATGGATGCATAACAGAGAGGCGTCCCACAGCGGCGGTTAGCACCGCCAGAGAGCGCACTAAACTGGAACTATTTTCCTCCGCAAAGTCACGTGAGATCAGCTCGAGACTGCCACGTATCACTGCGCGCCGACTGTTTAGAGGGGCGCAGAGCAACACGACGGCAGTTCTCTGCCGACCGCCTACGACAGGCATGACCAACATCTCCGCCCGCGCCCGCGGTCGGACTACACTATAGTTCAGTCAGTGTTTGGCCATGCCTGCCTGGCCTACGAGAACCATAGTTTAGGGATCGCGACTGACGCCTCCGGGGAAGAGTCCCTGCCAGCGACGCCCCGTCTCCAGGACCTCCCGCAACGGAATATGTCGTCCGGTTCTGTCTCCCTGGCCGTTCTCTCAAGCCTGCCGTTATCTCCCCGGCTTGTACCTAACTGGTGAAGATGAAAACGTTTAGTTGGTATTCCTTGTTTCTGCCTTAGTTTCAGAAGTTTGTTAGTTTCTTTTGTTTCCAGAAGGTGATTAGTTTGTCTGGTCAATAAACACAGTTTCCGTATCGGTGTCTTTCAGTTGTTATCTCCTGAGGCCACATATACCACCATGCACTCCATATCCTATCTCAACAAAATTTCTAACGACTTCCCTTCTTGCACAATGAAATCCGTTTTAATACAAATAAACAAGCCCTGAGACGGATTTTCGTCTCAAATATCTCAAAGACATTAAAGATAAACGTGAAGCATTGAATTAAAATTGGTAGTGCGGCGGAGAATCAAACCCGGACCTCCATGCTTAAAAAGCAGACGTCTTAACCGTTCTGTTCATTGCGGACGCTGATCGTATTTGTTCGATAATGTTCAAAGTGTTCTTGGCTCAGCTTTTTTGTTACAGAGGGCGCGCTGAGCCACGGCGTCCGGTTAGACTACCACACCACTAACGATTAAAGCGCCTTGGAATAGTCTAAGTACGATTTCCGTCCACGTCACAAACCTTAATTCAGCTTCCGTGCACCAAAGATAATGCCACTACAGCCAAGGCTCTCCATGCAGCGGAATAGCATATTTGAGACGAAAATCCGTCTCAGGGATTGTTTATTTGTATTAAATTGATATTTATATCACCTTAACAGGATTGTTCCAATATGTAAATTTCCGAGGTGCTATTCAGCTGCATGAAGAGCCTTGGCTATAGTGGCAATTATCTTTGGAACAAACAAGCTGAATTAAAGTTCGTGACGTGGACGGAAATCGTACTTAGACTATTCCAAGGCACCGTAATCGTTAGTGGTGTGGTAGTGTAACGATTAAGCCGTTTGCCTAGTAAACATGGAGGTCCGGGTTCGATCCCCGGCCGCACCACAAATTTTAATTCAATGTTTCAAGTTTATCTTTAATGTCTTTGAAATCCGTTTTGATATTTATGCCCACCTCTAACTCATTAAAGTGGAATAAAATACATACAAAACGAAAAAGAAGAACGGATATAGTGTGAGCGCGTATGTGAAGACATAGGAGAAAATCTGCTATACGTCCAGCAAAATGCAAAAGTTGCTGTGAAATGTAGAGATAGGAGCAGGAGTACATTTTATGACGAGGCAATTGTAAGCATCAAAATATTGAAGGTTTATGATTAAAACAATGACTACATACCTATCACAAAAATTCAGAGATCATAAATTACAGAAAATCGCCAATGAATGGAAGATTGATTTGATGAACTCAGTACACAAGACAGTAGACAAACCATACACTCCTGGTCATTAAAATTACTGCACCACGAAGGTGACGTGCTACAGACGCGAAATTTAACCGAATGTTCAAATGTTTGTATAGTCTATGGTACTTAACTACGGGGTCATCAGTCCCTAAACTTACAAACTACTTATGAACTACTTACGAACTAGGACGGCACAAATATCCATGCCCGAGGGGGGAATTCGAACCCCCGACCGTAGTGGCCGTGCAGACCGTGACTGGAGCGCCTTAGCCCCCTCAGCCACCGCGACCAATTTAACCGACAAGAAGAATATGCTGTGATACACAAATGATTAGCTTTTCAGGACATTCACACTACGTTGCCGCCGTGGCGACAAGTACAACCTGCTGACATGAGGAAAGTTTCCAACCGATTTCTCATACACAATCAGCAGCTGACCGGTGTTGCCTGGTGAAACGTTGTTGTGATGCCTCGTGTAGGGAGGAGAAATGCGTACCATCACGTTTCAGACTTTGATAATCGTCGGACTGTAGCCTATCGCCATTGCGGTTTATCGTATCTCGTTGGTCGCGATCCAATGACTGTTCGCAGAATATGGAATCGGTTGGTTTCAGAAGGGCAATAAGCAACGCCGTGTTGGAACCCAACGGCCTCGTATCACTAGCATTCAAGACGACAGTCAACAGAGGGCGACGTCTGCAAGACGACAACCATCTGCACTAACAGTTCGACGACGTTTGCAGCAGCATGGACTATCAGCTCGAAGATCATAGATGCTTTTACCCTTGATACTGCATCACTGACGGGAGCGCCTGCGATGGTGTACGCAACGATGACCCTGGGTGCACGAATGGCAAAATGTCATTTTTTCGGATGAATCCAGTTTCTGTTTACAGCATCATGATAGTCGCATCCGTGTTTGGCGACATCGCGGTGAACGCGCATTGGAAGCGTGTATTCGTCATCGCCATACGGGCGTACCACCGAGCGTGACGGTATGGTGTGCCATTGGTTACACGTCTCGGTCACGAACAGTGACCGTTACATTTCATATGTGTTACGACCCGTGGCTCTACCCTTCATTCGAAACCCCACATTTCTGCAGGATAATGCACGACCGCATGTTGCAGGTCCTGTACGGGCCAGTACATTCTCCGGATCTCTCACCAATTGAAAACGTCTGGTAAATGGTGGCCGAGCAACTAGCTCGTCACAATACGCCAGTCACTACTCTTGATGACCTGTGGTATCGTGTTGAAGCTGCACGGGCATCTGTACCTGTCCAAGCGCAATGTCCAGGCGTATCAAGGCCGTTATTACGGCCAGAGGTGGTTTTTCTGGGTACTGATTCCTCAGGATCTATGCATCCCCAATTTCCTGAAAATGTAATCACAGTTCTAGTATAATATATTTGTCCAATGAATACCTCTTTATCATCTCTTATTGATGTGCAATTTTAATGGCCAGTAGTGTATCACGATTACAGAGGAATCTGACCATAGCATCCATCCAGAAAGCTTAATCGGGAACCACGTAAAAAATTAAATTCATGGGAAAAATCTCAAGGATATGGCTTTTCGCCAATCTTGTTCTACATTGTATTGGAAAAATTATCAGATAATGGGAAAAAAACACATCAATATTATCCAAATCTGGAGAGAAAAAGGAAGACGAGTAACTGTAAAATGCCTGGCCAGTGCTATATTAAGGAACAATAGTAGAGAAACCAAAGTAGAATGGCATAAAATATGAAGTATACGTTAAACTGAATTCTAAATTTCTTACAAAAAAACTAAGTATATAGACACAAAATGAAGGGGAAGACTGCAACCGAAAATTCATTATGTGATAATCTCGCAAGTCACTAACTTCAAGTACTCAGGAGAAACCACGAAATCTGCACGACTGACCACTATCTCCAACACGGAAAGATATTCGTAAAGCAAAAGGCATTGAAACTGACATTGAACCACTATAAAAACAAAGCAGGACCTCTTAATGGTAATGGTTAATATATGTGTACATATTAACAGTATATAAAAAATAAAATATAGTTAATAAATAAATAGGGTTTCGGAGGAAAATAAAAGCAGAAAACGAACTATATTTGGCTTAAGGTCTGCCGTGAATAATCGTGAGTAACAATAAACTAATGTATAATATATAAAGCAGAGTGTTGCATACAAATTTACAGTTTTGTTCCAATCTTTATGAAATTTTGTACACGTAAGCTTCATGAGGACGGTCGCCGTAAGTGTAAGAATCACATACCAAATATAGTTCATGAGATATTACGTCATGAACAATTAGATGCGCGAAAAGCTGCTGCAATACTGCTCATTTTCTCCTAAACCATTGGACCGATTTCAACCAAATTTGATACACACATTCCTTATCGTGAGGTAACAATTGCTGCATGGTTAAGAATCACATACGGCAACATGGTTCAAAAGATATTACGTCATAACCATTAGAAATCACAAAAAATGCCATATAATGCGGCGAGAGTTTCGAAATACACTGTATGAGAATGACAGTACTTAGCGACTTGCAACAAACTTTAAACATAATTTCAAACGTTTATTAAACTTTTTCTCGCTGGCAACCATAGTAAAATGATGATAGGAAAAAAGTTTCTCCTTACTACTTTTCCGCTGTTTATGGAGTAAAACTACGGCTCCCTGTATGACGTTACAATTTATAATTTGAACACTACAAATTGTAGAGACAGGAAGTTTTCGCCGCGGTGGAGTAGCCGAGCGATCTAGTCTCGCTGCAGAGCGCGCGTGGAGATTCGATTCCTCCTGAGGCATGGGTGTGTGTGTTATCCTTAGGTTAGTTTTCCTAGGTTTAAGTAGTTACCTTTTACCTTTAAGTAGTTTGTAAGCTACGGACGGATGACCACGCAGTTTGGTCCGATAGATTTACAAACAATTTTTAACAGGAAATTTTTCAGACAGTACAAACACATATAGTTGAATGTAGCTTGTAAATTGTATCACATTCAGACACGTAGTTCATGAGATATGAGCACGTAAACAGTAACGTTCAGCTGTTCATGGACTAAAACTACGGCATTCGGTTTGGCGTTACAATTTATAATTTCTACGCTACAAACTATAGCCGCAGAAAATTTTACAGACAATATACACGCATATAGTTGAGGGTACCTTTTAAATTGTATCACAGTACGACATGTAGTTCATGAGATATGAGCGCATAAACTGTAACGTTCATGGAAAACCGCCCCATCACGCACCAAGTTTTAATCTATTACTTCTTTAAAAAAATTAATGTTAAGCTTAAGTGATTTAACTACGGGGTCATCAGTCCCTAAACTTACAAACTGCTTATGAACTACCTACAACTAAGGACGACACAAATATCCATTCCCGAGGGGGGATTCGAACCCCCGACCGTAGTGGCCGTGCAGACCGTGACTGAAGCGCCTCAGTCTTCTCGGCCACCGTGGCCGGCATTACTTCTTTGCTACTAATTGCATTTCTAAGAGATTTTATAGACATACAGCCCTTATACAAATGAATATATACCTGAAAAATGGCAGGAATAAATAAATAAATACACGGGCAACGCCGGGTATTCAGCTAGTAAATGAAATATACATGTGTTAAAATTTTTTGATGTCGGTTTCGATATTTTGTGCGAATTTTCTGTCTGTGGAAGTTGATATGTCTATTTGTATATTTGTGTTGGGTTTTTGTGACACTAGTAATTCACAGTACGAATCCGAATTTACTCTGGTGGCGGAAGTTGGCGCCTGGGGCTGACGTCTTCATTTGGGCGTGAATTAGCAGGTGTCCCGCAGTTGGCAACCCCTTCAATGCGCCGCCGCCAGCTGCGACGGCTGTTGACAGGCGCGGGGTTGGCGGCACTGCAAGTCATACAGCGCCGCCCCCTCTCTAAATGTAAATGCGCTCCGAGGCCAGGAATGTGAAACGCCCGCACCGCTCCGTCGTCGCTGGCGGAATTCTTCCGACCTAACATAGTCACTAAAATTTAATCTTGTCTTTCGTGAGGCACTCGGGCGTGAACTTTGTACCAATGCGAGCCGAGTAGAACGGCTTTTGTGTAGACGGAAATTAGCGTCTTTAGTTCTCAGGCGCAAATAAGCACCTTCACTGCCTTTCCTTTGAAGAAGTCTCTTCCACCTGCTATTTTCTTACTTAACGGCAAAATGTCAGGATGTATTTTCACTCTGCAGCGGGAGGTGTGCTGCTTCATAACTTCTTGGGATTCGAATAATAAAACTTCGTGAAAAAGCGTTCAGCTATTGTATTTCTCTTAGCAGGAGTTTTGCAGTAATAAATACAACGTATGTACTAAACGACTGATTCAGTGGCGGACTAAGGGATGTCTCTTCCTAGAGGGCCTAAATATCTCGAGTGCTTAAGATGTTCCTGCGTAACAAATTTTAAAAACTTTGTATATCTATGGGACTTAACTATTCTCGTTATCATCCGTAAGCTTAAAAACTACTTGCAAGGAGAGGCCACTACGTTTGGGACGCGATTTATTGAAAACTTGGTACACTCGTAGTACTCTATGAGGACATCAAAATGTGTAAGCAGTAGCGCGTAATTCTCAATTTCGGTATATATATGTACCATATATACCTGTGCATGCCATTTTTGTCACGGAGCGGCGGCAGCCGAGTGGTTGCCCACGAAATCAAAATGCTGAGCCACATATTCATCGAACAATG
This sequence comes from Locusta migratoria, assembly GCA_026315105.1. NCBI lineage: Eukaryota > Metazoa > Arthropoda > Insecta > Orthoptera > Acrididae > Locusta > Locusta migratoria. Next base: position 399,741,510 of record CM048746.1, read on the forward strand.
AAGAACGAAATGAAACAACGACCGGAAGACACAGATCTACCGGAAGGAAAAAAAAATGAAAAAAGTTGTTAGCCACCGACCCCCGTACTCGGTGGTCGTTCGATCGAGTCCCGTTCGCCACTTTGTTTTCATCACAGTATTATTCTTTACTATTTATATTAAAATTGATATTACGAGAGAAATACGTGTAATCAGATGTACTTTTATTAAATTTACAGTGTTATTTTGCAGTCTACAAAGTTTTGTTTTCACAGTCACCAAACTATGTAGGAAAAAATTGCAGCTGAAGTGATACTAGCGCTCCAAGCGGTCAGCAGAGAATAACAGTGCAGTGACATGATAAAAACCGAGAAATTGCCGTTTTTAATGCTGTTACTTTCATATTTTCCTAGTCACTGAACGTTGCTGTGAACTTTCTAATACAAATATGAAAATATCATTAAAGTAATATCACTGCTTCTGTTAATGGCAGTCTATAATAACAAATTGTCAGTGCAGCAGTAATTCATATAGTTCACAATACCAGAGTGATATTCATATCGTCCAAAAATGTTTGAAAGCAGAAATGGATTGCAACCTGATGTGCTGAAGTATATAAAAGGAACTGATTATGTTCGCGTGCTCGGTGCGTACTGACATGTTGCACGTGTTTTGTTTTAGCGGATTTCAGACGTATATTTTCAAAATCAAGCACGATTTTACAATGTATGGGACAGATTCTACATCACCGTATAAACAATATTTTCACCTTGTCCTTTCTTCTATTCCTTTCGTGTACCTATCATATTTTTTTAGCTGCTTGCCAGGTGTCAGACTGAATATCTTCACGAATGTGACGTTCTAATATTAACAGTACATATATATGGACATATTATTTATTTGTCGTCACGTATTCACTTTATCAAACTAGTAGGCAACCGCCAAAATTAGTTAGTATACAGGTTTATCATTTTTTGTGAGATATGAAACTAAGCAGGCTCATCTGAAATAGTTGATTAACTGCTACTTGAAACATTCAGATATTAATTTTATACAGCAGTAATATTATGAAATAGTGGTCAAGTATTTACGATTATGATTTAGAGTAGAATTTTGGACGTGAATCAATTGTTATAGATTTATTTCTATGCCTAAAAGTATAACTGACCACCGTAAACGAACACTTGTAATTCGTAACATTATTCTGTTTCTTCTGAGCATCCTTTGCAAATGAGAAATTTCCGAACTATATTTTTGATAGTTGCTACAAAAGCTCGGAAATACGAAGGTATTTTGACTGTGCTGCTTCACTCCAAATACACATTCATTACTCAATCGCTTCGCGGTATGTTTATACGACCCAGCCGCTTGGTAGCGCTGCAGTCACAAAGTTGCAGAAATTCACTGGGAGTTTCGTGACTCTTATGTTAGACTCTGGTACAGGGGCGTATTATCATTTAGCCGCGGAGGAACTGCCGTGCGTAATGAGACGCCGTGTCGCTGTGCGCGCGGCCATTCACCCTCAGGGATTCTAGTCCTCCCTCGGCCATGGGTGTAGATGTTGTCCATAGTTTAGTTTACTTTAGCTTAATTAGTTTGTAGGCTAGTGACTAATAACCACGCAGTTTAGTGCCATAGATTTACAAATATTTGAACATTTGTATTATCTTTTACTCTGCACCAACGACATATAGGGTAGCCACATTGATCCATGCTGGGTACCTTAATCTTAGGACAATATTTTTGCCGAGGTAATTATTCAAATTGCACAACGGATAACTAATTTTTGAAACAGTGGTTATTCCTAGCATCAGTTGGACCACGTATAGCAAACAATGTACACATTAATATGGCCCTGCCTATTTAGACACATTCTTAGCTGGGTAGTAAATGGAAATCTTAACGTTATGATACGTTTTACAGTGAGAGCAACAGGGCTCATGATTATAAACATTCGGGGACGTAGCCCTTATTTAATATAAAACAAAGGAGAAACTAATGATCACTCTATACGCTGAAGGGTCTTATTTTACTTGGAGCACAGGGAGTGGCGATAGACGGCATTTAACTGTTCTGGTGATAATTGTCTCATTCCTATCACTCAGTCCTGATTACTGCATTAATTAAATTTTACATTCGCTGAGCAATGAAAAGAGAAAAAGTTTTCTTTCGTAATCGAGCCAGATATAAGCATTAATATTGGCACACATTGTTAAGAAAGACATGGAAGCACTATTATTACCTAGCCTTACTGTACTCGAGGACAGACGCTCTTGCATATTATTTGTATTCTGCGTCTGCAAGGCTTTAATAGAACACACCTTATTGTTCGCCCTGGTACTTTTAATGCAATATTCACACGCCAGCATAACTCAATTTACGTTAGGTAATTGGGCAGTGAAAATAACACTCATTTTTGACTGCCTTCGGCAATTTCACTGGCAATATTCAAACGCAACATCAATTACTTTTTTCTAGGATCAGGGTTGTAGCATTGTCTTGTATTAGCAATGTACTTGAATGTAGTCGAGAAGAAAGCCCGACGAAGAATTGCAAATGAAATGATATATATATATATATATATATATATATATATATATATATATATATATAAGTCATGCGAATTTCAAAAGAATAATAATAATTTTGGACGCGCTATTTGGTAATCATTGCTGCAAGGTACAAAATAAAATATATTGGAATTTGTCCGAAATCATCAGACTTAATTACTTTCTTGTTACATGGGCTCAAAATACTGCCATACAAAGAAAAAGACTTTAAATAAAATGATACCACTCTCCAAATTACTTCGCAAATTAAATATTACTTCCATTTAACAGTTCCTATTCTGAAAACTCTGTAGGTGGATTAAGTTGCCTTTGTTCAATGTAAATGCAGGAGAGAAAAAATTTCGAAGTCATATTAGTTTAAAAATCATCTAAATTTTAAGCAAAACCGAGAGTTTTGTCTCTACTATTACTTCGACGGGCTTGAAAGAAACATTATTAGGTACTTCAATTAAAATTACCAACATATTCACAAACTTTTACAAAACCTGGACGGAGCTCTATCTCCGTGCAACCTAAATCGTCGTGTCCTGCAGCAAGAGTTTTTAAAAAAGGATTTCATCCGTTTCACGGATCCCGCACTAGCCAGGCCCTACCAGTAGAGGGGTGGCTCTCTACCAACCGGTGGTCGACACATTCGCGACCCTCACAACGCTTGACAGGTGAATCACCATCTCCTCACATGTCACTCACAGTTTAGCAAAAATTATGTTGGTACTGCTCAAAGCTAGCTTTTTCATAGCAGGAGGCTTTCTGATATACATTCACCAATCATACTTGTTAGTCTAATCTGGAAAGGATAAATGGAAGTGCTCCAAACGGATGAGAAAAATAGAAAATAAAGTACATCAGTACTGTCCATTTTCCCTCCAAAGAAGTTCTGTACTGCTTATTTATTCATATGACAACTCTTCATCATAGTTACTAATATCTATAGTGACGATAATGAGATGTTACTGACGGAACCTCTCATGGTATCTATACTCCATTCGTGCAATCGACTCATTGAGGGTAAACAAGGCCGCCCGCTGTGCCGTCCCCAATAACTGTAGCGGACGGCCTGATTACGTGTCCACGGGGGTGGAGGTGAACAAACGAGAAGCGCCGCCTGACAAGTAGCTGGAGCGGGAAGTATTCTACAGTATGTCCAAGATTAACCTGATTCTGTGCGAATGTGATTACCACCGACCAGTTTGGGAGGTAAATAATTTGGTTCAATGACGTTGTTGTTGTTGTGGTCTTCAGTCCGGAGACTGGTTTGATGCAGCTCTCCACAATACCCTATCCTGAGCAAGCCTCTTCATCTCCACATAAGAGCGACAACCTACATCTGTCTGAATCTGCTTATTGTATCCATCTCTTGGTCTTCCCCTACGATTTTTTCCCCATACACTTCCCTCCAACGCTAAATTCACAATTCCTTGATGTCTAAGAATGTGTCCTACCAATCTATCCCTTCTTTTAGTCAAGGTATGCCATAAATTCCTTTTCTCCCCAATTCTGTTCAGTACCTCCTCATTAGTTACGCGATCCACCCACCTAATCTTCAGCATTCTTCTGTAGCACCATATTTCAAAAGCCTCGATCCTCTTCCTGTCCGCACTGTTTATCGTCCATGTCTCACTCCCATACAAGGCAACACTCCATACAAATGCCTTCAGAAAGGACTTCCTTAGGTTTAAATCAATATTCGACGTTAGCAAATTTCTCTTTTTCAAGAACGCTTCTCTACCCATTGCCATTCTGCATTTTATATCCTCTGTACTGCGACCATTATTTGTTATTTTACTGCCCAAGTAATAAAACTCATTTACCTCCTTTATTGCTTCGTTTCCCAATCTAATTCCTTCAGCATCACCTGATTTTCTAAGACCGCATTCCATTGCCCTAGTTTTGCTCTTGTTAATGTTCATCTTATATGCACCTTTCAGCACACTGTCCATTCCGTTCAATTGCTCTTCCAGGTCCTTTGCTGTATCTGACAGAATTACTATGTCGTCGGCAAAACGCAATGTTTTTAATTCTTCCCCCTCAACTTTAATTCCTTCACCAAATTTCTCCTTGCTTTCCTTTATAGCTTGCTCAATGTACAAATTGAACAACAATGGAGAAAGACTACAACCCTGTCTTACTCCCTTTCCAACCACTGCATCTCTTTCATGCCCTTCAACTCTGACAACCGCTGTCTGGTTTTTGTACAAGTTGTAAATAACCTTACGTTCCCTATATTTTACTCCTGCTTGCTTCAGAACTTGAAAGAGTTTATTCCAATCAACATTGTCAAAAGCCTTCTCCAAATCTACAAAAGCTAGAAATGTTGGTTTGCCTTTTCTTAATCTATCTTCTAGGATAAGCCGTAAAGTGAGTATTGCCTCCCGTGTTCCTACATTTCTCCTGAACCCAAATCTTCCCCGAGGTCGGCTTCTACCAGTTTTTCCATCCTTCTGTATATAATTCGTGTTAATATTTTGCAACCATGACTTATTAACTGATGGTTCTGTAGTTTTCACACCTGTCTGCACCTGCTTTCTTAGGGATGGGGATTATAACATTTTTCTTAAAGTCTGAGGGTATTTCACCTGTCTCATACATCTTACACACCAGGTGAAACAATTTTGTCATGGCTGGTTCTCCCAGAGACTTCAGTAGCTCTGAGGGAATATCATCTACTCCAGGGGCCTTGTTTCGACTTAGGTCTTTCAGGGCTCTTTCAAATTCTTCTCTCAGTACAGTATCTCCTACTTCAACTTCATCTACATCCTCTTCCCTTCCTACAATATTCTCTCGAAGTTTATTTCCTTTGTAGAGCCCCTCTATATACTCCTTCCATCCTTCCCTTCTTTGCTGAGAACTGGTTTTCCATCAGTTCCCTTGATATTCATAGAGCTGTTTTTCTTATCTCCAAATGTTTCTTTTATTTTCCTGTAGGCTGTATATATTTTTCCCCTATTTATACATTCTTCTACATCCTTGCATTTGCCTTCTAGCCACTCCTGCTTAGCCATTTTGCACTTCCTGTCAATCTCATTTCTTAGTCGTCTGTACTCCATTTTACCTGTTTCATTTACTGCAATTTTATATTTTCTCCGTTCATCGATTAAATTTTGTATCTCCTGTGATATCCAAGGATTTTTTGTAGGTCTTTCCTTCCTACCTAGTTTGTCCTCTGCTACCTTCACTGTTTCATCTCTCAATTTTACCCATTCCTCTTCTACTGTTTTATTTTCCCTGGTTTCTGTCAATTGTTGCCTAAAGCTCCCTCTGAAATTCTTAAGAACCTCAGGTTCCTTCAATTTATCCAGGTCCCATCTCCTTATTTTCCTAGCTTTTTGTAGTTTCTTTAGTTTCAGCCGACAGTTCATAACCAACAAGTTATGGTCAGAGTCTATATCTGCCCCTGGGTATGTCTTACAGTTTAAAACCTGGTTCCGAAATCTATGTCTTACCATTATAAAATCTATCTGGTATCTCCCGGTGTCTCCTGGTCTCTTCCACGTATATAGCCTTCTTTTGTGATTCTTGAACCAGGTGTTTATTATAACTAAATTATGTTCTGTGCAAAATTCTACCAGGCGGCTTCCTCTTTCATTCCTTTTGCCCAGACCATATTCACCTACTATCCTCCCTTCCCTTCCTTGTCCTACTACCGAATTCCAGTCTCCCATAACAATTAAGTTTTCCTCTCCCTTAATTGTCTGAATAATTTCCTTTAGCTCCTCATATATTTCTTTGATTTCCTCATCATCGGCAGAGCTAGTTGGCATATATACTTGTACTACAATTCGTGTTGGCTTCGTATCTATCTTGACAATGATAATTCGATCACTGTTCTGGTCATAGTAGTTTACCCGCATTCCTATTTTCTTATTCATTATCAATCCTACTCCTGTGATACCCCCAATTGATTTTGTATTTATAATCCAGTACTCACCTGACCAGAAATCCTGTTCATCCTGCCACCGAACTTCACTAATCCCCACTATATCTAACTTCAACCTATCCATTTCCCTTTTTAAATTTTCTAATTTTCTTACTCGATTAAGGGATCTAACATTCCACGCTCCGACCCGTAGAATGCCAGTATTGTCTTTCCTGATGATCACATCCTCCTGAGTAGTCCCCGCCCGGAGATCCGAATGGGGGACTTTTTTACCTCCGGAATATTTTACCCGAGAGGATGCCATCATCATATGTTCATACAGTAGAGCTGCATGTCCTCGGGAAAGGTAACGGCTGTAGTTTCCCCTTGCTTTCAGCCGTTCGCAGTACCTGTGTGGCAGAGCCACATTAGCTGATGTTGCCCTGACTGTTGCCCCTGTAACTACTGAAAAGGCTGCTGCCCCTCTTCAGGAACCACACGTTTGTCTGGCCTCTCCACAGATACCCCTCCGCTGTGGTTGCACCTACGGTACGGCTATCTGTATCGTTGAGGCACGCAAGCCACCCCATCTCGGCAATGTCTGTGGTTCATGGGAGTGGGTTAAATGACGTAGTCTCCTACAATTCCGCACCGCACGTTACCGCCCCATAGCGCTTGCATGTTCAAAAATCAAATGTTTGTTAAGCTTAAGGGACTTAACTACGGGGTCATCAGTCCCTAAACTTACAAACTACTTATCAACTACCTTATACTAAGGACGGCACAAATATCCATGCCCGAGGGGGGATTCGAACCCCCGACCGTAGTGGCCGTGCAGACCGTGACTGGAGCGCCTCAGTCCCCTCGGCCACCGCGGCCGGCGTGCTTGCATGCCATGTGGTCGTAACGACTGAGGAATTTCAGAAGTACAGGATGTGGATTATACCTGTTGACAGTAGAGTCATTGCAACGCGGCCGCACGCTATTAAGGCGCGTTGCTGAGGAGTGTGTGCCTGCTCTCCGTCGAAGGTTCGAGTCCTCCTTCGGGCATGGGTGTTTGTGTGAGATTAGTATAAATTAGTTTAGGTAGATTATAAGTCTATGGAGTGATTACCGCTGCAGTTTGGTCCCATAGGTTTACAAAAAGTGGAACATTTTTAACGGAGTTGTTCTTTATTTAACCCTTTAATGCAAGACTTTTTATTTATAGAAACTACCATGGTTAATGTATAGTGCGTATACAGGGTAAATCACCTAACACTTGCACCGCAAATGTTGCGGAAATGGAAAGTGTGATTGATGTGCGGTTTTCACAGAATGTGTTGGTAGTCAGGGGCTCGTATGTTTAGCCAACAAAGAGATTGCAATGTTACTTTATTTTTTATGCAAACATACAGTTTTTTAATATACCAATGGTTGTTTCTATCATACACTGGAATTTTTGACACCAGATGTGTACAAAGAAGTTCAAATGACATTTTTTTTCACGTTAAGTCTGGCGGCTACAACCGTTCAAAGTTTCGGGGGCGGAGGCTGCGATAGCGTAGCTCACTTGTGGAGTGGCTAGTCCCTGGGGGCACGGCCGACTGTCTCATGACCATCAGCCAGTTAGCTACGCTGTCGTAGCCTCCGCCCCCAAAACTTTGAACGGTTGTAGCTGCCAAACTAAACGTGATAAAAATGTCATTCAAAATTCTATGTATAGAGATGGTGTCAAACATTCCAGTGCATGATAGAAACAACCATTGTTCTATTACAAACTGTGTTTGAATAAAAATACACTTTCTAGGTATTTTAACAATCTGATCATTGGCTAACAATACGAGTCCTTGACTACCAATCCATTCTCTGAAAACCGGACATCAATGGCATTTCCCGTTTCCGCAATATTTGCGGTGCAAGTATACTGAGAAAAATATTGAAATAATTCATTAAAATTATTATGTACTACTACGAAATGTTCATAGATGGTCACCTATATACTGCATTTCTGATGTGTCCAATATAGTAAATGTCACTAATTTGCCTTTCATCTTTCGAGAAAGTAACTCATAATGCAACAGTAGTATGTGATTGACTACTTTTACATGCAAAGGAGGAATACTAATGTAAATGTAAGCACACGTAAGGAGTAACTCAATGCAGGCACTCTGCAATTTATAACTTCTATGACGAGCTACTAACGTATGTTAGAGTATATAAACAATCAGCTATAAATGAATTTGTGGTAAAATGTTGATCAGTTTGAGAGATAGTGGAAAAATTTGGTATGTAACTGATAAGCTACACTAAGCATTAAAGGGTTACGAACCGCCTGAAGAAAGATTATCGATTTTGGAAATGCTTTCTATATAGCGGCATAGACGCAGCTTAAAGGATGCCAATTTCGTTATTCCAGAGTCCTTTGTACCGAAGACGACGATGCTACGTCTACAGCAGCAATTCTTTGTTCTAATTACGATGGTAAATAAGAATTAATGGGTGAGCTCTAATGATAATAATAAGTAGTGATAAAATGATACTGCAACCAACATATCAGGATGACGCTTTTGTCTTTACTACACAGTTAATCTCTGCTTACCATGCGAGGTGCGTGCTCCACATTACTTGAAATAGGTTCCGGGAAACATAAGGTGCGCTGCGGTTTAGTCTTTCCACGACACGTTGTACCTGGTAAACTCCCTTGGTTTTTAAATGAATGCTTGTACGTCTGAAATCAAGAGGTGAAGGCAGATGTCTCATTGCAAAAAGTTGTGACTGCAGCCACGGGGCTTCAGCTGCACTGCATCAGTATCACCTCTGTGTAGTCTTCTCTGAAGTGCATTGTAGTTGCTACCTGTTTGACGTGCAATTGACTCGAACTACAAATAGACGGTCGCGAGATCTGATCAGAGCGGAACGAACATGAAAACGCATGCAGAAGGCAGCGCAGCACACTGGAGATCCTTTTGTCTCTACATTTTCCTTTTGGCCGACAGTGACGGGCAAGCCTTGTCGCACTGAAGCATGTGGAAAACATAAAACGTCAGACGACGGCTTGCGTCTGTCACCTGGATTGACGCTCCGTTCAATCGGGAAACGAAGCGATTCTAGATTGCCTGTATGTGGCAATACTCACTTTTATTGTTTATGAAATACTGATAACCTAGTTTATGAAATAATGGTTTTGCTACATGACAGTCACGTAAGGTTATATATCATGTTAAACGCAAGACACTATACCCAAATATGTCAGTGAAAGTGGTAAAAACAAACGCGTATGGATCTCAAAACGAATTGTTAGCGAATATTACCAATTGTAGTTCTCATGACAATAACACCCATCGTGTCAGTCTGTTACAATTTGTTTGACGACAAATTATGATGGATTCTGGAATATGTACGCCAATAAATAACAATAAACGAGTTCAAAAGTGTCTTCTGGTACTACAAACTCTGATTAAGGTATGAGGCAGCGAAAGTGCGCCAACTATGCATTGTCCTTTCCAAGACGGACTTTGCTAGTTTTTTGGGATTCTATAAGATCTTAAGAAAGTAACGGAATAACAAAGAAATCTGATGGAATTGTGTTCACTCAAGCTGATTACTTCATCTTCAATTGCCGGCCGCGATAGCCGAGTGGTCTCTGGCGTGCCAGTCACGGTCTGCATGGCCGCTGCGGTCGGGAGTTCGAATCCCCCCCTTGAGTATGGATGTTTATTCCTTCTTTAGTATAAGTTAGTTCATAACTAGTTTGTAGGTTTAGGGACTGATGACCCCATAGTTTAGACCCATAAGCTTTTCAGACATTTGAACATTTCAAATTATTGACTCTTCCTCCACGTACTGAACCACAGACATTGCCAAAGTAGTGTGGTTTGCGTGCCTCATCATCACAGAAAGCTGTACAGTAGGTGCAACCACAGTGGAGGGGTATCAGTGGCAAACAGTCTTCATGATAGACTGATATGGTCTTGTGACACCAGCATACGCCACTTTTTCACACAGTTACCACAAACGGCTGAATGTAACTGCAGTCCCAGTGGGCAGCCCTTCGAATACTGAACACATATTAAGCATGAAAACCTGAGGGTATACTGAACTGAAGTATCCGTATCACCACGTTCATTTAGTAAGGGCGTGAGACTGTAAAACGTAAAGTTCCATGTTGAAAACTCCTCAATGCTCAGTTTTTTATTTACTTATATATTTATTTTTGCAAAGTTATGAACCGACCGTCTGGTCATTTATTTGTTTATTCTCATCCTGTAGGCTGCGTTAACTATGTTTGAAATGATCAAATATTTTTAAAAGTAAGGGACCGAATTGAGGATGTCATCTAGTCCTAGACCTACAACCTAATTAAACTAACTTAATATAGCTTATGCTGAGGAGAACCTACACACCCACCCTTTGATGGGAGACTTGAACCTCCGACGGGAGGAACTTCACATTCAAGTAGACGCGCATATACCTGTGAGTTCTTACCAAAATGGTGCAATGTTCTTCTCCTCCAGAAAACGTTCACGTACAAGTCTTAAAGAAAACAAATGTATGACTTCCTGGTTGGCATGACCATCTCTTAATAAATCAACACATTTTCATTCTACTTACGATACCCAAACATTATTCCTGTTGAAGAAACCTAAATACATATTCCGTAAATGATCTTAACGCTTTACACTCTCTGAGTTAGAAGTAAGCGGGCAACAATGTTTGTAATAGTGAAAAAAATTGAATTCGTACTGAAATCATTGTTTGTTTTGTCTATGTTTTTGTTTTAACAGGTTCAGAAATATTCAGACATTGTAACTTCGATATGTCTACGAGGGTAATAAATATGAGAATGGAAAATGGCTTCATTCTTCTTATCTTTTTCTCTTTGACTTATTTCAAATATGAATAACTGGGAAATGCATTTTGTGATCTAATAAGCATCGTACACAAAGATCGATCACACAGAGGTTGGCGACTACACGTTGGAAAATTATATTGTTGAAAATAAAGTATAAAATGCACCGTCCGCAGTGGCCGCGCTGTCTGCGGCGTGCCAGTCACGGTCTGCACGGCCGCTGCGGTCCGGGGTTCGAATTCCCCTCGGTCATGGATGTTAGTGCCGTCTTTAGTATAATCTAGTTCATAAGTAGTTTGTAAGTTAAGCTCTACAAACGTTTGAACATTTTTGAAAAAAAATGCAACTTTTCAATTTTCTATTTGTGCAAATGAGTATCCTACGTTTTAAGAAATACAGACGCATGCGAGTGCTTTCATTCTCGTTTCAACTTTTTATTTGAATCCACTCACTACAACATATATACTTTTGTGACTACCCTGAGAATAGTGGAAACAAAATTTTACAATCAACGAAATGATGTGAGGCCTGATTACTTACCAAAGACGAAAAGCAAAGAGACAAATATTTAACCAGAAAAAAATTCAGCAATTGCAGACCGGTAAAATTGACTGCAGTTTTTAATGTGTGTTTCTTACAAATGTTAAATGTTTCCTTTACTTTAAAACTATTTCGTCAATAACAGTATTAGTAACTGAAGTACTATATTGTAGACTTCGTTACATGAACTTTCATTCAGTTTAGAAATTTAGGGAGTTTCACATTCATACGTAATTTATGGTTTTGCACATTTTGTAGGAAAAGTGATACTGCTACACCTGTTTTATGTCATTTATTGATGGCAAAGCTAAAACTGCGAGTCTTCAGGTTAGTTGCGCAGTTCGTGGACTGGCGGTCAGCAACGTTTCAGCCAAGTTGAGGAATTAGTGTGTAGAGCAACTATAAGTTAGGGATTTCTTGCGAGCAGCACCTCCGACTGGGCGTGGCCACACAATCCACAAGCGACAACACGGCTATTCCCGTGTGTCATTGACTGTGGAATATGAGTCACGTCATGATTATTTATTTTCGGCGCAAGTAAAAGTGATAAATGGTAAATGCAGGAGAGATGGCCCATAGATATCTCACAGAAATGAGAACAATAAATAAAATGACTATGAACTGTGTTTCAACAATCGGAATCAAGCATCAAAAGCTGCAAAAGGAAACGCAAAAGTCACAATATACTGTACTTTTGTAGAACAAATTATATTTCACTTTCCTTACAACTAGCTTTTGCGAACAAACCTTACAGTATGACAGGTACAAAACTGCATGTAGCCCACAGGCGGTTGTAAGGCTTCATGCATTATCACCCACCTAACATCCCGTTTTTGAGCAGTCTAGCGGCAAGTACGCCTCATTCTGATTCATTTGATACCTTCCAGGTGATTTCTCTGATGGAAATTGACGACAGTAGTTACTGCACATACATTGGAAGTTGGCGCCATACATTTAAACTGCCCCACCTTATGAATAAAGCAGACATGTACGTTTGGCGATTGTTTTTCTGAAAATTGAATCAGCCATGACCATGTGCCGTAGAGGCATAAGACACATTTCTTTTCTTTGGGCAACATCAGTACGAAAAACCCATTTAGTTGTTAGTATCACGCTCCTTATTGGCTGTTGAAGCACAGTACGTGCTAGCAGCGAATTTGGGGGAAAATACCGCCGGAAATGTGCAACAGAGAGAGAGACTTCCATTCACTTTTGGTGACGCTTCTCTCGTGGTCGGAGGCGACCTGGAGAAGAATTGCTCTTTGGTGGATAGATAGCAGCTTGCTGTGAGAAAAGCGGTGCGCGATGCAAATTGTCGAATTCCACGTATAACTTGTAATACGGCATTTCACATAGCGACCAGCGGACATTTTTGACAATCCACGATGTTTAGTTAACGTCTGCGGACGATACTGAGATTATGAACGTTAGGTCGGTCACATGATTTGCATGAAATCTTGCCAACTGGATTTTGGCAAGGGAAAGATAGCGAGTGTTCATCATTATCGATGGATGTTCTGATAAATAGCTGCAGTGGAGTAGCCGAGCAGTCTAAGGCGCCTCGCTGCGGAGCGCGCGTTTGCTCGCCGTCGGAGGTTCTAGTCCTTCCTGGGGCATGTGTGTGTGTGTGTGTTGTCTTTACGTTAATTTAACTTAGTTTAAGTAGTTTGTAAGATACGGACTGATGACCGTGCAGTTTGGTCCGATATATTTACAAACATTTGATTTGAATTTGATAAATATTCCACTCTCAGATTAGGAAGGTATGTCCTTTTAATATTTCAGAGTCGCAGACGCAGCCAACAGCCATTGCAGCGAACGGTATAGTGCTCTCACGCGAAGCTTCGTACAGTCTCATTTTCGTACGTTGGCTACCGAAACGGCACAGCATTTCTTATTTCATTAAACGCGACAGCCTCTACTTTTTTAACTAAAATCAAATATAGCCGCTAAATCTCACCCATTCTTCTTGTATAAATTACTTCATTTGCATTATTATTGAGGTTTGGAATGTCAAAGCTATACCATTAACTTTACTGAGACTCATCTTTTTCCTTTTATTATTTAACATAACCGTTAGTATAACTTTTGGAAATTTAGCAATCTGCTTTCAATTTAAAAGATGATACAATCTTTTTCACGCAGTAGGGATGTCTTTTACTGAAATACTGCTACCAGTAAGGGCATTTAGATGTTTAATTATTTTCGTTATTGTTTCTCTCACAGAAGAGGCAATTCGGGTTCATTTTGAGTAACAACTAAGAACCTCTGTGCCTGTCTTCTGTCTATTTGATTATGGTGAAGCGATAGCTCCTTAGTTAACAGCCATATACAACCGCTCTCTTAAAAGAAGTATCTGTACCAAGAGATTGGAAAGTTGCATAGCTCACACCCATATTCAAGAAAGGCAGTACTTTACATCCAATATTAAATGTTAAGAAGCCCTTTCTGGAAGCATTTGTCTAGAGTGTAGCATTGTAAAGTGAAACGTGGACGATAAAGAGTTCAAACAAAAAATTCATAGGAGCTTTCAAAATGTGGTGCTACAGACGAATGATGAATATTAGATGGATAGATCACTTAACTAATGAGGAGGTGATTAACAGAATTGGGGAGAAAAGGAGTTTCTGGCATATCCTGACGAAGAGAACGGATAGATTGATGGGACACGTTCTGTGACATCAAGGAATCGTCAACTTAACATTAGAAGGAAGTGTGTGGGGTAAAAATCGTAGAGGGAGGCCGAGGAACGAGTACAGTAAGCAGATTCAAAAGGATGTAGGTTGCCGAAGTTATTCTCAGATAAAGAGACTTGCACGGGACAGGGTACCATCAAACCAGTCTGAGGAGTGAAGACTACAACAACAACGATCAACGGAATGTGTATTCAGGTTTTTCAAACTGAAATATCTTAGGTAGCCGTAACTGGGTTCCATTATACTAGTCGCGTCCAGAAAGTAAGTTCCGTTTCAATTTATCTCCACTGCAGCGCTGCGACTGCAGTTCCGCACATGCGCTGTAGACGATGTGTATCACGGAGAAGAACGTGCGCCATTTGGAGATCGCTGTCAGTTACGTACGCTTTGTTGTGCTTGTTTGAAATGTCGGCGTTGATTGAAAATTCCGCCGCCTGTGAAATCAGGTCGGTGATTCTGTTTCTAAATACGAGGAAAGTGAAACCAAGTGAAATTTATTGGCAAATTTGCGATGTTTACGATCCAATGGCGATGAGTGATTCGATGGTGAGAAGATGGGCCTGACAGTTCAATGGCGGGCGTAGTGATGTGAACGATGAAGAACGAAGTGGGAGTCCGCCTTTGGTTACAGAAGAACTGGTTCACGCGAAAGATGAAAAGATCCAGGACATCTCAAGTCTTTCCTTGGCGGTCATCACTTCATCAATGACGACGAGCCGAAAGAAACTGTTTCCAACTGGCTAAAGACACATGCGGTAGATTTCTATGAAGAAGGTATACAAAACCTAGTGCCACGCTATGACAAATGCCTGCAAAATTTCGGCAGTTATGTGGAAAAGTAGTTCAAGAGTTGTAGAATTTTGTTCAATAAAAATTTCTTCTGTATCTGTGTACAATTTTATTTTATTATCAAACGGATCTTACTTTCTGGACGCGCCTCGTAAATAGAATGAAAAGATATTGATTTATTAACCGGTGGTCGTGCCAGCCAATAAGTCATTCATTTATTTTCCTTAAGATTTTATGTCAAGGTTTTCTGAAGGAGAAGAACATTTGTATCTACCTCTTCTTCATCACACCATTTTCGCAAGAAGCCACAGGTATAAGCGAGTCTACGTGAAGGGAAACTTGCCTCATGCTGGAAGTTCAAGTATCTCTGGTGGACCATGGATATTTGTGTAGGTTGTCCTCAGCATAAATGATTTCAAATTAATATCAATTTAATACAAATAAACAATCCTTGAGACGGATTCTCGTCTCGAATATGTTAAAGACATCATTGATAAATCTAAAGTATTGAATTAAAATTTGTGATGAGGCCGGGAATCGAACCCGGATCTCCGTGCTTACCAGGCAGACGTCTTACCGTTAGACCACCTCAGGTGGAGCCTTGGAACACAGAAGCTGAATTAAAGTTTGTGACGTGGAGGGATATCGTACTTAGACTATTCCAAGGCGCCTTAATAGTTAGTGGTGTGGTGGTCTAACGGAGCCGGGCGCCGAGGCTCAGCGCGCCCTTTCAGAGGGCTAAACGCCCTTTGTAATAAAAAAGCTGAGCCAACCCTTCAACGAACAACCACGAAGAAATTAAACGAACGACCGTGAACAATAGATCTACCAGATGAATAATAATAATAATACGTCTGCTTAGTAAGCATGGAGGTCCGGGTTCGATTCCCGGCCGCATCGCAATTTTTAATCCAGTGCTTCAGATTTATCAATGATTTCAAATGAGTTTAGGAAGTTTGTAAGTCAGAAATAGATAATATCAACAACTGGGTCACTTAGGTTTCCAAACATTGCAGAATTTCAACCGCAGTAATATTAATTGGAATTCGATTCTTGATGGGATTGCGGCATTTTACTAGTGCCCGTTCTACTCCGAAACGGCCAGCCATAGAAGCTGCCAATAATTGAGCGCTGGGTGTGACGCCGGCAGTGGCAGCTAAGTGGCTCGCGTCTGACACCGCGCGCTCGGCGTGAATGGACGAGTGCGGTGTGGAGCGCGGCGCCGCCCATCGGCGGGTAATGGCGCGGCGGCCGACTTCATTATGCGCGTAACAGGCGGGCGCTGGCTGGCCGGCTAGCGGGGCAGCCACTGTGTGGCGGGCCAATCAATCTCTGGCGCGCCAGGCGCCGCTCGCTGTTCAGCCGGCGCATCCAGTACCAGGAGCAGGGCGCTCTGGCTCCACCACGTCAATTATGTTAATTTTGCGCATTCAGCAGCAGAATGTGCATTGCCGTGCTCTCTGATACTGACGCGCATTGACGTTACGACGTTCTCACAGGTTGCGTTCTGACGGACGTTCTTCATATTAGACAGCAACTTCCTTGACCCTTTAATGCATGGCTTTTTATTTGAAGTTGTAAGACGTACCATGAAATGTATAGTGCGTATGTTGTTGTTGTGGTCTTCAGTCCGGAGACTGGTTTGATGCAGCTCTCCACAATACCCTATCCTGAGCAAGCCTCTTCAACTCCACATAAGAACGGCAACCTACATCTGTCTGAATCTGTTTACTGTATCCATCTCTTGATCTTCCTCTGCAGTTTTTACCCCACACACTTCCCTCCAACGCTAAATTCACAATTCCTTGATGTCTAAGAATGTGTCGTACCAATCTATCCTTTCTTTTAGTCAAGGTATGCCAGAAATTTCTTTTCTCCCCAATCCCAGTACCTCCTCATTAGCTACGCGATCCACCCACCTAATCTTCAGCATTCTTCTGTAGCACCACATTTCAAAAGCCTCTATCCGCTTCCTGTCCGCACTGTTTATCATCCATGTTTCACTCCCATACAAGGCAACACTCCATACAAATGCCTTCAGAAAGGACATACTTAGGCTTAAATCAATATTCGATGTTAACAAATTTATCTTGCTCAAGAACGCTTTTCTACCCAACGCCATTCTACATTTTATATCCTCTGTACTGCTACCATCATTTGTTATTTTACTGCCCAAGTAACAAAACTCATCTACCTCCTTTATTGTTTCGTTACCTAATCTAGTTCCTTCAGCATCACCTGATTTTCTTAGACTGCACTCCATTACCCTAGTTTTGCTCTTGTTAATGTTCATCTTATATGCAGAGTCTATAGTGCGTATATACTGAGAAAAATATTGAGAAAAAAAATTCCCTTAAAATTCTTATGCACTACTAGCAACAAAAAGTTCGCAGATGGCCAGCTATATAGTGATTCCATGATGTACCCTATGTATTAAATGTCAGTATTATCCCTCTCACATTCCAGAAAAGTAGCTCATAATGCAGCAGTTGTACGAAATTGATTACTTTTACATGGCAAAGGGGGAATCCTACTGTGAACAAACTAACGTGTTAGGAGGAACTCAGTGCAGCTGAATTTCGAAATGTTTCAGTAACACTCTGAAATTTATAATTTCTAGGACGAGCTACGAGCATAGATAACACTATGTATACAAGCAGCTAGAAATGATATATACAGACGCCACATGTATATATATATATATATATATATATATATATATATATATATATATATATATAATATGGCGGTGACGGGCAATGATCCTATCGTTAGTGTGGAGGAGTGGGCAAGTTTGAAGCCCTTACTCTTACGGGAATTAGTTTCATAACTACGAGTTTGAGTACTATGGGCAGGGCGAAATTGGGAATTTGTATCTGACGGGAGGCGTACTTAGGTAGTCCTTGCAGGTGCGGTGACCACTGTGTCCCCAGTGCTGTACGGGTCAGCGCAACTGCCAAGCAAGTATGAGACCCGGGTTCGAATCTCGGCTGGGTACACATTTTCAGCTTTGCCCAATCGCAGTTAATGTTATATAGTCTCTGAATATTAGCTACAAATGAATTTCGGGTAAAATATTGATCAGTTTGAGAGGTAATGAGAAAAATTATGTATGTAGCAGATCAGCTACACTATGCATTAAAGCGTTAACTTACTGTAAAATGTAAACTTTCACGGCCGGAATGGTCAAAATTACTAAAAATATCCGGGCTATTATGCCCTGGTCTTGTGGATATATTCTGCCGCGGTGGAGTAGCCGAGCGGTCTAAAGCAACACGCTGCGGAGCGCGCGGTTGCTCGCCGTGGAGGTTCGAGTCCTCCCTGGGGCATGGGTGTGTGTGTGTTGTCCTTACGTTAGTTTACCTAGGTTTAAGTAGTTTTTAAGCTACGGACTGATGACCACGCAGTTAACTTACTGTAAAATGTAAACTTTCACGGCCGGAATGGTCAAAATTACTAAAAATATCCGGGCTATTATGCCCTGGTCTTGTGGATTTATTCTGCCGCGGTGGAGTAGCCGAGCGGTCTAAAGCGACACGCTGCGGAGCGCGCGGTTGCTCGCCGTCGAGGTTCGATTCCTCCCTGGGGCATGGGTGTGTGTGTGTGTGTTGTCCTTACGTTAGTTTACCTAGGTTTAAGTAGTTTGTAAGCTACGGACTGATGACCACGCAGTTTGGTCCGATAGGTTTACAGACATACATATGTGGATTTATTCTGGAAACCCAACGTTTCGTCCCCGACTGCGGAGGACATTCGCAAGGGGGATCGTGGCACTTTTGAATGTCCGATGCACACCCTGGCTCGCTACTGACTGAAGCCAAACTCCGTTTACGAATGCTCGCGCGCCGAGGTGTGACGTCAGATGTTTTTGACATGCGCGCGCAATTCGTCGTTGCCGATATCCGCCTTCCGTTAATATCGTCCCATGGTAGAAGACTGTTACATTTCTTCTTCAGAACCGGAATCTGAATTTCATTTAGTTTTACGCCCTCTTCCACCCTATTGCAATTATTGGGGTGTTTTACAATTTCTATAGCCTCTCTGTACATTCTTCCGTGGTATCCATTTGTGGCTGCCAAAACCTGTCTTATCAAATTGAATAAGGTGGTCCCCTGGTTGAAAAACATGTTGAGCAACAGCTGATTTGTCAATCTCTCCCACAGTTCCACTTGTGCTCATTTAGACGTTTGTTCTTTCTGTGGTACCCACATGTACGTCTCTACAGCTACACGGAATCCTATAAATTCCTGCTTTTTCCAGCGGTTTGCGAGCATCCTTTGCCGATTTCAGGTGATCATGTATCTTCTAAGTAGGTTTTTAGATAACGGCAACATTCCGTTTCGACAAAATTTTAGCGTTGCGGTCGGTGACGTCCTTAATAAAGAGCAGGAAGACTTTGGATTTCACAGGAACCCTAACATCGTTTTAAACTCTACGTGTCGGTCTCAAAGCTCTCCTTATCTCTGTAGACGAATAACCATTCTTAAGTAAAGCATTACTCAGGTGTTTCAACTCTGCGTAGAGTAATTCCGGTTCGTAAATGTTCCTTGCTCTGGCCGCCAACGTCTTTATAATGCTCCGCTTTTGCTGTGGGTGGTGGTTTGAATCCTGGTGCAGATAATGGTCTGTGTGTGTGGGCTTCCGATAAAGTGTATGGCCCAATCTGCCATTCCCCTGTTTGAAAACTGACACGTCAAGAAGATACAGTTTTCCGTCTGCCTGCTTATCCATGATAAACTTGATTCTAGAATTTTTTCCTTAACTTACGTGGTAAAATGAGATAATATGAGATATAACACAAAGGTCTATAATAACAAGTTTCCTAATCGTGACTGTTGAATTTTATCTTCACTGGGCGATTTCCTGCTTGATTTCTTGTCACCAGAGTCAGAGGTGATTGAAAGGACTGGAGCTCTATTCAGTTTTCAGTTTCCTTTACACTTTGACATATACAGAAATCGCGTGAAGATAGATAATATTAAGTCATTAAATAACCGTGCAAACTATACATTTCCTCAACAATAATATTTTCGCGTTGGAATGGAAGTAGGCTTGACTTCGAAGGCAGGGTTTTCAACTGAACACAGCACTTGTACTGACAGCAGGTTTATTGCGAACTGAAACATACACGCGGCAATGACTGCCTCTCGGGCAGGGTGGTCTGCTATTTATACACAGACAAAATGTACCAGAAATTAGAAGAATAGTGAACGTAGGAAACATGTAGAAATTACAAGTGAACATAAGGAACATGTAGCATATTCCGTAAATGATAAAGAGAAAGAAAGAAAATTTTGCTGGCGGACGGAATTAAACCGGCGTCCTTTCGCACCGCATTCGGTGACGCTATCCATTGGGGCCACGCTGACAGTCGCAAAACTTCGGGGGTCTTGCGACAATATTTATTTTGTTGTGTAAACTAGCTTTCGCATTCTTAGGCGATCTTCAGACAAGTCAATACTGCATATTATCCACATCACTCCAGCTGCTGTATTTCGAGTACAAAGATTTTACAAAGACATGGCAGTCATACACCATGAGACATTTAAGCATTATATAAACAGAGACGCCCAACCAATTAAAACAAAATTGTAACTAAGAAATAACTATAAAAATTAATTTATAGTTATTTCTTAGTAACAGTTTTGTTTTGAATGGTTCGACCGCTCTATTTGTTTTAAAATACTTATTGGTTACGTGGTCTATGACTGTCACATGCCTTTGTAAAATCTTTGTTCTCGAAACACAGCAGTGATGTGATGTGATGTGGATAATCTGCAGTATTAAGTTTTCTGAAGATGGCCCAAGAAGCCGAAAGCTAGTTTACAACAAAATAAATATTGTTATGGAACAAATGTATAGTGTACAATGTTATTTAATATGGCTATGTTCCATCAAGAAACGACGGAAGGGTCCATAAATATTAAGTTACTGAAACTAGACGTGTAGGTTATGGTCATGTGGACAATTTGATAAATATTCCAATCTTGTACCTTTAAAAGCCGTTGTGCCTTGCGCTATTTCATGTGTAATGACTTGAAACAAATACTTTTTGATACAAGGGAATTTGCAACCCTACAGTCAACTCCACGTGAAGACAAAACCTACGTTTTCCATTTAGCCAATTATGTGGCAAGTGACCTATACCGTCATAACGTACATCATACACTGGTAAAGTAGATGCCGTTTTCTTCTTCTTGTAGACTGGTTGTCCATTCGATAGTGTCCGGCCAGGCCTCCGCTTCCCAGTAAAAATCAATCCATTTGCAATGTCTCAGATAAGAATACAATAACTGGTATCAAGGTTTCCTATTACAATTTATAAGCAGTTTTCCTTCAATAATAACACCACAATAGTGCCACAAACTCCAAAGAAAGCACTGCACCATTTACATAGTTTTTCAGCGGAACATCTATGTATATGAGAGCTTATGAATGTTGGTTTCAAGCTCGTGGCCCATCCGAGACTGAAACTGGTTGCATAAAACCTTATCTAATTTTGATGTTGCTCGAGAGAAACATTTCCAATTAAAGAGTTTCTCTATACACTCTGCAGCTTCCTTTAATGCCATGGCCGCTATTCTCAGATGTCTTTAAACACATCGATTATTTTTTTTCCTTCTTGTTGTCGTTATTTTCACGTTTATCTTCCTTCGGCAATACTGTAGAATACCTCCTCATTGCTAAACTTTATGTCTACATGACTTTCATCATCCATTTTAACAAACGCTTCCACTATCCACTCTCTTACAACATAGTGCTGTAGTATTATATTCCCAGAACTTTCTTCATCATTGTAGATATCATACAATGTAATACGAGAATTAGGTGTAATTGTTTCTTGTATATGGCGTATCTGGTAGCTAACAGGGAGAAAAAGGTCCATTTACAGTAATTTGGGGGATTATGAACCGAACCTAAAAAATTTAAATGCTGTCATAATCTACAATAGGAAAAAAAATATTATGATAAATTTAACACAGTATTACAGTTAGAAACTATATGGCCCTCGATGCCGACGGCATTCAAGTATTCATTTTTTTTTCCTATACATTACTCGTAAATATTAACAGTTACCGCCTCCCGTCAAGCTTCACACACGTTTTCATTTACAAAACATTTTCTGGTGTTTGCCCCAATCCTAACTGCGCCAGGAAACAAGGCTATCGCTTACTCCATTTTCACTGTTTACGTAGCTGAAGTTCGGAGCCTGCCATGAAATTTCAGTTGATCACTTTGTAAATAGTAATTATATATCGGCACGCAGTTTGCAGACAGAAGCAAATTCTCACTCTGCAGGTGAGTGTTCGCTGGTATGAAACTTCCGGACAAATTAAAATTGTGTTGCCGAAAGACGGATTCGAACCTGGGACCTCTGCCTTCCGCGAGCAGCTGCTCTTCCGTCTGCGCTATTCCAGCACGTTTCACAATCCGTCCTCACAACTTTACTTCTGTCAGTACCTCGCCTCCTACTTTTCAAACTTCTCAGAAGTTCTCCTACGTACCCTGCAGGACTAGCACTCCTGGAAGAAAGTATATGGTGGAGACATGGCATACTGCAGCCGAAGGGATGTTACCCAAATGAATCTTTCACTCCGCAGCGAAGATTGCAGTGATATGAAACTTCATGACACATTAAAATTGTGTGTCGGAACCTGGTTCGCAGGAGAACTTCTTTGAAGTTTCGAAAGTAGGAGGCGAGATACTGGCAGAAGTAAAGTTCCGAGTACGGACCGTGAATCGTGCTGGGATAGCTCAGACGGTAGAGCTCTTGTCCGCGAAAGGCAACGGTTTCAGTTTCGAAACCCGGTTCCGGGACACAATTTAAATCTGCCAAGTTTCAGAATCTACATATATAAATGAATGCACGTGAAAACATTTACGGCATTTAGATAGACACTTCACGCGTTAAATATTACGTTCTCCAGTAAAACTCAACACCAGGCGTGACGTCTTTGTCTACTACTTATTTACCTTTGCTTCTAGTGTATCTACATAAATATATTAATGCACCAAGGAAACTATATCGCTGCTCCCTGAACAGTTCAAGAGATTAGTCATAAAATTATGAGACTCGTTAAATATCTACATTTGCTTAACACGGAGAACAAATCGCCCATTCTGCAATCATACGTTCTTAGTGACGGGCTTGAAATATGTTGCAAAAACATATTTTATTATTGACACAAAAATGTTTTACTTTATATTGTATTATTGACAAAAAAATGTTTTACTTTCGACTTACCCATATCCAAGAACAGAACGTAATTGTGACGAATTATAGACTTGGAGATGGCAACACATCATTGCCGAAACCGGTGTAAATAATGCAATTGGAAACTATCGATCTTGGCTCCTCTTTCTGTGTAGATTCCCATTACAATCTGTCTTGTGTTATGATGGAAACAAGAAAGAAGAAGACAACGAAATTTCTTTTTTATACAAGCACCCTTTTCATCAAATTTCTGTTTGATGTGGATTTCATGATTACAGCAGTAATAGGTTCTGTGGCTGTAACAACGTCAAGGTAATGCTATACATACGCCAATATATCACAGTGATGAACATCGCAATAGTAGCATGCCGGGAAGGACATTGTCCAAAGTGTCATCCAATGATGCTTTGTTCCCTGTCTTCTCTTATAAAGGCTTATTGTAGAAATGACGATAGTTGTATTTTAAAAAATACTGATACATAGAATACCTATCAAAAATTAATAATACGTAAAAACCTTTTAGTTCGTGATGAATAATGTGATTGGAGAAGTGACAGTATCGCGATTTCCTAGAGCTTGAAGAAATCGGTTAATTGTTATTGAAAATTAGTAGCTGCATGAATTATGATACGGAAACGAATGAAAAATTTAATCGGTTATCTACACACACAGAGAGTAAGAACGAGCTTCTAAAATTTGTGCTGCATCTTTGATGGGACGACCTTCTGTAGACGCTGTAGAAGCTCGAGTACAGTGCTAATAGTTACTTTACCAGAAGTATATACATACACATATTCGTCAAGTACTTTGTTTATTGTAACGATTACTGCCCTATTAAACCTCGGATGACCGAAGAGTGAGAGTGAACACCGTTAACATTTTGTATGAAAAACAAAATACACAGTTAACCTTTTTGAATTCCTTGCTTACATACATTATATATGTAAGAAGTCTGCTCTAATGTATCCTTTATGATATTTCAAACATAATCTACAAGACAATATGATAAAGTATTTCCCAAATGAAGATGGATTGCCCACGGTACTCTTTGCTTGGCAGCTGAGAATGGTTCATTGCACTGAAGGAGTCAAGCCTATCTACCAGGAATTTCAATCAGGTCCCCTTCATGAGAAATTTCACGTTCCTACGAGCTCGAAGCCACCGGGATGTAAATGCGATCCCGAAATTCCTCCGCCGCCCCTCCACTGTAAAAGTATCGGCGAGAGGAAGGCTTGCGCGCAGGAAAAAAGCGGAGAGAAAAGAGTGTACGATCAAAATAAAAAAAAAGGGCTACAGAGAAGTCGTTACTAGTACACGAAATATTAAGGCAGGATTCACGAAACGATGCTAGGTAAGTTGATAACTACCTGGGAATGTTCGGAACTAATGATGGTATAAGGCTCATTTTAATAAACATGAAAGAGTGCATTTCAATTCAAATATTACAAATAGTCTTACAAACGTAACTATAGATTTCACTACTCCAACACTGTGCAGTATTTTTCCTTAAAGAGCTTACATATATGAATAGGTATTTACAGAATAACTCTAAACTCTTGAGCCCTATTAAACAACCAATTTCTGTTTCTTTTTTCTTCCGACAGCACGCGTGGTGCAGTAGTTAGCATCACAGATCGCTGTACTTGCGGTCACTAGTTCAGATTCCGCCACGGGCAGAAGAAAATTTATTTCTCTGTCTTTGCTATTTCTAGAATGTTCTACATGTTTCTTATGTTTGATGTAGTTGTAAGTTCCAGAAAGTTCTTTCTATGTATAAATAGTGGAGCACTCCAAACAAGAGTCAGTCTGTACCGATTGTATGCATGTGTTAGCAATAAACGAGATCCAAGTGTGAAGTGTTGGGTTCTATCGACAACCATCCTTCGAATTCCGGACCACCTGCAGTTTGCAACGTGAAACTTTCTAGTGCAGGTGCCGGGTATCCTGCAATACATCTGCATTATCGTGGCTCCGATTAGATAGCGTAAGATCCGTCACTTACGCGGACATAAACCTCCGTCCGAAGTCTGTGGCATCAAACGAATCATGGATGCCAAAACAGCGGGATGACAACTGCACATCAGGCACCCATCGGTGTTTTCGGGAGACGCTGGACAGGACCCAAATAAAAGGCTGCAAGGATTCGATCGAGTAGCCAAGTGTAATAGGTGGGATCACATTATGTGCTTGGCAAACGTATGTTTCTACTTGGACGGGACGGCCAAGCAGTGATTTGAAAATAGAATGAACTCGATAGCTGGGAAAAATTCTAGACAGAACTTAAGAAGACCTTTGGAGACCACCAGCGGAGAGTTCGTTTATTAGAAGAGCAATTGAAGAACAGGGCCCACACAGATATGACGGAGGCCGATAAAGTTTCATACCTGATTAAGGGCATTGCGGAAGACAAGCACTTCTGTTATAAGACGTTTCAACGAAACAAGAATTTATCTAATGCTGCCAGAAAATTGAAGAGATGCAACAGTTGGACGGTGAAGTGGTTGTCGACCGCAAAAAGTTAATCAATATATCAAAGGAAACCTACACACCAGCGGTTATCATAAGCATTACAAGTGGTGGAGGAGAATTTATTTTCACGAGAAACACCAATTAATTCATAAAGGAATCTGTATTGGAACAGCCAAACCAGTCCAACGACTGTGAGCTCAATGTCATCAACGACGTCTCATGCTCTGCTGTTACTGCCGACAACGCACTGCATTGCATATAGAGCCCGGTCTGACGCAGGAACAACGTCAGCAGGCGTTAACCATACTACACCAATTTCCAGCCACGGTGGAGTAGCCGAGCGGTCTAAAGCACCTCGCTGCGGAGCGCGCGGTTGCTCGCCGTGGAGGTTCGAGTCCTCCCTGGGGCATGGGTGTGTGTGTGTGTGTGTTCGTCCGTAGGTTAGTTTACCTAAGTTTAACTAGTTTGTAAGCTACGGACTGATGACCACGCAGTTTGGTCCGATAGATTTACAGACATTTGAGGATTTGAACCAATTTCCAGGTGTATTCCAGGCCAGGCAGGAGAGGAACAAGATGAAACGGCCCTCGATAAAACACCGTATCAATGCTGGGAATTACCCACCAATTAGCCAGCATGCGTAAAGAGTGTCGCCAGCTGAAAGTCGGATTATTCGGGAGGAAGTGGAGAAGATGTTACATGATGTCTTTATTCAACCTTCAGAGAGTTCCTGGTCATATCCTGTGGTCCTCGTGAAGAACAACAATGACATGTGGCCTTTCTGTGTCGACTATCGGCAATGAAAAATATCACAAAGATATCTTCCCATTGCTACGCACTGACGACACCTTAGACTATTTGAAAGGAACACAATGCTTTATTCATCAGGCAACCACAGTCGATTTTTTTCATTTTCTTGATAACACACCGCTGTTACTGTTAAAAATTATTTACGAAGAACTCACGACCGGTTTCGCAAATTAAATTTGAATCATCAGGTGCTTATTTCATTCAGGTCTTAACCATAATGTGTTTCTTTAAACTAGCTCATACCCATCATTCTAGAGTTGTAACCAACTTTCTTATAAAACCACCTATAATGGGATAATCGAATAAACGCGATTCACGTAATTATATAATGTTGTTATCATGGCTTTCTGTCCTGATGAGAGAGAACCTTTCAAATATGGATTTCGAAAAACATAAACATTAATTTCGTAAGAATGAAACTTCCAGTAGTTTTCACTGAAGTGCCATTCTTTTCGGAAGTTAATGTGTGTCGCATCAGTTAGGAGTAGATGTTAAACTTTTTGTAATTCATTGACACTGATTATGTCAACTATATCCGTAAGTCACAGAACACCGACATTTTTGAAGTACATGGATCATAAATCGTATAAGGACAGCAGTGAACTATGTATACGAGAAAATGTTCCGCTAAAGGACGTTTTTTAATTCATGACCTTACAAAATAATATTTCAGAACACCTTTCTACGTAATATACGGTATGACGTTCCAGAAATCTCTATCAATAAGAAAATTAACTTCCGTAATTGGTGTGCATAGACTTATACTAGGGTGAGTCACTAAATATGTCGCTAAGTGAAGTAGACATGTCAGTGTCGCGAAAGTTGTGTATGGGTGTTTATCTACCACTGTGACACATCCGTCTTGTGGGTTGCAGCAGCTTAAGGAAGCAAATAAAGTCACAGCTCAAGAGCGTCACCTATAGGATGCAATCGATGCCAGAAAAATTCCAAGCTGCATGTCTTCAAAGTCTTCTCGAACGTTTCACAAGCGTCCTTTTCTATCATCGTACTGCGGTGTTCCTTAACTTTCTCTACTTTCCCTCTGACGAAATTTCGAATCAAACATATTTTGTATGATTTTTTTCTGTCTGCAACGTCTGCCTGAAATATACCGACTAGATTCTCCTTAATCGCGTCTATCCAGTTCATTGGCTCAGTTGTGACCGTACTTCTTTTAAGGAGCTGTACGTTTTGTCAACGAAATAGGTGCCATTCCTTTAATCTATCCATAAAATGTAAGCATTCTTTTCCTCATGTCACCATGTACATCTGCGTATCGTTCCCCAAAAAAATGTTCAAATGTTTGTATAGTCTATGGGACTTAACTGCGGGGTCATCAGTCCCTAAACTTACAAACTACTTATGAACTACTTACGAACTAGGACGGCACAAATATCCATGCCTGAGGGGGGATTCGAACCCCCGACCGTAGTGGCCGTGCAGACAGTGACTGGAGCGCCTTAGTCCCCTCGGCCACCGCGGCCGGCTATTACTTCCCCATCACCAACTTTGGGGCCTAATATTTTCCTGATAATATTTCTTTTTTTATTTGAGTTTGTTCAGCATCACTCTTTCCGTTTAAAATTAGTGCTACTGTTCCATACCGACTTTCGGGTTTGTTCAAATGTTTGTTAAGCTTAAGGGACTTAAGCCCCTAAACTTACAAACTACATATGAACTACCTTATACTAAAGACGACACAAACATCCATGCCCGAGGGGAGATTCGAACCCCCGACCGTAGCGGCCATGTAGACTGTAACTGGCGCGCCGCCGACATCTCGGCCACCGCGGCCGACGCTTTCAGGATTGATTATAGTGCTGTAATGATTATCTTTACTGACTTTAGGGACTGTTGTTAAGAAATTCCGGAAGGTAACACAATTATGCCAGGATTCATTCAATGAATTTTCATAATCCGCCAGAGCTGTTTTTTATACCTTTATTAGGTCACGACCGGTTTCGAACCGTAAAAGGTGAATCTTTAGGTAACTTTCTTAGTACTTATACGACGTCCGAATATTCATAATGGATGCCGGGTTTTGTGGGGCCCCTCCTTAAAGTTCTTAAAAGGTAAATAGGTTTGTATGTGAAATCATAAAGTTGGTGTCTGTAGGGTTGAAGGCACTGTTGGTTCAGTCAGGTTCACTTTCTAAAATGCTTTATTAGATTCAACGTTGGAGCGTGTTTTATCTCCCCTGAATCGGAAGTAAGAATGTGTTGTACCGTTAGGTTCACGTCATATCTGGTTAAAACACTTAACACCTCGGTAGAACAGCCG
The DNA here is from genome assembly GCA_026315105.1 of Locusta migratoria. Taxonomy (NCBI): domain Eukaryota; kingdom Metazoa; phylum Arthropoda; class Insecta; order Orthoptera; family Acrididae; genus Locusta; species Locusta migratoria. Next base: position 399,770,545 of record CM048746.1, read on the forward strand.
TGCTCACTAAGGCGCCCTGCTGCGGTGCACGCGGCCGTTCGACGTCAGTGGTTCCAATCCTCCCTCGGGCATGGGTCTTTGTGTTGTCCTTAGCATAATTTAGTGTAAGTAGTTTGTAAGCCAACGTAGTAACGTCCCTTAGATTTACGAACATTTGAACATAAAACACTTCACAAAAACCAGAAGAGGTTTTTAGTCTGAAGTCTGTATTTTGATTTATCAAATATACTAAGATTTTATGGCATATAAGAAGCGCGTTGGGCATAAAAATGTTATTGTCGTTAAAAACAACAAAAGGTATTTTGGTGAACAAATAGTATCATTTATTAAATTCATTAGTTCAATAGTCGTGAATTGGTATTGGCGTCCTTTAAGATCGTGTCACTGTGGAAAATCTCCCATAGTGGTTACCATACCAGTGTGGTGTGGCAATGAAGAAAAACTAATGTCACATACTCGCTTGCTGGCGGTAGCGAGGTCCGTTGGAAATGTTACTGTTTGTGACTTGTAGGATTTTCCCCAAGTATTTCGAATAGGAAACTTTTTTTTTTTTTTTTTTTTTTTTTTTTTTTTTTTTTTTTTTTTTTTTTTTTTTTTTTTTTTTTAGTTACATGTCACTTATTCCGTTATCTTCAATTTGTAGTCCTACCTTTTTCCCAACTGCTTTAAGAATTTAAAATCGGTTTTGCGATGTGTTATTATCCCAAGTTAAAATTTCTAGATCATTTGCCAAAGTTGAGGCAATCTACCGCAATATTACTTCCACTTACCATGAATGGTTTACATCTGTTTCGACTCGACTCTCCCACCTTTTCTAAAAGGGAGAGTTCATTTCCTTGCCTAACACTAGTTTTTATACCAAATGCTTCAGAAATGTCTCCAACGTATTTAGAACTAATGCCAGTTAACATTATTTTTCTTAATGAGTGTTCGAGTTTTATTATCTAGCCCTTATTCCTTTAAAATGTACAATAGATATTCACGATCAACTGAGCCGTAGGTACTTTTAATATAGTGCATAGAGTGTTGTTACTTGAAATAGTTTGGTGTGTAAGGATTAAATTAATAATTTGTTTGGAAACTTTTCTTGGGATCCATCAAGTAAACATTCCGAGATAATTTTATTTGTGACCCGGAGAAGAGAGATTCCTTGGTAATTATTAAAATCAGTTCTACCTCTTTTTTTATGCAACTGATGCAGGAGGTCAATTTTCAAGTTTTCATACATATCCTCTGTTTGCCAGATAGTTCCTATCATTTGAGTGATGTCTTGTATATTGTCAGGGCCAGCTGACTTTAGTAGATCTGCAATTATACAATATTCTCCGTGGACTTTATTGTTTTTAAAAATCTTAATTGTACTATTATAATTATAAAATAATATTGACCGAATCCTACGAAAGGTGGATCTACTAGGGTTTATTAATGTATCATTATTCACTGGGCTAAAAGCAAATTCACATTATACTACACAGTACCGAGTACAAATTTAATTTTTTAATGCAGTACATTCTTTGCTGAAGGATATTTGTAATTCACAAACTAACTGTACATAGTGTTACAAAGCATACTAATTTGCAAGAAATAATACAATTCCAAGCAGTAACACATTCTCATTCTGTGAGAAGAAGAAAGTTGAATAAAATTTCTGTCAAAGACTGCTAACGAGTTCTCCAACAAATCTAAGTATGGAAACCAAATAGAATATACTTACATCGGACTTAACTCGCACGGTTCTCACGCAGATCCTTTATATTGTACCAAAGGTTTACAAAACACTATGTAATCAAAGTTTCTTTTGATTTACATAAAACAAATACTATTATGGAATCATGTACTCCACCCATTATTGTCAATGTGATCAAAACTCAATCGGGACAGAGCAACATATCACGAAGAAATTCCAAAAGCGCCATATTCGCATCAAATTATAATCAAGAAGACAATATTACATTTTATTTAAACCAAAATGAGTTGATTGTCTTTTAAATACCCACAGACAAATCTTTGAAAAGATCCCAAGAAAATCCGAGATCATATACTGACATACTTTCAGTGGACGAACATCATTTCACCGGAAGTCGCTTAGAGAAAAATCAAATGTTTCTAAACAAGTTGCACCAAAGTTCTATGGCCATCAGTCCATAAACTACTTTAACTTACACTAAGGACAACACACACATCCATACGCGACGGAGGACTCGAATGTCTGGCAGGGCCGGCCGCGGTGGCCGAGCGGTCTGCGGCGCGCCAGTCAGGTTCTGCACGGCCGCTACGGTCGGGGGTTCGAATCCCCCCTCGGGCATGGATATTTGTGTACTTATTATTAGCTAGTTCATAAGTAGTTTGTATGTTTAGGGACTGATGACCCCGTAGTTAAGTCCCATAAGCTCTACAAACATTTGAACATTTTTTCGTCTGGCAGGAACGGCTGCCCAGTCTGTAGCATTACGCCTTAGACCATGCGGCCATTCTGCGTGGCCACCTTGTATTGAATTTCACTTCCAAGTTGATAATCGCATTTCCTTGGTGACATTTATCTTGTGCTAGTGCTTGTTATATTTATCACACCTATCGGTCGGCATGCTTGTTTGCCTTCTGTGATGCATTATAAAGAGTTTTGTAAGCTGCAACGATTTTTTTCAAGTCGTAGAAGCGTCTTCTATTTTGCCTTTTAAGTATGAATTCGCGCATCACTTTAGCTCTCGTACAGTTTGCACTAGTTCCGAAATCTCACATGCAGTTTGCTCAGCTAGCGGCAGAATTGTAATGTGCTTCGTGCCACAGTGGATACACAGGTTACCGTTAGCTCACAGACGTTAAGCACGGTTAGGCTTGGAACACTTGGATGGGTTACCGTCCGCGTCTGCCGAGTGCTGTCGGAAAGCGGGGAGCACTCAACCCCTGTGAGGCCAACTAAGGAGCTACTTGATTGAGAAGTAGAGGCTTCGGTCACGAAGATAGACATAACGGCCGGGAGTGCGGGGCGCAGACCATACCCCCCTCCATAACGCATACGTTGACACCTGCAGCTAGAGGATGACACGGCGGCCGGTCAGTACACAGTGGGCCCACTGAGGCCTGTCGGACGGAGTTTACAGTGTGTTTGACATTATATGGTCATTATAGAGTTGTCATTGTTCTCAAAATTGAGATGCACATGATTCTTACTCTCGTCATCATTAATACATCCAATTAATGCTTTAGTCGTCCTATGTGTAATGCAATAGTATATGTTACAAATCTGTAAATACTCATTATTCAGTATACATAAAAATATAATTAACCACTTATAGCTCCTTTAACTTAAGTTTCAGTAGCATATCAGCACCCACAATGAATAAATAAGTAAATACATAGAAAGAAAGACCTGTATGCGCTACCTACCGAAACGGCATAATTATCTACTGGAAGTCGTGATCTAATAAATATTTCAGTCATTCCAATTACTGGTCACTAGCTCGTGTTATTAAAAAATAAAGTATTTCACAGTTTTGAAAACATAGTAGCATGTGTTGTGTAGGCAGCGGCGGGGTGGCCGAGCGCATTGAGACGCTATGATACGATGCGCGAGGCCACTCTCCGTCGAGAGTTCGAATCCCCCCCCCCCCCCTCGTTCATGGATGTTTGTGCTGTTTTTACTATAAGATCGTTCATAAGTAGTTTGTAAGTTTAGAGACTGATGACTACAAAGTTAATTCCTATAAGCTTAACAAACACTGGAACATTTGTGTTGTATAGGAGGGGAGGCAGGGAATTTAAATTCGTTCTGCAGTCGGAATTCCAACCCGGGACCTCCTGGTTACTACTCAGTCGCTCTAAACCCACAGCCACAGTGGCCTTACGGATACTGCACCAGCACGGACTGACTTAAGGCGCATCTCCCTCGACAATGCACTCATCAGCTTTGCCTCGCGTTTCCCTGGGTAAAACATATTAATGTTACCGAGGCCTTGCCGTAGTGGAATAGCATCCCAGAAATGAACGTTAATGGAATCAGTCCAGCCTCTTACCTCAGGCAAAGGTAATACAAGCATCAAATAATACATGTTTTAGAGACATTGCTTTGTCTCGATATATCTGATGGCTAGAAAAGAAAAATATGTTTATAGCGTCAGCATAGTCATCAGGAGGTCCCGAGTTCGAATCCCGGACGCGGCACAAACTAATTCAACGCCTTGCCTTCTATTCATTATTTTTGATATAGCGAGAAAAAACATGTCTCTGGAAATTGATTTATCACCTGATATCCTTGTATTTGGTTACACATTTCTTGACTCTTTGTCAGCAAATGTTCAAATGTTTGTAAAGCTTATGGGACTTGACTTACAAACTATAAACTAGGTTATACTATAGACAGCACAAACATCCATGCCCGAAGGGGGATTCGAACTCCCGACGGGGAATGGTCTCGCGCATCGTAGCGTAGCGCCTCAATGCGCTCGGCCACGCCGTTGCAGCTCCTTGCCAGAGGGTGAGCCCTTGATGAGAAACGAACAGCTGCGTGGAGTAGCCGAGCGGTCTAAAGCGTCTTGCTGCGGAGTGCGCGGTTGCTCGCCATGGAGGTTCGAGTCCTCCCTGGGGCATGGGTGTATGTGTGTTTGTCGTTAGGTTAGTTTACCTAGGTTTAAGTAGTTTGTAAGCTACGGACTGATGATCACGCAGTTTGGTCCGATAGATATATAAACATTTGAACATTTTTGAGAAACGAACATATGGTTCAGTTACGTAAAGAATACAATGTAGGTTGTATAAAGAACTATGATTTTATCTATCTCTCCGAGGCAGGTGGCGCAGTGGTTAGCACATTGCACTTGCAGTCGGGAATACGGTGGTTCACAAATCTACCCCCGGTCATTCTGATTTGGTTTTCCTGTGATTTTCCTAAATCATCGCAGGCAAATGCCGAGATGGTTCCTCTGAAAAGACACTTCCGACTTTCTTTTTCATTTTTAACAAATGACCTCGCTATCTAAAGTGACGTTAAACCGTGTTCTTTTTCTTTTTTATAAAATCAGTTTTCCTTTGCCTAAACAACGGTTCACATTTGTCAGACCGATATCAGATAATTCGCAAAAGGATTAGTGTTTTTACCTATTAGGCTCTGAATATTGATTTACGTTGTACAAATGTTGAAATATTTGTCAAGCTTAAGGGACTTAACTGAGGTGTCATCAGTCCCTAAACTTACGAATTTCTTATGAACTACCTTATACTAAAGACGGCACAAACATCCATGGCCGAGGGGGGATTCGAACCCCCAACGGGGAGCTGCCTCGCGAATTGTAGCATAGCACCTCAATGCGCTTGGCCACTCCGCCGTGGCTACGTTGTACACATTATGATTATTTTAAAAGTAAAAAATTAACTGTAGTTTGAGAGTAGGTGAATTATATCAAACAAGTAACGATCATTTTCTTTAGAATTTATTATATTAGGTATTAGTATAAATCATTTTGTGAAAATTCATAGTAAGATGGAAGAGGATTATCTACTTTAAAATATTTTATTGTTTTAATTTTTCTCCGCTGCATTTGCACCTTTTTTGAAGTTGTTTGTGACTAGTTTCGGTAATTTCGTCCATTTTCAAATTTGTCTATGCTTCAAATATAAATCAACAAATTTTTCATTAAGGTACTATTTCAAAATCAGTTGATTTATCGTTGAATCACAGACAAGTTTGAAAATGGACGTAACTAGTCGAAACTAGTCACAACAATTTCAAATAAATGTGCAGCTGCGACGTTTAGGTATATAAATATAAATATTTTACCTCCTTATTTGTTGGTATACTTGTCTTACATTTTTATAAACTTTTTGTTCAATTAAGGGCACTAAGTCATTAATATTACATCACAGAATAACTATTTTCCATTATTCTACATTGCTTCTATTCGTTGAGAAATATTGGTCAGTGACTGCATTACCTGTGGCGAACCTCTTGACATTTGTGAAGTACCTGGAGGAGAGCTTCGTCAAAATTGTTTCAGCATCTTCGTCGGAGAATTAGCCAACTTAAGCGTGAGTTTCCTTTGAGCGATTACTTCCGCCACGCTGCGGCTTACGACCTGACGAGGCTTTTAATCTCGTTGGCGCTTCATTCAGCGGAGAGCCGGACTGGCGTAGGCGCCACCTCGTCAAGGCGCTCTGTAATCTCATGAAGAAAGTTACAGCAGTCTGCGGGCCTCTGTTGTGCTGCCGGCTACTGTGTTGATTGTGTCGAGCAAGATACAAGGCTGATATTACCGAGAGCGGAGAGACTGAGGATGCCAAGGACACTGCCTAGCTACGCAGGTAGTGACGAAAATGTTGATCTTTAACCCAATATATATTGCAGTGCCTTTTTCTTGGACGTAAACAAGTTAAACGTGAAATTATGAAATCCTTTATACGTCTACATTTTATACTGACAATGAGATGGATGGTATAAAATTTTGGGGTGTGAACAGTTTGATATCAGGAGCATATAGCCGGAAATGTCTGCTGTAATAAGACTCTAAGCTACCACACCTATCGTGATTCTGTTTGAATACACATCTACAAAATTATTCAACTAATTTGCATGCGGTTGTCACAGCAAACTTTAACTATGTTTGGAGCAACATACAGGTATCTTTTCACAGGAATCGAATCGAGAAACAATATGATGTTGAGATTTAAAATTTTTATGGCTTCCGACGTGTCGCGTTCCCTGCTTAAATATGTCAATCTATGAAACTACATGGCTAATACGTATGGTGCATTCACAGACAATTTGAGCACGGCTTTGGGAAATATATGAGGCTTATTTAATCAAAACCGGACTACTGAAACAAAATGTAACAACAACTCAATTTTTTAAATTTAAAACTAACGATCTATCTCTTGGTATGTTTGGATCCGTTAAAATGAACAACTATGACATGAACGGATCTTGGGGAATTAAACCAGTTCAGGGAAACAAAAGTTACCGTAATTTGAAATTTCATCCTTAACCGCCGTGTTTGTGATTGTACACTTCAAAATGTTAATTTCCGAAACATCGACACGAACATGTATAGTGGTGTCACAGGTATTTGGAACGTGCCTTGGCGCGGGGAGGGGGGGCTTTATTTAATCAAAATAGAACCACGGGTCGTAATTAAAATTGTGTGTCTCGTCTGCTTAGCCGTTCCCCGTCGGGGCTTCTAATCCCCCCTCGGTCATTTATGTTTGTACTGTCTTTAGTATAATGTAGTTTATTAGTAGTTGGTAAGTTTAGGGACTGATGACCCCGCAGTTAAGTCCCATAAGCTTAAGAAACATTTGTACATTTTTATCTGCTTAGTATTGCTTAGTATTACAAAGAAGCACTAGACAGCGCTATTCTGTTAATTTCGAAGTACATCAGAGAACCAAAAGATGAGCGTGTTAGGGTTTTGGCTAACAACCCATGACAACAGTAATTTCAGCAGTTCACTTGATGCGACGGACTTGTACCCACCTTATTAGCATTACGAGTACAAACCAATATTGAATTTACTTCAAATTAAAATCTGTCTTAGTTGGTAATATTTCATTTTTAAATAACGCGTTTTGCCCCTTTGAGCATCATCAGAAACCTCAAGATGTTGTCTACGCAGTCGGCGTTTTACGTATTGGGTTTTCATCAGGTCTACTTTAGTCGCTCGGCCTGATACTTCAACCATACGCAAGATCGTATTAGTGTTAGGTTCATATTTTTGGAAGCTCACTGTTTATCTTACTTTTCGTGCTCCTGTGTATACTTACTTAGATTCGCGTTCAACTAATCAGTTCAGTGTATTCATCCGCAGTGTAAATCCGCCACTCACTGTTTTTGTTTTGTTTTGATCGTACTCGCGGTTGGTAACCCTACCCATCAATTGCTCAGTTACCGCCGGCCAGTGCACACGTGACCAGCAGCAGCTTTAAATTGTATGGTAACCGGCTTCTTAATAGAAGCGACTTATTTTCATTTTGTGTGTGCTTTCTTTTGCAGCTCTTTATACTTTAGTGTGCTCGCGTGTTTATTTATTAAGAATCGCGTTTAGTTGTCATTTCAGTTGTTGATCTTTTGATTTATTAGCTCGCGTATATATTTTTCAGATTCGCCGATAATAAACAGTTTAGTGTTAGGTTCATATTTTTCGAACCTCACTATCAAACTTCTGTGTCCTCAGACGTACTTACTTGAAGAAACATAGGTTTATAAAATGGCTAGGAACTGTGACTGCTGCGAACGGATGGAGGCAGAGTTGGTGACTCTACGCTCGTAGCTTCGGGCGGAGTTGCCTTCACTGGCAACGTTTGCGTGGGTGGGCGCCGCTGTTGTGGGCCGCTCGCGGGGGTACAGCAGAAGCCCTGTGCGTCTGTTGTGCCCACCGATCGGCCTGCGTCTGTGGTCAGCCCACTCACTGCCCGCGAGGAGGTCGCCTCCCAATCCGTGGTGGATTGGGAGGTCTCCTCAGCGCGTGTCAGGCGGTTTAAGACTTCCCGGGGGACCGAAGTGGAGGCCTCCCCGGTTAGTCTTGCCAACAGATTCGAGGTGTTGTCTGTGGCAGAGGATGTTCCTGACGCAGATGGTGTCGCTTGTCCTGTAATCGCCCCTCTGCCTTCAAGATCCGAGCACTCACAGAGGGTGGGTTTGTTGGTAGTTGGGACTTCCAACGTTAGGCGGGTAATGGAGCCCCTTAGGAAAATGGCTACTAGGGAGGGGAAGAAGTCCAATGTGCACTCCGTGTGCATACCGGGGGGAGTCATTAGATGTGGAACGGGTCCTTCCGGATGCCATGAAGAGCACAGGGTGCAGCCAGCTGCAGGTGGTGACTCATGTTGGGAACAATGATGTGTGTCGCATTGGATCGGAAGAGATCCTCTCTGGTTTTGGCTGTCAGAAGTGGTAAAGACTGCCAGTCTTGCTTGCAAGATGAAAGCGGAGCTCACCATCTGCAACATTGTCGACAGGACTGACTGCGGAAGATTAGTTCAGAGCCGATTGGAGGGTCTGAATCATAGGCTCAGACGATTCTGCGACCGTGTGGGCTGCAGATTCCTCGACTTGCGCCAAAGGGTGGTGGGTTTTCGGGTTCCACTAAATAGGTCAGGAGTCCACTATACTCAGGAAGCGGCTACACGGGTAGCGGGGGCTGTGTGGCATGGACTGGGCGGTTTTTTTAGGTTAGAGGGCCTCGGGAATACACAAAATGGGTTTCGGTCTAGAAACCATTGGTATAACAGTTGTAAATTGTCGTAGCTGTATTGGGAAAGTTCCAGAGCTCCAAGCGCTGATAGAAAGTACTGAGTCACAAATCGTTATAGGTTCTGAAAGCTGGCTGACGCCTGAGATAAGTTCGGCCGAAATTTTTTCAAAGGGCCAAAGGGTCTTCAGAACGGATAGAATGAATAAAAAAGGGGGGTGGCGTGTTTATTGCTGTTACAAACGGTTTATCCTGCAGCGAAATTGAGACAGATACTTCCTGTGAGTTGGTCTGGGTAGAGGTTATATCTGGCAACCGGAATAAATTAATAATTGGATCTTTTTATCGCCCCCCCCCCTGACTCAGACGATGCGGTTGCAAAAATGTTTTAAAAAAAAAGCTTGAATCACATTTCAAATACGTATCGGAAGCATACTGTTATAATCGGTGACGACTTTAATTTACCCTCGATATGTTGGCATAATTACGTATTCAAAACCGGCGGCAAATATAAAACATCGTCCGAACTAGTTCTGAATGCTTTTTCTGAAAACTACTTCGAACAGTTAGTTCATGAACCCACTACAATAGTAAGTGGTTGCGAAAATACCCTTGATCTCCTAGCAACAAATAATCCGGAGATAATAAAGAGCATCAAAACAGATACAGGGATTAGCGAACATCGAGTTGTAGTAGCGGGACAAATGTCAAAATTCCCAAATGCACCAAAAATAAACGAAAAATATATCTATTCAATAAATGAGATAAAAATTCGTTTCACGCTTTCCTGAGTGATAGTCTCCAGTCTTTCAAAACTAAAAATGCGAGTGTAGATCAGTTGTGGCTTACTTTCAAAGACATAATATCAGTAGCAATCGAGAGATTTATACCAAATAAATTAATAAAAGAGGGGGCTGACCTCCTGTGGTACACAAAACAGGTCATATCACTGTTGCAGAAACAAAAACGCATGCAAAATTTAAAAAAGACACAGAATCCACAAGACTGGTAATCTTTTACTGAAACTCGCAACCTAGCGCGGACTTCAATACGAGAATCTTATAGTAGTTACTACAACGAAATTCTGTCTCTTAATCTTGCAGAAAATCCAAAGAAATTCTGGTCATATGTGAAGTACACTAGCGGAAAAACACAAACAATACCTTCACTACGCGATAGCAATGGTAATACTACCGATGACAGTACTGCTAAGGCAGAATTACTAAACACAGCTTTCTGAAATTCGTTCACCAAAGAAGACGAAGTGAACACTCCAGTATTCAATCCAAGAACAGCTGCCAGTATGCGAAACTTACAAGTAGATGTTCCCGGAATAGTAAAACAACTGAAGTTACTAAACATAAACAAATCTTCCGGGCCAGATTGTATACCAACTAGATTCCTCTGAGTATGCTGATACAATAGCTCCGTACTTAGCCATAATTTACAACCGATCACTCAGCGAAAGATCCGTACCCAAAGACTGGAATATTGCCCAAGTTACTCCAATATTCAAGAAAGTCAATAGGAGTGATCCCCAAAATTACAGGCCTATCTCATTGACGTCGATTTGCAGTAGGATTTTGGAACATATACTTTGTTCGAATATTATGAACTACCTCGAAGAACGACTAATTAACCAGTAGTCAACGCGGATTCAGAAACTATCACTCTTGCGAAACACAGCTTGCCCTTTATTCACATGAAGTGTTAAGTGCTATCGACAAGGGATCTCAAATCGAATCCATATTTCTGGATTTCAGGAAGGCTTTTGACACTGTACCCCACAAGCGGCTTCTTATGAAATTGCGTTCTTATGGAATATCTCCCCAATTGTGCGATTGGATTCACGATTTCCTATCAGAAAGAACACAGTTAGTTGTAATTGACGGTAAGTCATCGAGTAAAACAGAAGTGATATCTGGCGTTGCACAGGGAAGCGTTATAGGTCCCCTACTCTTCCTCGTGTTCATAAACGATTTAGGAGACAATCTGAGCCGGCCGCGGTGGCCGAGGGGACTAAGGCGCTCCAGTCACGGTCCGCACGGCCACTACGGTCGGGGGTTCGAATCTACCCTCGGGCATGGATATTTGTGCCGTCCTAGTTCGTAAGTAGTTCATAAGTAGTTTGTAAGTTTAGGGACTGATAGCCCCGTAGTTAAGTCCCATAGACTTTACAAACATTTGAACATTTTTTTTAGACAATCTGAATAGCTCCCTTAGACTGTTCGCGGATGATGCTGTCGTTTATCGGTTAGTGAAGTGAACAGAGGATTAAAAGCAACTGCAAAGCGATTTAGACAAAATTTCTACATGTTGCGAAAATTGGCAATTGACACTAAATAAAGAAAAGTGTGAAGTAATACACATGACCAGTAAAAGAAATCCGCTGAACTTAAATTACACGATAAATCAGTCAAACCTTAATGTCGTAAATTCTACCAAATACCTAGGAGTTACAATTACGAACAACTTTGACTGGAGAGAACACATAGAAAATATTGTGGAAAAGGCAAACCAAAGGTTTCGTTTCATTGGTAGAACGCTTCGAAGATGCACCAGCTCCACCAAAGAGACTGCCTACATCACACTTGTGCTTCCTCTCCTGGAGTACTGTTGCCCCTTGTGGGACCCTCACCAGGTGGGACTGACGGAAGACATTGCGAAGGTTCAGAGAAGGGCAGCTCGTTTTGTTTTATCACGTTACGGGGGGGAAAGCGTCACGGAAATGTTGCACGAATTGGGGTGGAAATCATTAAAAGAAAGACGTTACTCATTGCGGCGTAATCTGTTCACGAAGTTTCAATCACCGACTTTTATTTCTGAATATGAAAATATTTTGCTAGCACCCACCCACTCAGGAAGACATGACCATCCCAATAAAAGAAGAGAAATCAGATCGAAAACGGAACGATTTAGTTGATCTTTCTTCCCGCGCGCTATTAGAGAATGGAACGGTAGAGAAAAGTTATGAAAGTGGTTAATGAACCCTCTGCCAGGCACTTAAATGTGATTTGCAGAGTATCTATGTAGATGTTGTAGATGTAGATGTATTACAAACTTTGTGCATGTTCCAGATAAAATACACTGTTGTGGCCGTTGTTGATGCTATATTGGAGGGAAATTGAAACTGTTTTATATCTTCATCACTACCCCAAGCTCCTGTTCTACCTACTAGACTCACTTCAAGTTGGAATGTTACGACTCATATACGTATGACTGACAATGGGCAGTTTCATAAACCGCAGCGTACGAAGTGTTAGGAATAGTCGTATTTAATTTTTGTTATTATCGATCAGGATAATACACACCCTGTTTTTGGTTAATTTGTTCGCTTGAAGCGGCTTGCTATTGAAAGAGATATTTTTAACAAAGACTGATTCGAAAGTAATATCTGTTTTTAGTATGATTGTGCAGGAGAAGACTAGACCTCCAAAGTTATTGAACGACTTGAAATTTTTCCAAACTTCTGACGACGACCCGAAAAGTCGAAACTCGTTTATAAAAATAAATATTGATGGCAACGACGAATTCGAAGTTATTTTGTATATGGTTGCTGCATCAGCCGGCCCGATGTAGTGGAGGGTATTTCACTTTACTTTACTTTACTAGGATATATGGCTTCACAGATTTCGCGTTTCACACCACTTGACTCGGATGATTGAATTTACTGATTTCGCTTAAAACGATTTAGGAAATTATTTGTTTCTTTTGGTAGATTTTATTTATTTCTAACTTACGAGGTAGAAAGAACGCTTCTACTGATCAAGTTATTCTAAATTGTTTCCATTTGTACTTTTTGATGAATCCAACCGTGAAGCGTGACAGCATGTGGAGGCCCTTTCTTTAATTTACACTGCGATGCACGGACATACATCTAGTTTCGAATACCGTTTCTACAGTGGTAAGAAATATCAGACCTTTCACGCTTTGGTAGCTACCCACCTGTCTACTAACTCTATGTTACTGCTGCGGGCGGAACACTGTAAACACATAACTACAGTGCTCTACTTGAACTTCAAGAAGTCGTGTACTTCTTTCTGTCGTCTTTCAGGTCAGCCCTTGCCTCCTCTGGCGCTGTGCTGGAAACAAACAGCTAGTTGCTTGTTTGTACACTTGCTACAGCCTTTAGGTCGTTAAATGTACCAGGAGTATGTGAAAAGCATGCGTTTTCTAAGTTTCCCAAATCATGATCAATTTGCTATTTTCGAGAACATTGGAGTTTACTTTGTGACTACGCTTGTGAAAAATTGTATTCAGAAACTTGTCAGTCACATACCTCCCATCTAATGAAAGCTCTCCTCACAATAACCTCATATTTGACCGGAGTTATGCAGACGTTCAGTCCATCTACAAGGAAAAGTTACTTAATATTATTAGATATAGCTCACTAATACCAAGTATTCGCGTGTGATTTAAGGCCACACGTCACTGACGTTATAAGATTATATGAACTGAAAATATGACGTGGGACGCCGTTGATCTTTCTGCGAATTCAGAATTCATTTAATGTTGGCTGTCAGGTATTGTGTTGGCCTCTCTCTTAGTGAAAAACGGTTTCTTCCAGCTACACACAAGAGGTGTTCAAACTATAGCCAAGAACGTGGCGAAAAAGCCACGTAAACAGCTTTACGGCTCCCAATCGAAGTGAGTGGTCCTTAAGCTGAGATACACGCTCACGTGTTCCGCGTGAAAGCTTTCCAAGAAAATTCCAGGAGTGATCAGGTTCGCCACTCTGAATATGATCGCGATTCTCTGCCGATGACGATCAGTGGAAAATGTAAGTAAAAGCATCTGAGTAATGCACACTTCACCGCTCGGGACCCTGTTAATAGTAGTAAAGCATTTATTACGCTGCGTAAAAAACGAAATACAACGGATTCCTATGTATTAAAATGTGAGATCACTTGTAAAACTAACAGTAAATAAACAGCTTTGGTACAAGTAAACACAAATGACTTTTTTACTTTTATTTTTATTTTTTATTTGAGAGCTAAAAGACGCGATATACTACAAACATTTGCAAAATAAACTTTTCTGAAGCTGAAACGAACAGCAGGTTGTATGCACAACTGGAAAACATTACATACTACCTTCTATGTTTCCGGAAACCGAAATACGCCATGCAGATTCGAAGATTTCATATGGTGACATTGACAATCTTGTTTGTTTGTACACTTGCTACAGCTAATGCATAACGAAGTAACCCTATTACGGAAAGTGAAATACAAAGAATGCCACTACTGCTTCTACTATTAATTCGTGCAATAGACGGAGCTATAATAGATTCGTGGTATTGAGAAGACAGTGTAGAAACGAAGAATGAATTGGAAGAAAGTGTCCCAGGTTTTCGGTCAGGTTATTCCTCACTGCAGTGAACTTAAGTGCTGATGGAAGTAGCATAAATATGTTGGAATCCCCCTGAAAACAAAGTAATGAGACGTTGCACAGAAAATTGAGTACTGGGTGGTAACGCCATGCCTTATCACCGATTGCTTTCAGTCGTACGTGAGACAAAGGTATCGAAAAAGTCCAGTAGATAATAAACTGCTAGTTACAAAAAAATCCAAGAGCCTGAATTATGCGCCTAAAGCCACACGGAATATTAATAAAAAACACTTGCATGTCCGTTAACCGTTTCCTCATCCACAAGGCCAATTACATTTGTGGCTGGTACATTAACACATCCACTCCCATGAACCACAGACATTGCCGAGGTGGGGTGGCTTATGATGATGGCATCCTCTCTGGTAAAATATTCCGGAGGTAAAATAGTCCCCCATTCGGATCTCCGGGCGGGGACTACTCAGGAGGATATCATCAGGAAAGCCAATACTAGCGACTACGGATCGGAGCGTGGAATGTTAGATCCCTTAATCGAGTAGGAAAATTAGAAAATTTAAAAAGGGAAATGGATAGGTTGAAGTTAGATATAGTGGGGATTAGTGAAGTTCGGTGGCAGGATGAACAGGATTTCTGGTCAGGTGAGTACAGGATTATAAATACAAAATCAGGAGTAGGATTGATAATGCATAAGAAAATAGGAATGCGGGTAAACTACTATGACCAGCACAGTGATCGCATTATCATTGTCAAGATAGATACGAAGCCAACACCGACAAAAGTAGTACATGTTTATATGCCAACTAGTTCTGCCGATGATGAGAAAATCGAAGAAATAAATGAGGAGCTATAGGAAATTATTCAGACAATTAAGGGAGAGGAAAACCTACTTTTTATGGGAAACTGGAATTCGGTAGTAGGACAAGGAAGGGAAGGGAAGATAGTAGGTGAATATGGTCAGGGCAAAAGGAATGAAAGAGGAAGCCGCCTCGTAGAATTTTGCACGGAACATAATTTAGTTATAACAAACACCTGGTTCAAGAATCACAAAAGAAGGTTGTATACTTGTAAGAGACCAGGAGACACCGGGAGATACCAGATAGATTTTATAATGGTAAGACATAGATTTCGGAACCAGGTTTTACAGTGTAAGACATACCCAGGGGCAGATATAAAAACTGACCATAACTTGTTGGTTATGTAGGCTGAAACTGAAGAAACTACAAAAAGGTAGGAAAATAAGGAGATGGGACTTGGATAAAATGAAGGAACCTGAGGTTCTTAAGAATTTCAGAGGGAGCATTAGGCAACAATTGAAAGAAACAGGGGAAAATAAAACAGTAGAGGAGGAATGGGTAAAATTGAGAGATGAAATAGTGAAGGTAGCAGAGGACAAAATATGTAGGAAGGAAAGACCTACAAAAAATCCTTGTATATCACAGGAGATACTAAATTTAATCGATGAAAGGAGAAAATATAAAAATGCCGTAAATGAAACAGGCAAAATGGAGTACAGACGACTAAGAAATGAGATTGTCAAGAAGTGCAAAATGGCAAAGCAAAAGTGGCTAGGAGGCAAATGCAAGGATGTGGAAGAATGTATAAATAGGGGAAAAATAGATACAGCCTACAGGAAAATAACAGAAACATTTGGAGATAAGAAAAACAGCTCTATGAATATCAAGGACACTGATGGAAAACCAGTTCTCAGCAAAGAAGGGAAAGCTGAAAGGTGGAAAGAGTATATAGAGGGGCTCTACAAAGGAAATGAACTTAGAGACAATATTGTAGGACGGGAAGAGGATGTAGATGAAGATGAAATAGGAGATACTGTACTGAGAGTAGACTTTGACAGAGCCCTGAAAGACCTAAGTCGAAACAAGGCCCCTGGTGTAGATGATATTCCCTCAGAGCTACTGAAGTCTCTGTGAGAACCAGCTACGACAAACCTCTTTCACCTGGTGTGTAAGATGTATGAGACAGGCCCTTAGACTTTAAGAAAAATGTTATAATCCCCATTCCAAAGAACGCAGGAGCAGACAGGTGTGAAAACTACAGAACCATCAGTTTAATAAGTCATGGTTGCAAAATATTAACATGAATTATATACAGAAGGATGGAAAAACTGGTAGAAGGCGACCTCGGGGAAGATCAGTTTGGGTTCAGGAGAAATGTAGGAACTCCAGAGGCAATACTCACTTTACGGCTTATCCTAGAAGATTGATTAAGAAAAGGCAAACCTACATTTCTAGCTTTTGTGCATTTGGAGAAGGCTTTTGACAATGTTGATTGGAATAAACTCTTTCAAGTTCTGAAGCAAGCAGGAGTAAAATATAGGGAGCGTAAGGTTATTTACAACTTCTACAAAAACCAGACAGCGGTCGTCAGAGTTGAAGGGCATGAAAGGGATGCAGTGGTTGGAAAGGGAGTAAGATAGGGTTGTAGTCTTTCTACATTGTTATTCAATTTGTACATTGAGCAAGCTATAAAGGAAAGCAAGGAGAAATTTGGAGAAGGAATTAAAGTTCAGGGGGAAGAATTAAAAACATTGCGTTTTGCCGACGACATAGTAATGCTGTCAGATACAGCAAAGGACCTAGAAGAGCAATTGAACGGAATGGACAGTGTGCTGAAAGGTGCATATAAGATGAACATTAAAAAGAGCAAAACTAGGGTAATAGAGTGCAGTGTAAGAAAATCAGGTGATGCTGAAGGAATTAGATTGGGAAACGAAGCAATAAAGGAGGTAGATGAGTTTTGTTACTTGGGCAGTAAAATAACAAATGATGGTCGCAGTACAGAGGATATAAAATGCAGAATGGCAATGGGTAGAAAAGCGTTTTTGAAAAAGAGAAATTTATTAACATCGATTATTGATTTAAGCCTAAGGAAGTCCTTTCTGAAGGCATTTGTATGGAGTGTTGCCTTGTATGGGAGTGAGACATGGACGATAAACAATGCTGACAGGAAGAGGATAGAGGCTTTTGAAATATGGTGCTACAGGAGAATGCTGAAGATTAGGTGGGTGGACCGCTTAACTAATGAGGAGGTACTGAACAGAATTGGGGAGAAAAGAAATTTCTGGCACACCTTGACTAAAAGAAGGGATAGATTGGTAGGACACATTCTTAGACATCAAGGAATTGTGAATTTAGCATTGGAGGGAAGTGTGTGGGGTAAAAATCGCAGAGGAAGACCAAGAGATGGATACAGTAAGCAGATTCAGACAGATGTAGGTTGCCGTTCTTATGTGGAGATGAAGAGGCTTGCTCAGGATAGGGTATTGTGGAGAGCTGCATCAAACCAGTCTCCGGACTGAAGACCACAACAACAACAACATTAACACATATGATCTTATTTCGTAGGTATCTTGTTTTGTGACATTCATACATCTGTATTACTTCAATTTGGATGAACTGGAACGAAAAGTACATATAACCTAATCCAATATAATGGCCGCGTGGTATATGGAGTTCCCAACGGAGTATCGAGTCCTCCCTGGGGCATCTCTATGTGCGTGCGCGCGCGCGCGCGTGCGTGTGTGTGTCTGTCTGTGTGTGTGTGTGTGTGTGTGTGTGTGTGTGTGTGTGTGTGTGTGTGTGTGTGTGTGTGTTGTCTTTCATGTAAGATTAAGTAGTTTTTAAGTCCAGGGCTAATGCCCATAGTAGTTAGATCCAATAGGTTTACCAACTTTTGTACACTTGAAACGCCCAAATCGTCTTATTTTTATTTGCGGCGACAAATGAAGCACGTGATTAGGATTTTTCTGTATGTACACATCACGGATGTCAGTAGCGCCATCTGAAAATGGTACAAAAGGTGGGGGGAGGCCGTCTTATGAACGTCCTGGACTTACTGTTTCTGGCGGCTGATTTGCGTTGGTAACTAAATACGCCCCGTAGAAGACAGCGAGCTTCTTTCGATTACTTTTCGAAGCTCGACCGATGAAGAATTGATGCCTATGGGGAATGCGGGGTCTCCTTCCGATAAATCTGTGATTTTGCCACACGTACACAAGCACTTGTGACGAGAATCTGTAATCGATGGCTGCAGGACGCAACGACTGTACGACGGGTCCCATGCCATCCACATCGTTCCACCACTAGACGTGATGGCAAAATAATGTGTGCATGGCAGGGATGGATCCCTCGGCTGATCATGAACAATAATGCAACAAATAATGTCTGCCGCGTAACAAGCAGTATTCGCGCGTACCATTTGACATCGTGTTTTCAAAAGAGAGCATTGACAACATCGGAACGGCTTAGGGCCTTTAGTATAATCACAGGTTTTAATTTCGCAAGTTGACCCGCCGAAACAGTTAGTATTAGTGTACACTTTCCATTGTGATCAGGGCTAGTAGAGGTTTTTAGTGAACAGACAACAGTATTAAAATTAACGGATCGCTCTCTTTCACAGATGACAAATTCAAGTAATTTTAATTACTTTTGTTTCTTTGAAAACTCCTTCTTAACAGTGCAATATCACGGAACAGGAAATTACATTTACCATTGTCGGAGAAACAAACCTGAGACAGAACCTATCAATACCAAGGAAAATGCGAGTCGTAAAGTTGGCTTCGCTGTTGTTAAGAACAACCACCGTAAAGGAAATGCTTGTAGCCAAACGAGGCGTACACCACATACAGTCCGCGTGCAATATAAAAACAAAGAAAGTGCAACAAGTCTTGAGCCGCCAGAAACCCTGGTTTCCGTATTCCAAAATACTCAGAAGGTTTCCCTGAGGTGGAGTTCTTGCTCGCCTTGAAAAAATGAGTTCCTTGCCCTGCATTGACGTCCAGCAGCAGCAGCCCTGAGTAGCGACTCTGCTTCACGTTATAGTGATAGTACACAGCGATAAAACGAACTTACTCTGGAGTTATTTCAGATTAAATTAGAACATAGAAATCCGCTTTAAAACTCGGGTTGTTTCTAAAGGAGGCAACAGGGATCACAAGTCTCATGATAGGTACTGTCCTACCTCACATACGTATTACACAACGAAATTCCAGATGTATGCCTCACGTCATAGAGAATATCTATAACTGGGCTTAACGAACAACTTTTGCAGCGTTTACCACTGACAAGGAGATGACACCTACTCGCCATCGCCGAATTCGTCCAAATTTATGGTACGTGTAGGGCGTAGTGAGACGTGAAGGTGCCCCCAAGTGGGAACTCGAGATGGCCAAACGTTTATGAAATAAATGGAATTCTGATTAGATTAGATTAGTACTTGTTCCATAGATTATGAATACGACACTTCGTAATGATGTGGAACGTGTCAGGTTAATGAAAGGTGTCTTTACAAATTATTACATTGTACTAAATATTATATGACACATTTTTTTAATTTTTTTATTTTATTTATTTATTTATTTATTTTTCAAAATTACTAATTTATATCTAAAAATTCATCTACAGTGTAGAAGGAGTTGCCATGCAGAAATCCTTTTAATTTATTTTTAAATACTTGTTGGCTATCTGTCAGGCTTTTGATGCTGTTTGGTAGGTGACCAAAGACTTTGTGGCAGCATAATTCACCCCTTTCTGTGCCAAAGCTAGATTTAACCTTGAGTAGTGAAGATCATTCTTTCTCCTAATTGTAGTTATGTACACTGCTATTGCTTTTGAATTCGGTGGGATTGGTGATAACAAATTTCATAAGTGAATATATATACTGTGAAGCTACTGTGAAGATCCCTACCTCTTTAAATAAGTGTCTGCAGGATGATCTTGGATGGGCTCCGGCAATTATTGTGATCACACGCTTTTGTGCAATGAATACCTTTTTACTCAATGATGAAATACTCCAGAAAATGATGCCATACGAAAGCAGTGAATGAAAATAGGCATAGTAAGCTAATTTACTGAGATTTATATCACCAAAATTTGCAATTACCCTAATAGCATAAGTTGCTGAACTCAAACTTTCAACATATCTTTAATGCGTTTTCTCCAGTGCAACACCTCATCAATGCTTACACCTAAAAATTTTGAATATTCTACCTTTGCTACAGATTTCTGGTCAAAGTCTATTGATGGTGTCATTTCATTTACTGTATGGATCTGTATGTACTGTGTTTCATCAAAGTTTAATGACAGTCCATTTGCTGAGAACCACTTAATGATTTTCTGATAGACGTCGTTTACAATTTCATCAGTTAGTTCTTGTCTGTTAGGTGTGATAACTATACTTGTATTATCAGCAAAATCTATCACCATATGCACCTTATCAAGTGCCTCGTGACAGTGTATGGCGGTTTTTGGCTCAGCGGGACCGGTGCGGAGCTCAGATCGTTCGGTGAGAGGGCTGAATGAAAGAGAAAAACTGCGTTAAGAGATTGGACTCATGTTGAAATGGTTGCGTGTTCGACTCCGCCCACTGGCAAATATTTCTCTGCTCCTTGGCCATACATATAATGTTGACGTTACAATTAACCGCAATATCTCATAGATTAATTCATTAATCTATATAAGAAAGAAACTTTAGGCTTAGAATGAAAATCGGAAAGCAACATTTAAAAGGGCACTACTGTTAACGCGTACACGGGAATTTCGTGTATATAAATCGATGCTTCCATTCTTTTGCAGTTGATTAATTACCTGTACCGGGAGATATTCATCGAAGAAACGAAGTACTGTAGTACCACGTCCTAGGACAGCTATTGCAGGAGTCAGCCGAAATTCGTCGAGTATTCGCAAACGTGTTCAAGAGATGTCAGGCCACTCTTTCCATAGAGGACAATATTTTGAAGATCTACTGTAAATAAAGGTAAGCTTTGGTTACTCAGATGGCAATGTTTTTTAGACTTTAACTCAGTGTATGCACCCACGGTACAACAGAGTCCAAGAATCGGGCGCTGCCGTGGTCAGCGGATGCGGTGGCAGCGGCCGGGAGCCGAACCGCCCAATCTGCGGACGCCTGGCAGGCGTCTTTCGCGTGACACCCTGTACATTATGAATAGCGTAGACTGTTTGACTATAGATCAGACACTGCTAACCGTAAGTGTTCACAACCATTCAGCAAATCATTAGGCTTTACAGACAAAAGTTACTTCTTGGCAAGGGACTTGTCGTTTGTAATTGTAATACTTTCACGGAATTACAACAGTCAGCAATTTTGTAATCATCAAATTCATGAAAATGTTTTACATAGCGAAGAAACACATTATATTCAGATTTATGCAACAAATGGATACATAGAAAGATTTAATGAGGCATATGAATAAGATTCAGTAAATTGTGTGCAATGTTCAAGATTTTACATATTGACCAAACATGCTGAAAGCAACATAATATTATGTCGGTATAAAGATCGGCTTCACATAAAAATCTTGAAATGTTCGTTAAGCTTAAGGGACTTAACTGCGCGATCATCAGTCGCTAAACTTACAAACTATTTATGAACTAGCTTACACTAAAGGCGGCACAAACATCCATGCCCTAGCTGGCAGTTTCACATATTTTGTACTAAATGCTCGATTTTTTCCCAATATTTCGATTGTGCCTATGCCAATCTTACTGATTGTAACTGCTTGGTAAAGACAGACGATGTTGTTCTGTTTTGTAATTATATAGCTGATTTCGTACATTCAGTTTTTTTTTACCTATTTTTATATCTTGTCCTCGATTAACAGCACAGATGATGACTATTAAGGTAGTTGAAATCGATATGCAGCGTTGTTTAAACATCTAACGTACCACAACAGCTAAAATTTCTCTTGGTGTAATCTGATGGTCGCTCCGCACAATGCTCCAAATGACTTCTTTATTTAATTTCATCTATTTTTACGCCCAGTATCATTGGTGGTTTTGCTGATAAAAGATTCAACCATCTAACATATTTTGTATATTGATACTATGTTAGTACTGACTTCTGTCATATTTTTGTATATATATATATTAAATTGTCCCATATGGGAAATTCGTATATTGAATTCTATTTTTAACTGCAGGTACGTGAGTAGAACCGAAGAATAATATAAAAATTAATGTGAAATTTGGATCATTCTGCTATTTAGAAATATTGATGAACTTAAAAGGGTCATCCATTAATGATATCCTTTATAAAATAGCTTGCTTCCTTACGTTTCGAGATAAAAACCGTATAAATGATGTATCAGTAACTACTTACCAGAGCATCTGCAGTAAGCAGTTACTGTTATGATTTTCAAATTCAATTGCAAAATTGTTGAAAATGACTACTTAATGTGCTTAATGAATATGCGTTACGTCATTTATGGCCAGGGAAACGAAAGAACCACATTTGAATAGCAGCCCAGCGAGTGAGTATACACCATTCAACAGATGCAAATTTCTCTGGAGCTCTGCAAAAGATTCGTGACATTGTACGCACAACAAAAACATTACTTACAAAATATACGAGAACCGTCGTGATTTAATGACAGGTCTCTAGGCTAACAATCCAAAATGGTTAGCACTTCGTTGATATAATTATTTATATCACACATTTTCTATTACAATCTTCTAAATATTTCAGAGCGTTATTTTGTATAAGAAATATGCAGAATGTTTTAATAATTTTTAGTTTTTGTTAGGTGATTATGCTGTGTTGTTGCGTATACCCAGTAATCTTCTTTACTCTTATTTTCGTCCTTCAAAATGTAATGCACCGCATTTCCTTTAGCCAGTTAACAGCGTTTCCTTTTATTGTAGGGTACGGCACTGCATCTGGAGTCTGAAAATGTGCAGCGGTAAAGACGTTTAGAGAAGTTCTGTTGATCATAGCCAAATTTTCTTCAATCATCTCCTAAATGTCTTTAGCTTTTTCGCACACATCCCTGTGATCTTCGGTATACAGAAGGTTGCATGCCACACACACAGGCGAATTAAAGATGTATGTAATAGAGTTTTGAATTAGTTTTATTTTCCTGTTTACTGCATTTTACCACGTTTCTTTCGTATTAGCGGGCAAGTTTCGGTCATTGATATTTCTTCAAATTGCAGGCCAGTCTTGTTTAATGACGTTTTCTTCCTTAGTTTCCATCTGGTACGTGTAGATGTACTTCACTTTCAGTACCATTTGTCTAGAGGCTGGCTAAGATCTGACTGAATTAAATGAGGTATTTTAAATCACAGAAAGCATTTGGTATGTGTTTCACATCTATAAGTGACTCCAGGTGGGCAAGAGTAATTTAATTTAGGAAATGGGAGTGAATGGGCTGTTAAACTGTTCGGCGTCTTTTCTCAATGTTTATACGCTCGACATATGTATAAAGACCGTCACTTGTAATCAATATCTGAGACGTTCCGTCCTCCTTTTCTGCTGACGAATTTTCCTACCAATCCTTTGGCTTTTTCTAAGGAAATCGGTAACACTTGTGCTATGTGTGACGTTATACAGTAAATAGGGGTGGATTTCTGTATCTCATCAGTTTCCTCAGACTGCTTACTTGTAGATATGCTGGTATATTTGTAATTTTTCAGAATGTCGTTGGGCAATGAATGACTAACGTAGCATGTAGTGTCCTAATCGACAGATGTTTTCTTCATACATTAATACTATAATAATGTGTACAATGTTTTTTATATTCTCCTTGTAGTGTTGCACTATTTTTTGACAACAATTTTAGAAATTAACTGACTGCTCATGTTGGCCTGATAGGACAAACATGATTTCTTCTCTCAGAAACATGCGACAGTGACCAATAACGTCTCTAAAAACGAAGCGCCATGAGAACTTTCACTTGTGTATGATTACGATGTAATACGAGGGTTGGGAATTAAATATTGGCAACACTACTGTGAAGACACTATGCAATGGAATCTACTGTTGTTGCTGATAGCACACGCTGTTGACATACCTACCTTACCTCCAAGGAAATGGACTCGTCCATCCCAAGTGACTGGCGTGCGCTCAATCGAGGGAAACAGTCACTTGTGAGCGAGCGATCTAACGTAACGATGGCATTATGTTTTAGAAAAAGGAACAACGGAGTTGGATAAAGATTGAATGTGCCAGAGGCCGTACAGCACGACACTGTTATCAAGAGGCGTACGAGGAATCGAAATTACAGTACATAACAGTGGCACGCTGGGTAAAAGCCTTCAACGAAAGTCGGCAAACTGCGGCAGACATGCATCGGGCAGGTCGTTCTTGCGTCTCGGAAGATGTGCATACTGTTGGGGTATTAGTGGACAATGATCGATGCCAACCGATTCGTGAGCTTGCCCACGAAACCAGATTTTCGCGTACGACTACGCTTCGCATCCTAAACGAACGCCCGGGCATGCACAAAACTGCACCACGATGGGTTCTGTATGAACTGACAGAAAAGCAGAAATTGTTGCTTTACGATGTTGCTCAGGCGCACTTGGAGCGCTAGGAGCGCTGGATGAGACATGGCCCACATCGTATGAGCCAAACTCGAATGGCGTCGTTATGGGTCGCCACGAAAATCGAAAATGAGTCAGAGACCCAATATAGTGAAAGTTATGGTGATTCTCATTTACTACTGTGATGGTGTTAGCCTACACCATTACGTTCCTCCACGGAAGATCGTAAATGTACAGTATTACTGTTCATTTTTGCAGCACCAATGGCGAGAAACTTTGTGAAGAACTTTGTGAAGAACTTCGCAACCCACCAATAATTATGCGCATTTGGCGCAAGCTGTGGCTGCTATCTTCGGTCGATGGGATAGGGAAGTACCATACCATTCAGTATACTCCACGGACGTAAGTCCTTGTAATTTTGATTTCTTTCCGAATATGAAGGAACCACATCATAGTATTCACTTCAGAACTCTTTCCACAGTTTCGACAGGCAGTAGACCGCACCATTCGCAACATCAACAGAACAGACTCTGCTTAACGGTGTACTACGCCTTCCACATCGCTGGCGATGGGTTTTACACAACACTGGTGACTACTTTGAAGGACAGTAAGGCTTTGAAGGAGCTTCTTGATGTAAGTTTATTAAGTGAAAGCTTTATTAAAGTTTGTTAAGTGAAAGTTTCTTATTCTTATTAAGTCTTTCTATTTAAATCAAGGAGTTTGTCTAATCATATGTGCGCAACGGATTTAACAAACAAAATTAGGCCCTGTAAGTAAAACAATCTGTACTTCTGTGAACATTATTTCAGACAGTCAGATTCAGTGGCATGTAAGGACTGATTCCTTTACTGATATGTAAATATTTACATTTAAAAGGATATCTTTTTCTCAAAAAACTCAACAAAACCAAAAATGCCACAATCAGGAAAATGAGGGACGAGGTTAAGCTGAAATAAGAAAAAATTAGTAATCATTCAGTTATTTATTGAATTAAAGAAACACACCTTTATTGAGTCTTTAGTATAATACAATGGTTTTATACAATCCGTTCCATACAAATATTCTCTTCCTCTTGATACAGAATCCACTGTGCAATATAATACGTTTGTTTTCATAAATATAGCGTGAAACAAATCAAACTCAATACACTCATTGTTGACCAATTCATCCTTAGTACACAACACAGTTGCCATACCTCTGTCAGCTAGTCTAGCCCACAATCGACTCTTCTACTCAACAGCTCACTCTCTACTACTCGCCTCAGCAGTCAAAGAAGCTGTTGTAGCACAGATGCTGCATCAGAGTTGCAAAGACATTATAATGTGCGGTTGTAACAAACATGGATTGAGATTATCGATCTTGGATGACTTTTGCAAACAAAATAAAGCTATATTGCGGATACACGTTAAGATTCACAAAAATAAAAATCCATAAATAATGAACTTCAGCCTATGGCTGCCTACTTTCATCATGTAACGCTTTTTTATCGATTGTGAATAAATAGTTGCCACTATTTAAGTTCCAACCCTGATATATCACGAAGATGTAATATAAGGCATGCAATATGGCCGCTAAGAGCTGTCCAAACACTTTCAGCTCACCCGACAATGCCGGTGTAATTTTTCTTGTATGACATCTACTACGAGTAAATGTCCATTGCTAATATTTTCCGTTGTAGACACTCACAGAGAAGGACAATCCAAGATCTTGTGACACTTTCGGAAACTACCAGCAAGCTGACTCTCGGCGTAAATTACACGGCACGTTTTACCAACAAATCTGATAGTCAAAGACCTTTCTTTACCAATATACCTCAACAGGTATCTAAAGTATTAATAACAGTCTCTGTTGCAAAATAATACTGTTTATTAACAGTATTATTTTGCATCAGAGACTGTTATTATTACAAAAATGGATTTACTGTTGCTGCGCCAGGCCAATCAAGACTGGAGTAGTATATATACAGGTCTGCCTAGTCGGGAATTTGAACACGGCCGCCCTGTTTCAGAAGACCAAGAGGTATCTAAAGTTTTGTTTCAACACAAAAGGAAGATCACTATCTACATAATGTTTCATACGCTGCAATACAGAGCGTACCTTAGATCAGATTTTTACTCCGTTTTACCCATTTCCATTAAAATTAAGTCATGATCGTGTTTTCTTGGAGAGCGCTTTTATAATCCGTAAGCCACGGGAAAGAGTACTTTGCAGTTAACTTTGTTTCACTTACCAGAACGAAAGTTGACAGATATGTATTCATGAGTTTTCATAGATAGGGGGTGGGGTGGAGGAGATGAGCCGAAGAGGCAGGAAGGAGTGAGTGGAAGAGAGAGAAGAGAGATGAACAGAGACATGTGAGAGGAAGAGACGAATAGAGAGAGAGAGAGAGAGGACGGGAGGGAAGATGGCCTATGGGACTATAGAATAAATAAATACCCGGCAACGTCGGGTATTCCGCTGGTGTCATATAATATAATCGTATATTTTATACAGACAAATTTCGAGGGAATGTAAAAGGTGTCGTAAGGAACAAATTGAGGGTAGTAAACCAAGTCAGGAAATGTCCAAGAGTTCTTATTCATCTTTTAACTGTGATAAACAGGATGTCAGCACGGATTCAGAAAGTATCATTCCTGTGAAATGCAGCTAGCTCTTTACTCACATGATGTGATGAATGCTATCGACAAGGAATGTCAAATAGATTCCATATTTCTAGATTTCCTGAAGGTTTTTGACAGTGGACCGCATAAGCGTCTTCTAATCAAATTGCGTGCTTATGGAATATCGACACTGTTGTGCGACTGACAAAAAGGAAACAGTACATTGTAATTGACTGTAAGTCATCGAGTAGAAGTGGTATCTGACGATCCCCAGGGAAGTCTTATAGGGCTTCTACTGTTCCTTTACAAACGATTTAAGAGACAATCTGAGTAGCTCTCTTAAATTGTTAGCGGATTAGGCTGTCATTTATCGGTCAGTAAAGTCACCAAAATTATTTAGATAAGTTAGGAGCATGCTGAACTTTTTTTTATTATTCTTTATTACGGCTGTTGGTTACAGTGACCATACAGCAAGCGCTTATTACAGTGACAACATTACAATAGAATTGAGATTCTTACAATGTATATCATAATATTAATAGGTATCTCACATCATACAGCCTTATAATAAAAGTAGAAAAATCATATGTACAAGACATAAAACAATACATATTTAACAGTACGAGTGACATATGTAATACAACGAAAATGCAAACAGCATAGGACCATATGAGATGTGCAAAGGCAAATAAAAATCAAAATATAATATAAAATTACTTATGCAGTTTCAAGCTGTGCATGTTCAAGCTCAAGCTCTATGCCGGTGACTTTGAGGTAGTTATTCAGTAAACTGTACTTAAACTTGTCGAATCCATGAAGGAGGACAGTAACACTTGTGGGGAGGGGTAACCCCTCGCAACAAGCGTTCGGTAGAATACACTTTGTGCGGCCCTGTACTTGGTGCATGCCAGTATGATGTGGTTGAGATCAGCCACTGCCGTTGTATCTTTGTCGCAATGCCGAGAAGCGATGATTTTCAAACGGTGTAGGTGGGCAGGGTAACATCCATGTCCCAGTCTCATCCGAATGATAAAGGTTACTTGACGTCTACTAAGCGTCATCGATGAAAACCATGGTCGTGAGGAGACATTTGGTTGTATAGCTCCCAGGTGTCCTCCCTTAAACGCTTGAGAGAGGTGCCATTCGTGGCAGCTTTTCGAATCGTCGATCGGAAGTCTGTATATGGAATCGGCGTGGGGCAGTGTTGTCCTTCCGTAATATTTCTCTTGGCGAGGCGGTCTATTGTTTCGTTATGGGGTATACCTTGATGTCCTTTAATCCAAAGTAAGTGGATGTCTATGCCCCACGGATATGGCCTCCAAGACGTCCAATATATATCTATTTGTTTGTTTGTCAAACTTCGGATGTTGTAATTTTTGCAGCACGCTTTGAGAGTCCGTGAGGATCAATATAGGGTCAAATGTTCGTGTGCCGTAATAGATTTCCTCCCTGATGGCCAGTAACTCTGCCGTGTAAATAGATGACGCAGGCGGAAGAGCAAACATTCGGTGGTGCCGTTGGAGGGGCAAAAGAAGGCGTATCCCACCCCTGCTTCAGTTTTAGAGCCGTCAGTATAGATGTGAGCATGCTGTGGCCAGTTGCGGAGAAGAAACTGTTCCACGTCGAGAGTGATGTTGTTCCCCCGTGTCCCCGTGTCTCCGTAGTCGGACGGCAAGTGTGTCACGGGGACTGGGTGGAAAAACAGATGATACGAATAAAGGAAGCAAGGAAGTTTGGTGTCCTGTATGATGAGTGGGAAGAGATGCCTCCATTTCTCATAGGTGCGAACCAGTAAAGGAACTCGGGTCATGTCTCTTCTGTGATGCATTTCTGTAAGTCTCCAAAATTGGTGCACCGTTTTCAGAGAGGCGCTATCACATATTGACGCTCGGCTGAGGAGGAAAATATCGGACAGCATCTGTCGACGTATAGTTAACGGCATTTCAGACGCTTCCACTAGCAAGGCGTTGGTGGGCGTTGACTTCATAGCTCCGAGAACAAGACGAAGCATTCTGTACTGGAGGACATCAAGTTTGTGCAGGGTCGATTGCGCTGCAGTGGCGTAGACGATACTGCCATAATCCAAAACGGAGCGGATCAAGACCTTATATAGAGTTTGGAGTACTGTCGGATCGACTCCCCACCAAACTCTGGCAAGCATACGCAGGATATTTGCAGTAGTATCCACTTTGTCCAAGAAGTATTCAACATGGCGTGTCCACGTCAGTTTTCTGTCGAAGTAAACACCAAGGAACTTAGCATATGACAGAACAGGCAGTTTGTATGGATCGAGCTGAAGGTCTGGAGAGAAATAATTCTGTCGTTTCCTCGTGAATATCACCACAGTAGATTTTTCGGGCGACAGCGTGAGCCCGTGTTCTAACTCCCATTCTGCCAGGTCTTCACATGCAGTAGTAAGCCATATGTTTGTCACCCAAAAGCACGACGAGTGGGCGTATATACAAACGTCGTCCGCGTACTGTAGAACTTTGACAGTAGGATGAAAGATAGTCTAAGTCGGCAACATACAAGGCGTATAGCAAGGGGCTTAATATCGCACCTTGCGAGAGGCCACGGGAAACGATTCCTGGGCCATGTAACACATTGTCCTGGTCACGGCTATAAACAGTGCGGCAACAAAGTAATTTGTATATAATTCTTAACACCTTTAGCGGGAGATGCAAGAAAAAGAGCCGTCAAATACCCATTTGTCAGGAACGTTTTTTCGATGTGCATAGCAAGAAATGTTATATTATCGTAAGTGCTCTTCCCCTTGCGAAAACCGTATTGTGTCTGCGGGAACAGGTCGTGATGCTCTAACAACCATTCTAACCGGACCTTCAGGAGACGTTCAAAGGTTTTGCACAGACATGACGACAACGCAATCTGGCGATACGACGTGGCCTGACCAGGGTCTTTTCCAGGTTCCATAGGAACCCATACATGAGTGGTCCAGTCGGGTGGAACAGATCCCTCTCTCAAGACGTCATTAAAGATATTTAAAAGGATAAGTTTTGCATCATCAGACAAATTGCGTATCATGGAGTAATGTATCTGGTCATGCCCGGGCGACGTATCGGCCGAGGGCGGCAGCGCACTGTTGAGTTCAGCGAGGGAGAACGGTGAGGTGAGATCATCTTGAAGATGTCAACGGCGACATTTGTCGTGGGATCATGGTGAACTTACCCATATGACCTCTAAAAGTAATCAGTTAAACTTT
Organism: Locusta migratoria; assembly: GCA_026315105.1. Lineage (NCBI taxonomy): Eukaryota > Metazoa > Arthropoda > Insecta > Orthoptera > Acrididae > Locusta > Locusta migratoria. Next base: position 399,801,182 of record CM048746.1, read on the forward strand.
ATTTGCACAATAAATCAGTTAAACTACAGGCCGTAAATTCAACTAAATACCTAGGAGTGACAATTACAAACAAATTCGAAAGTACAAATGGAACATATTATAGGGAAAGCGAACCAAAGACTACTTCGTTGGCAGAACATATAGTAGATGCATCTGTTCTACTACAGAAACTGCCTACATTGGATTTGTGCGTCCTATTTGGTGGGATCCCCAGTCCCCACCATGTGCGACTGAGAAAGTATTTAGAGAAAGTTCAGAGAAGGTCAGTTCGTTTTGTATTACCGCGATACAGGAGAGAGAGAGACAAAGAAAAGCAAGGTTTGGCGTGGAAATCGTTAAATGAAAAGCGTTATTCTTTGCAAAGAGATTCATTTGCGAAACTTCGTTCACCAACTTTATCTTCCGAATGCAAACATATTTTGTTACCACCCGAGTATATAGGAAGACAAGATCATCAAAATGAAATAAGAGAAATCATATAGAAAGCGGAAAGATGTAGGCTTTCCTTTTCCCCGCGAGCTATTAGGGACTGGAACTGTAGAAAAATATCATAAAAGGGGTTCGATAAACCCTATGCCATGCATTTCAATGTGACTTTCAGGGTATTTATGTAGATATTTAAAAATAATACCGACAAACATCGTAGAAGTGTCGAAGGTGTCCTGAGAAACAAAATAAGAACAGGAACCCATGTCCGGAAAAGTAATCCAACGATGTTATGAATACTTATTCATGTTTGATTTTATAAATCACATATCATCTACACGATCTCTTCGTCCTCCATATTGGAAGCTGGTACTGTGGACCAGACGAAGTAGTTCTTCTTCTAGTAATCGAGGGATCTACAATATGAATAGAAGATATGTGACCCACATTATCGAAGCAAACTGTTAAACATTTTAGAACACATGTATACCGTACTTTTATATATTATTCTGGTAAACAGGATCTTCACCCAAAATGTAGAAAGCAAAGAAATTGCAGCAGAAGACTTTTTTAAATAGTATGGAACGTGAAAAATAGCCATAACACCGATGGAAGATGTCTCCGGAAATTTTGAATCATCCTGTTTATTAAAGCTGTTAGGCTTATGTTAACAAAATGTTTCCCTGTTCGTGACTGCATTATAAGTTTATAAAATTGCCCGACGTGTTGGCGACCACCGCATGCGTCAGAAAGACAAGGTGGTAGGCCACTTGCAGTAGTGGCCAGAACGTCGAACAACTTTATAAACTAACATTGTGTTCACATACATGGACAGTGACAATGGCTGCGAAAACTGCTGTAAAATAAGTTGAAAATGTCAATCTACGTTAGTAGTATATGAGTCTAGTACTCTTTTCGATTTTTCTATGAAATAATAACTGGTATCTGAGTACAGTGTATAGAAAAATGGAGTAGCTTTGACCACCCGGTTGTTGTTACAGTTTCGGAATCATAAATATTCATTCATGTATTACATATATTACGTATACATGTACAGTGTTTCTGGACGAAATTTTATTAGATCATTGTATACAAGATGGCAGAAAACCTATGACTACCTATTTTAAACTTTTTGTAACTACGTTTAACAACGACTTGTCTTGATATAAGAGATTAAATTCACGGGTTAAAATTTTCCTCGGTACACTGTTTCAGAAATGACTATATTTTGACTGTTGATAGCGGTGGATCAGACAACGACAGTTGAAAAGCGAACCATATTCTATATTTATTCACTCTCCTGATGGTTTAAGTATAAGCCTACTGGATAGGAGCAGTATGAAGATTACTATAAGAAGTGGTTCAAAATGTATAGCTTATGGGACTTAACTACGGGGTCATCAGTCCCTAAAATTACACAAATATACATGCCCAATCGGGATTCGAACCCCCGCCCGTAGTGACCGTGCAGACCGTGACCGGCGCGACGCAGTCCCCTCGGCCACCGCGCCCGGCTATAAGAAGTGGGTTAAACCTACAATCGTACATTGAGCTTCCTCACACGATACATCTAAAGTGGATGAAACCTCCCTCTCTCGTAGTGTGCTCTTCAGTGATGGATGGCTTCCGGCTCTGAAAAGTGAACTAGCAGTGTGCAGAGATTGTGGCGGCGATACGTTCAAAACGTTCGGCAAAGACAGAAAATGTATAAATTGTGGCGAATGATATCGAGGAGTATGATGAAAAAAGCAGTGCCAAGTAAACATGTTATCGAAAGTTTTCGCTATGTTTCAGCCATTTAAATGATTCACTTCTAACTTGATTTTGCTAATTGTTTATTTTGTAAATTAGCACTGTTTATTACTAAGAAGTCTCTGAGTGCACAATCTCAACGTAGATAACCATAAAGATAGTTCGGCCTACACATACCGTAGTTTTCGGTCTACATTGCCTCAAAAAGTGAAAAAAAAGTGTTTGAGACTCGTTATGATAAGATAAAAATATGCACGAAATGTTATAACTTCCAACATGACATCATTTACTACGTGACACAATATTTCCGTAAGAGATATTTCACTCTAGTGATTATTAATGAGTTACCATTTCTCCTTCAGATCTGAGCATTATCTAGGGTAAATAACTTTTATTTTTCAACTTTTTCTTTTTTTATATAGCTTTTGTGAATAGTAAAGGTTCTCAGTGTACTATAATTCAGGTAAAAGTGAGGTTAAATTTTCTTGTCTTCATTTAATAAAGCTCATTTCATTTAAATGTTACATCTCAGTTCTCACTGTAGTATGCAGTGTCTACCTCGTAATTTATTAATGTTTTAAGTTAAATAGACTGTTCGCAATAATGAGACATTTGGATGCCATTTCGTAATTTGTGTAGGTATTGTTTATTTGATAACCTAAAAGTTTACGATCAGTGTTTCGAATAAATGGAGGAGCTTTAAATATATAATTGACAGGGCCTGGAACACGCGGTGGATCAATATTTACTACGTCCAAATCTTTCCTTAGAGCAAGAGGTTACCTACATAAAAACTCAAATAATATTTCAGGTTACCTATAGTAATTTCTTGTCAAAAGGAACCAGGCCTAGCAGTGAAAGAATTTTATTCTGTAATTTTATCTGTATCAGAAAATTAGTCTATGCTGTTCCTGTCTGAAGTATTCTAAAGACGGTATTAGAAACAACTTAATAGACTTTATGAATTTTGCGTAAGCTCGATCGTTCATCCATGCACATCCGAAGAGAACAACCATTAACCTTACAGAAAAGATAACATTCCGATATTTATTCGCATTACCTGTGTATGGCCATTTTTGAAAAGCTATAAACCTATACAAGAGCAAATAAATTTCGGCAAGAAAAATTGAATGCAAAGACAGACATGGAAAATTATTTACAAAAATTACGACTTAAACGACTGTGAACTAAAGGGAATTAATTTTTCCAGCGCTATGAAATAGGGATTGAAATGTGTCGTTACTTGAACAGTACTATCATACACGCCACATAATGAAGGCTACGCTTACGCTGTTCATAAATCTGCTAGTTTCCATTTTGTAACATAGCGTATCTTTTTATGAATTTAAGTTTTAACGAATTCATAAAAGTGGTATTGTTGAAATTAACAGTATTTATGTTCCTATAAATAAAGAAATTCACCGACTTACGCAGTACCACCTCCAGAGTTGCCAAAAATGGAACAAAAATCCGCTAATACAACTACAAAACCTAATGTAAAGTATTCTAGTCATGTGAAGTTGAACACTTGAAATTTAATATTGTCCTATTGTATATGTCCCTCTTTTAATAACAAACCGTACAACACAAATGTATAATAACAGTACGTTTTTGAAGGAGTACCCGCTTTTAATACCATATATTCTTACTTTTCTTGCTTTTGTAATAGGCTCCGCAAATGTTCGACATTAATTCGTAAAAATTCGGTAGTTGGTTATCTTACAAAATGATTTCCGAAAATATGGCGTTTAATGGTGCTTAGAGGCCCCTCAAGGAGTCTTCAATGACGCGCTAAAGCCTGTCCACGTACACCGTATCATTTAAGTACTTTTCTAACATCTTTAAATCGAAAAAAGTATCGTTGACTTTTTCCGAACTGAATGAAATTTAAAGGGTTCCGATATTGATTGGCTAGTACGCTTTGCAACTGGTGTTCAGTTAAAGTCTCATGAGATCTAATGAATTGTTCTGAATTCAGTGCGTAGCATCCTACCACATAAAACCCATAAACCACAATTCATTTACATCTTTTTTCCCGATTTTATTAATTTTTACTAATATGTTCACGCTTTAATTAATGCTGTCTTTGAAAATACTAAGTTACATCCTGCCTCTGATCTTGTGTCGTTATTAATTGCAGTAATGAAAATTTCGTGGATAATTGCAACTTACGCCCTTTGAAAACTTTTATGAAATTTTGTTCTGTAGTTACGGTCTTGTGTTAATTAATACGGATGTTCGTGCCAATTATTTTTTCCAAGACCAAGCAAAACGAAAGATATATTATAGTACATCCTTTAATACGCTTAATTGCGCCCGTTCGAGGACGCATTTTAAGATTGCATTTTTCTCCTTTTATGACACATCGTAATTTTGTAATTAATCCCGAACTCGAGAAACGTAATAAAGAAAGATCCACAAAGAGAACCAAGGTTCGAAGGTATCCGTAGTGCAACGATACTTCCACATAGTCATATCTTTTTAGTATAGTTACTATATCAAGCTGTAGAAAAACACACAGCAGTTCTGTGGTATAGTTTTGATGTAGTACTTGAGCCTGTAGTGCAACAATAAGGAAGCACGACGATATTGTTTTATTGTTAAATGACGAATATGAAGTCAGAGACGTTATTTTTATGCAGTTTGGATTGATTAGAAGCGTAATATTAATTTTTTGATGAACCGAGGTCAGTTTTTCCAGTTACTGCAAATCTTATAAGTGTGTTAAGGACCCGTGCACAGAAAGCTAATTATCAATCTCGTAGTTATTCAGACATCATTCAAAGTACTTAATATGTACCAAACGTTTCACAAAAAAGTTTGAAAGTCAAAGTAACGTGGTAACGATTTGCAGTCAAATATGAACATTAACTTTTAGAAACAGATATGTGTTCATTAAACTAAGAGATTCAGGGATACATTTAATTTATTCCTGAAATTTGTAAACCGCATTTACATCTATAAAAATGATGGAACAAACAGAATGGCTGACAACGCTTTAACTAGGATCTCACCGTTTGGGACAAAGTGATACATTTTATCGATTCACGAGGAAAATTTTTCATTGCGTTGTATATATGGAGCACCGTAAGAAACAAATAATGATCCCTGTAATTCTCCAAACTTTTTGTCTAATAATATTACATCTTTGTTACAAAAACTTACATCGTCGTTTCTTATGCGAACTGTACGAAATTTTAATGACTCTTGGTCCGATTTTGGATTAGGTACTATATGTAGCGGGTATTGGAATAAAAGTAACATGTGGGTCATACAAACATTCTAAATTCAGTAGATTATTGGAAACAGACCATCCTCTGTTATTTATTTAATGATATCCTGTGTATGATGTGTCTGGTTACTTATAGCGACAATGAAACTATTAATTGAAAAATACGTAGAAGTAGCAGCATTTTCAAAAGTTTTATGAATTATTGTCTGATGGTCAGGGTATTCCGTAATCGAACTTAGCGATTCGTAGTAATTATTTAACAACTGAACGAGACAGTATGGGCGTAACACCGCACTAAATAGTATCCTTCTCTCAATAAGCAGATACATACTTCAATCTATTAAGAAAAGTCAGTCAACGATGTTGTCAACCTTTTACATGTATCAGATAATTTTTAATAATACGTTCCCAAATATATGACTGCGTCGTTATAATATTACTAAACTAATGTCCACGGAAGACACATAATGTAATGATGCCCTTACGCAAATGAACTGCAAGACGTTTATGACTAAATAGCACATTGTATTGTCACAATACTATCAATTTCGCAATTTTAATTTGGACTAGAATATTTTCTACATCTAGTGCTGATAATATTGACTATAATGACTCTGGTCTGAGTTTGAAAAATCCGATATACTTCCTTGGATAAATTATGGTATTTCGACCTTCGGAATTACGTTAGTTTAACAAACATAGATTGTTCTCAAATATAACGAATTTTTGTAATTTTGTGTACAAAGAATTAGTTGCTTTCCTTTTGCTATCTGTATTGTGTTGCGGTCAGAAATTATTTTTAAAAAGTTTAGAGATGATGCACTGTGTATGTGGTAGCTAAATGCACGATCTGGCTGTTAGGTTTTACTGTATACATGGCAGTATGGTTCTTTCATCCCAGTGCAAGACACATAAGAAATTACGATTGAAGCTCACTTCTGAAATTCATTTAAAGAGAAAGAAGCTAGTGATGCAAAATATTATCCTGCACGTTTATGGTTTCAGAAATTACATGAAGCAACAAGTATAAACAGATGTTCTTCCGCACTACGGTAAATAGTTTCATCCATTGTCAAACGAAACTGTCAATTTACGTTTGTAATTAGTTGGTTTATTTTTCTCTGCAGCAGTCTATAAGAATGGCTTTCATTCTTTGTAAGCATATTGTTTTATTTAAGACGCAACCATGCATTGCAGCGTGTAGGACAGCAGACAACGTAATCTTTTAAATGTACGTGGATATTATATTGCGTGATCTGTATGGGGCGCCGTGACGCCCACGGCGTTGGAAGAGAGAGTCATTTCTCCGCTTGCGCTCTTTGAAGGGCTCGCAGATCAATTTGGACCGAGCCTCCGTCCTTCGGCGTTCCTGCGGACAGAGGCCCAACGGAGACAAAGAACGTGAAATAAAGCGCGTACGTCGTCACAGAGACGGTCTTTATATTTATCCGTAATTATCTACATTGAGGTTGACGTAATTTGGCTGAAACACGGACCACAATAGAAACTGATATCCACTGCTGGCTATTACAGTGAAGTGACAACAGTCGTGGAAGAGCAATAAGAGCAGGTAGAGGTGGCAGCAGCAGAGCGTGCGCAAGGTATGAAACAGCAGCGCGTAGGCAAAGCTGTCACTTGTATACCGACGATTCCTGTGAAAAGGTTTCCGACTTAATTACGAACACGCGCCCCTGTTTAAAAGACTACAAACGCGAGTCCGTTGTTGAAGTTAGATACCTGGGACATTCCATTTCGGAAATCATTACGGAATTGAGTATGGCGACATCCACAGTGTTAACAGTGTGTCAAAAACATTTCACGCAGTACACCTCACCACGTACAGTGACGCGCGCGAGGAGCCGCGTGGTGTAATGCCGCCCTCTCACAGTCTTTCAAAACTGAAAATGCGAGTGTAGATCAGTTGCGGCTTACTTTCAAAGACATATTATCAGTAGCAATCGAGAGATTTGTAACAAATAAATTAATAAAAGAGGGGGCTGACCCCCGTGGTACACAAAACAGGTCAGATCACTGTTGCAGAAACAAAGAAAAACGCATGCAAAATTTAAAAAGACACAGAATCCACAAAACTGGCAATCCACAACGAAATCCTGTCCCGTAATCTAGCAGAAAATCCAAAGAAATTCTGGTCATATGTGAAGTACACTAGCGGCAAAACACAAACAATACCTTCACTACACGATAGCAATGGTAATACTACCGATGACAGTACTGCTAAGGCAGAATTACTAAACACAGCTTCCGTAATTCGTTCACCAAAGAAGACGAAGTGAACATTCCAGTATTCAATCCAAGAACAGCTGCCAGCATGCGAAACTTAGAAGTAGATGCTCCTGGAGTAGGAAAACAACTTAAGTCACTAAACATAAACAAATCTTCCGGGCCTGATTGTATACCAACTAGATTCCTCTCAGAGTATGCTGATGCAATAGTTCCGCACTTAGCTATCATTTACAACCGATCACTCAGCGAAAGAACCGTACCCAAAGACTAGAAAGTTGCCCAAGTGTCTCCAATATTCAAGAAAGTCAATAGGAGTGATCCCCAAAATTACAGGCCTATCTCATTGACGTCGATTGGCAGTAGGATTTTGGAACATATACTTTGTTCGAATATTATGAACTACCTCGAAGAGAACGACTAATTAACCAGTAGTCTACGCGGATTCAGAAACTATCACTCTTGCGAAACACAGCTTGCCCTTTATTCACATGAAATGTTAAGTGCCATCGACAAGGGATCTCAAATCGATTCCATATTTCTGGATTTCAGGAAGGCTTTTGACACTGTACCCCCCAAGTGGCTTCTTATGAAATTGCGTGCTTATGGAATATCTCCCCAATTGTGCGATTGGATTCACGATTTCCTATCAGGAAGAACACAGTTCGTTGTAATTGACGGTAAGTCATCGAGTAAAACAGAAGTGATATCTGGCGTTCTACAGGGAAGCGTTATAGGTCCCCTACTCTTCCTCGTGTTTATAAACGATTTAGGAGACAATCTGAATAGCTCCCTTAGATTGTTCGCGGATGATGCTGTCGTTTATCGGTTAGTGAAGTCAACAGAGGATCAAAAGCAACTGCAAAGCGAATTAGACAAAATTTCTGCATGGTGCGAAAATTGTCAATTGACACTAAATAAAGAAAAGTGTGAAGTAATTCACATGACCACTAAAAGAAATCCGCCGAACTTCAATTACGCGATAAATCAGTCAAACCTTAAGGTCGTAGATTCTACCAAATACCTAGGAGTTACAATTACGAACAACTTTTACTGGAGAGAACACATGGAAAATATTGTGGGGAAGGCGAACCAAAGGTTACGTTTCATCTGCAGAACGCTTCGAATATACACCAGCTCCACTAAAGAGACTGGCTACATCACACTTGTGCGTCCTCTCCTGGAGTACTGTTGCCACCCTCACCAGGTGGGATTGACGGAGGACATTGAGAAGGTTCAGAGAAGGACAGCTCGTTTTGTTCTATCAAGTTACGGGGGGGGGGAAAGCGTCACTGAAATGTTGCACGAATTGAGGTGGAAATCATTAAAAGAAAGACGTTATTAATTGTGGCGTGATCTGTTTGCGAAGTTTCAATCACCGACGTTTAGTTCTGAATGTGAAAATATTTTGCAAGCACCCACCTACTTAGGGAGACATGACCTTACCAATAAAATAAAAGAAATCAGATCGAAAACGGAACGATTTAAGTGTTCTTTCTTCCCGCGCGCTATTAGAGAATGGAACGGTAGAGAAACGTTATGAAAGTGGTTAATAAACCCTCTGCCAGGCACTTGAATGTGATTTGCAGAGTATCTATGTAGATATAGAAATGTACGTGGAGAAGGTACTGCTGGCATCGCTACGTGGAATTCCACGTTACACTGCCCTGCGAAGCTTGGAATGAAGCATGTGGTAAGTTAGATTTGTTCTTCGTGGTGTGGAACGTGGCCAATAAGAAGCGACCTGGATTTCAAGTGACAAGCAGAACTTTTAAGCCGCCATATTGCAAACACTACTCCGTATTTCGTGCCTTCTTTAGTTGTAGTGTACGATGTATGAATATAATCTTCTTTAAAGCGTCAGAAAATTGAGGAACTTTTGAAAACGTCATTTTAGATATGCTTCGTTACAATAAATTATTGGAAGCTACATTTTCATGGCTTTAACAGTTATCATATTTAAAGTGTGTCAGTGTTATAATTTGTATACAGCGAAAGAATATCGTTCCTTTGCTACGGTACAACGCCATTCTATCATAGGAGCGTCTTTGTGATGATATGTCATACATAAATAACATGTTAGAATATGTTTTAGATGGGTCATATACCTGAAGAAAGGTGAAGTGGAAGAAATGCACAAATAGCTTAGTTGGTAGAGTTCGAGGCTGCGATGTTAAAATTGCAAGTGGGCTCGGTTCGCTTCTAGAATGAAGTATTTTTATTTTTTCCTCTTTCGTTTCCTTGACTTTTCTGGTTCCTTCTTGCTAATTTATGATGTATAATATCCGATTTTGTTGCTATTTCTTTTTAAGACGACATATTAGCATGGCGATTAGTGTCACGAGCTGTGGAGGAAAAGAGATGTAAATAACATATTTGCATCTACAATTATAATACCCAGTATTCTGCGTTACTTACTAGCAACAAGAAGGGTAGCGCCTGGATAGCGAAGCAGATGCAGTGAAGGAGGAACAGGAACTAAAAGCAAAACTTATCACAACGAACATTGTCGAGCTGAGGCGTTGTCTCCAGCGTGTATGAAAACTATATCAGGCAGAACCTATGAACTCGGAAGGAATGCCGAAGCAAGCATTTGAATATGCATATTATGTACAACGTGGAAAATGGGAATATAAGAACAAGACAAGAGGAGCTCATGCGATTACGTATGTCACCGTTGACATTTTTTAATGATTTTTTGCTAAAAGTGTTTCTGTCGAACATTTTGTTACCATTCCCAACTGGTGTCAGATAAATGTACCGTCTTTGTGTTTCATGTAAAACAAAGTACGGTAACTGGAAGAGTATTGCATGCCAAGTGCAACATTAAGTTACAATATCGGGTTGTTGTTTACTTTCGATCGCTAGAAGAGATACCGTGAAATTTGACGCACATCCATCTATTTAAACCTCGCAACGGGCGCTGGAGAGCGCTGCGTTCGCAAATCACGATGGACAGCACATTGTGTGGGACTTAGCAGGTCGTTTCAGAGCGTGCTGTAGCCGAATAGACAGCACGTATGGCCTGCGCCACGTTTGAACAAAACGTCCCGTGTGAGGACGGCTTAAGGCATCATGCTACCGACTGGGCGGCTGCTCTCAACAGAGGTTCAAATCCTCCCTCCGGCATGGCTGTGTGTGTTGTACTATGGACTGATGACACCAGTTTGATCCAGTTTTAGAAACATATGAATTTGAAAATTTCACTAACCAAGTCACGAACATATGGAACAGGTTTGCAGATGTCTGGGTATTCTTAGTAACAGAATCCAGTATGTTGTCCTTCACGACGAGTTTTCACCAGAGTAGGGTGTCGTCAGGAGTGTTCTAGGAAATGTGAAAGGTCAGATATTATATTCTATCTGACCGAAAGAGTGAGAAACAATCTGCAGCTGTTTGCTGATTGTGCTGTGGCTTTCGTGATAGTAAGATATAAGATGACTTAGGAAATATTTCTTGTTGGTTTGATATTGCAGCTAACTACGAACGCAAAGTAACTGAAGGTGATCTATATTACTAAAGAAAACGCTCGATTAAATGGCGGAATGTTTCAGGGGGCTATGAAATGGAAAGAGTATATAAAGACAGTTGCAGGCAAATGATCGACTTTGGTTTTATTGGGAGAAATATAGGAAGACGACGAGGTTCATCTGTGAAGGCTGGAGCGTATAGAGTTGTTTTGCGACCTCTTCTTGAGTATTGTTCAAGTGTTTGAGATCCCTGCCTGATATGTTCGGGGGGAAGACGTACTAGAATTTCAGAGGCGGGCTCCTCGGTTTGTTAGTGGGAAGCTCGATCAATGCACAAGTGTTAGATGCTTAGAGAAATGAAGTGGGAATCGCTTGTGCGAAGGCGATGTTCTTTTCGCGAAATTCTATTGGGAAAATTTAGCAGCTGGAATTTTAATCCGATTTCCGAATGCTTCTACTCCTTAAAACGAATATTTCACGCAAAGATCACAAAAATAAGATAAAACAAGGTAGGTTTCTGGCAGGCATACAGCGATTGGTTATGTCCCCTTGTTGTATCTGGGAGTGGAAAAGAGAAGGAAATATTACGTACTCTCAGACACGTTGCGTATACTGGTCTACGGAGTATGAATATAGATGCAGATACAACAGCGTCTCTGAACTCCCGTCAAACAAATTCTTGTTTAGAAACTCTCGGACTTGTTTTTAATTGTAGCTGAGTACTACGCAAAGCGACGATCTACCATACGTATATTTTGTTTTATATTAATTATATGCAGCTATGGAAAGCATGTGGAGCATTCAATAAATTACACCATGGTTTAGTGCCCTGGCGAGTTACTGAGGTAGCGTATACACAGTAAATTATGTGTATTTTGTTCTATGTAGTTGTCTTTTTTTAGTTATAATGTAAGGTGTGGTGGTGGAAAAAAATGTGAAATGGATAGGAATGATTTCCGCTGGGCAAGGTTAATGTGGGTTAATATAATAGGAAGACAGGAGCGGCTGACCGTGAATTAATTACTGATATTTAACATCACATCAAATAATTTGCATGATTTGCCCTGTTTCAGTTCTAATTGTAATGAGACTCTTCCACTTCCTGCAAGTGGCATAAAATATAATTAATTATTTGTCCCCACCAAAAATCTAACGAACTAACTGGGATCTGACGACTAATAATGTTGAAAAAACATCTTTCAAATCCAGCAATATTTATTACACCTTTTTTTAAGCAGGATAAAACACACAATGTTAAATCCAATACTAAAAATCATAAACAACAAGAATACATTTATAACCAAATAAGAAAGACGAATCTAATGCATACGAAGTTACTCAAATTATTACGAAACTGGAAATTAGTAACGACAGGAAAGTCAGAAAGCCCTATCGTGAAACAATATAATGTTCTTAGCGGGATAATCGAGTCGGAATACCTGTGCAGGGTTGACTTTCCTAACTACACAATCCCCATTATAACGCAGAACCTGATGTATCGACTATATGTTGCTGACGAGCGCTTTGCCATACATTACCAAACTGACGACTTGCGTGTGAAGGTGCTGCGCTGCAGTGGCGTGGGGGCAGGGCGACTGTGAGCTGAAAATTTGCGCGACCACGAAATAACGACAACAACGCTCGGAAGATGTATATCCTGCTATCAGCCTCTGTGCGCTCGGCAGTACACAGTACCTACAATCTCAAACATTTCTGCCTAGTCAGGACCACTTCAGTGAGCGTAGACAAGTACGCATGACTACTGAAGGTCTAAATGACTCCAGAAGTTGAGTGCTTCGGTGCACTAGTATTGGCTGGCTGTCCTTATTCAAACCGAAAACAAGAACAATCAGCTCAAGCATAAATCTCAGAGTGTATCCTGACACTTATACAAGTTCACTCATACAAGTATCGGCTCAATAAGCAAAATCTCCAAGTCCGCACACTGGTAGGAGAGGCCACCAGGAGCGTCCGTACTCCAGCGCTACGAAACACGAAGTCCCCTTCTATCACCGCGTCTCCGCGCAAGACCCCCCGAGAAACGCCGTTTTTACGTAAAGCCAATCAGCGTCCGGTTCTCGAACTCCAGCCAGTAAAATCTCACAAGACAACCGCAGATTTCGAAAAGCTGGCGCTTTGAACATCAGCCAATCAAAGACGGCATCCCTACCACACTTAATTTTGGCGCGATTCCCACTAAACGGCTCTAACCGTCGCCCGTGGGAGTGGCTGCCTAGCCTCCAGCAACATTCCATCGCTATCCCATTCGGACCCTCGACCTCAGCCGTGTGCCCAGCTATCTTCTTCTAAAAAGCGCAGACGATGCCTCTCCTTCACAGTTTGGGACACAAGGCTACATTTTACGACCTACTGTCCTGCCAGTGTGTCACTCAAGGCACAGACAAATATATACAGACGGGAAACCTCCGTAAGGGCCCGGTACTACGCTCAGGGGTATGGGGAGGGATGGTTTCCAGCAGTTCCGTAAGGTGTCCCATGATGGCGCTGCGGTCAGAAGCAGCCCTTTAAACTGGCCAGAGCAGGTGGCAGGTAGCGGCTGACCCCACCACCACATCCCCTCAAAGGGCAGCAAGCCGGACACAGCCGTGGCCTCATGGAAGGCGGCACAAGCTCTCCCCTCAGTCTCCCCCCCACGCTACCCTCTGACATGCGAGAGGCACCCTAAGCCAGGGAACCGACTGCTATCTGCTAGCATCTTATGGAACTACGAGGGGAGCGTAGGACAGTGGTTTAGGGAAGGCTTCTCCTCTGTATATGTTACTCTGTGCCCAAGGCCAGCGCGCCCGGCCTCCTATGGCGCCGCAGGAATTCGCCCCCTCAGGCCCAAGTCAGCTCTGCATTTCACCTGAGCAAAAATCTTCCCTGCATCGTATTCCCGACAGCAACAGAAAATTGTATGTACAGGACTCATTAAGACAATACGTCAACAATAAAAATCGATAATAAAGATGAGAGGTGGGTTGCCATCTCTCAATAATATACCTGAACATGACCACAAGTGCGGATGACAATGGCTGGATCAAGTAAAGAGAGGCAATTTTCACTGTGCAGTGTAGTGTGGGCTGAAATGACTCTTTCTGGTACAGACGAAGAAAGGAAACTGAGGAGAATTGGCTTAGCCACAGCTTTCCAGAATGATATTTTCACTCTGCTGTGCAGGTATTTTCTGGCAGGTTATGCTAGACCGGGATTCAAAATCAGAACTTTTGACTTTCACGAGGAAGAGTTCTTCCGACTGAGTTACCTGTGCACGCCTAAAGGCCATCGTCACAGCTTTATCTGCACCAGTAACTCAACTCCTACTTTCCAAACTTTACATAAGTTGTTCCGCGAAACTTTCGACGTTGTTTAGTCTCCGGAAATTGGGCACAGTGACATCAGGATTGAAGTCATAATGAATGGTGACAAGTTCTGTTCACAATGAGTCAAAGTTCTGGGCTTAACTTAACAACGGTCGTTCCGTCATCTAGGGAGAACGAGGAACATCCTGCTTATGTGCAGGAAACATCACCGTATCATGGTGGTGGACGAATGATTTGGGCAGAAATCAGTACTGGCGGACGTACGGACCTCTAAGTCGTTCATAATGGCGGTTTCACTGCGTTAGCTTCACTCGTTTCACCGCAGATGCTGCCATACGTTCGACCTCGCACGGCAGTCCGTAATGGCGAGTGTAAGGGGCGCTATAGCCATAGCGTGCGACATGTGGACGTTTGAGACGGACGGGAGACTTGCATGGGTAGGCAAGTGTTTAACACGACCGCTTGCACGAGCGGGAGACCCGGATTCGATTCCTAGGCCCGCTCAAACTTTCACTTGTCGCCATTATTTAATTTCAATGTCCTAATGCAGAGACTGTCACTCCTTTCCTTCCTAATCCATCTTCCTTCTCCTCCTTTATCAATAATTTGAAAATAAGGTAGACACGCCAGAATTTTGCGCTGTGTAGGGGTATTACTCTACCTCTACGATACACTCGTCTTTTGGGTCGCGGCAGTTTAAAGCCGCGGTGGAGTAGCCGAGCGGTCAAAGGCGCCTCGCTGCGGAGCGCGCGGTTGTTCGCCGTCGGAGGTTTGAGTCCTCCCTTGGGCCATGGCTGTGTGTGTTGTCCTTAGTTTAGTTAACCTTATTTTAAGTAGTTTGTAAGCTAGGGACTGATGGCCACGCAGTTTGGTCCGATAGATTTACAAACATTTTTTTTTTTATTTTTTTTTTATTTTATTTTTTTTTTTTTTTTTAACAGCTTACGGAACCAAATAAAGTTATAACTCAAGTGCGTCACTTATATGACGCAAACTCTGCCACAAAAAAATCCAAATTCCATGATTTTAGTGCCTCCTCCAACTATGGGACAAGTGTTTAAATTTGCAGGTGGAGTCAGCTGAAAAGTAACTCAATTTTCGCCGGCCGCGGTGGCCGAGTGGACTGAGGCGCTCCAGTCACGGTCTGCACGGCCACTACGGTCGGGGGTTCGAATCCCCCCTCAGGCATGGATATTTGTGCAGTCCTTAGTCTAAGGTAGTTCATAAGTAGTTTGTTAGCTTAGGGACTGATGACCCCGTAGTTAAGTCCCATAAGCACTACAAACATTTGAACATTTTTAACGCAATTTTCAGGCATGTAAACACAGTATTGGCTTGTCTACCTCAATTTGTGACTTATTTACTGACTCACCCTCCAGTATCGTGTATGATATCTCACCTAATACCCTCACGGATTTGAGCAGTGTAGACCAATATTTGTCGCCCTGTAGTATAGCGTATCTTTCATCCACAAAATTGTATTACAAGAAAGAAACATTTTCTCGGTACAGCTAGGTTGTTTTTGTGTAAATGGTAAACATTTGCCGCTGCGCTGTTGCTCCTTGGAGAATATGCGCCGTGCGAAGGCCCGGTGCGGCAGCGTCGGATCGAGCGGAGATAGGCGAAAGCGCGGCTGGAGCTGACTTATTGCTGCGCGCTCCCAGGAGAAGCGGCCACGGCAGGCGGATTTTATTGCGCGCGCCAGCTTTCCGTGCGCTGCCAGCTAACACCACGGCGTCCACCAGAAAACACGGTTTTATGTGTACGCGTGTTCGTGTTACTGAATGTGGGCATGTGGTGTTTTTTAATTTTGAAAATCTGAGTGATTGGCTGTGTTTGTTTTAGATACCCGTATGAGCTATTAGAGGGAAATGTATGGTAGCTATAAAAGACATGCGGGTAATCCAAAGCGGAAAAAATAAACGCAGATGCGTATTAATTTATTTCGCATTAGTGTATTCTCTATTATGCCCTACACCCCTGTAGAATTCACATTTCCTTAAACTGTTTTCAATGAAAAAAAAGATAAGATTACCTGACATGGTCTGGTCTGGTGGCGATCTAATTGTTTTATAGTTTTCAAAATGACAAGCCAAGATCCCACACTTCAAATGTTCAAATGTTTGTATAGCTTATGGGACTTAACTGCGGTGTCATCAGTGCCTAAACTTACAAACTACTTATGATCTAGCTTACACTAAGGACGGCACAAATATCCATGCCCGAGAGGGGATTCGAACCCCCGACCGTAGTGGCCGTGCAGAACATGACTGGCCTGCCTCAGTCTCCTCGGCCACCGCGGCCGACTCGCACACTAACAATTTATTAAATGACGACCGTTTTCTGTGCACTGTGTCACTATCATCTGGTCACATATATGTTATAATCTGGTCATCTTGTTAAAAAAAATTTTGGTATAAAATAACAAGTGCAACATTTCACTTAGTCACTATATAAAAATACATAAATTGTATTTTGTAAGCTGTCATGTTTTTAACTTAGGTATTTTTTATATAGTGACTAAGTGCTATGTTACACTTTTTACTTTATACCATTTTTTTAACAAGATGATCAGATTATAACATATTTGTGACCCGATGATGGTGACACAGTGCACCGAAACCGGACGTCATATAATAAATTGTTAGTGTGCGATCTTGGCTTGTCATTTTGAAAACTATAATAAAAAAGATATTACTTATTTATCGTTTGTACCTTTTTTGTTATCATTATATGTCATACTAGGTAAAACCCGACCTTACCAGGATATTTCATAGTTTATTCCTACCTTGAGTTAATACTTCTACTATTCCTTCTCTCTCTGTCAATCTAGTTTTTTTTTCTAAATAAACATGTTATATTTACCTGCGAATATATAAGACATAAGGCTGTCTTTCATAATGTACCAAATCATACGTTCAGGATGCAAACAAAGAAAGTTAGCAATCAAAATACGAGGCGCGTCTAGAAAGTAAGTTCCGTTTGGTTATATAAAACGACCGGGTACAGATACAGAAAAAATATTGATTGTACAAAAATCTACAACAGTTAAACTACTTATCTAAATAGCTTCCGAAATTGCATGGCACAAGGCACAAGGTTTTGTGTGCCTTTTTCATGGAATGTTGTCGCCTGTGTGTTCAACCATATGGTAACATCTTCTTTCAGCTCGTCGTCATCGTTGAAGTGTTGTCCACCAAGGAGAGATTTTAGGTGTAAGAAGAGGATTACTGTCAAAAGATTTTTTTTTTCACGATAATGCCTGACCTCACACACCGAATGTGAGCAAACAACTTACGGAAACTTCAATGGGACCTGTTTGATCATCCTCCATACAGCTCGGACCTCTCTCCTAGCGACTTTCATCTCTTCTTACACTTAAAATCTGTCCTTGGTAGTCATCACTTCAACGATGATAAAGAGCTGTTAGCACATGGATGAATAAATAGGCGGCAACCTTCTGTGAAGGATGCATGCAAAAACTTGTGGCATGCTATGACAAGGGCCTCCAAAATTTCGGCAGTTATGTGGAAAAGTAGTTAAAGTGTTGTAGAATTTTGTGCAATAAAAATTTCTTCTGTATCTGTGTACAATTTCATTTTATTACCAAACGGAACTTAATTTCTGGACGCGCCTCGAACAAATGAAATATAAAATTGGCACGATCTCATAATTGTTGAGTTAATTTTTCAGGTATATATTTATTTGTATAAGTCATGTATGTCTGTAAAATCTTTTGCGAATACAATTAGTAGTATAGAAGTAATGGACTAATACTTGGTGCGTGATACGGCGGTTTATAGGAACGTGACTGTTTTTGTGCTCATATTTCATGAACTACCTGTCGTACTGCGATACAATTTCCAAGGTACATTCAGCCATATGTTTGTATACTGTCTGTAAAATTTCTTGCGGCTACAATTTGTAATGTAGAAATTATAAACTGTAACGTCAAATTGAATGCCGTAAATTTAGTCCATGAACAGCGGAAACGTGGTATACGAGAAACTTTTTTCCTTTCACCATTTTGCTATGGTTTTCAGGGAGAAATAGTTCAAAAGGTTTGAAATTATGTTAAGAGTTGGTACCCAGTCGCTATGTACTGTCATTTCCATACAGTGTGTGAATAAATTCTCGTCGCATTGTGTGTTCCTTTCTTGCAGTTGTATTGTTTATCACGTTGTATCTCTTGAACCATGTGTCGTATGTGGTTCTTAACCCGAAAGCTTTGTCACCCCAAGCTATGTAATATGTGCACCAAATTTGTTTGGAATTGGTCCAGTGGTTTAGAAGGAAATGTGCAACACTGTCGTTTGAAGCAGCAGATTTTCGCGCATTTCATTGTTTATGACGTCGTATCTCGTGAAAAATGTGTCGTACGTAATCCTAACACTTGCGGCGACCGTCCTCATGGACCGATGGTTACGAGTGCAAACATTCATAAACATTGTACGAAAACTGTAGACTTGTATACAATACGTACACATAAACAAACACACAAACATACGGAAACTATGCTTTGTATATAAAGATACTAGCTGAAACCACGGTGTTGCCCGGATATTTATTTATTTCTTCATGCTTTGAGTTACTACTTCTCATATCCCTACTCTCTCTGGCCTCTCCTTTTTTTAATAACATTTAATATTTATGCGAGAGTTTTCAAGAAATAAGTCTGTCTTGCATAATGTACAAAATAACAACTGCGGTATCCAAACAAAGAAAGGTAGCCATCAAGACGCAAACGATATTCAACCTTAATAATTCATTAAATTCAAAACTTGATTATGTACAATAGTTTTGGTTACTTGTCCAAAATCTAATATGAATCAATTCTACGGGGAGCTCAGCCCCTTCTCTGTGTGAGAAACATGGAGATGTCAAAACCACTCAGCAGTAATTAATAGGTTGACCCGTGATTTATTAATCGTAATAGAAAATGTAAGACTCACTAGAAAATACAACGTTAAAACCTGCATCTCCCGGAAATAATGGGTATTCGGTGGATGTAAACTGTTTCATTATCTTCTTTTCCGAGTAGGTCTACAGATATGAAAGATTTTTACGCATCGCAGTAAATACGATGTCTTTAGAATTATATGGTGTAAAATTGTATAATTTTGTTGGGATATATTTGTTTGTATAAGTGCTGCATGTCGGTAAAATCTGTTACGAATACAGTTAGTAGTAAAGAAGGAATAGATAAAAACCTGGTTTTCCACGAAAGTTACTGTTTACGTCCTCATATCTCAACGTGTCGTACTCTGATTCAATTTAGGATGCACAATTAACTATATGTGTGTATACTATATGTAAATTTTCCTGCGGCTACAGTTTGTAGTGTACAAAATATAAATTGTAAGGTCATACCAAATGCCGAAGTTTTAGTCAATGATCAACGGAAAAGTAGTAAGCGAGAAACTTTATCCATTCACCATTTTGCTATGGTCGTCAGCGAGAAAAAGTTTAATAAAGATTTGAAATTATGTTTAAAGTTTGTTGCAAGTCGCTAAGTAGTCTCCTTCTCATATAGTATATTTATTAAGTCTCGCCGCATTATGTGGCAGTTTCTTGCAACTCCTATTATGACGTCATATCTCCTGGACCATGTTTGTGTGTGTGTGTGTGTGTGTGTGTGTATGTGTATGTGTATGTGTATGTGTATGTGTGTGTGGCACTCACTCCTCCAGCAATTGTTATGTGACGGTAAGGAATGCGTGTACCACATTTCGTTGAAATCAGTCCAGTGGTCTAGGAGAAAATAAATAGCATTTTCGCTTAATGCAGCAGTTTTTCGAGCATATTACTGTTTATGACGTCATATCTCAAGAACTGTGTATTGTAAGTGATCCTTACATTTACTGCGACTGTTCTCATGGATTCAAGCTTACGTGTACAAAATTTCTTAAAGATTGGAACAAAACTGTAGATTTGTAGGCAATACGTACACACAAACATACAGACACTCTGCTTTAATAATAAAGATGACGAATAGTCCTTCCTCATGTTTTCAGTGTAAATTGCGCTAAATTTCAGCACGACCGGTGTAAAACTGTAAATTGGAGTAGTAATCAGTCATGTCCTACGTCGTGCTCCTTACGATCTATTTTGTAGGTAGTGGGGCCCCACCTTTTTTGAGGTCACTTGTACCAACTTTAATTGCGATAAGATGAACGATATGACAGAGCACAAAATTCGGATCTAATCAAATTGGTGATACTCATATAGAATTACCAATTTATGCTTTTTAGCTCATCCTTTGTGTTTCCCTAGTTTTCTTTCTAAACTATCCATGTATTAAAGCAAACAAAACAAAACAAAAGTCACACTTGGAGGCTACTAGGTCCGTGTGTCTTTCTAAAGAACTCACATATTATATTAGCAGACACCCGTATAAACGATAATTTATTCTGGGAGCTACGATAGATTTGAAAATAATACCTCTTATTCATAAATTATTTAAATAATAAAATAAAATAAATTTTGAATTTAATTAAATAAAATATAAAATTCTAAAATTAGTACCGGTATTAAAAATGACAGCTATCATTTAACACTGTTTTCTCTGTTCAACACAATGGTTCGAAATTCATAAAAATCTTCTTTGTGGAGAAAGAAATTGTACATAATAAAATTCGGCTCTCGGAATACATATGGTGCAAGTCCAAAAAACTTATTTCTGAGGAAGTGGGGATGAAAGATAAATAGAAATTAATTAATCACCATAAACTTAAACTTATATTTAGTTTATTTGCACACAGAAAAATCTACCTCAATTTTCCATGCGGAATGGTGCAAATATTTGAGTCTGCAGTTATTTATGAAAGTAAAATTGCATACCTGCGTCAGTATTCTTCAAAGTTAAAACAAAAGAAATTTTACTTGAATAAAATAATAAAATTATATAATTACAGCTGTTACAAATACTAAGAATACAGTTATCGAAGAACAAATGTTACGTTTCACTAACGTTGATAAATGTGGTAATTTAATATGATAATTAAATATGAAATGTTGTAATTGGTAAAATCGAGGCTTTGTTACTCTGTTTGTTTTGAAATAACTTTTTTTTAATTAGTTTTCTTCCGTACAATTTTTCATGTCCATTAAAAAAAAGCATCGATAAAGAGAATGGTGTTTGGAGTGCTTCACTTGAAATTTTACATAATAGGCAACTCATCAGTTGTCAAATAAAGTCCTTGATCAGGAGTCAAACAACTCAACAATTTATTCGCGTCTTCTGCGCAGATACCATTCCAGAGGGGATAAAATTTGCTGTTTGGGGAAAAAATACTTTATCTTAATCCACTTGTCTTTTGGCCGCCTCAGTATTATTGACGTAGCATATAAGCTCACTGATTTTCGTACCACACACAGGAACTACTAATAAAATAACAAAAAATTACCTCCATATCGAATTGATGTTTCTTTACTGGACATCATGCAAACGGCAAGAAAAGGTACAGGAACATTTATTGCGAAACAGGGGAAAATTATCATGAATAAAATCAAACAAATGAATTTGTACTAATTGGTGTATTACCTGTGAAGCAGATATCGTTTCGTATTAAAGTAAAAAGGATTATTAAAGTAATGAATAATTAATCCTGTGAAATTAATTGATTTTCGAATCTGTGCTTGACAGAACATGATAATAATATAAAAAAGGAACAACTTCCTGCAGTTCTGCAAAACGTTTGCAGAACATCAAGAAGTTGTTCCTTTTTTAGATTATAATCCTGTGAAATCTGAATAAAATTGAAGACACGTGTCTAAAGTCTGTACACATAAAACTGTTATTGAAATTTCGAATTATGATTTTTATAAGGGAAGATAGAATCCTGTGAAAGCACACAATGAGTGTATTATGAAACGTGCTTCTAGGCAGGTTATAATGAGTAAAACAGTTTCTCTAAATAGTGTACACTAGAACTCTTTCTCCGCCTTCAAATGCTTACCAAATGAATGAACTACAGAACTTAGAAAAAAAATTTTGTATTAAAGTCACTTCGACGAAGGAACCATAGGAGGCGAAGCATAAGCTTGGATTAAAGTGAGACGGTAGGCCCTTCACCGACAATGTTAAATTAAGCAAATTCATGCCCCGTTTTCTCAGTACTACTGGACAGATTAGCCTGAAATTTTCGCAGAAAATTAAATGATCTTTATGCAACTCACTGAACCGAAATTGTTGTGGTATAATAATTCATAATGTACTCATTAATTTAATTGCCGTGTATTAAATTTATTGTGAAAAAAGTCGTAAATATTTTATTACAGCACAATTCTAGGTTCAATCAACATGATAGTTTCACAGCTGTAATGAAGTGTTGTTTACAATCTAAGAAATTTTCATCAAAGTTTCTTTGATACTTTCTGAGAAAATGAGCCAAATGTTTAAGAGTTTATAGCTTGGAGAAAATGAGGCGTAAAGATGTACAACATGTTTTTTTAGGAAAAACTTACAGATCTGTCCTAAAAAAGTGGTTAGAAGCAGCGTGCTCCATAATGAGGGTCTTCATTATCATTGTGTTCATTTGCCTGTTTCATTTTCCTGCTTTTTGACTCTTTAGACATTAGAGACGCAGCAAAATCTGACTTGGAAATATGCAAACTATCAAGTTCTCTTAGAATAGTTACAGTATTCTGTCCGGTTAATATGCCTAACTGTCCTGAAACTTTTAGTCTAGCAATGATTCATTTCTCCACTTTATCACAGCATTCTATAACCAACAAACACATTTGTAGGGATGAAGGTCCACATGATGTTGTTGAAGGCGTTATTTACGTTTTGAGTTTTTCAATGTAAGCACTCCCTCCGTAGATCAGGGTGGGAAAGGTCTCTGAAGATTGGTTTGATTTGATCCATAATTGATTCAGGGATGAGTGCTTGTGTGTGATTGTGTTGAGGTTGCCTGGTGCCTGTGTCTTCCTAAAGTTGCACCATGTATCAGGGAGTGGCGGACAGAAAATGCCGTCAGTGGATATACGGTGGAAGAAAGTGGCTCTCAATGCTTTCTTCATTGCCTCCAAATCTCCATAATTATTCCTAATGGCATTCCACTAATATTCCTGCGACTCATTGATAATCTTATCTGCCAGCCAATACTTCATAGACTTGCTATCAGAAAGCTTTGTTCCACCAAGTTTGCTCTTGATTATACGAAGGTGAGTTGATCAACATATGAACCGTAAATTTCTATATCATGTAAGATTCCCAAAGAAGCCTTTTGAATATCACACTAGACGTTACAGCCAATTTCTATTTTCTTTTCTGTATTGTACCATAGTGATCCATTTAATATTAATTTTTACCGAGATAAGACACTGTGGGAATACTGACAAAGCAATGAAATGTTTAATTCGAAATTAGAACCCTGGATTATATTATATTCTCTTTGAACTGCTGATATCCTTGGGAGATGCATACATGAAACTATTCGACGTTTTGTGCATAATGTATGATAAATCCGTGTACAAAGAAAGTAAATGTAAACTCGTTTGGAAGTTACAGAACAATCAGCTTTATAAGTCATGACTGCAACAATTCACGAAATATTTGCAGACGAATGAAAACTGTTAGAATTTGACCTGAGGAAAGATTAGTTTGGATTTAAAAGAAATGTAGGAACACGTGAGGCCGTTTTCACGTTACGATTTATCTGGCGAATGAAAGAGAAACCTACAATTACATGTTTTGTAGATTTGGAGGAAGCTTTTGTCGGTGTTGGACTTAGTACTCTAATATTCTGAAGCTATTAGCGATAAAATATAGGGAACACCGTTCGAAGAAACCAGACAGCAGCTGTAACAGTAAAGAGAAGAAAAAGACGCAAGATTTGGGTAGGAAGTAAGACAGAGTTATGTTCAAATGTTTGTGAATATATCGAACTCAACTTCGTGGTTATTATTTAGTAGATTACGAACTACTTAAACTTAGTTAAACTAACCTAAGGACAACACAGACAACCATGCCCCAGTGAGGGACTCGAACCCCCAACGGTGAGCGACAGCGCGCACCGCAGCACGGCGCCCAAGTACGCACGGCTAATCCGCCGCGGCTAAGACGGAGTTAATCCATTTCCAATGTTATTCGGTTTTTACATGAAGGAATCTTTGAAGGAAAGCAAGGAGAAATTGGAAGTTTACAGATAAGAAATGCGCCTTGTCGGTTACATTATAATTCTGCGCAAACAGCAAAGAACCTGGAAGAGCAATTGATTGGAATAGACGATGTCCTGAAGGGTCTGAATCTGGTGAACATTAAAGAATTGTAATGGGATCTAGTCGATTCGAATCAGGTGATGCTCAGGCAATTAGGTTAGTAAACTATCAAATAAGTTTTGTTACTTGGCCTGGAGGAGAGTAACTAGAAGAACATA
The DNA here is from genome assembly GCA_026315105.1 of Locusta migratoria. NCBI lineage: Eukaryota > Metazoa > Arthropoda > Insecta > Orthoptera > Acrididae > Locusta > Locusta migratoria. Next base: position 399,826,008 of record CM048746.1, read on the forward strand.
ATTTCTAAGGAAGTCAGATTTATTAACTTAAAATATTAAGTGTTAGAAAGAGTTTTCTGAACGTAATGCCTGGAGTCTAGCCTTGTACTGAAGTGAAATGTGAACTGTAACCAGTTTTGACGAGAAGACGCAAGAAACGTATGAGACTTGGTGTTACAGAAGAATGTTTGTGGCTATATGGGTAGGTACTGAAAAGACCTAGAGAGAAAAGTAGTTTATGGCACCACTAAAAGAAGGTATCAACTGTTAGGACAGCCGCAGCGGAATAGCCGTGCGCATTGAGGTGCCATGCTGCGGTGCGCTCGAACGTTCGCCGTTGGAGGTTCGTGTCCTCAAATGCTTCTATAGCTTATGGGACTTAACTACGGGGTCATCAGTCCCTTAACTTACAAACTACTTATGAACTAACTAATACTAAGGACGGCACAAATGTCCATGCCCGAGGAGGGATTCGAACCTCCGACCGTAGTGGCCGTGCAGACCGGGACTGGAGAGCCTCAGTCCCCTCGGCCACCGCGGCCGGCGTTCGAGTCCTCCCTCGAGCATGGATGTATGTGTTGTCCTTAGGTTGTTTGTACGCTAGTGACTAACAACCAAGCAATTAAGTCCCACAGATTTACAAACATTAAGGACTCATCAATGGACAGAATTTTGTGTACGTGGAAAGGAGTAAAGGTCGCAGAAGGAGATCGAAAGAAGAATACCATAAGTATTGTAAATGTGGGTTGATGTTCTTACTCAGAAGTGAAGGGGCTTGCACAGGGTATAGTGCTGTAGAGACCTGCATCATACGCTTATTCCCAGTGAAGAACGCAAAAATAAATAAATAAATAAAAAATGAAATAAATAAATAAAAATAAACTGAAATAATATAAGATATAAAATAAAATAAATAAATTCTGACTGTTTCATTTTGTTTCTACATTTACATAAAATTGTAATTCGTTTTTCCTTACCCAGTTATGACAGTTGTTTCGAAATTTATAACTATTCCTTTCACATTATCTGTCTGTATACATATACGGATTCATACACGTTCTGTTTGGACTCAAGGAAACATAAAGACAACAGCTGAAAACAGTTTGGCGATAATGGTTGCTATACTGTACAATCTATTATAAATTGAAAGTGTTTTTTAAAAACTTGTTTACATTGTAGATTTTGTAATGAGCAGTCAATAATGTGTATGAGTGAGCAAATGTGCAGCTTTATTGAAAATCAAGAGACTAAATTGGTTAAGCCACAGCATACGCGACTGGCAGAAAATTCGATGTCGAGCACACAAATAATCCAATATCTTCTTAAGGATTTAACACAAGCGAGACTGGTAGTTACATAATACTCTTTGCTATAAAACACTCAATGACATACATTTCATTACAAATAACAACTACTGCGAGTCGTCTTCAAAAACGTGTTTAATAAATAAAGTCCTCCAGAGTAACAATAGTATAAACTATTGTAATATCGCTATATCACTGAAGTAAGATTTTTTTAAAGATGTGAACCATTACAGATGCTTACTAATATAATATGTTCAGAAACTTTTCTTTTAAACTTCAACATTCTGGTTTCTTGATTCCGTTACCAAGTCAGTGATGAATCAGTAAGGCTGTTCACTCTGAAGACGGATGTGTTATCAAACACTGTGAATTATTTACTGGTTGTTACGTAGATGTTTTATATAACTCAACGCAAGAGTTCGTGTCGCGTTATACACATAGGTGGACGTTTATTGTCAATTTGCGAGATTTTTCGACCTTTAGCCGTCTTTAGCTGGTCTTTCATTTTGTGCAACATGAAATTTTATGACGGACCGGGATTCCATCAGGGCTCTCCCAATTTCCCCGTGCCGGCCGCGGTGGCCGAGGGGACTGAAGCGCTTCAGTCACGGTCTGCAGGGACACTATGGTCGGGGGTTCGAATCCCCCTCGCGCATGGATATTTGTGCCGTCCTTAGTCTTAGCTAGTTGATAAGTAGTTTGTAAGCTTAGGGACTGATGACCCCGTAGTTAAGTCCCATAAGCTGTACAAACATTTGAACATTTTGAATTTCCCCGTGTAGGAGACCCGGGTTGGAGTTCCCGCCCGGCAAAAATTTTCATGTCACAAAGTGGTAGACCAGGTGCAGGTAGTTAAGAGTCGAAATATGTAGCAAATTGCTAATAAATATGCCGCAATTTATTTTAATAGCTGCAGAACGTCACCAGTAACTGTTCCGTTGGAACAAACGTAATCTCTGATGTGATTATTTGTGCTGTTTGCGTCAAAACGTAGTATTATTGTTATATCATATAATAAAAGTCGTATAGGAGCGTTTTCTTCGTAAGTTTTATATAAATACTATTGTGACTAAATGACCATTCATAACATCGGAATATCTCTGTGGCTTCAGTCTAATGAGAGGTCTTAAGTTCACAATTTTACACACCAAAACACTTCGTATTAGTATTCACATTCTCTTACGATCTAGTTTAATAAAGTTTTTCAAGGTAAAGACAACAGTTTCAAAATTAAGGGATCGCTTTCATTCATAGACGACAATCTCAAGATATTTTAATTACTTTTGTTTCTGTGAAACCTCCTTACAAAAAGTGCAGTAGTCTGTAATGAGCAACTATGGAAAGGTAAAGTACAGAAAAAGAACGTAGAAACAAACATGAGACAGAACCTAGCAGTCCCAAAAGAAAACGCGATTCGTATAATTGGCTTCACTGTTGTAAAAACTAAAAACCGTGAAGGAAGTGCTTTTAGCCAAACAAGGCACACACCGCACACAAGAAAAAAAAAAGCAAGTGAAGAGAAAGAAAGAAATGCAAAAATTCATTAGCCACCGAAGACCTTGGTTTCTGTATTCCAAGATATTCAGGAGGTATCCTTGAAGTGGAGTTATTGCTCGCATTTGTAATAATGTGTTGCTTCTTGCACTGACTTCCAGCAGCAGCATTCACTGCTGAGTAGTCAATCTCCTTGCCGTTATAATGATGGAAATAAAAGGAATATCACGCTGTAGTTATATGAGATTAAATTAGAACAAACACTTCCGTTATAAAAATCGGATTCTTTCTAAAGGAGACAACAGGGATCACAAGAAAGTCTGATGATAGGTGTTTTCTGATCTCACATTCGTATTACAGAACGAAATTCCAGATGTCTGCCACATATCATAAAGAATGTGTATCGCTTGGATTAACTAACAACAAATGAAATAACAATATGTCACACGATTTCCTATCATTTACCGACATCGATGAAGACTGAATTTAATTTCTGATACGTTTGACATTATACAATCAAAATTTCGGTAACACGCTTGTGTATCGATGTACGTTTTTTAAGCGCTTTCATGCAGTCTCTTCACGAAGCCAAAAGTGTTACATTCCTGTACACTGTTCCTACAAAAATCACATGTCACACAATCATAAGGAAAGGTAATGTCAAACTGCAGGATTATGTTTTTATTTCATCAGAGCCATGTAGATGGCATTCCATCTCAATTTTGTAATGAGCTTACCTTGTAGATGTTCTGGTCAATACAACTGCAAATTATCCATTCTATATTTCTACGTTATTGTGTAGTACATAAACTTTAGTACCAACAAAGAATTTAATAATTGTTAGTTGTGTACAGTACCTTGCTCACCAACGAAAATCTGCCACACTTTAGTTAAAAATGTGACATTGGGACACAGCTGTAAAATATTGGCACACTGTGTTGAATGGAGAAACCCTTCTTCATCTGTATCCCACAAATCGGATTCACTTCACGATGTAAGTAATATTAACACTATAATTTCCTGTACATTGTTGTCTATTACTGTTTCATTCTGTCTTCACTTTTTGGTTTGTGGTACATAAAATTTAAATCACTGTAATTTAAATTTACGGAGAATAGTGCCGAAGACATAATATATAAATTAACGAATGTAACATTCATTTTGGTAGATAAATTAATTGGAGAACGCAATGTGCGAAAGTAGCAAATGACTTTAATACTGTGACTCCAACGAAAGAAATAAGTTCACCAATGCAAAATATATATTTCAAGTAAAAACAAATAAGCTGATTTTTTTATACTGAATGTTTCAACTCCAGACATGGAATTGTTCAACTAAAGTATGACGGAGTACTACATACAATAAACATATAATCCTAGCGCCGTAATTTCCAGTAAAACAACACGCAATGAAATTTTTGTAATTTCTCACGTTCACACGCGTTTACACGCAACATCTAAAGTAATTTCTAATTATTAAGATTCACTGCTAAACAACAATGGTGCCAATAGTGCCATACTGATAATGTTAGTACTTACCAGCAGGTAGGCAATGTGGGCGTTTCCCCAACCGGCGATGGACGATTCCACCTACGTACGGAAGATATCCGTGTTCATCGCTGCCTCCTTATCTTCGTCCTTTAGGTCAGTGCAATGACTGGATTACATTTTAGTCATTTCGTGTGAGGATAATTGATTTACACCTCCCACAAATGTAGCATTTGTAATATTTACCAGCAACAGATTTCCATCAGAACTGCGATGTAGTTAGCTTTGCAACACTTTTAACGATTATTGCCAATAATTTTCTTTTGCACTAAGAGTGCTCTGTCTCATTTGCATGTGTCAATAAAACAATCGTTGCACACCTCATATTTCTCATGAATGTTCGGTTGCAAGGTGATTGGATATAAGACGTAAACAAATTTATGTTGGTAGTCCGAAGAATTGTACAGGTGGCTACTACTCTATATCAGTTCCAAATAAGTAATGCATATCTTGACCATAACAGGACAAGATCACAGGTAGTCACTTGCCTGCAGTCACGTAGATAACAATGAACGTCACATACGTTTAGTATGTCTCTTTATACCAAATATGTAAATCGGGAAATATCCTAATTTCTATGTATGAGTTCGTCAAGTACACAAAATAGTAATTTTCAAGCACAGATTCACACCAACTGTCGTCGAACAATGCGCCCCACGCGGTGCGTGTGTTGCGGGCTAGTCTCTTTTCCTGCCCGCAGCCGGTGTGGGTCGGTGCACGTGCGCTTTGCTGCTGCTAGTGGAGATCGACGCTGTTTGTTCGTCGGCCTCGTCGACCCGTCGTCCGTCGGAGTCGTCGTTCCCGCGCTGCTACGGCGTCTGCTGGCTGGCGGCGAGTTCTGCGACGCGCTCCGAGCGGCGCGCGTTATATGCAAGCGGCCTGCGAGAGGCCCGCGCGCGCGCACTGCTCCGTCTCTGCGATGGAGGGGGAGGGGGCGAGGGGAGGGGGAAAAGGCGCGGGGAGGGGCGAGGACGCGGCTGTCAGCAGGTGGCTGGCAATTACTACCTGCCGACGACGTCCCCGGCCGAGGTGCCGTACAATGCGCTGCACGCCGTGTGGCGCCGAGGAGAGAACATAATGGCTACCAATGGAGGAGCAGAGCTGATTAAGGCAGTGAACTCGTATTTGCAAGCACCGAGGCTCTAACGCTGTCGATTAATACACATATAAACGGTTATCAATTTATTTTTATTTTTATTTTTTTTCCTTAAATTTCTATGAGTTTGATAGAGTGCGCGTTTGCGGTTTAGGGGCGTCCTACAATCATGTTTTCAGCACTCAAGTAAAAATTTTCGTAACTAATACGGTTAAAAGTAGTAAATGGGATGATGAATTAACAAGCAGTCTGAAACAGATATTAATCCTTGAAATGCCAGAGGGGTTTGTAACGTACAGAGCCCATTTGATTTAAAATTGCGTTTATTTAACTCTCTTCTGTAAGAAGGAAGTAAGTACCAAGACTAAGTTAGCAGTGCACCGCTCTATCTTTCGACCAACTTTGTTGTATGGGAGTGAAAGTTGGGTGGATACAGGTTACCTTATTCGTAAGATAGAGGTTACAGATATGAAAGTAGCAAGAATGATTGTGGGTACCAATAGATGGGAACAATTGCAGGAGGGTGTCCATAATGAGGAAATCAAAGAAAATCTTGATATGAACACCGTAGATGAAGCAGTTAGAGCGAACAGACTCTTTTGATGGGGTCATGTTACACGCATGGGAGAAACAAGGTTACCTAAGAGACTCATGAGCGCGTCAGTGGAGGGTAAGAGGAGTCGAGGTAGACCAAGAAAAAAGTACGTAGATTCTGTGAAGTGATAGGCATAACATCAGACGAGGCATCAATGTTTGCATTGAAAAGGGGATCATGGAGGAATTTTATAAGAGGTACTATGCTCAAGACTGAACCCTGAAAGGCATAATCAGTCTCTAATGATGATGATGATGATGATGATGACTAATGTGGTTAAAAGTAGGAAATGGGAGGACGAATTAACAAGCAATCTGAAACAGATATTAATCCTTGAAATGCCAGAGGGGTCTTTAACATATAGAGCCCATTTTATTTAAAATTGCATTTATTTAATTTTTCACCTGCTATTTGACTAAAATTTATTTGGGACGAATATTCTGCAACGAATAATTCTGTGGCGTGGTTCCAAAACGGCCAATGTTAAAAATCTTAGTTTTATGTTGTAATCTTTTGAATATTTCTTGTAATTGTCTGAAAAATATTAACAATATATTTGGGGCTCACATCTTAAAATCTGTAATTTACTTTGTTACTTTACTTTACTTTACTTTACTTTACTTTGTTTTGTAAATTTAACAATCTGATAAATTAATATGAGTTGCAGTGGTTACCTTAGTAAGTAGGCCCCGCCCACGTCCACGTTGTAGGGATGGGTACTGGCCTCCCTTCAGGAGGCTTGCTAAGAGGCGGGAATTATACTTAGAGTTGTCATTAACTTATTTCTAACAACCAAACAATTTGTGATGTATAATAATTGATTGTAAAGGTCTGTTTTAGTTATCCAGGTAACAGACCTAAATTGTTATTGTAATTGTAAATTGTAAAAAAATTGTCTCTCTCTCTCACATCTTAAAATACCAGTATCTCTCATCCTATGCGGCTTAGACATTGGCCATTTTAGCATTATGAAGACCACGTGAAACTATGGGCTACACCAATAAAACCAGTTAAATACTGGCATTGGCCCTTTTAGAACCAAGCCACAGAATTATTCAAAAAGATGCCCTTTTTGTTTGATTTTGTTTTGTTTAGTTTGTGGCATAGTATTATGGTGTTCGGGTGTTCTTATGTTTTTAAAATTATTTCGAAGATTATCGTTGATACTTCGATCTGATAAATTAGAGTTCTCAGTGAAGAGGTGTGTTTGCCAACACCTCATGAACCAATATACACAAGAGCATGGAGAAGTGCCATTTCCTTTTAAAATTTCAAAGTGCTTTTAGAAAATACTTACGTGGGTAGAGGAATATAGAGGTTTCATTAGCCCAGTGTATTTTGTCTCCTGGTCAATACTCAACAGCATTAAATAGAAATTGGTCGCAGTCGTGGAGTTTGACCAAGGTTTACTATGAAGTTTTCACTTTGACTGTGTATTGTAATCTCGGAAATCATTTATCGTCACAGCGTGACACGATGTTAGTATCTATAGAATATAATGCAGTAATGCACAATCAGAATCGGTAGGTGAATCACAAGAAGCACAACAAAATAAATTATATGTGATATTTGATAATTCAGTCACTAATAAGGTCTTACCACTGCTATCTGAAACATTTATGAAATTTTTTCTGCCATAGGCTCAGTTTGTCTAACATTATCTTTGAGCTCACTGGACACAATAAGCTGTGTATATTGCAAGAAAGCAATCTATGGAAGCACACTTCCAAATATACCGAATACTGACTACTGGAATATTGGAATATCACAACCTAAAACTTTCTCTTCCTGTATTGTAACAAATCCTTCAGTACACACATGGAACTCCTTGCCTCAAAATACAACAAATATTTACTGAGTTATTTCGGGAGGTTAAGCCTTAGCAGCCGAGACAGTGATGCGTTCCAAAGCGGTGCAATGTATTATGATATCACACTGAATTCTGAACTTTGAAATACGACGGACGTTCTGTTCCATTTGTTTCGGCAGTATACGTTACTCGGTCATTCAATATATTTCTCGCTCCTATGTGTATCATAGGGAGATTTCTCCTCACACGAAGGCTTATAGGCATTCGTTCCGCGAATCATACACGACTTGTATAGGAAGAGTGACAATGGTAAGCAATGTGCTCTCCACCACCGACCAAGTTAAATGTTTACACACGCCCACTTCGTAGCAAAGCGCCTTAGAGTGGACGGCCATTCCCAGCTGGAGAAATAAGAAAGAAGCAAAGTGTTGTACGAATTACAAAATTATTACAGTGAAACTATTAAACATAGGAAATTTACGCTATGAAAGTGAAACTCCGTAACAGTGATGACAACACCACGGACTGCATCACTAGACTTTTATGCAAACCGACTTGCACTAATAAAGCTATAATTTATTTTAATAAAAGGAAATTAAAATCAAATTTTAATTTTTGAAATTTACTTATCAAATGTAGAAATGTTTGTTAAGCTTATGGGACTTAACTGTGGAGTCATCAATCCCTAAACTTACAAACTACTTATAAACTAACTAATACTAAAGACAGCACAAACATCCAACCCCGAGGAGGGATTAGAACCCCTGACGGGGAACGGCCTCGTGCATCGGAGTATAGCGCCTCAATGGGATCGGCCACTCCGCCGCGGCTTGAAATTTACTAACGAAAACTTATGATGACATACCATCAAAATTTAGTTGCACAAAGGAAAGAAATCGTTGCGTCACAGTGCCTGATGACTTTCTGGTAACAAATCAAGAATAGTAACGTCGCCTCAGATTTCCATTCCCAGATTCTCTAAGATGACAATAGGATCTTCCCTTTTTTCTACTGACGATAATTGAGGGGTATTGTATTTTTCTCAAGGTGATCTATAATCAAGGAAGAATTACGCCTCACATGAAAGGTCGCTACAGTTTAGGAACCATTTCATCGATAATATAGAAGGTATTTTAAAAATTAAATTCACAAAGCAACAGGTATCATACAGGAGACGAAAACGAAGATAAATCTTAAATGAAGTGTATGTTGAAGATAACATATTGTTGGAGTACTAATTACACAGAAAGCTACCCTGTGTGAGAATACAACCATATTGTCTTTCATTACTTAATTGTTCTAAATTAGCACTCCTGACGGTAACACAGAGCCGGTATTCAAGTAGAAGAGGTTCTGTATTCACTGTAAAATGCGTGATATTTTCAGCATTCATGTAGCTGCTGAATGTATTGTTGCGATGACTTCCGCCTCCAAGTCAACAGGGCGCAATACACTCGGCTTTTATGCAGACCGCATTAGCCCTGCCTACCATTAATGTGCCGGAATTTCATTGTCGAACATTAATGGCAGTTAATGTGTGCAATAAAGTGGGCATGTACGTGCAGAGAAACGTTCGCGTCACATTCTCTGTCCTATTCGACTCCTGCCAATTTTCTCGCCGTTCTACCCTCATTTGGCGTTCCATGTGGACAATGCGACTGTTATGCAGGGAATAGTGCTACCAGCTCTTTACTTCTGCGCAGGCATTTTTAAGTAATAAAATGGAACTCCAGAATCTAGATAACATTGAAAATGGAGCTGATGAACTACTAAATTTGACGCACGTTGAGTGTAAACTAGTGACACTAAGCATCAAGCTAAAATACGTGGAGTATTGCAACTGACAGTTTGTATAAGTTAGGTTAGCATTTTGCAACTGTAAATTTACTTGAGGCCAGACGCGTTTCCCTTCAGTTGTCTACTTTTTATATTGCTCCCATCGAGATTTTTTTAAGTTCAAATATTATTAAATTTATGCGACTTAATTTATTCGGTTATTAGTCCCTCGGCTTACAAACTATAGACTAAATTAAACTAGCCCAAAGACAACACAAACATCCATGCCACAGGGAGGACTCCAACCCTCGACGGCGAGCAACTGCACGCCTTAGACCGCTCACCCACTCCACTGCGGCTAATTGAAGACAACCTACTGTAAACTTAGTGGTCAAAAGTGAACATTATGATACAATGATTCTTCAAGATATGACGGACATATAGATCAAGGTAGGTGTTGATAACAGCAGTAGCATGATACAAGAAAGGAAGGTCCTCTGTCTGATTTGTCAGATAAATACATCACCTTAGGCACTACTAAAACGTTGTATGTAATTCTTAAATTACATACGCAAAACATTTTTGCCAGAAAAAATATACTGTGTGATATTTATAGGCCGTACATAACTTCAAAGAAGATAGCTGCAAGACAGAACTAACTAACACCTGTTAAAGATATTTTCTTTAAATTGTTAGATAAGTTGGTTTATTGTTTATACAGTTCTCGAGGATGATAAAGTCTTGTGAATAGCAACATTTTGAATATATACAAAGAGTCATCAAGGTCAAGCAGTGACTAATTTTCAAAAGCTCTAAAAAAGGATCTCACTTCAGTGATATAGCGATATTACAATAGTTTATACGATTGTTACTCTGGGGGACTTTATTTATTAAACGAGGTTTTGAAGACGACTCGCAGTAGCTGTTATTTGTAATGAAATATGTATCATTGGGTCTCTTATAGCTAAGAGTCATATGTAACAACCAGTTTCGCTTGTGTTAAATCCTTAAGATGATTATGGATTATTTGTGTGCTCGGCATCGAAGTTTCTGCCAGTCGCGTATTTCGATTTCATGTTTTTGTCAAGCCGTTTGGTAATTTAAGTTTTATCAATCTCTGTTAGTCTCGCCCATGGTCACCTAAACAATCACAGTAGGTCACATCATTTAAATTTTCAGATATTCTGAAACTCTAAAAATAGCTTTCATAAATAGATCATGCAGTGACTAATTTTCAAAAGATTTCTTCAGATAATTCGTTTTCATGTTTTTGTCAAACCGTTTGGTAATTTAAGGTTTCAGTTTTATCAGTCTCTGTTAGTCTCCCATGATCACCTAAACAATCACACTAGGTCACATCATTTAAATTTTTAGATATTCTGAAACTCTAAAAGTGGCTTTCATAAATAGATTCAGGCTCGAGCAACGGTAGTGATGCATCCTTGGTTGATCAAATTACTTTGTTGTTGATAGCACCCACAACCAGATTCTCCAGTTCAATTTTATTTAACCTCTAACTGCATGGAGGTCTCTGTCTGAACCTAGCCAGAAACCACGGCTTGCTTTCTAAATCTGTATTATTTCAGTGAAAAAGGTTTATTAATTTTAAAGTTTAGAAGGTTAAACATTCTTATCCATAATACATGGAAAATGTTGTTTAGAACATTTGTCGTACACTATGGATGTGAAGTATTGTTTATCGAATTTCAGTTTTCTACTGAACTACGTGACTTATCTCATGCCGTTTGACCACAAACGATCTACATCGGTACTCTCTTGCTGATGGAGTAGGGAAATATCTCTACCGATATTGATTTGGTCTTATTCATCTAAAAATTATACAGCGGACAAAGAATCTGTTTACTCAATCAATTGTGGAAATTTGCATTACTGTTGTTGTCGTCGTAATCGGCAGCAAACTCTCGTTGATAATTGTTATTCAAGAAGACGGGAAATGTTACAGACAAAAGGTAAAGACATAGGATAAGTAGGAAAATTCCATAAGCATATGTACGGCTAGATACGATGATGTAATGTTCTTGGGGCATTGTCAAACGGTACTAGTAGGACGAACAGAGTGATAAGCGAGACAGAAAAGGGAAATAATAGTATTCTGCATATAATTTAAGTTGTAAGAGTGAAGATACTGTTCAAAAATAATAATAATAGTATCCGTATGTCTGATATATATAGTAAAATACCAAATGGATTACGTCACAGTCAAACGTATACTTATAATGAGTTCTATAACACACCCAGAGAAGAAATCTCTTCTTAAAATTTTTACACTTTCAGATTGTGACATAAAGTATATAACTTTCTCTACTTACTAGAAATATAGTCAACGTCAGTCAGACTCCAAATATATTGATTGGAATGCCTGTTACTGTATTAACAAGTTTACAGAAATCCTGTTTCATCCGCCGAAAATTTATTTCCATTACCATTTCGGGGCCCACGAATATTTTCTTCAAGGAAAGTGGATGGGGTGGGTTCCGCCGGCCTTTTTAACCAAACCTACATGTACAACAGATACAAAGGCAGTATTCCACAAACAGAAGCCGAGGTAGACGGAGATAAGATAGGAGATACGATAATGCGAGATGAATTTGATAGGGCATTGAAAGATTAGGGTCGAAACATTGCCTCTCGAGTAGATAATATTCCGTGTGAGCTGCTGACATCGTTAGGAGAGGAAGTCATTTAGAAATTATTCCACCAGGTACGCAAGATGTTTCAGACAGGGTAAATACCCTCAGACGCCAAGAAGAATATAGTAATTCCCCTCCCAAAGAAATCAAGTGCAGACAAATGTGAAAATTACATATCATGTCATGTTCGCAAAATTATAACACGAATTATTTACAGACGAATGGATAAAATTGTGGGTTCCGATGTTGGGGAAGATCAGTTTGGATTTAGGAGAAATGTAGCAACACAGGAGGCAATACTCACGTACGACATATATTAGACGATAGGTTAAGGGAAGGCAAAAGCCTACGTTTATAACATTTGTAGATCCAGAGAAAGCTTTTGTCAATGCTGACTGGAACACAATTTTACACATTTCTGAAGCTATCAAGGGTAAAGTATAGAAAGCGAAAATTATATTCAATTTGTACAAGAACCATACAGTAGTTATTAGAGAAGAAGGGCATGAATGGGATCCAGTGGTTGGAAAGGGAATAGGACAGGGTCGTAACCTTTCCCACAATTTGTTCAATATGTACATTGAGGATGCTGTAAAGGAATGGAAGGAAAAAAAAAAATTGGAGAGGGAATTAAAGTTCAGGGAGAAGAAATGAAAACTTTGTGACATAGTATTTGTGTAAGAGACAGCAAATAACCCAGAAGAGCTATTGAGCGAAAAGGACAGTGTGTTAAAAGAGGGGTATAACATGAATAATATCAAAAGTGAAACAGGAGTAACGGAATGAGGCAATAAAAATAATAGATGACTTTTGTTATTCTGATGTCCGAAGTAAAGATATAAAATGCAGAACGCCTATGGGAACAATAGCATCTTTAAATGTTAGAAATTCCTTTCTGAGGGCATTTATCTGCAGTGTCGCATTTTATGGGAGTGAAAAGTGGACGACATGGAGTTCAGACAAAATATGATGGATGCTTTTGAAATGAGGTGCTTCAGGCGAATATGAATATTAGATGTATATATAACGTAATTAATGAGGTTTTCAACAGAATTGGGAAGAAAAGGTGTTTCTTTTATACCCTGGCTAAGAGGAAGGATAGGTTCGTGCGACACATTCTGAGACAGCAATGACCAACTAAACATTAGAAGATAGTGTGTTGGGTAAAAATTGTAGATGGAAGCCGAGGACCGAACACGGTTAACAGATTCATAACAATGTAGGTTGCCGTTTTTAATCTCACAGGGTAACGTTAAGAGGTGCACCAAAGCAGTCTGCGGACTGAGGACCACCACCACGCCGGCCGCGGTGGCCGAGGGGACTGAGGAGCTCCAGTCACGGTCTGCACGGCCACTACGGTCGGGGGTTCGAATCCGCCCTCTGGCATGGATATTTGTGCCGCCCTTAGTTGTAAGTAGTTCATAAGTAGTTTGTAAGTTTAGGGACTGATGACCCCGTAGTTCAGTCCCATAGACTCTACAAACATTTGAACATTTTGAACCACCACCACCACCACAACAACAATAACAACAGCAGACTCAATGTCTCCACTGAACATCATGTAAGATACAAAATGCCTCAGTGACTACATACTTTTATATTGTTTAGCGGGATAAAAGCTTATAGCCAATCCCAAGGGCTATTGGTTTCGGTGATCATCCCCAGTAATGTTTCCATTCCTAAACCGTCTTCAGTTGCGGAATCGATCGCAGCAACTGCAATAATGTAGAGAGAATTCATGTAGTCCAAATGATGGTAATTATCAATGCGACAAAATCCACTTCTCCGGTACCTTTCGTTTGTTGTGTTGGTGTTGTTAACAGAGGTGTACAGTGTTGATGTTACATCGGAAGAAAGAACGATAACACCTATCAAACTAGAATTCAACCATCGCTATACCGATTCATCCATCGTAAACAAGATTACAAAAGTAGTGACTTTTACTAGAAAAGTATATTACAAATCAAAAGAAAATAAAAATTACATTACCGGCTGTTGATGTATCGTAATGTATGTACTTTTAAGGCTTTACTGATGTGTAAATATTACTTAGACCCCGGTATTATTTCGAAATTTGAACCAATACCATACACATTCAATAATATATATTATTTACCTTACGTTTATCACAGTAAATTTAAAGATATCATTTCGATAATTTTTACTTTCTACTTACAATATTGTTCTGTGAAACTATTGATAAGTAAATACAGTCCTGAAGATTCATTATTACGTTAATTGCTTCAAATTTTCTACTGAAAGTCAAAACTAAAAAAACCGAAAAATTATAACGTCTATATAATCTAGAAGACGATTCAAAACGACAAATACGGCGTGTGAGATAAAAAACGCTACGTCATCCTACACATATGCCTTCATAATATGATAGTCAATTTTGTGTCACAATCAAAAGCAAGGGTCAACTGGCGAAAACGAGTTGCCTTCTTCAAACCAATCGAAAAATCATAATCCAAAGTACTTACATATTCTTAGCAGGTACAAATAAACTAGGCAACTTTACCGAGAAGTCGTTTGGAAAGAAAGCATTCTGAAGCTGTTATTTGAAATGCTAGGCAAATCGACGAGGTTGGCGAGATCGAGCCTGAGTCTGGGCTGTTGTTGTTGTGGTCTTCAGTCTGCAGACTAGTTCCATGCAGCTCTTCACGCTACCCTGTCCCGTGCAAATCTCTTCATCAGAGAATAAGTTCGGCAACCTACATCCTTTTGAATCTGCTAACTGCATTTGTCCTTCGGTCTCTCTCTACGATTTTTACCTCTCCACACTTCCCGCTAATGCTAAGCTGACGATTCTTGATGTCTCAGAATGTGTCCCACCAATTTATCCATTCTCTTAGCCGGGATATGACAGAAAGTCCTTTTCTCCCCAATTCGATTAAGCACCTCGTCATTACTTACGTAATCTACCCATGTAATTTTCATCATTCGTCTGTAGCACTACATTTCAAAAACTTCTATCATCTTTTTGGATGAATTCCTTATCATCCATGTTTCACTTCCATAAAATGCTACACTGAAGACAAATGCTTTCAGAAAGGATGTCATAACACTTAAATTAATATCGGATGTTAATAAATTTCTTCAGAAACACTTTTCTTCCCACACCCATTCTGCATTTCATATCTGTTTTAATCGGCTATCAGAAGTTATCGTGCTCCCCAAATAACAAATCTCATCTTCTACTTTTATTGTCATATTACCTAATCTAATTCCTTCAGCATCACATGACTTTCTGACACTATATTCCATCATCCATGTTTTACTCTTGTTGATGTTCATCTTATACCCTCTCTTCAAGACACAGTCCATTCCATTTAATTGCTCTTCCATATCCTTTGCGGTCTCTGACAAAATTACTGTCATCTGCAAACCGCAAAGTTTTTATTTCTTCTCCCTCAACTTTAATTCCCTCTCCATATTTCTCCTTGCATTCCTTCACTGCCTGCTCAATGTACAGCCTGAACAACATTGGGGAAAGGCTACAACACTGTCTTACTCCCTTCCCAACCTCTGCGCTGCTTTATTGTCCTTCGACTCTAATAACCGCTGTCTGGTTTTTGTATAGGTTGAATAAACTCTTCGCTCCCGATATTTTATACCTGTTACCTTCAGAATTTGAAAGAGTTTGTTCCAGTCCAAATTGTCAAAAGTTTTCTCCAAATCTATAAATGTTAAAAACGTAGGTTTGCCTTTCATTAGCCTTAATGTGAGTATTGCGTCCCGTTCCTACATTTCTCTTAAATCTAAACTGATCTTCCCCAACATCGGGATCCACAAGTGTTTTCCATTCGGCTGTCAATAATTCGTGTTAGTATTTTGCAACTATGACTTATTAAACTGATAGTTTTGTAATTTTCACATTTGTCTGCACTTTCTTTCTTTGGAATTGGAGTTACTATATCCTGCTTGAAGTCAGAGGGTATTTCCACCGTCTCATACGTCTTGCATACCAGGTGCAACAATTTCTTCATGAACGACTCTCCTAACGATATCAGCAGTTCAGACGTAATATCATCTATTCCAGGAGCCTTTTTTCGATACAGAGCTTTTAGCGCTCTGTCAAATTCTTCTCGCAGTATCTTATCTCCTTCTCCACTTCCTCCACTTGGTCTTCCATTTCTAGAATACTACCTTGAAGTTTATTTCCTTTGTACAGGTCCTCTATATATTCCTTCCACATTTCAGCTTTCCCCTCCTTGCTTAGTACTGATTTTCCGTCTGAGTACTTGATATTCATGCTGCTTTTCTTGTCTCTAAATATCTCTTTTATTTTACAGTAGGCGGTATCTATGTTTACCCTGGTTATACATTCTTCTATCGTTCTGCATTTGTCCTCTAGCCACTCCTTCTCAGCCAGTCTGCACTTCCTGTCAATCTCTTATTGTCCTCTAGCCACTCCTGCTCAGCCAGTGTGCACTTCCTGTCAATCTCTTATTTCAGACGTTTATAGTCCCTTTTGCCCGCATTTTTATATTTTCTCTTCTCATCAATTAAGAGCAGTATATCATGTGTTATCCAAGGATTTCTATTAGGCCTTGTCTTTCTGCCTATGTGATCCTCTGATCCTTTCACTACTCTATCTCTCAGGCTACCCATTCTTCTTCTACTGTATTACTCTCCCCTATTTTAGCCAATCCTTGCCTAATGCTTCCTATGAAACCCTCAAGCACCTCTGGTTCCTTTAGTTTCTCAGGTTCCATAGGTTCCATCTCCTAACTTTTCTATCTGTTCCTAAATGTATTCCTTGCCATTATAAAGTCAACCTGGTACCGTTCAGTGTCTCCTGGTCTCTTTCACGTATACAGCCCTCTTTCATGATGTTTAATCCAAGTGTTGGTGATTATTAAATTGGGCTCTGCATAAAATTCTATCAAGCGATATCCTCTTCTCAGTCCATATTCACCTACAACATTTATTTCTCTTCCTTTTCCTACTACCGAGTTCCAGTCCCACATCACAATCACGTTTTCGTCTTCCTTTATTTTCTGAATAACTTCTTTTATCTCCTCATACATTTCTTCGATGTCCTCATCATCGACGGAGCTAGTTGGCATATAAACTTGTACTACTGTGGTCGGTGTTGGTTTTGTGTCTATCTTTGGTACGATAATGTTTTTACTATCCTGTTCATAGTAACTTACCAGCATTCCCATTTTCTTATTCATTATGAGATCTACTCCTGCGTTACCTCCAATTTATATCGCGTTTATAACCCTGTAATTACCTGACCATTAATCCTGTTCATTCTGCCGCCGAACTTTACTAATTCCTATATATCTAACATTAACCTATCCATCTCTCTTCTCAAATTTTCTATGTTACCTACGAGATTAAGGGTTAGAACATTCCACGCTCCGATCCGTAGCTAAGATCAAAACACACGCACACTTATGCACACACGCACATATGGCCAACGGAGGACTCGAAACTCTCACGGGGCGGCCGAGTTATAATGTTGTATTAGACCGCAGCAACGCGCCTTAGAGCGCTCGGCCATTCCATCGCAGCATTCCATAGAACGACCAAAATCAAATTAGCAGCTAGTGCAAAGAGATACTTATATGATTTAGTGAAATGAGCATAGTCAGTTGCTCTATGTTATTTTAATAGCGTCACATTTATCTTCACGCCGCAAGTGACTAGCCGCACGGTGTAATACTACACGGCCACTCCCGTCAGATTTTCGAGTCCTCAGTTGGCCACGGTGCGTGCGTGTGTGCGTGCGTGTGTCTTTTGCTCTTAGCAACAGATAATTTAAGTTTGTTGTAAGTCTAGGGACCGATGAGCTAATCAGATTCACTCCTTAGGTTTGTAGACATTTGAACAATTTTTAACCAGTCTCATCTAGTTCGTAAATTTTTAACATCCATTTAAGTCTATATGTACTAGGTGAATCCGATTAGTTCTGTGAACTTTCTCGTATTTTACTAACTGCACTGGTGAGGATGAGATGCCCACACATACACATTGAGGGACATAACAACAAGAGCCCGCTATCATGTAAAGCACTGAGGTGAATGATACACGCTGCGACCCTACTAACAAAAATGTTTAAATGTTTGTAAACCTAATGATGGTGTTAAGGGAGGATGTTGATGAAACTGAACAAAAATGTTAATTTTCGATTTATTTTTTGTTAGTGCAGCTCATGGACAATAAGTTCGCTAGTTTTCAATGTTGAAATCGCATCCGAAGTGCCTGAAAATTAATTGAAAGTATGACGTGGCCTCCGTGCTAGTGATGGGAACAATCGAATGAAAACAATCGATTCATTCGGTTGTTGGAAAAAAATCGATCATTCGGTTGTAGTTTCTCGTATCGGTTGAATTATTCATTCGTTCTTCTGAGTGAAACCAGTCGGTGGGATCAACCGAATGAAACAACCGATTCAGTCGGTTGGACTATTCATTCGTTCTTCTGAGTGAAACCAGTCGGTAGGACCAACCGAATGAAACAACCGATTCAGTCGGTTGGACTTTTCATTCGTTCTTTTGAGTTAAACCAGTCGGTGGTATCAACCGAATGAAAAAATCGACGCAGTCGGTTGGACCACTCATTCCTTTTCTTTTGAGTTAAATCAGTCGATGGGGCCAACCGAATGAAAAAATTTACACATTACGTTGGCCTTTTCATTAGTTCTTTTGAGTGAGTGGGAGCAACCGAATGAAAGAGTCAGTCGGTCGTAGTTTTACTTTATTTTTTTTTTCGAATGAAAGTAGTCTGTGGGAACAACCGAATGAAAACATGCGACACTTTTACAGTTTTGTACATTGACTGAATTATCATTCTTTCTTTTAAAGTGAAAAGAGGCAGTACGTTTTTCGCGGGGAGCGGGGACTCTAGAGGGGGTGCTGCCTCGCTTGCGTTTTCACTGCTGACAACGCCAGCAGGCGCGCGCCAAACTCCACACAACAGTGTCTGGAGGCGTCGCAGGGCGTGCCATCGCCGATTGTTGTCGGTTACTTACTGTCTCAATAAAGAAGCGTCGAAACTACAGGGTGTTCCAAAATGATCGCTACAAGTTTAATCTCGCATACTGTATCTCCGAAGTGGGAACAGGTAGAAACGTGCGGTTTGCGGCTTATTGTTCATACATATCTAAGGTACTAGTAGGACAGAGTTAAGTATTTTAACTTTGAGCATATTTGCTAGATCCAAATTCGAAGATCACTAAAACATTAGATATTGTAAAAAAATTTTATTAAAGTATTTTGTATAAAAATGTTTCTTATAAAAATATTTTTGTTAATTCCATCTAATTTGAAGGAGTACTAGAAACATACAACATTTATCAGTGCTGTAAATTTCCTTCAGCGCGTCTGTATTCGTCAACGGTGTATGAAAACATTCATCTCAAGTTTCATAATTATTCACTCTTGTCACAGATATTTCTGTGGTTATCGGTGAAACGGTGTGCAGGTTTATTTCATCCCTCGCCATGTACCATACAAAATCTTAGATGCCACTTGTTTTGAAAGTCAAGTGTGCTAAATTTCATCAGGATCGGAATAAACTCTATATTGGCATCGAATTGTGGAATACCTTCTCTCATGCATCGAACTAAAGTAGATGTAGACGGTGACCATTCTCTTTCTTTGAAGGTGAAGAGTGAAATATATCATTAAAATTCGAATACAAACGGAATTTGTTGAAGTTAGTAGGTAAAGTACCCTCCGCCATGCACCTACGAAATTTATTGTACACAGTTACCTTCGCCTTGTTTTAAAGGTCTAGTGTGCAAAATTTCATCAAGATCGCAGCCAAATTGTGGTTTTTGTCGAAGTTAGTATGTAAAGTACCCTCCGCCATGCACCGAATTAAATTTGATGCAGGGAGTGACATTTCTCTTGCTTTGAAGATCAAGTGTGCAAAATTTCATCAAGATTGGAACAAAACTGCAGATTTGCATGCAATAGAAACAGACACACGGACACACTGCTATATTCTTAAAATTTGTCTTTAAGAATGTTTCATGCTGAATCACGGTTCATTTATACCCGAAAAGGCTGAATGAGTATGCAAATAAAGTCACACAAAGTCGATGAATTAATAAAAACATCCATATAACTGCAGAAACCGACAAAGACTTTTTCCAGTCGGTTGTATCACATCAAGTGAAACCACTCAATGCCAAGAACATTCATATAAAGGACAGAGACTTGTTTCATTCGGGTGTCCCGCATCGACTGAAACCACTCAAACCCCACCAGTGAGTGAAAACATTCATACAGCCACAGAGACTATTTTCATTCGATTGTTTCATTCGACTGAAAAAACCGACTGAACGAAAAAACAACCGATTGACCAATCGGTTGTTAAAAACAGTCGGTTGTCCCATCACTACTCCGTGCCACGCCCACGTTTTGAAGCAGCACTTCAATACCAGCTCAGTAAACAACGATTCTCTCTATTAGTTTCAACCAAACATGTGCGGGATTATGCTCTTTGGTTTAATAGATCATCACTGACTCTATTCCGTATCTTATAAACAATAACAAACTAGCTGCATCGTTTATGACGAAGCAATTCTTTCTTTGCCTTGTGATACTGACGGAAATTTATACAAGTGTTCGATTCATTCTTCATTAATTTGTGCCATGTTAAAAGAGTGTATAAAAAACTGAATATGTTAGAGATGAGAAGACGTGAGAAACAACGACAAACTACAATGAGACTACGACCGAAGTAAGAACATCAACTGAAAATGTAAACTCGTCTCCTAGCAGCTTCAAGCCAGAAATTAGTGATGTGAATTGTGCATACTGCAGCGACGAATCACTGTTTCTGGCTTATCCTACACTTTTCAAAAAGTGTGTTCATGGCAAAACCTTGAACTCACATGAGTTTCTAAATTCAGTCATATGGAAACGATGCCCTAAAAATACATTTACATCTCCTACATTTGTCAGAATTACAACTTATGATGCAGTTCTTGTAGTTAATGTTGGGAACGTTGGGAGGACGAAGGTATTAGAAAGAATGGTCTTCAAAATAGGAAATCTAACTCATCCTGAGAAAAATAAATTTACAGCGCGTCTCTGCAGCTGAAAAGTCAGTTGAAGACCTGCTAAAAGAAAGATGACAGACAACAAGAAACCAGAAAAGAAGCCTTGACGGGTAAGGGGACCCAGAGTACAAATGTGATGCATTCTGAAGAAGTAACATATGGAAAAAAGGTTACGTTGAACATTAAATTGCATTTCCTGAAAAGTATGTTTTTTAAAGTGTGTGTACCTTTACCTCAGATTCTGTGAGGCTAGAATTATGAAATCTTTTACACATGTTTCTGTAAACATAACAAACTTTGTCAGAAGGACAAATTTTGAAATTATAATTGCAAGCTGAGACATGGGGCAAAGTGATTGCAATGTTGCAATAATTTGTATTTTTTTAATTATAATTAAAAAATCATGAAAATACTCCTATTTGACCTATTCAAAAAACCTCATGAGAGAGGCTTAAACCTTTCAGACCCTCTGGCTAGAATTGTGTAGATAACTTTTACGGTGTCTAACATAGATCAGAAACATTTTTTCTCAATTGAAACAACATGTATATGACTATGACTGTTCAACCTTTTCATCGTGCACACTTACTGTCAGCTGCGGAAGATCACTATAAAAATACCAAGTAGTCAGTGTTGCACTGCGCAGCAGCTTGTGAACTCCAAAGAACAAGCAAGTTGTGGGTTACTTGTATTCCACTGTACAACTGAAAAGTAGTAGTAATTATTTAGCATGGCAACTACTGGATGATTGTTTATTTAGTACAAACGTTAGTGCTACAAAATTAATTATTTTAGTCCATAAAAGGAAGACATGCTTTTCAGCATATGCAATTTTGTAGTATGTAAATTGATGCCTACAACAGCGTAAAACTTGCTTTTAAAATCATTCAAAACGTAACTTGAGAGGAATATTGCAATAATAATAATAATAATAATAATAATTTCCTTCCTCCAGAAAAAATCAGGTCTGAAAGGGTTAAAACATATTAGATGAAACAGAGAAATGTTTGTAGAAATCTCTTGAATACTTTCTGAAAAAAAAGGAGCGTATATTATTTTTTGAAAATAAACGTTAGATTTTCATTAAAAAAAGTTGAATGTATATAATGAAATGACTTTATACGTAAGTGTGTTACTTTCACGTAAAGCGTGGTACAAAATTTCATTGCCATATCTCCAAAATTGTGGATTTGGTGCCTTTTTGTAATAGTGCGCGTTTTCATCAACGTCACCCCTTAAAATATGTTGTTACTATAAATCAACAACAAATAAATATTTTTACAGTCGACGTATAATATATTCTCTCGCCAAACCAAGTGGTAAAAGTTGTAGGCAATGCGTCGGTATTGCAAGGGTTGAAATCTCCGTGCATGGGTGCTATCTCGTCACTGCGTCTTATTAGGGCAACAAGGTAACCAATACTTTTGATTAGAGACTGAAATACCTGATAAGGTTCCGTTAAAATGCCGTATTCATGAGTCCGGTGTCACACGAAGAGAATGACGTAATGCGGACTGCACTGCGGCGCACCCAACTGAAACTTTAGCAGATACGCTGTATCGAATATGATTATTACCCTGTATACCAAATTTTATGTCCCCCATTATTCTCATTATACTGATGACTGACGTGGTCAAAGATTTACGGAAATAGATGGACAGAGGGCTTTCTTTGTGTTGGTTACTGAAGCTACCGAAGTGACGACTCGAATCATAAAAGTAGATGTAATAGAACTGCGTTTCTTTTTTAACCATTGTTCTGTAAATCTGCTTTAAACTACATTTTAGTAATAGGACATAAATTTACCACTTTTTTCTCGTTTTCTTAGGTGCAAGAGAACAGTGCCGCTTTTCACACAATGTTGGCACTAATGATTTATTTAAAATTTCAATACGAAAATCCCCGATGGTATCCCAGTATTTGCGATAAAACACTTCGAGAATTCTGACCGTCATAGAGCTCTATAAGCAGGTGATTTAACTGTTAATTCAAAGACTTCACCCACGCTGAAATCAGTTAAAATTTATCTATTTTTGTCTACAATAGTTTTGGCCCACTTTAGGTTACGGTAGTAACACCAAAAGTGGGACTTCGCGATCGTCTTTTGACAACTCGAAATTTACATGAAAATAACGGCTTAGCCGTTCATCTGACACGAAAATTGAATGACCTGATTTGTAGAGGAGAAAATTCTCTAAAACGTTACTCTTATGTCTTTTTTTTTTTTTTTTTTTTTTTTTTTTTTTTTCATATCTCGCTTCTTTTCACAGGGTATTTGCAAGAATATCGGCGATTTTGGGATGTCTGTCTGTCTGTCTGTGCGTAACATGTTCCCACTTTTTAAGCAGAACCGTTCAAGCGATCTGCAGCAAATTTTGCAGACGTAATTGTAGGCCGACAGTGACCAGGAAAAATACATTTGTTACACCCAAAAAAGCCGTTTGTAATGTAATTGCGAACGAACCGTTCATCTGACACGAAAATTGAATAACTTAATTTGTAGAGGGGAAAATTCTCTACAACTTCGCTCTCATACGATTTTTTCATATCTTGCATCGTTACAAAGATATTTGCAATAATAACGGCGATTTGACGATGTCTGTCTCTGTAACGTATTCTTACTTTATTGGTCGAACTCGAACCGTTCAACCGATCGACACCAAATTTTGCAGACATAATTGTTGGTCACCAGAGACCAGAACATCGCTTTTTTAAATATTACGGACAAAAAATACGTTAGTAACACTAAAAAAGCCGTTTGTAATGTAATTTTAATTGCAAATAAACCGTTCATCTAACTCGAATATTGAATAATGGAATTTGTAGAGGAGAAAATTCTCTATAACTTTACTCTCTTATGTATTTTTCATATATCGTATCGTTTGAGATATATTTGTAAAAATAACGGAGATTTCACACCCTCTATTGAATTAACGAAAACCAGCCGTTCCGAGATGTCACATGACATTCCTCGCCCAGAACTCTCTGCATACGCCGTCTTGCGTTGCGTATTTGATGATTTTCTAACTGTAAGTTGTACGTTGTCATTGCTAAACAATAGCGCACTGAAGAATTGACAAAAACGTGTTGTTCTACGTGAGATAAAAGATAATGTAGGGTGAAATAATTCCATATATGTATCAGTTAACTGCCATTAATAGTACAAGAATGAAGGTCGCCTAATCCAGATGTTAAGCGTGGTGTAGTGGATAGTCGCCGGGCGCCGTTGCTCAGCACGCCCGGTCAGGGTGCTGAACGCCCTCTGTAATAAAAAAAGCTGAGCAAACTATTCAACGAACAACCTCGAATAAACTAAACGAACGACCGCGAACCAAAGATCTATCAGATGAAAAAAAAAAAAAAAAAAGCGCCTTGGACTGTAATACTCATGGTCAGTGATTCGGAACCCGCCACTATCCAAAACTTTTTCCCCTCCTTCTTTCCTAAAAGGGTTTCGGACATCCTTATTAATTAAATAGAGCTACGTTCTTCAATGTTTACAGTTGTGCATATGTAAAAAGGCTCCCACTAAATTGTGTGTTCCTGCTATTTGGTGAACATGCCGTGAAATACGTAACAACGAATTGAACAATGGTCTTTCGAAGCATGTGCACGTAAACTGTGAGGATACTGTAATAACGAACATCCTGAACAACGTGCTGATACAGTTAGTTTCGTATATATAAAGGAAGTTCTAGATTTCTGTGGCAAGTGTAGTTCCTTAATGAAACGAAAGAGAAGTGTATACTTCGCAACAAATTACCTTTCTTTTCTATGCGTTCATTCACTTTTTATGGAATATATTGAAAGTCATTAATTAGAATTATTGTATCTACTAACATGTTTGACATGGACAGTTTTAACGTAGATGGTATTATCTTTCCTGTAATTCAGATATGACTTCGTTCATGTTACTCTGTAAAATAAATAGCAAATATTCTATTTCAAACCGTGATTAAGTTTTCTTTTACAGCTAAAATCACAAACGGAATAATTGTGGTAATACTGAATTCCACATAACTCCAGTACTTAACATTTATAACAAATAACTTTGTATATACAAAGTTATTTGTTACATTTACAACAGTGATTTTAACAGTATCTCTCCAGTTTATGTACATGTGATAAAGAAGTCTTTGTTTACAATTCGTTGCTATGTATTTCATGGCATCTTCTCGAAACACAACAAATACACTTCTCAGAGAAAGCGCTGTTACCTTTGAAAAACTCTGAATCTTGCAGAATGTAGTTATGTTCAGTTAACAAGATTGTGTGAAAACCTTTTTGGAAGCAAGAGGATATATATGCGGTCGTTTGGTCATATTCGTTCTGGGGTGTTCGTTGAGAAATTTACTCAGTTTTGTATTACAGATGGCGTTGAACCAATACCGTCTGAAGAGAACGCCTGTGCACTGTTGTCCACGTCACGCAGAGTAGGTCGCGATGGAGAAGCTCACTGGCTAGCTGATGAGGCACAGCCCACAGTCTCACAGCAGCTAACAGGTGATAATATTTTAACGGAAAAATATAAGGAAAATGTGGGAGATATTCGAATGTTCAAATGTTTGTAGAGCTTATGGGAGTTATCTACGGGGTCATCAGTCCCTAAACTTACGAACTACTCATGAACTACTTACGAACTAGGACGGCACAAATATCCATGCCCGAGGGGGGGATTCGAACCCCCGACCGTAGTGGCCGTGCAGACCGTGACTGAAGCTCCTCAGTCCCCTCGGCCACCGCGGCCGGTAGTATAAGTTAGTTCATATGTAGTTTGTAAGCTTAGGGACTGATGAACCCGCAGTTAAGTTCCATAAGCTTAACCAACACTTAAAATAAATATAACGACTTAACGCGCATCTGAAACGTAATTTGAATAAACGAATTTGCAGAGGAGAAAATTCTCTACAACTTTGCCCTCTTATGTTTTTCCTTATCTCGCATCGTTACACAGATATTTGCAAAAATAACGGCGATTTTACACCCTGCCTTGATTTTACGTAAACCAGGCGTTCGGAAATATCACGTGACATTCATCGTCCAGAACTCTCTCTCGCATACGCCATCTTGATTTCTGTATTTAATGAATATCTTATTGCAACTGAAGCGTTGTCATTCAAAAACAAAAGCATGTTGTTTACAGTACGATAAAATATAATCTAGTGTCTAAAATGGCATATTCATTGATTGATTTCCTCAGGGAAGCCAAAACAGTTTTGGTCCAACCCGCCACTGTCCGCACCGAAACGAAGTTTATTGTGCGGTATCGATAAATCCAACCAATGCCCTTGAACAGTGCAAGGAGTCCCTTTACCAGATCTTTATTAGACACAATTTCTTCGGGTCTGGTTGTCCCAAATGTTCTGTACCTTTTACTCTTCAATGCAATGCATTCGAAGATTGGATGAGATGCAGTTTCATCGCCGTCATCACAGATCCTACATTTAGGGCCCTCTTCTGTTATTCTCATTGTTTGTAGGTGTTTCTTGAAATTCCCATGGCATGTCAGCAATCCAACCATGAGTCTAATCTCTCTCCTGTTCAGGCCCAGGATTACAGAGCTTCTTTTAAAACATGGCTTTTGCATCATTACCTTGCAATGATTTTGTTGGTAGAATTTGGTCCAATATTCTACGTGCTGTCTTCTGAGGCAGTAGCTCCAATTTGATCACTGCCTTTGTGATTTTCAGGACCGGTTCGGCCCAATAAATGGAGTCTCTGCCCCCATCCTGGCTAATCTGTCGGCATGTTCGTTGCCACTTATCCCCGAGTGGCCAGGGACCCACAATAGGTTTACTCTATTGCTTTCCCCTAGCTCCACCAGAACCCTGTGACATTCAGCAAACAATTTTAGACCTTATTGCAAGAGCTGCCAGTGATCTAAGGGCTGCCTGGCTGTCTGAATAAATATAGATGCTACGGTCTTTGTAGCACCTACGCAAATTTCCTCCACACACGCCCTGATGGCAGTGATTTCGGCCTGGAATACTGAGGCCAGTTTCCCTAGAGAGATGACGCCCTTCAGTCTTGGCTGCACCCCGTATACCCCGGCCCCAACGCCTTGGTCTGATTTTGACCCGTCAGTGAACCAGACAATATCTTCCAATTGTTATACTGAAAGGCTTGTTGAAGCAGTATGGGGTTATAATATAGTCGGCTGGCATTTTCCCAACATTTCCCGTTTACCTAACTCAATATTTTAGTGTGTGATTCTGGATATCCCTAAGAATTCCAGTTTTTGCCAGTTTTTAGTCTGTATGCACCAGCCGCTGCCTCCATCTTGACCCAAAGGTGTAATGGAGGTATATCCAACATAGTTTCCATCCCAGCAGTTGGTGTGCTGCTAATTACGCCTGTTATGGCTAAGCAGGCTAATCTCTGCACCTTACTAAGCTCCTTAGCAGCAACCTGCTGGTCTACCCTCTTGCACCATACGACCGCCCCATAGGTGATCCTGCGTCTAATCACCGTGGTGAATATCCAGTGCATACCCTTAGTGCTCAGGCCCCAATTTTTGCCATAAGCTCGCCTGGTAGTTACCAGAGTAAAATGGCATATTAGTATTTAAAAACTTCCGTCAATAGTACGAGAATGAAGGAACAGTTTCGTAATTGTTCGTTGTAGTGTGGTGGCCAGCACATTAGGTTGTAATAGAAATAGTCAGCAGTTCGAAACGTGCCACCACGATTTTCTTTTGTTTTATTTCTTTTTTTCTTTTTTCTTTTTTTATTTATTTGCTTTTGCTAATAAAAGGGTTTCGGACACTCTTATTAGTGAAATAGAGCTATGTTCTGCAATATTTACAGTTGTGCATATGTAAGAGTGATCCCTCGAAAATGTGCGTTTGTTCTATTTTGTGAACACGTCGTGAAATACGTAACAATGAAATGAACAATGGTCTCCTGATGCATATGCACATAAACTGAGAGGATACTGTAATAATGAGTATTCTTAACAACGTGCTGATACTAATAGTTTCATATGTAAAGGAAGTTCTAGATTTCTATGTCATTTCTTAATTAAACGGAAGCGAAGTGTATACATTGCTACAAATTACCTTGCTTCTTTTTTTCTAAGCAATTATTCACCAATTATGGAATATGTTCGAAGTCATTAATAATTAATGAATTAATAATAATTATTACAATCAATACTTCCATGAAAACGTTTATAATGGTTCAATAGAAGCTTTTAACGTAAATTGTATTACCTTTTCTGTAGTTCAGATATGACTCTGTTCATGTTACCTCGTTCTGCGCTAAAATAAAGAGCAAATAATCTGTTTCAAACCGTGATGTGTTTTCTTTTACACTTAAAATAAACGTAATAAGTGTCGTAGTACTGAATTCCACATAACTCTAGTACTTAATCTATATACAAAGTTACTGATATCTTTGTAAAAGTGTCTCCCCACGTCAGGCGAATGTGATAAGAAGTCTATGTTCGTAATTCTTTGATATGTACTTCATGGCATGTTCAAAACATAGAACAAATGCTGTGCTGTTACAATTGAACAACTCGTAATCTAGGAGAAGAGTGTTGAGTTCAATTATCAAGAATGTGCGAAAACCATTTAGGAAGCAAGATGAAAAACAATTACCAATGGTGTTTTTTTATTTTTTATTTATTTACATTCCTTTCCTTCAGGAGATCAATGTTATGCGGTCGTTTGTCCATTTCTGTTGCGAATTTTGTTCTGTTTCAGTTTTTTTTTTTTTTTTTTTTTTTTTTTTTTTTTTTTTTTTTTTTTAATACAGAAGGCGTTGAAACCCCAGAATGAATACTCTGAGCTATCACGCCAGCAACCCTCTGACCGAGCCCGCCAAGTTTCGAACCACTGTCTAACATGTTCGTACATCACAAACTTATTCGCCGCCAGTTACGCTGCGGCGAACAGTTGCAAAAGTCATTCGTAATTCTCGTACCATTGATGGCAGGTGTTAGCTACTAACATGGAATTTTTAGACATTAGATTGTAATTCATTGCCCTAATATCAAAGTGTTTGATCATTTTCAGTAGGTCATTGCTTTCAAATAACAACGCTTGAGTAATAATAAGAAGATCATCATATACAGAAAGTAAGGTGGGGTATGCAAAGAGCGTTTCGGGCAAAGTTTCGGGCGAGGGATGTCAAGAGACTGATATCCGAACGCCATATGTACGCTGTGTTCCTTCCAGGCCAAAGTCACTCGTCCCAATAGCAAGTGTACGTTACGTTCCTTCCAGGTGTAATATATTTAGCCAGGAGGGTCCCTTTTGTTTAAATAACTGAAGTATTCGATACCATAATTGATCGTAGTGTTGTAACCTAATATGTCATGTTTATATTACATAATCATTTTATAGCACTTCTGTCAAGTTACTTTAATCATTATAGTTTGCATTACTAGAGTCTTCTAACAAACTAAATTAATTAAGTGTTGAAAGTCGTATTAACAATGTAAACATATATTAACACTGCACTAATTGTTGTTTACTTACGATCTTTGCTACTGTTTATTTTGATGTAAAAAACTTATTATTACATCTGTCATTCTTTTACGTAACTTTGCGTAAAGCAGGAGTCATTAATGTTTATTGAGCAAATTGTTAAATATTTAAATGTTGAACATCCGTGTTCTAGAAATGTGATTGTGTATTTATACGCGCGAATTGGCGCGAACTCAGTCAGTCTGTAGTAGTCTGGAGTCTTACGGCAATCTTAGTGGAGTAATATGGAAGTGTGTTGTGAAATTACTTTATCAGGAATGGATGAATAAACAAACTTAAAAAAACAACTGAAAGTGTCACAAATGTAGTTTTCTGAAAACCCAAGAACCCGACGTCATAACATAATTTTGTAATGTGTTAATGGCAGGCGAGCTACAAGATCTTCGAGACCACTGAACATCTGCAACAGGTGATGTATAAAAATGTGGCGTTAATTTATGTCGAGTAAAAAAACAATTGCGCCAGACAGGCTTCAGTCATTCGTAACCAGTACAGGCAGAAAATATAAACTTAAACTATACAGGCAAGAGAGATGATAATATTTTAACGAAAAACGATATTAAAATGTGGAGAGATATTAAAATAATGAAGAGGTAGAAGTTCAAGAAAGAGCTGCCTATCAAAGATAAACTCAAATATCAAATAGTTTTCGCTGTTTGTTAAACAGAAACGGCCAGGAAGAATATTACGTTTTGGTGCAAAGATATTATTACTATAGTAGAGTAGTAATCTTATCGTCCATAATTTCTTTTATTATTTATATTTTTATTACATTTTGTCCGAAATGTTTGCAGCAAATCATAAAACTAGAGGCAAAATATCTAAAGCGGGACGTTTAACAAGCCAGTGTCAGAGCGGAATTTTTTAAAATTTGTTATTATTAATTTTTCTTTATTTTTCTTTGCAAGACTGATTTTTTCGGCCATATCCCCAAGACATGAAAAAAATTTCCTTGTTTTTCTACATTCATTGACTTATTACGCACGTCCTTAAGATTATTTTAGCATTCCTCGTCATCAGCGGGCATCAGTTGGTCAATTTAACGTAGGTGGCTTTTCCATGTTGTTATAACAGCATCAGAGATTTCGTCATGGGTAGGATATATTTCACATCCATTGGATCATGTACAGTTTTCTCTGTTGTTTGTATAGGTTTGAACTTACAGTGACCTGAAAATGAGCTGGAATGACGTGTCAAGTGAGAACTCGTTTGCAGATGCGCTATGTTATGTACAGTACATGGTATCAGTTTCTCTGGCCGAGGTCATGTCCAGGAGAGTACAGCACATAATTGTGGGCGGTTTATAATTGCCATACATTCTTGAATCGAAATTCCTTCATATATACGTATAATTATTCAATTTCGACCACCGGTGTTTCGAATTTATATTGTTGAAGTGCTCTCCCGTAAGTAGTTTCCCTGAAGATAAATTACTATAACCTTAACGAACGTAGCAGGTTCAGACTTTTGCTGTTGCTTGAGAGAAAATTATCTTTTAGAAGGACCAAATCTAAATTTTGAAATAAATTCCTCACTGTCGTAACTGAGATCACTCACAAAAATGGCCATGATTGTGTTATCTAAGAAAGCGAAGGTATAATTATATATATTTCGTGTAAAAACGAGGTATAATTAAGTTTGTAAGAGGAATGATTCACTCTCATGACTTGTACGAACTACTACAGCGCTGTTTTTTATGTGAATGGCAGTAATTACTACAAAAATTAGACAATACAAAAGAAGCTAATTATGTACTCAAACATTTGCATTTTTCGTTTATATTGCAGATTTATATTTTGGTGTTTCACTATCAGATAATGTTTTAGGTGACATTTGTGTTATTTTTTCTTCTTCTGAATACTGCTGTTACCTCTACAGATGGAGGTGACGACAGAATCGCATTGACGTTTTGTTCCTACTACTGGCCTGGTAATTCACGTGCGTGCTTCCTTCCATTCAGCTGGTCTGTGTTTACAATAACGAATATGGCTTTACTCTTGTTTGTGTGCACTGGCTGCCCTGTTACGATTGTTTAGCACATTAGCCGGCATGATGACTTTGTATTTCCTGGCACTAGTTACATTGTTTGTTTCTCTCAGCCGCGTGTGTTGGTTGTTTGTTGATGGCGGGAAATTCCCGCGGGAAGCGAGGCACATTTTCTTGCTGTACATTCCGCTAACTGATGGAAATATTGTATCATGTGGCCGGCCGCGGTGGCCGAGGGGACTGAGGCGCTTCAGTCACAGTCTGCCACTACGGTCGGGGGTTCGAATCCCCCCTCGGGCATGGATACTTGTGCCGTCCTTAGTTGTAGGTAATTCATAAGCAGTTTGTAAGTTTAGGGACTCATGACCCCGTAGTTAAGTCCCTTAAGCTTAAAAACATTTGAACTTTTTTTTTTTTTTTTTTTTTTTTTTTTTTGTTTTTTTTTGTATCATGTGTTTGTAGACAAACTGAAATGACAAGGAACTACTTGGATTACGATCGCTTGCAATTACAGAAAGCCATGCTCAGGATAACACTCCATCAGGGAAAAGCAGTAATCCGAGTCATTTCTAAGCAAAACGGTGATTGATACCACAAACGGCTCTGCCATAGGAAGAAAAATTATCCGTAATTCAGTGAATCATTAAATTTTCACTCAGGTCAAAGTAATAATAATAAAAGAAAATACGAATATCCCACATACCTGATAATCTTCAAAGTGTAGATGCCGGATTCTGCATTTCTTCTTGGTGTACCAACTTTAATAGCCAATAGTGTACATGCATACGCCGCTCCTCTCATTCATTAACTGCAGACATTCTGCAGCTGCGTTATCAGACGACAGATATATTTTGAAATTTGGTATTTTTGGAAAAAATGTTTGTAATGCAATCCCGGAATATTAAATTCCGAAGGCTTTCTGAAACTGATTACCACATGCCTCTAGTTCCAGTTACATTCAATGTCTGTTAAACTCGGCCTCGCTGCTATAATAACGTCAGAAACGTTTTCACTTCAGTAACAGGACTGCCATAAAAAGCTCTGCCAATAGATATATTCTTACAGCTTGTGTACGTGATACGTTCGCGATCTGTATGTTTACATATGGCTATCGCATTAGTTTCGTGAGCTAATTGTAAGTTTTAGGCGCCGTAAGAGCAATCTGGTGTTTTTGAAATGTTTGGAAACTTATGCATCCTAACAGCGATGGTCTTCGGTCCCTAAAGTTACAAACTACCTATACTAACTTTTCCTAAGAACAGCATACACACCCATTCCCCAGGGAGGACTCGAATCTCCGACGTGGAATGGCCGCGCGAACCGTAG
This sequence comes from Locusta migratoria, assembly GCA_026315105.1. NCBI lineage: Eukaryota > Metazoa > Arthropoda > Insecta > Orthoptera > Acrididae > Locusta > Locusta migratoria. The sequence goes on from CM048746.1 coordinate 399,859,088, forward strand.
CAAGGCGTCTTGGTGTGCACGGCTATTCCCCTGCGGCAATTTGGTGCTAGCCTGTGTACGGGAAAAGCTATGCGTGGTGGACAGAAAGGAACATCTGTAGGTGTGGGCTCGATTCCTATCGGTCTCAGATACTTATAGTCTTATTACATATTAAAACAAATCACTACTGGTAAAAAAAAAAAAAAAAAAAAAAAAAAAAAAAAAAAAAAAAAAAAAAAAATGCTAACATCTGACTTTTATAGTTACTATAAATTTAGATAATGGGTTCATATCTTTGTGAAATAGTACAGTGTTGCTTGTGTAACTTACTGTGTTTCGTGGTTTGACAGGAATATTAGGGTGTTTAATGGTTTGACGGTTCAGAAATAAAAAAATTGTAATTGATTTCACTAGCCAGTGGATACAACGGTCGTTGTTAGATCACCGAAGTTAAGCATTGTCGAGCTTGGGTAAGCATCTGGGTGTGCCGAGCGCTGTTGACATGCGAGGTGCACTCAGCCTTTGTGACGCCAATGGAGGGGCTACTTGATTGACCAATAGCCGTTCCGGTCTGACAAACCGACACAACTCTGGTAGTGCCGGGCGCTGACCACGCAGGATAACACGGCGGGCGGGCGGTGGGACGCTGTAGATTTTATTAATTTCGAAATTTTAATTTTTATGCGTAGGCTGATGTGACAAAGTCGTGGTCGAATATCGATAAGGCATTTAACCCTTGTTTAGTCAGGAATGACTAAGTTCAAGGTTCCATTCCACGACCAGAACAATATGGTTCGTCATATCATTCTAATCTCAGTAATGTCCACGATTATTCGTTCAGTTATTATTACAGGGAAAGGGATTACGATATGCTGTTAATCGCGTTCTTTTTAACCGGTTAGTTCAGCAAACGGTTAATGCAAAACGCCAAGGCCTCAATGCGTTCCGCCGTTCCCCATCGGGGGTTCGAATGCCCCCTCGGGCATGTATGTTTGTGTCGTCTTTAGTATAAGGTAGTTCATACGTACTTTATAAGTTTAGGGACTGATGACCCCACAGGTAAGTCCCTTTAGCTTAACAAATATTTGAACATTTAATGAAAAACAACTTGCCACAGGAATGTCCTTTCACAGTTGTGAGAAAAGCATTCAGAGGGCAAACTCTCAGGTACATGATAATTTTTACTTTTGTGTAAGGATTACAGAATTACTTACTTCATGGAGCTTATTGTCAATGATTCTACTGAGTGTCGTAATGCTTTAGAAATATCACTTATTTAAGGATTGACTTATCTTTAACAATGTGATTCCTTGTATTTGCAATACCATTGTGATAGTTAAACCTGGAATCATTACTATTAGTGTTCTCTTGGCCTATCGTGGTAACGCACCATTTTGTTTAGTCTAACGACTGAACTGCGAAGCGCTTACAGGACCCGTAAGATAAATACGTTATTTGGGAAATGAGCGTATTACGCGGAACGAATTTTAGGTCGTTAGATTGTTTTGGGATTGATAGTACGAGTATAATATATATTTACTGAATATGAAAGAAGATCGCCGGCCGCGGTGGCCGAGGGGATTGAGGCGCTCCAGTCACTGTCTGCACGGCCACTACGGTCGGGGCTTCGAATCGCCCTTGGGCATGGATATTTGTGCCGTCCTTAGTTGTAAGTAGTTCATAAGTAGTTTGTAAGTTTAGGGACTGATGACCCCGTTGTTAAGTCCCATAAACTCTACAAACATTTGAACATTTTTGAAAGAAGATCTTTAAATGTAGTGTATTTGTAAACTGTGGAAAGCCCATTTTCAAATACTCAAAGAATGTAATTGATGCATTACAGACAAATGAAATCCATGGTGATGTGATCGCTTTTTTCAACAATCAACAAAAATCCCTGTAGGTTCAATTTTTGCTTATATTTAGTTAACCGTTACCGGCTCTATCCTGCAAACTTTCCGAAGTCCAGCTGTAACTGTCTGTTATTCGACCAACGCAACCACTCTAATGTTGTCACGCATACACTCAAATGCCATAGCAGACACCAAAAAGTGGTTACCGTCTGCGGCTCATGACACAAAACAGCCATGGCGAAATAAATAACAATGCTTTTCACTCTCTTATGCACTAACGAGCACTTAAATGCAATCAAGTAATGCATTACACAGATTAACCGCAGGTATGCACATCGAGAAACATTCCAAATTCTGTCGTTCAGTTGTGAGTGGTGGAGAAAAAGAGGGTGGGGGCGTAAAGGGGTTCAGGGAAAAATAAAAACTCTCATCTGCTTAGCTTCCTCGTCACAAATCCCAGACAAAATATAGCAATCGAATATCGTATGCTTCTTTCTTTCTATTATACACGGTAGTGTTAAATTCAGAGCCGTTCTAAAACTTAAGAATTAGAAAAAACATAAATTTTCATCTCTCTATACTGTCGTTTGGTTTTATGGTATTTCGACGTTTAGAGTAATTCTACTCGTCATGAAACGTAAGGGTTGTGTCAGATAAAATTCAGTAATACTACTCCAAAGTTTCTGTTTTGGTAATTTTCGAGTTAAATACATTCTTTTTGACAGTTTCAGAAGTCACACTTCTAACGGTGGCAGAAAAAGTAGGTAAAATACAAAATCAGTTTCAAAGTATCCTAAACAAAGCCTTTTGACGTCGTAACAAATTAGTCAAGCTGTTCGCCGTCTTTCTGACATTCAAAAAAAAAAAAAAATACTTTTCCCACAAAATGAAATTATTTTAAGACTTGAAAGTGTTCTAAAACACTGGTAACTTATTGACGACAATATAGCAGTTTTGTAGTCCGGATATTCAGTTTCTTTGTGAGGTCGGTCTGTAATTCCAGACAACATATGCGTATAACTATTTTCGTATTGTGGATACTAATTCCTCCTCACCCGTATTACTTTCTCTAATTGTGTTCAACCGAGAACACCAATGAGACTTCGACTCCGGTAACGCTAACACACACTGTAGAGAAGCTTGTCTTACGTGAGCGTGACGTTAACAAACGATGTTAGCGTTGAGCTGTTGGTGGTAGCGTGGCAGCGGAGGGAGGAGGTTGCGGAGGCTGCTGCATCAGACTTCCGTCCTGGTTTTAGCGCATTTGCCTACTTATGTAACCCAACGCGGCTGTTCTATTCCATTTTTAGTTACTATTAGTGTCACATTTAATGACTATGATTCAGAGCCGCGTGTTATTATTGGCAATGTGAGTTTTTTCTTCAGTCATTTTCTAATGATAATGCTTAACGAGTGCTGCTATCCCAATTAAATATTTTTTTTCTTTTTTTTTTCTTTTTTATTACTGTCTTAGGGCGCACAACTGCTGAGGTCATTAGCGCCCAACACTGCCCATAGTAAAATCGAACCGGGGTAGGCACCTAAATGTCTTTCGCCATATTTGCACGATGTATAAATAGTAAAACTCTGTCAGCAGAATGCTGATTATCAGCTAAAATCATTTCAAATTCTAAACATAGATCATGACGGAGACGATTACAAAACGAACATTGCTCTAAAAGGTGGTACACAGTAAAAGGTTCATCGCAGTGCTCACATCAGGGGGCAGGATCACCACGAAGTAAATACTGGTGGCTATAACGGCAGTGGCCAGTACGAAGCCGGGCCAGGAAAATCTCCTCTCGACGAGAGGGTCGAGGTGACGTTCACCAAAGATCAGGCACAGCTTTAATGCACCGCAATTTGTTCTCTGACAGGGATGACAAATGTAAAAACCAACGGGAGATTAAACGCCGGGAGACGCCAGTGCGAAGGTCATCAGAGCTAGTAGAAAAGGTAGATAGCCCAGCCGGCCGCGGTGGCCGAGGTGACTGAGGCGCTCCAGTCACGGTGCCGGCCGCGGTGGCCGAGGTGACTGAGGCAATCCAGTCACGGTCAGCACGGCCATTACGGTCGGGGTTTCGAATCCCCCCTCGGGCATGGATATTTGTGCCATCCTAGTTCGTAAGTAGTTTGTAAGTTTAGGGACTGATGACCCCGTAGTTAAGTCCCATAAGCTTAACAAACATTTGAACATTTCCAGTCACGGTCAGCACAGCCACTACGGTCGGGGGTTCGAATCCCCCCTCGGGCATGGATATTTGTGCCGTCCTAGTTCGTAAGTAGTTCATAAGTAGTTTGTAAGTTTAGGGACTGATGACCCCGTAGTTAAGTCCCATAAGCTTAACAAACATTTGAACATTTGTAGATAGCCCAGAAAGGAGAACTGCCTCCTTGGCAGCCGCATCCGCAGACTCATTCGCCAACACTTCCACGCGGCCAAGGACCCACAGAAACGTCACAGTAGTTCCGCTCGCTGAAAGAGAGTTAAGGCAATTGCGGATGCTTTCTACCAGGGGATGGTCAGGATATAGGGTGCGAAGGCTCAAAAGAGCACTCAGAGTCCGATCAAATTACAATCTTATTGAGCGAGTTTCGCCGGACCTACAGCTCAGCTGTAAAAATGAAACTCCACTCAGGGAGACGATATTTAAACGAGGCGTTACCAAGTACAAAGGCACACCCAACACCCTGGTATGTCTTTGAGCCATCAGTGTAAATGAAGAAATTGTCATCAAATTTGAACCGGAGTGCGAGAAATTCTCTCCGGTAAACGAAACTAGGTGTGGAGTCCTTTGGAAGAGAATGAAGGTCCAAGTTAATACGGACTTCGGGGCTTAGTCACGGTGGAGGGGTGCTCTCTCCAGTCGAGAAAATAGCTGGCCAAGTAACGAACGCAAGCGTACTTCCGGTGGGAGCAGAGACCAATTAAATAAGTCGAAATAATTGCATCGTACCTTAAGTTGTAGTTATTGTTTCATCTGGATTTCATGGTCATTTATTTATTTAATGTGTGATATAAATACTTGGACATGTAAGGTACGTTTGACAATGACACTTTTCCAGACAGAAAGCCGAGACAACAAACAGCTTATATCAATCTTCAAGCGCATTAGGTACAAAAGCAATGTACAGATACACTGTAAAATGACCATTAGAATGTGTGGTGCAGTGCAATTATAAAAGGCTTGGTATCATTATGATATAAGCCAGGGAAAGGTATAGTACATTGTTCAGTAAGATCAACAATTGAAACAACCTTAGAATACTAATAAAAGAATATTAATGTGAAAATTGAAATAAGTAGTAAAGAAGAACCATAAAATTAGCAGTAGATTAACAGAAGTTAAATGAATTAAGGAAGATGTCCAGCGAACATGATCCTTATATATCAATTTCTAAACCATGTAGCCACGAAATTGCAGCATCTGTCACTTTATGTATCTATGTTTTTGGTTCTGTGTACGATCTGATGCTGGAATCACACACGAAATGATCTATTGTCTGACGCGCTGAGGACTTGCCCACTTGTACAGAGAATCCTGACAGACTGCATGTAATGTTCGGATCCTGTTAAACGCTTTCCATTGGTGGCGGGAAGTTCGAAACCAATATGTCTTTCTTTGGGATCGGGCAGGACAGCTGTGAAGCTGTCAGTGCTCTAGTCAGTATTTCATTGCTCATTGACGTCGAAATCCACGTCTTGTTGCGCTGAGACTAGTGGAGGTATCCTGCACTTCTTACTTATCAATGAGTAATGTCCTAATGGACTGGTCTGGGTCACTTTGGATCCTCTTAAACTGCCGGACCAAGCAGCCCTTTCTTCGTAGCGGAGGTGGGGCATTGTGACTCAGCACGGGTAGGGATTGCACAGGTGTGCTTTTGATGCATCCACTGATGCTATGCTGCTATTCAAACACGAAGGAGCAGATTTTGCGTCGAAACACAGAAGTGCTGGGCAGAACCTCTGACGGGAGTCACGTGCATACTGTCACATAGTTTGTGCAAGATGTTATTGCGAATGTTTGCCTGCCGTTGCTTCTAGATGTTTCCTGAAGGAGAGAGTGCGACCAAGCGTGACGCGAAGATACTTTGGGTGGTGATATAGAACAGTCACTTAGAGGCAAGAAGTCAGAGCCAGAAGTCATGGCAGCCAGACCACTTTGGGTTGTCCTGCCAATCGAACACTTGGGATGATTAACGCAATGATATTTGGTCAATAATAGCGTTTCAACCAGTTTGCAACATAACGTGCCCAATGGGTTTAGGCAATAAAGGATTACACTGAAAGTGATTCATCTATATACTTTATAAGGCGCCTCACGACGTGCGACGGATGATTTTTTCTGTATTACTATTAATATCTCATTTTCCTCTTCCAAACATGTATGTGCGAGAAATGCGACATACAATAATTTCCATCTGAGTTGTAATCTCCCTAATTTTATCCCGATGCTCTTCTCTCAAGATGTACGTAGGAGAAAGCAACATTCAGTCTCGGAAACTTTTTTATTCTGATCGATGAATAGTAAATAGGCCCAATGGAGCCCTACGGGGCAAAAGAGTATTTTCTAAGCTGCTTCTTTTGCTCTTGGTAGTCAAAATGCTAGCATAGTAGCATAACCTCAGCATAGAAGGGAAAGCTAAAAGGTGGAAGGAGCACATAGAGGAGCGCTACAAAGAAAGTGAACTTAGAGTCAATGTTTTAGAAAGGGAAGAGGAAGTAGATGATCAAGTAGGAGATACTATACTGAGAGATGAATTTGACAGAGCCCTGAAAGACCTAGGTCGAAACAAGGCCTGGGAGTAGATGACATTCCCTCAGAGCTACTGAAGTCTCTGAAAGAGCCAACTATGACAAAACTATTTCACCTGGTGTGTAAGATGTATGAGACAAGCGAAATACACTCAGACTTCAAGAAAAATATAATAATCCCCAGCCCAAAGAAATCAGGCGCAGAAAGGTGTGAAAATTGCTGACCACTTAGTTTAATAAGTCATGGATACAAAATTTTTAACACGAATTATTTACAGGAGAATGGAAAAGCTGGTAGAAGCAGACCTTGGGGAAGATCAGTTTCGATTCAGGACGAACGCAGGAACACGAGAGGCAATATTCACTTTACTACTTGTCTTAGAAGAGAGGTAAAGGAAACGGAAACCTACATTTCTAGATTTTGTAGATTTGGAGAAAACTTTTGACAATGTTGACTGGAATACACTCTTTTAAATTCTGAAGTCAGCAGGGGTAAAATACATGGAAAGGGGGGTTATTTACAACTTGTACAAAAGCCAGACGACAGAAAGGGAAGTAATGGTTGGGAAGGGAGTAAGACAGGCTTGGTTTTCAATGTCATTCAATTTGTACATCGAGCAAGGTATGAAGGAAAGCAAGGAAAAATTTAATAGCGATTAGAGTTCAGGGTGAAGAAATAAAATCATTGCATTTTGCTGATGACATTGTAGTCGGTCAGAGAGAGCCAAGGACCTGGAAGAGCAGTTGAATGGAATGGACAGTGTGTTGAAGACAGCGTACAAAATGAACATTAACAAGAGCAAAACAAAGGTAATGGAATACAGTCTTAGAAAATCCGGCGAGGCGGAAGTAATTGGATTAGGTAACGAAACAAGGTCGTAGCACCGAGGATATAAAATGCAGAATAGCAATGGGAACAAAGCGTTTTTGCAAAAGAGAAGTACTGATTCTGTTTGCAATACACTCTCTGCACATGGTGTAGGAGATATAGCGTCATATATACCTAGACGCATTATCTACTACACTTGCAGTTTAAATTGAAATTCAGACGTGAAAGTTTAATTTATTCCTTCTCTGTTACTAATGCTACTCACACTATACATAGGAAGGGGGGAGGGCGCAAAAGTCGTTGAACTCTGCACACTGATATAAAGAAAAGATTGAATTTATGTCTCATTACACATTCCGAACAAAATGTCTTCATATTCGTCTGCATTATTTTCGATATATATATCTGCCTCATATACTAAGATCTGCAGTAACACAACTTTAATAAACCGTTTTTAACGTGAAAAGCCTTTCTACTTTCGTTAACATCGTCACGAAACGAAAAACACGCCACAGATATCACTCTTTCAACAATTCACTAGTATGATTATTGTGTTTCTTTTATTCGTCATTATATTGTATGCCAACTTGATAAGGCGTAATTATCACCAATTGGTGATAACATCGTGAAGTGTTAAAACTTCCTACAGTACAAGGAAACGCAGTGGTAACACACTTGACTAGCATTCGGGAGAACGGCAGTTCAAAACAATCTCCGGCCATACTGATTTATGTTTACCGTGATTTCCCTAACTCCAGAAAAATATCGAGATACAGTTTTTCCCCCTCGGGACATAATCGCAACATGTTTTAAAATTGGAACACAAAAAAATTCGTCAAAGGTAAGCACCATTCATATCTGTATGGCTCATCATCAAGCACACATAATGATCGATACAACTGCTACATTAAATTAGTGGCTCCCTGATACATGTAAGAAGCCGGGATGCACCGTTGGCAACTTGGGCGCGACATATACACTCGCAAGTCAAGGCCACGGTCTAGAGTATACTATGAAAGGCTCTTTCGCGGTCCAGGTTTATGAGTGTGCAAAAGAGGAAAGTGTACCATATAGAGCACAACAAGGGGTCAAGCCAGCACGCAACACCCTCCACCGAACCCCGTAGCAATTGAAGACGAGCTATTCCTTATAACAGAGTACAGTTGACGTATTTTCCTCGACGTGGCCGCTCTCTTCCTGGATTTTCTGCTGGTTACGTTCACAAGATGTAGGTGGAATCTGTTGTTCTTAGAAACCGTTACACTGTGAATGCGTAGACAACAGATTCATCAGAAAAGCAAGGCGGCAATAATTGGATTGCCGATACCCGATTGCAGCAGGATGACAGTTGTTTATGCAACTGTGACAGTTCACTCAACAAGTACGCAGCTCTATTTCAGTGAATGTAAGTGATCTTCAGACCTCGTTTCAGAAGTCGGCTACTTGATACTAAACCAGGTCGTAGGGTCAGCTGTATGGACTCTGTCTGTATGAACTGTATTCTCTAAGTTACTACAGAGCATGCAGCAGGCAAACACGGTACCAGACTTACACTTCACCGGCAACATCAAAGTTTGCTCCAGAATTAGCACACAGTGAGCTCGCTACTTCGCAGAGCTTGTGAGCTCCGTGTGCATTTTCCCTTGTGCCAACAAAGAGCAACTGGAACGCTTTTTACTTCGTTTCCAGCTGGAAAGTAGATATGAGGGCGAGGACGGACGACTTTCCTAACGGTGTAAAAATACGCGTATTTACTGTTTAACCGACTGTATAGTCTGTCGGTAAACTGACGACCAGGCGGTACTCTCTGTGGAGGTAGTGTGTTCTTTCGGAAGTACCCTGCGAATGTCTTACAGGGACACCAGAAATTAATTGCCCGTTACCTGTCTTGTGGTGTAGTGAATCGTCCAGTATACGGTTCGTTCTGAGCTTCGTAACTAGCATCATATCGATTTCTGTATTTACTTATTCAGACGTTTATAGATGAGCGGCACATTACGCAAAAAAATGTTCCCATTAAGAAGTATAGATAGCTGTGCAGGAACGTGGGTTCTGCCGTTTAAAATGTGATTACAGCTTGCCATACACATAAATGTTTATATACATGTGGTGTCCGTTCCGGAATAACAGACGTCACTTCTGATCCTGCAGTAGTTATTATTTAATATTCACAGAATATACGACATCAACTGCGATTGGTCAGAGCTGAAAATGTGTACCCAGCCGGGATTGGAACCCGGGTCTCCTGCTTTCTAGGCAGCTTCCGGAACAGACGCCACATGTATATATACAATTTGCCGGTGACGGGCAATGATCCTATCGTTAGTGGGGAGGGGTGGGCAAGTTTGTAGCCCTTACTCTTACGGGAATTAGTTTAATAACTACGAGTTTGAGTACTGTGGGCAGGGCGAAGCTGGGAATTTGTATCTGACGGGAGGCGTGCTTAGGTAGTCCTTGTAGGTGCGCTGATCACTGTGTCCCCAGTGGTGTAGGGGTCAGCGCAACTGCCTAGAAGCCGGCCGCGGTGGCCGAGGAGACTGAGGCGCTTCAGTCACGGTCTGCACGGCCACTACGGTCGGGGGTTCGAATCCCCCTCGGGCATGGATATTTGTGCCGTCTTTAATATAAGGTAGTTCATAAGTAGTTTGTAAGTTTAGGGACTGATGACCCCGTAGTTAAGTCCCATAAGCTTAACAAACATTTGAACATTATGCCGGGCGCCGTGGCTCAGCGCGCCCGGTCAGGGGGCTCAACGCCCTCTGTAATAAAAAAAGCTGAGCCAAGAACACTTCGAACATGAACGAACGAATATGATCAGCATCCGCAGAACTACCAATAGAGCAAAAAAAGAAAGGAGGAAAGCAGGAGACGCGGGTTCCAATTCCGGCTGGGTACACATTTTCAGCTTTGCCAAATAGCAGTTGATGTCATATATTCTGTGAATCCTATACATATTATAAATGCGAAAGCTTGTATGTTTGTTACCGCATCACGCTAAAACTACAGCACTGATTTAGATGAAATTTCATATAGATATTTCTTATGTCTTGGATTAGGACATAGGCTACTTTTCAAAATGTTTATTACAAGTTATTTATTTGAAATATATCCATAGAGATAAGTAACAGTTATAAGAAGCTTCTAATACAATATCAGAAGTGCACTGAAGTCTGTGTCATGTTTAGCCGCGAGGGTTAACGCGTCATGTAATAGTCTTCAATTATTTTGGTCAATGGTTCGGGTCCTGCTATAGTGAAATTTTTTTTCTTTGTTATTGTTATCTTTTTTACTTTCGAATATACAAAAAGATTCTTGGATACTGCCAAAACGGCTTAACTGATGTATAATTACATACACAAGAAATCTGAATGTTGGCGTTTATTCCGCAATCATTTTCATTTGTTGTAACAAATGAAGGAAGTATGTATATAAATTGAAGACTTTAAATAAAATATGCTCTAAGTACCATGGCAAGAAAAAACATTGACGTTTTGTGTAGAATGGGATCTAGATACCAAGCCCTATTTTGTGTACAAAACGCGAACTGTCACGTATAAATAGCGTACGTAAACTACAACGAAAGTAGTAGCAAATGAACTCAACAGATGACAGGCTGTACGCTGCAGTTAACATATGAAACATTATAGATGTTAGAACATTGTGATGTTATATTAATTCTTTAAAATTGTATTCTCTTTGGATTTCAATGAACAATAGTTTCTTTGGTGATTTCGATTATTTATAGCATTCGAACGTTTGCATTTAGTTCTTTTGTTGCATTTGCATTTGTAGGATCTCAACAGTTCGTTTCTCCGTTAGATGTCTTTTTTATATCTCTTTACTTTTCTTCTTTTGGTTTGTTGTTTATTTCGTTACATTTCTGCGTTAGGTTTACTGTTTATTTTGTTCCTTTACTTGGTATTTGTTTTCGATTACTGTATTGTTGTTATTGTAGTTACTTACTGTCAGGGGTGTCATACTACAAGTTGGAGCTGAAGGTGAGTGTGCCTGTTTTATTGATGCGTAACTTGGATGCACGACGATTATGCAATGGCACCAGGTTACGCATCACGGACCTGAGAAGGCATATCGTGCAGGCCACCATCATCACCGGTGGAGCCAAGAGAGAGACTGTATTAATACCACGAATTCTCATCATCCCAACAAACTTGCCATTCCAGGTTAACCGGTTACAGTTCCCATTGAAAGTGGCCTTCTCGATTACTATAAACAAGAGTCAAGGACAAACGTTAAAAGTGGCAGGTATTCATCTGGCCACACCATGTTTCTCGCACGGACATCTCTACGTATGCTGCTCCCGTGTATCGAGAGCTAGAAATCTCTACGTATACTCTGAGAGCAAGAAGCCTCGAAACGTCGTTTACAGGGACGTATTGCAATAGATTTTTGGCTCTCCATCCGTTCCAAGACAATTATATATTCCGTGCTAACAATGTCGCAAACAGTCATGTATTTATTTAAGCTGTTTCTTGGCACTTTAATGTCTGACTATTGAACCGCGGGTAACACCGCGGGGAGCAGCTAGTATTACATAAATGTTTGCTAACATCATCAAATGGCCGAAATGAGAGTACTCAGTGAGGAACGTAACAATCAATCACATAGTTTCAAATGTTCAATTCTTTGTAAAGCTACTGGACCGAACTGCTACAGTCAGCAGTCCCGAAACCAACAAACCAGTCAAACTAATTTACAGTAAGGACAAGCCACACACACACCCATGCCGAGTCCGTAGCAAGACGCCTTGCACTACTCTGCCATGCCGCGCGGCTGACATACTCTATAGGAATCACCAAGAATTTTTGTAGGAAACCCCTCATCACAGAGTATTTCACGAAATCTATGATTGTACAGTAAGAGACAGAAAGATTGCCCGGGTCGAATAATGGAAAGTCCACGAACCAGTGGCGGCGCGCTGTGTGTTCACTGATGGAGTGAACCCCCGGAAAAAAGATCGTCGTGTAAAACTAAATAAATAAAGTAAACAGTGTTTTTAAAGTACCATTCTTCGTTTCGTTCATCTATCAGATCATTTTATATGCTCATTCAAAGTACTTGTATCCCATGGGAAACGTATTACGTCGCGGAGACAGCACGTACGCGAGTCGTAGCGCGGCCGCTTAATGTAGGCGGCAGTGGCCGCGTCCTTGCAATGCGCATGCGCGGCTGGGGTTCATATTCTCTTCTGAACCCTCTGGAGGCAGCATATGGGTGTTCCCGTGGCAGAGAGCGGCGAGAGGAAACGCCACTTGGTATTTGAGATCCTGGCTACTCGAGCTCTGGCGCTTACGCACGAATGGTCCCGAAGCAAGTCAATGGAGCTACTGCCCATCTCGCCTTGCACATGAGAAAATCCTCCATCCACATTTTATATTTGCTTTTGGCGCACTGGCGATTCATCAAAAAAACTCATTTTTGGTAAAATGTAAGTTAAAGACGCATCAACTGTAAGAGCCTTCAGAAGATCCGAGTATGAATAATAATGATGTCAGCAAGAATAGCCGTGTGTTTAGCGTCATCGGACTGCGCCGTCGAAGATAGTGGCTTCGAGACCGACTGCAAGCTATTTTTCTAAAAACCTAATCTTCTTTTCGACAGATAGGGGAACAACAATGACTCTTCTATTGTTACTTCTCACATATATTTGGACGTTTTAGCAAATGTGTCCGGATTTTGAGGGTAAATGAAATTTACACCATTCATTGTGACAAATACTTAACTGTTTGAAAAGACGTGAGGCCAGAGGAGCCTTTGTGCACGCTTAAGGCTAGGAGTGGGCGCTGCTTACAGTGTTGTCTGGCCCGAATGTAGCTTGTCTGTTTATTGTAACAGTCTTATTTTGTTACAGTCACTTAGCAGTGTAATAAGTAACTATGTTTTAGTGCTCATGTGTATATTCATATGATATTGGTGTTTATTATTTCCGCGGCGGAACAGCCGCGCGCACTGAAGCGTCGTTTGTTCGTCGTCGGTGGTTAGAGTCCTCTCTCGAGCGTGGGTGTATGTATTGTCTTTAGGTTAGTTTAACTTAGTTTAAATAGTTTGTAAGCTAGGGGCTAATAACCAAGCAGTTAAGTCCCATAGAATTACAAACATTTGAACATTTGGTGCTTATTATCAAAGAGAAATGAACAATGATCTGTATCATTTAGAAACAAGTTACTCAGCCTTAAAGTAGGAACAAAAGCGTGAAGAAAAGAGCTTGGTAGGTCGACACCTCAGCTAGAGTTCAAAAAAGTGCAGACAAGCCGAGGTAAGACATTCTGCAGATCTTTTAACGAAATATATCTAACACCGCGGCGCTTCCCCCGACGTCACTCGCAGGTGCAGAAAATTGTCTCTTAGGAAACCAAGGAAGGGTGTGGGTGGACGGCGTCACTATCAATATCCGGCACTCAATGAAGTGATCCCCACTCACCCGAAGCACCAGCAGCCAATGCCAGCTACAGCGCATTGCACATGCCCAAACTCATAGGCGCGAGTGTTTCCGAGTCCAGTGGCCTGTATAGCTTCAACTTGCTGTTTCCATCATCAAATAGAAGCAATAGAACAGTTCAGATACAGTATATATCTCTAGATTTATTACACTTTAACTGACGTATGATTTGTTTTGGAAAATATTATTTGAGCACATAGAAACGGTTGAGGTACAAGAATTCCACGTGGTTGCACATACTACAACGAACCGCTTTTTACGTATATTTGATTGGGTGAGTGGATAAGCTGATGGCTTTTCAAATTTCGTATTGGTGAACATTTCTTTTTCTTTTCTTTGTAGATATTTTATAGTGAAAATATACATGCCAGTAGGTTGACAGCAGTAGCATTAAAGGCTCTGTCAAACACAGAGCGGGCAGCCCGCGCGGTTAGTTCGCGCGGGCACTGTATTGCATTCTGCCTTACCGCCTTACTCAAACAGAAAGCGCAGCCCGCCGCGTGCAGCGGACAGGCTGTGATTTTCTAGAGAGACCGCGGCGGGCAAGCGGGAGCAGTGTGACGGAAAACGGACAAACTGATCGATCTGGTGCGTCCAAAGCTATTCCTCTATGTCATACGTGACCCATAATAGAAAAACCAGAATACAAAAATGCCTATCAAAAGACAGACAATTGGAAGGAGATATGCAGAAGTCTGAATCAAACAGGTATTAATTTATTGGCCCACTTTAGGTTACGGTAGTAACACTAAAAGTGGGCCTTTGCGATCGTCTTTTGACAGCTCGTAATTTAATTGAATATAATGGCTTAACCATGCATCTGACACGAAAATTGAATAACCGAATTTGTAGGAGAGAAAATTCTCTTCACCTTCGTTCCGTTATGCTTTTTTCATATCTCGTATCGTTTCAGAGATATTTGCAAAAATAACGGCGATTTTGAGATGTATGTCTGTCTGTCCGTCTGTCTGTCTGTAACGTGTTCCCTGTTTTTAAGACGAACCATTCAACCGATCAGCACCAAATCTTACACACATAATTGTAGGCCTCCAAAGACCAGAACCTCACTTTTTCAAATTTTTCGGACAAAAATACGGTAGTAATACCAAAAACAGCCGTTTGTAATATAATTGTAATTGCAAACGAACCGTTCATCTGACACGAAAATTGAATAATTTGATTGGTAGAGGGAAAAATTCTCTACAACTTCGGTCTATTATGTTTTTTTCAGATCTTGCATCGTTGCTGAGATATTTGCAAAAATAACGGCGATTTTACGATGTCTTTCTGGTTGTAACGTGTTCCCACATTTTAGGTCGAACCGCTCAACCGATCGGCACCAAATTTTACAAACATAATTGTTGGCTACCAGAGACCAGAACCTCACTATTTCAAATATTTCGGACACGAAATACGTTAGTAATACCAATAAAAGCCGTTTGTAATGTAATTTAATTGCAAATAAACCGTTCATCTAACGCGAAAATTGAGTAAACGAATTTGTAGAGAAGAAAATTCTCTTTAACTCTGTTCCCTTATGTTCTTTTCATACCTCGTATCGTTTGAGAGATATTTGAAAAATAACGGTCTTTTGACACCCTCCATTGAATTAACGAAAACCAGCCGTTCGCAGATGTCACGTGACATTCCTCGCCCAGAACTGTCTCTGGCATAGGCCATCTTGCGTTGCGTATTTTATGATTTTCTTATTGTAAGTTACACGTTGTCATTTCAAAGCAATGGCGCAATGAAGAATTAACAAAAAGACGTCGTTCTTCGTACGATAAATGATAATCAAATGTCTACAAATGCCATATTAGCATCAGTTAACAACGGCCATCAATAGTATGAGATTAAAGAACGCAATTCCTAACTATTATCTGTAGCGTAGTGGGCGATGTGTTGGACAGTGAGCTTGAAGGTCAGTGGGTCGGAATCCGGCAGTACCTAATTTTTTTCCTACAATGGTATCAGACACTCTTATTAATTAATTTTTTATTATTTAGTTATTATTTTGGTCTAAAAATTTTGCAAATACTTATAAAACTACAAATCTAGAGTGGGCCGTAAAACACGTCAGTGCGATTTTTTTCATAATTACTTCTCTAATCCAAACTATTACATGAAAATGAATTAAGGGAAATATTGAAAATTACAGTACACTTCTGGCTGTGTTGTGTAAAATACAGTTAAATAATAAGAAAAACAACGTGGTTGGACAAACATCAACACAGATAGTGCAGAAGGTAGTTGTTGGCTGCTTGATGCCAATACCTTGTTTCTGGTTATTGACAAAATACGCAAGAAATTGGTTTCTGTTTTAGTCTTAGCGTATTAGAAAATGCATCAGCTCCTCTTGTTCAGTAGACACGTATCTTGCATTGCTGCGGAGGAAATTATTAGACAGGACGCTGCTTCCAAATTTTTATTTGTAGCAGCAGTTTATAGGTCTATTGGCCTATTGAGGATCTTCCAAGGCTGCAGCTTTAGGGATGGGACGTATTAATTAATTCTGCAATTAAAACCATTACCTAATAACACACGAGGCACGCGAGTGCTCGTATCCTGCAATGGCTTTCGAGGCAGAATATTTTCTCCTTGTATAAATCTGTGGAGGAATGTAGTGTTTTAAAAAATAACATTGTCACTGTGTCTGCTCTAGCTGCCCACAGCAAAACCACAAAGATGTCATCATGTTCAACAGCTCCAAACGAGACAACCGATTTTTTATAACAATAATGACTTGACCCCCTCTTTTCGTTGACATGCTTTCTATGTAGCTGCCAATGCAGTTAGCGAGACATTGGAAAATACTTGAAAAAACGTCTTCACACAATCAAAGCTCTTTGCAAAGACAATGAAATTCACCCCATTCTTCTCGTTTCATATTAATTTCATGAACTTATTTCCTTCGCTTCTTCAGTGCGTTATGCCCCCTCGGGCTGCCCGCTCTCTGTTTGACGCAGCCATAAGTGCTGCTCTTCAGGCGAGAGAGCGTGATATACATGAACATAAGAAATGAAAATATGATACGCATTTAAAGCAATGGAGATTTCATAGTCATGACGAGAAAACTAGGAGAAATGACAGTTTTCACAGATGAACAAAACATATGTTGTCAGTTAAAATAACGATCCACGATGATGTTAAAGAAACATGCATTATGACATCAAAACACAGACAAGACGAAGAGCACTCGAAGACATTATTTAAAACGTATCTACATCTGCATGGGATGCTCTGAAAATCACATTTAAGTGCCTGAAAGAGGGTTCATCGAACCACAGTTATACTATTTTATCTCCCATTCTACTCTCGAATAGCGCGCGGGAAGAAAGAACACCTGAATCTCTCCGTTCGAGCTCTGATTTCTCGTATTTTATTCTGATGATCATTTCTACCTATGTAAGTGGGAGTCAACAATATATTTTCGCATTCGGAGGAGATTGTTGGCGATTGTAGTTTCTTAAGTAGCCCGCACCGCAGATCCTGAATCATTTCCGTAACGCTGTCTCCCCTTGTATCGTGGCAATACGAAACGAACTTTGGACTCCTTCGATGTCCTCCATCAAACCCACTAGATAAGGATCCCACACTGGGCAGCAATACTCCAAAAAAGGTCGGACAAGCTCTTTACTCACAGGAAGTGATGGGTGCTATCGACAAGGGTTCGCAAATTGATTCCCTATTTCTTGATTCCCAGAAGGCTTT
This sequence comes from Locusta migratoria, assembly GCA_026315105.1. Lineage (NCBI taxonomy): Eukaryota > Metazoa > Arthropoda > Insecta > Orthoptera > Acrididae > Locusta > Locusta migratoria. The sequence continues at coordinate 399,876,673 of CM048746.1, forward strand.
TGACACTGTACCTCACAAACGGCTTTTAATCAAATTGCGTGTTTATGGTATATCGCCCCAAATTTGAGACTGGATAGGGGATTTCCTGTCAGAGAGCACACATTTCGTTGTAATCGATAGTAGGGCATCAACTAAAACAGAGGTGATATCGGGCGTTCCACAGGTTAGTGTTATTGGTCCTCTACTGTTCCTCATTTACATAAACGATTTAAAGGAAAATCTAAGTAGCTCTCTTACGTTGTGTGCAGATGACGCCGTCATTTACCGTCTAGTAAAATCATCTGAAGATCAAAACAAACTGCAGAACGATCTGAATATCACTATTATGCAAAAATTGGCAATTGACTGTAAATAATGAGAAGTATGAAGTTGCCCAAATGAGTACGAAAGGAAATCCGTTAAAATTTTGTTTACAAGATGAATAAATCAAAAAAGTGCAAGCTGTAAACTCCAAAAAATACCTAGGAAATACTATTACTTCAGACGTAAATTGGAAACAAAACGTAGATAATGCCGTGGGAAAAGCGAACCAGAAACTGCGTTTTATTGGCAGAACTCTTGCGATTGCGATACGTCTGGAAGCGGCGGACGCAGATAAAATTCACACACTGATGCACTTTGTACACGAGACTGGGCGAAGCACTGTTAAAACTTATGGCCAAGGACCCTACAGGGTTGGGAGGGTGGGTGTTGGAAGCGCGGGGAAGGGGGTAGGAGAGAGGGTGCAGAGGAAACGTAGGGACTCCAGAGCAGGAAGAAGAATAAACAAGCGGGGGGGGGGGGGTGAGGAAATAGGAGAGGGAGGGGAGAGGGGGCTCTTCATCTACAGGAGTACGAGAGGTGAGCGGGGTCGGTAGAACGGGTATATTTCAGAACAGAGAGCGTCATCTGGGAGGGGGAGGTGGCGGTAGTTACCCTGGGAAACGATATGGAGAGAGTGGAGGTGGAAGGAGGGACGCAGCGGCAGAGGCGTTGCCGAGGATTGGTGAGGATGGGGTATACAAGGAGGTTGTGGGAGTCGATCTTGCTGTTCAGTGTATAGGATCCGGATGTGTTCGAGGTATCGGAAGAGATGGAGAAACGGGATGAGGTCATATAGGATCGGCGTGAGGGATGGGAGCTGGATATGGTAGGTGCGGTGGAGGGCAAGGCGTTTTAGGATGTGGAGGGTTTTGTAATATGAAGGAGGTGTGGAAATCCAGGCAGGTTGGAAGCTGCAGAGGACGGGATGAATAAGGGAGTGGCAGGTGGGCGAACTGTATTTTATTATTCCGAAGTATATCTTTGTTTTAGATCAGTAGTGTCGTAACGGGACAACTTATGTTTGGTACTGTTATAGAAGATACATCATACTGTAATACCATATTTTACCATAAAATATTCTCGGTTTACAAGCAGCGTCATGTCGGATAAAATCCGGCTTGTAAACCGAGAATATTTTATGGAAGAATGCCGCCGGGAAAGACTCAGAGGACAAATACCATATTTTGTTTAAAGGAGGGCCACCGAAACACTGCACTTTGTGCTGATGGATGAAAGTGCTGCACAAGTGCACACATATGGGGTAGCGAGCAACAGCAACATCTGTTATTGGACACGAATACATAGTGAACGGCGACGGCTCCATTTCCTGTTTTATGCGGTACAAGCAAAAGAGCACACACCAGTGTCGTTTATCACTAGGACACAAGTACATTACACATGCACTCGATGAACCGACGTACATTCCTTACCAAAGGAGACAAAGGCCAGACGTGATAGACATGGCATAACAGTTACCCTCAACCTTGAGGTTGTAAACGACCTGCCTCCTAACCACACCCCTATTATACTATACACGGAAGAAACACTTCAGAACAATGAACCATGCAGGATACTGAACTGCAAGTGCACGGATTGGACACTGTTCAAGGAAACGCTTGATAGTATTATTCCTGAAATTCACGAAATTACAAATTGATGACACTGTAGAAACCTTCACAGCCGCCGTGCAAGACGCTGTAGCCGATGCTATCCCAGTGCTCACAACACAACACACCACCACTCAGCGGCTCTGCTTCAGGAAATCCTGGGGCTTATCTCAATGAGAAACCGTCTCAGGAGATACTGGCAGTGCAGCAGGCTTCCGTTCTATAAACAGCACATGAACAGGCTTCAGAGAATTATACAGGGGAAAATACAAACATTTAGATCATCACAGTGGGATCGGAAACGTCCTGGAGTGTGGCAACTTGCTCGACACTTCACCAGGGAGAAATACTACACAGGCACATTACAAGGGGCTGGGACGGCGCCACTATCAAAATCCGGCACCCAAAGAAGTGAACCCCCAGTCATCTGATGCAACAGCCGCCACTGTTCCCCACTGAGAATTAAAAAAACTTGAAGCGGGTTCAACATCAGTAGCAGAGGACTGTTGACGTTTAGCGCTGAATTATTGGAGAGAATGTGAATTATCTCATCTTCATTTTGGTGCTATAATCTTGCCAAGAAGATGTTGAATATTGCTCGTCAGAGTGGGATCCGTACCAAATAAATAGAGAAGGTCCAAAGAAGAGCAACATGTTTCGTTACATATTAATTTAGTAAGCAAGAATGTATAACGGCGGTGATCAGCCAACTGCACTGCAGAAGCGAAGCATTACAACACGTAATGATGTTCTGTTACAGTTCAAAGATCTTACATATCTAGTAAAGTCTGAAAAACATTTTCTTCCTTCAAGATGTATATGACTAAAACATATAACCTAAGAATGAGATCTCATTTATATAGAGGCATTAATCTTTTTTCCTTGATCATACGTGACAGGAAAGAGGAGAAGGTCGAAGCGACACAAAGTACTCCACATAAAGTAAGGTGGAGTGTGAATTATAGATATATGAATGTAGATGCATATGTAAATGTAGAGAATGTACCTATATATGGTAATCGCGATGGGAGCACTGCTCACGAAAAGCTTGAGCTTTGTTAAGCGTTCGAACAATTTAAGTGACAGCCACTGGATAAGACGTAGAGTTGCGATCAGCTGGGTTGCATGAAGCTCCTGTTTGCACTATGGTAAAATGAAAGTTCATAAACAAGTTGCATAAGCAAGTTACCACGATGAAAGCTGATTTGAAATATCTCATTGTTGCAGAATATGCAATTATTTAGACAGATACAAGAGATTCCTTCGAAATTATTGCAAATTTTGCAGTGCATTGCAGAGCGCTATGGTCATTTAAAACTCCTGGCGTAAATGAATTTTTAAGCAAATATCAGTATCACATTCCTTTTGTCTGTATTTCTATTAATGAACTATTTTGCAATGTAAATGCGTGATGTGAATTTCATCTTATGATGTGAAATACTTATGAATTGCGACGTCCGTTCTTCCGTACATACCCGAAACCTTAGGCGTCCCTATGTGATTCTGCAGCCGTTGTCAATGTAGAAACTTATTACTTAACAGTATTACCATTTTACTACTGTAATCAATTTTGAAAGCTCTGGCATAAAGCAGAATTGTAACTCTAGTTTCTTGCTGAATCATCATTTCCTTTCCAGTATGTGCGTCAGTGTAGTCACATGTAGCTAGGACGGGTTAACATTGTTTTACAGTAACGTTTTATTCACTATTTAGCTTTCGTACGGTGACCTCTTGGTAGCGTCAAGCTGGAACACTCCATCAATCTTTCGTATAATAATACGAACTTACGCATAACAAAACAGCAGGTTTCATGTTAGTGAAAGATAATTCCTGAATTAAAGTTAGAAATTGTTAGATCGCAAATACTGTTGGTTCTATTTCCTTACTGGTTTCAGTCTATTGTAGACCGTCTCCAGATGGATACCACCATAATGGCAGACGGTGGCGTAACACAGCAGGTCGCACAAACTTTGAATAAACTGTAAAAAACTGCATTGCTTGCCGCTAAGAATTCACATAGACTGAAGCGTGTCAACATTGATTGCAGAAGATTGTTGACGATTAGTGGTGGCCTTCTGTGTCCACGGCCACCGCCTGCCATCGTGGTGGTATCCATCTGAAGATGGTCTACAATAGACTGAAACCGGTAAGGAAGTAGAAATTTTGCGATCTGAACTGATTTTAATTTTAACTATTGCTAACAATATCTATTTGCTTAAAGTTTGAATTACGGCACCTTTACGACTCCAGAAATGTTCGAAGTGAATTGTTTTGCATTATATTGCTAATTAAAATTCCTAAAAGAACATTATAGACCCTATAATTTTTAAAGCAAAAGAATTTCGTCGGGATAAACAAATATTTAGTCTACCGATACACAAATATGAAGTGTGATCGCCAAATTTTATTTTAGTATTTATTTTATATTGAATAATAGCACTCTAAAGACAATAGTGCTGTATGTAGGATCCGAATGTAGTAGACCTCCTATCCGTGTCCTTCCGAGCCATCTAGGGAAGACTGATATTTAAAATTTTGCTCAACGATGCGACGACCACCCGCAAGCAAAGGATTAATCAGGTGGCAAGGAAGCACGAGTCACGCTCCACTGATGAAAGGGGTCGCAGATTTATCCACAACGTCAGCTTGCAAATAGAGTGGGACGTCCTTGTTGCGCAGGGGTTTCAGGTAAACCTGGTCCGCAAAGAAAAGAATTTTTACCATACTGCCATTCTTTTTTGTTCTTCCTTTGTTTGCAACAAAATCAAAGACCTGCTGTCTGCGTTAGAAACTAATGTCAGAGCACTGACATTATACGTTTCAAGAACAGCAAGGATCTGGAGACAACATTTCACCATAACTAACCCTATGTTGGGCAGAAGACCAGCACACTGACAACCTTTGTATGCATAGTGTAGCTGATCAGCGAAATACCTCATTTTTTTCGATTATCTCTCAAACTGATATAAATTTTACCGCAAATTCATTTGTAGCTGCTTCTACACCTAGTGTTAGACATGCGGGTAGCTCGTCATAGAAATTATAAATTGCAGAGTGCTGCTGAATTAATTAGACCGTTAGCTGCATTGAGCTACTCCTAACACGTGCGTTTGTTTACTTTAGTATTCCTTCTTTGCCTTGTAAAAGTACTCAATCACTTACTACTGTCCCTTTATGAGTTACTTTCTGGAAAGATTAGAGGCATAATAGTGACATTTACTTCATAGGATACATCATCTATATAGCTGACCAGCAATGAAGGCGTTTTTGATAGTAGTGCATAATAATTTAAAGGAATTTTTAAAAACATTTTTGTCAGTATATACGCAGTATACATTAATCGTAGTAGTTTTTATAGCTTCAAATAAAAAGTCACGCATTAAAGGCTTAACAAATGCCGTGCACAGATGGAGAAGCTGTGATTATTTCGCACCAAATCCACACTGTGCCAGATGCATTCTTGTATACGACCTTCTGAGTAGTGATTGTGCAAGTGATATGTATCACATGCAACTTCGATGTGAGTTGTCACCGTTCCAACGAGCTTCTGCCATTCAACCCTGTCAGAGTATAAAGTGAGTGGATGAAAGAGTGAGTCATAGTTAACAATGATGGACTACTGTATGTCCAGATACTAATATTCGTGACTGGCAAAATCTGAGACCAATCGTCAGTAGTAACAGAAGGGTAACAACGCAATAGATGAAGTCTCCATTGAACAACGACGTGCTGGACAAGTGATCCGTTTTTTTTTAAATTTATTTATTATTTAACATGCCCCAGTACATAGTAATATTACATGTTTGATGGTTTGATTCAGGCGGTTACATCAAATGTTTTTACAAACAGAACTACAGGTATATAAGTTGACAGGGTTTACAAAGGAACAAACAATTTTATACATGAGGAAATCTTAATTAATTACAAAAATTGTAAAAGTTTTATACATTAGGAAATCTTATTGAATTACAAAAATTGTAAAAGTCAGTAGTGTGTTTATGTACCAAGTCATATTTACTGACGGGCCATCCTCCTCCTTTATCACCTATTTTTTCCTGAGATGGTCCCTCTCTTTCAATAAATTGCAGCAGTCAAAAAGCACGTGGTCAATAGTTTGGACAGCAATGTTACATGTGCACGTTCCGTCTTCAATTATTTTGAACCACTGATAGTAGGCTTTCAGTTTCCCATGACCTGTTAACATAGCTGTAAAATTCGGAGATATTGGAAGTTTAATCATTAAACGTTGTCGGATCGTAGGAAAATACGGTTTAGTGCTTCCCCCGTTTTTTGTTCTGTGCCACTCAATGCCCTATTTGTTCCTAAACTCTTCTCGAAGTTTCTTCTTTACGGCACTTGTAGGTATTTTGTTATAGCGTGTTGACTGTCGTGATCGAGCTGCTCTTTTAGCAAAGTTGTCAGCTAGTTCATTTCCCCATATCCCTTGATGTGCCTTAACCCATTCGAAATCCACCAGCCAGTTGTGTGTCTGCAACCTTCTGATATTACTTCTTATTTCTTCAATCAACAAGTTGTGGTTCTTCGGATTTCGCAAAGAGTCCAAAGTAATCCTGCTGTCGATGTGAATTACTGCAGTTGTATCAGTATTCGAGAGATTATTGCGAACTCAAGAGCATTGACGATGGCAAATTGTTCCGTTTGATTGTTTGAGCATTCATTACACAGTTTTAGCTGTATCTGGTAAGTAAGCCTCTTATTAACAAATATTGCTATCCCCGAACCCACTCCGTCGTCTGATTTGCTTCCATCTGTGTATCCTTCAACAGCGTAGCTTTTGCTGGCGTTCTTCTCAATTATCCTTGTAAAGTCTGCTGGGTGTGCCCAGCTTCTGTACTCTAGGGCGATGTCGATTGTCTGTTTGGCGTCTTTGATTTTGACCAGGTTATAATATTTAACTATTTCCTGTATCTTAAGTGTTATAGGCATGAGACCTGAAAGAACACAAAGTGCTTCGCTGGATGTCGTTCTGTAAGCTTTATCCAATTTTAAATTGATTAATCGTTGGACTCTATCAATTTTGGTACTGTTGTATTGTCGCTCCAGTGCTCCTTTATAAATAGTTTGCAGTGCGGTAGCCCGCAGACCCCAGTTGAATCTTGCTGATCTGGAAAGAGCGTTAATCAAGACCGTGCATTTATCTGTAATATGTTGAACGTGTTTGTTGAATGTAAACTTACTGTTGATTATAACGCCCAGATATTTTAGATGGTCTTCTTGTTGAAACACTTTGTGATTAAGGTATATTGCGGTTGTGAATGAGGCAAATTTCCTTTTCCTGGTGATAAGTATAGCTTTTGATTTCTGTTCATTGAATTGGAGTTTATTATTACTGGCACAAGTCGATATTAATTGCATGTCTGTGTTACAGATGTTCTCGGCGGCAAGAGGACTCTCTCCTTTTGTTAGAACAATCAGATCATCGGCAAAGGCTATAACAAGAGAGTGTCCTGAGTAAGGCAATTTAAGCAAGGAATCATATAATATATTCCAGAAACCGGGTCCGCAACAAGAACCTTGTGGGCATCCTTTGGTAGCCGATCTTTCTATGAGAAGGTTGTTGACATTCAACGTTGCAGTTCTGTGACTGAAATAGCTACGTGTAAGGCTACACAGATTTGCAGGACAGTCAAACTCACGCAACGTCTTTAAAATATATGGGCACCAAGCTGCGTCAAAGGCGCCCTGTACATCCGGACTCACCATAATGACACACATTTTAGTTGTGAGACTACTCTCCACAAATTCTTTTACAGCTATTAGCGCGTCAGTCGTACTCGTTGTGGGGTGAAACCGTACTGGTTCTTATGCAGAAGATCTCTGGAGTAGACGAAATGCATTATTCGATTTATTAAAAGTTATCCTAGTATCTTTGCTTCAGTGTATAAAAGACTTATTGGACGATACTTCTTGATTTCTGCACTCTGTTCCTTTCCAGGCTTAACTATCGGTATTATTTTAGCTCGCTTCCACAATTTGGGGAAGCATGCCATTTGAAGGCAACGATTGTAGATCTTAGTAAAAAATTGAGGAAACATATTAAACACCCTCCGTAGAACTGAACTATTGATGCCATTCTCTCCTGGATACTTTTTAGGATTCAGCTGTTCCATTACAGTACGAATTTCCTCCGTTGTGAAATCGTTATCCTTGTTTGTAATTACAATGGTTTGTCAATACATGGAGTTTGGGAGCCGATGCCCTCACAGATGCCACCTTTAATACAACCTCTTAGGGCACATCGACTTACATGTGTCACCAGGATCTGGAACAATAGCGGAACGTAACATTGTCGCATGAATCAAGATATCTACTGCACCCACGTCAGGAGGACGCCAAGAAGGTGCACTTGAATGCAGTGGTGTCGCTGTTCTAGAAACCATTTTCCTGTTATTGAATGGTCCCGCCTAGTTGTTCTGTAAGGGTCTTTCAGTGGTCTGCGTTATCTTGATCTGTTAGGGTACCATTTGAGTTTTTAACACTACTACTGTCTTGCAGGTTTGAAGATGATAGTGCGCTGCCACATGAATTAACCTCTGCTCAGAGATCGTTCCATTAATATGCAGAAGCTAGATTTGAATACCATCGAACTTACCTGGGATCCCTTGGGATCTGGTATTCCGAACACGAAATCAATCTGCTCCATCCAGTCCAGCAAGACCGTGCAACGGAAGACCAGTAAAACGAAGCTGTTTCTCCAGGGTGGACAACCACGGTATAACTAATGTCATACTTGACCCCCTTTTAATACTATTTTAGGTCAGAGTGTGTGGTGATAAGATCATAAACCATTTTATTCTCACCAAAGAACGTTTGCATCGGATTGTAATATTAGGCACACCAATAAACATACTACTTACGTTCTTATAGTCGCTAACTCCTGGAGGCCGCCATTTACCTGCAGCCATATTATTCCTCAAAGACACTTTCGAAAGAGCATTGCTCCCAAATGTGATGTGACAAAACCTTGAATCTTTGCTGAGAAAATCGTGTAACTAATGAGTTACTGAACAAAATTGGGAAAAAAGAGGAATTTCTGGCATACCTTGACTAAAAGAAAGAGTCGACTGGTAAGACACTTCTTTAGACATCAAGGAATCGTTAAAACAGCATTGAAGAGAAATGTGTGGAGTAAAAATAGGAGACGGAGGTCTCGAGACGAATACAGTAAACAGGTTCAAGTAAATGCGGGATCCCGTTCTTTATGTGAAGAGGCTTGCTCAGGACAGAATAGTGTGGACTTCTGCTTCAATGCAGTCTTTGGAATGAAGACCACAACTACTACAATACTTACGTAAGTATGAAACGTTAGTGTACAGGACAGTATATTTACAATTCTCTTGGACGGTTTAAACATATACTGAAGAATATCGCATGCTCTGAACAAGGATCACTATCAAACTTAACGAGGAAGATGTTGTGTATCTACTTTAGAGAGTGAAATATATTTCCTAAACTTCCACGAAAATAAGGGATTGAGGAACGTATAAAAATAGTATTAAGTATAATTGTTTGGTATATAAATAAACCACCACATCTGTATTCTAAGGGAAAACCACGAAAAGCTAATAAGGAGATTTGAAAAGCTATAAATCTGATTCCCAAAACATACTTCAATTGTATCACTAACGCCAAGTATCTTAGACACAACACATTTGTGAAAGTATTGGGGTATCAGAAGTAGGGTGAAGTGGAAGATTGGGTAACTTGTATAAGACGGCACGTGTAAAGGAAGGAGCCTATCGTAATATCAATGTATTGCAGAAACGATTATGATTCTGTTTTCAGCTTCATTGGAAGTATTCTTTATTAGTTGATGCTTATGTTGTTACACGAGTCAAATTTCAAATCATCCTAAAAATAACTAAAATTGCTGTGCGTTTACAATGGAATAGCTGTGCATTATTTCTGATTTATAAGTCAGTGTTATGTAAATTTAATTCACCTTATGTACACCTTATTATAATTATACAATTATGTGCAAATTGATATGTGTCCGAAACAATTTTCAGTGAAGAATATTTCCCATGCAACGTATGACAGATTCCCAACCGTTTATCCAAAACATCCGAAAGTTCCTGACATGTTTTGGCTCCAGCATGATCAAAGTACGTAAATAATCAGAGACAATAGTCTGTTCATACACTTACATCTCGGGGTCCGGGTAATTTAATAGTGCATGGTTTTTTAATTAAATAGACAACTATAGTCTGTAGACCTATTTCTTTGCATCGGTCTTTTCTAAAGTTATTGAAGAGGCTGTATATTCAAAATTAATGATCATTGAGTTCGCATAATTTATTGAAATTTACAGTTTGGTTTCAGAAGTGGTTTAACGACTGAAAATGCTATATTCTCGTTTCTCTGTGCGACTTTTGATGAATTTAAGGCTTTAGGTGTCTTATTTAACAAAGGCGTTTGATCGTGCCAATCACAAAATATTGTCGTAGAAGTTGGAACATTACGGAATAAGAGGAGTAACTCACAATTGCTTCACCTCTTATTTTAATAATAGACAGCAGAAGGTAATTTTTCGCAATGTTGAAAACGGCTATGACGTGCAGTCAAACTAGGGTACAGTTAAGTAGGGCTTGTCCCAGTAGTTTTTTATGGAACCGTTGCTGTTTCTTATTTATATAAATGGTATGCCTTGGAGTGTAAGAGGTGACTGTAAACTATTTTTGTTTGCTGGTGATACCAACATCGTACTGAAGGATGTTGTTTGCAATATTGACACAGTACCTAATAACGCAGTGCAAGAGGAAAGTTTATGGAGTGTAGAAAATAAATTAATGCTAAATCACAGTAAAACTTACTGTTTACAATTTCCAACACACGATTCAACAAAATCTGACATTTTGATTACACATAATGGGCATATGAGACAGAGCATTTCACATTTCTGAATTTCTTCAAACTCTAGATTGTACTGTTTACTATTAGAACAGTAATTGAAATAAGTTTTTTTAACTCGGAAAACGGCCTATTACGCTTACGTTCATTAACTTACTGCAATGTATTGATTATTACTCGGTTTTTGAAGCCAAAGGAACGCACTTCCAGCTGAGAAATAGAGACCATCGCAGACTACAGGCCAGACATATAGGTTACGGTAAGGAAGCAGTAAAGAAATAGCTTTGCGAACTGCACACTTGGGAGGTTTCCTTTCGGAGAATAAGTAGGTAACTCCGTACAGCGTCTAGACGAAGATATAAGGTGTTACATTAGTATTTGGTTGCCAACAGGCACTTCTTATCGTACATAGAAAAGGTGATACCAGTCTCTGGGAACAGCAACGCCAGTGGATTCACTAGTGAGGGCGCTGCGGTGGAGTGTCCGAGAGTTCTAAGGCGTCTTGCTGTGGAGCGCGCGCTTGCTCGCCGTCAGATGTTCGAGTCTTCCCACGGACTTGGGTGTCTGTGTTTGTCCTTAGAGTAGTTTAATTAGCTTAAATAGCAGTCCCACAGATCTAAAAAAAAAAAAAAAAAAAAAAAAAAAAAAAAAAAAACCTTGAGAGGGGAAATACGGAAATCTTAGTTAGCAGCTCCCCTCTCTGTAGAGGTACTAAGACTTGAACAAGAGACGTTAAACATTGTTCTTGTTGACCATACTGGGCAGCACCGTCACGTTTTCTTTTCAGCTGAACACTTTTGCTACCAAGTAAGGAGTTCGTCAGTGCAAAATAGTCACATCCCCATCCAGGGAGTGACAGAGGGGATAGGGCTGAAACGCGGTTCCCTAGAGGCATCGCAAAGCTGGCACGCCTCAAGTTAGACCGGTTTTAACACAGCCGTGGCCAAGAGTAAGTTGTCAGGCACCGGTAAGTGGGGAAAATGGTGCGCCCACACCATAAAACTCTCGCTGTTTTCATCGAGCGATGATTTCTCAGCCTGACAAGTTGGACGCCGAATGCGTGTTGTTCGCCAACACCCTCGGGTAAGCTCCACGACCATATGTTTCTTGCAGGGAGTGCGTCTTTCCATATGATGCTGCTAGTAAGGGAAGCTGTATCAAGCTCTTCCCCAGGGAAAGCTAGACACTGACTTATGACGTGGCAGCGTACATATTATTTTGCTTTTCTAAATGATCAGACTCAGTGTAGTGGTATTACTAGATGGGATGCAATAAATATATTTCTATGAACATGAGAGTTCGTTCGTAAAGTCCTAAAAATTCGCATTTCTCTGAGAGGCCAGTGTCTTTCTGCAGTCACCTCTCCTCTATGTTAGGACACCCCATTATAATGTATGATATTATTTTTTGGGATAATTCTATTGATTCGAAAAGATTTGGCTCAGTAACGGGCGGTTCGAACAATATGAGGTGTAAGTTCGCGAACGTCGTGTCGCCGTGTTCTGACACTGGCGTCACAATACATATTTTCTTTATTGTCGTTTGTTATTCACAATATCAGCTTATTTACACGAGTTAGAAGCTTTTACTAGGTAAATACTAGACAGAAAATGAATCAGCATTTCGATCACAACTCCTTGACTCTTGTAGAGAAAGGCGTGCAGTATTCTGCGGCATCCATTTTCATTAAGCTGCCACAAGAAGTAAAGAATCTTAGTGCTAGCCCAATTGCTTTCAAATATAAATTGAAGATTTATATGATGGCTCACTCTTTTTATTCTGCCGAAGAACTACTGGAAAAATTAAAAATAAGCTGATTCCTTTGTTTCGTTTTTTTTTTTTTTTTTTTTTTTTACATAGGCTTAAGATTGTCACGTGTATAGGAGTATTGTAAGTTTATCTGACTTGTTCTACAATGGAATCTAGCTCCTCAGTTGAGTTCTACGGAACAGAATACCATATTATTATCATTATTTCTTAGTCTACTTGACCTATTGTACTTCTTAAATAATACGCGTTCTCTCGTTTCATTTCAGATGTAAGCACTACTGTTATGATCCAAGGGAAGCCAGTGATGTCCGATTGATTGCCATTTCATGTCGCTGTTGTTCGGTGAATAGCTTTTCAGTGGTCCCTGGCAATACTAGAAATCCATTCAGGATCCTCTGCGTGGAAATCGCTGAGCTCTCTGCTATCCAAACAGACTGCTTCCGAGAAGTGAGGCAATCAGGTCATTACACTACCCTTGTCTTCCTACAAGACTCCTCATTATAACTCTGCATTTTTCCAAAATATGCTACGGCTTTTATGATTCCCATTCGTTAGTGACTGATATTTAATCACTATTCTGAGCACTTTTTCATACGTATACAATAAATGCAATACATTCCACATTTATTCATTATTCAGCAAAATTCTAGAGGGCAGCTTACACCTCGTTAAATAAGACTCCAATACGATGCACACTGCTATTTAACATTAAAAGTACTATCGTTCCATTAAATGCATTGCACATGGGTATGAATTCGCCTTAGTTAATTTACCTACACATTATATTACTCTATTTGCTATTCTGCAGTTCTCATATGCAATATCTTAATATTTTTAACAGTCTCATAACAAACCGTACAGTTCAAATATAGTGTTTCCATACCCATCAGTCTTAAGAAAGTAGGACAATCAAACTTGAAGGTAAAGCCCATTTACGAAGTACAGGAAAAACGAAGAGAAATGGCATTATAAATGACTATAAAATTCCATCCAGTTGTGATATCCTACAACTCCAAACTGAGCACCTGCCAGAGAATGTTATCTTACCTTTTGGCTAATAACTAGCGCTGTCCATAATTTTCTTCTTCCCAGTAACATCAATGATTACTGAGCGTAAATTCTTTCCAACACTTCAGATATTCGAGTTAGTTTTTATGAGTTTCTGCAAAGGTTCTCAACGATCCCTGCATCCAAAGTTTTATATTTAGAAGGTATTCATGTCTGTATCTATTCCCTCTTACTAAGACAAGTCCCCCATTTATACACTTGTATGAATGGTTCTGCATCCTGTCATATTTTCGTAGCTAAAGATTTGTCATTTATCGTTTCTTTGTATGTTGCTCTCGCATAACAAAATACTAGCTAAAACAGAAAACAAGTAACTTACTAACTGTATAATATTGTACATTATTTCACGCTAGTATATACGGTGCGAATAGTGTTGAATTGTGCTTCAGATTGTTACGCATTTCCGAAAAAGAATTACTGCGCATTCGAATATAATCTATTCAACAACCAGAAAGTTCTTAGAGATAAATACGCCGAAATCCTTAAGCGTCATATCATACACTTTCTGTCCCCTTCTCAAAATCATCAAAAATAAATTTTGGAGCATTATTCGATAGAATACTCTTTGTATTAACAGTACTGACGAGTAACAAATGTCAATATTTCTGCCAGCTAACTGGCTCTCTGCTGAAGGAAGGAAGCTTACGGTTAAACGTCCCGTCGACGGCGTGGTCATTGGTAACGGAGGATAGGGAAGGAAAACGGACGTGCCCTTTCAAAGGAATCATCCCGTCATTTGCCTGGAATGATTTAGGTAAATAACGGGAAACCTAAATCTGGATGGCTAGAGTCAGATTTGAACCACTATCCTCCCGAATGCGAGTTCAGTGTGCTACCGCTGCGTCTCTTTTGATCAGCTGCAGCATAACATTTGTACTGAACCCATTAACCAAGACAGAAGCTCGTGTATAAAGCCTTGCCGGCCGTGGTGGCCGAGGAGACTGAGGCGCTCCAGTCACGGTCTGCACGGCCACTACGGTCGGGGGTTCGAATCCCCCCTCGGGCATGGATATTTGTGCCGTCCTTAGTTGTAAGTAGTTCATAAGTAGTTTGTAAATTTAGGGACTGATGACCCCGTAGTTAAGTCCCATAGACTTTACAAACATTTGAACATTTTATTTATAAAGCCTTCTTAATGTAGGAACATTTCCCAATATATATATTTTATACTTCTAGTGACTCACTGTGTTCTAGTTAATAGAAATACTCCAACATATTATTGACGCTACCTATTGATACAAGACTCAAGATGCTAATAGAATTGATACTCTGTAGTAGATACTTTTCACTCAGTTTTGAAATCCTTTTCACAGTCCTACAATGTCCATCGCGAAATTGTACTTAACGTATTAGTAAACCCAAAACTTCAAATATTTAACATGTTGCCAAATGAAACTACTTTCTGTTAAAAGACATTCCTCAGTGTTTTATAAATTACTTTACTAATTTCAGATGATTATGTTAATTCTCTTATGTCAACCTGTTATTAATTATATGTTCTTCGTCACCCCCATGAACCACAGACAATGCCGAGGTGGGGTGGCATGGGTGACTCAACGATGCAGATAGCCGTAGCATAGGTGCAACCACAGTGGAGGGGTATCTGTGGAGAGACCAGACAAACGTGTGGTTCCTGAGGAGGGGCAGCAGCCTTTCAGTAGTTACAGGGGCAACAGTTTAGATGATTGACTGAGCTGGCCTTGTAACATCAGCTAACATGGCTTTGCCATGCAATGACTACGAACGGCTGAAAGCAAGGGGAAACTACAGTCGTTATTTCTCCCGAGGACATGCAGCTCTAATGTATGACTATATGATGATGGCGTCTTCTTGGGTAAAATATTCAGGAGGTAAAATAGTCCCCCATTCGGATCTCCGGGCGGGGACTACTCAGGAGGATGTCATCATCAAGAAAAACAAAACAGGCATTCAATCGAGTCGGTAAGGTAGAAAATTTTAAAAGAGAAATGGATAGGTTAATGTTAGATATGGTTGGGATTAGTGAAGTTCGGTGACAGGATGAACAGGATTTCTGGTCAGGTGAGTACAGGGTTATCAGTACAAAATCAGTTGGTGGTAACGCAGGAGTAGGTCTGATCTTGAATAAGAAAATATGAATGCGGGTAGGTTACTATGAACAGCATATTGAACGCATCATCGTAGTAAAGATAGACACAGAGCCAACACCGACCACAGTAGTGCAAGTTTATATGCCAACTAGCACGGCCGATGATGATGATATCGAGATAAAATAAATCATGCAGAAAGTTAAGGGAGACGAAAATTTGATTGTGATTGGCGACTGGAACTCGGTAGTAGGAAAGGGAAGAGAAGAAAATGTAGAAGGTGAATATGGACTGGTAAAAAGGATGAAAGAGGAGATCGCTTGGTAGAATTTTGTGCAGAGCACAATTTACTGATCACCAACACTTGGTTTAATCATCGTGAAAGAAGACTGTATACGTGGAAGAGACCAGGAGACACTGGAAGGTACCATATTGACTTTATAATGGTAAGGAATAGATTTAGAAACCAGGTTCTAAACTGTAGGACATATCCAGGGGCAGATATAGACTCTGACCATAACTTATTGGTTATGAACTGCAGATTAAAACTTAAGAGACTGCAGAAAGGTAGAAAGGTCAGGAGATAGAATCTGGACAAATGGAACCAGAAGTGGTTGAGAGTTCAGAGGGAGCATTAGGCAAGTAATACAGTAGAAGAAGAATGGGTAGCTCTGAGAGATACGGTAGTGAAGGCAGCAGAGGATCATATAGGCAGAAGGACAAGGCCTAATAGAAATCCCTGGATAACGCAGGATATACTGAACTTAATTTATAAGAGGAGAAAATATAAAAATTCGGCTAGTGAAACAGGTGAAAGGGAGTACAAACGTCTGAAAAATAAGATTGCCAGAATGTGCAGACTGGCTAAGCAGGAGTGGCTAGAGAACAAATTAAGAACCGTAGAAGAATGCACAACTAGGGAAAAACATAGATACCGCCTATAGGAAAATAGAGATATTTGGGGACATGTATAGCAACTGTATGAATATCAAGAACTCAAACGGTAAACTAGTGCTAAGCAAAGAGGGGAAAGCTGAACTGTGGAAGAAATGTATAGAGGTCCTATACAAAGGAAATAAACTTGAAGGCAGTATTCTAGAAATAGAAGACGTAGTGCAGGAAGATGAGATAGGAGATATGATATTGCGAGAAGAATTTTACAGATCGCTGAAGGACTTAAGTCGAAACAAGGCCCCTGGCCCCTAGAGTAGATGATATTCCGTCTACTGCTGATATCGTTAGGAGAGCCGGTCATGAAAAAATTGTACCAACTGGTATGCAAGATGTAGGAGACAGGGGAAATACCCTCCGACTTCAAGAAGAATATCGTAATTCCAATTCTGAAAAAAAAAAAAAAAAAAAAAAAAAAAAAAACAGGTGCA
Organism: Locusta migratoria; assembly: GCA_026315105.1. Lineage (NCBI taxonomy): Eukaryota > Metazoa > Arthropoda > Insecta > Orthoptera > Acrididae > Locusta > Locusta migratoria. The sequence continues at coordinate 399,893,740 of CM048746.1, forward strand.
TATAAATGTGAAAATTACAGAACTATTAGTTTAATAAGTCATGGTTGTAAAAGACTAACACGAATTATTTACATACGAATAGGAAAACTTGTAGGATCTGACATTGGGGAAGATCAGTTTGGATTTAAGAGAAATGTAGGAACAAGGGAGGCAATACTCACATTACGACTGATTTTAGAAGATAGGCTAAGGAAAGGGAAACCTACGTTTTTAGCGTTTGTCGATTTGGAGAAAGCTTTTGACAATGTTGACTGGAATACACTATTCCAAATTCTGAAGGTAGCAGGGATAAATATAGGGAGCGAAGTGTTATATTCAACCAATACAAAAACCAGACAGTGGTTATTTAGAGTCTAAGGACAAGAAAGGGACGCAGAGATAGGGAAGGGAGTAAGACAGGGTTGTAGCCTTTCCCCAATGTTGTTCAATCTGTACTTTGAGCAGGCAGTGAAGGATTGGAAGGAGAAGTCTGGAGAGGGCATTAAAGTGCGGGGAGAAGAAATAATAGCATTGCGGTTTGCTGATGACATAGTAATCCTGTCAGAGACCTCAAAGGATCTGGAAGAGCAATTGAATGGAATGGAAAAAATCTTGAAAAGAGTTTATAAGATGAGCATCAACAAGAGTAAAACAAGGATAATGGAATGTAGCGTCAAAAAATTAGTCGATGCTGAAGGAATTAAATTAGGTAATGAGGCAATAAAAGTAGTAGACGAGTTTTGATACTTGGTTACCAAGATAACTTCTGATGCCCGAAGTAAAGAAGATATAAAATTCAGAATGGCTTTGAGAAGAAAAGCGTTTCTAAAGAAGCGAAACTTGTTAACATCCAATATTAGTCCTTTCTGAAAGCATTTGTTTGGAGTGCAGCATTGTGTGGGAGTGAAACGTGGACAAAAAGGAGATCAGATAAAAAGATGACAGAAGCTTTTGAAATGTGGTGCTACAGACGAATAATGAAAATTAGATGGGTATATCACGTAACTAATGAGGAGGTGCTTAACCAAATCGGGGAGAAAAGGAGTTTCTGGCATATCCTGACTAAGAGAAGGAATAGACTGGTTGGACACATTCTGAAACATCAAGGAATTGTAAACTTAGCATTAGAAGGAAGCGTGTGGGGTAAAAATCGTAGAGGGAGACCGATAGATGAATATAGTAAGCAGATTCAAAAGGATGTAGGTTGCCGAACATATTTTCAGATGAAGAGGCATGCACAGGATCGGGTAGCGTGGAGAGCTTCATCAAACCAGTCTACGTACTGAAGACCACAACAACAACAGCAACAACAACAACATGTTCCTCGATGCAATTTCTTACTTCTTAAGTAAGACTCTGTCACATCACATGTGTAACATAGTGTGTTACATATCCAATTTGTTATATTAAATGGTTATAACATTGCTCAGGAAAGGAGGCCGACAGAATGTAAAACAAAATATGACACTCCAAAATGTAGATTTCAGTACTAGTTATTAATACAGTTTGATATGAGATTTTTATCATCGATCTGTATTCATATTCCAATGACCAGTTTATCAGGAACAAGCATTCTGTATACTTAGAATTTCACCAACATCCTTTAAGTACATCCGCGGTGGAGTAGCCGAACGGTCTAAAGCGTCTCGCTGAGGAGCGCGCGGTTTCTCGCCTTGGAGGTTCGAGTCCTCCCTGGGGCATGGGTGTGTGTGTGTGTTGTCCTTAGGTTAGTTTACCTAGGTTTAAGTAGTTTGTAGCTACGGACTGATGCCCACGCAGTTTGGTCCGATAGATTTACAAACATTTGAACATATAAACATTAAGTACATTGACATACTGACATCAGTTCCAGCTGAATGTTGTTTAGCAAAGTTAATGTAAATGTAAATGAACGTATTGCTTTCTTAGCCGGGAGATCCCTTGCGGGATTGTTCGACCGCCTTAGTGTAAGTATTTTTATTTGACGCCACGTTGGCGACTTACGTGCCAATGATGATGAAGATGATTAGAACAACACTCAACACCCAGTCCCCTGCTGGGAATCGAACCCAGGCCTCCTGCATGGCAGTCAGCGACGCTACCGCTGAGCTACGGAGGCGGACATTAGCAAAGCTAAGAGAGATTATACTCCACTCCACCGTAATTTTTTGGTTCCCAACGACCGACTAGTATTCAAATTAAAGTAATATCAGAATAAGGTAGCAAAAAATCTAGTGTGTTTCAGATCTGCTTATGTTTTATTGTCACTTATCATCTGTGAAAAACATCGAATGACTCCGGTATGTTAAAGCAGATTAGGACATAGTAGTATAATATATTAAGTGATCACTTCCAGTGTATTTACCATGTAAGTGATCACTATATGCATTATAATACTGTTTGTCGACCTGCTCGAACATACGTGAATGGATGAAATACTTTGGCACCGATGATGACTCATCGACACTCGAAATCTACGTTGATCGTGTGGTGTCGCACAAGTACAAAGTGCGCGCCACCTACTTTCACCGCGCGCCGCCATGCACGCACGGCGCGGCGTTCTCTCGACGACAGCCACGAGCGCCCTCTGCGACAACGCCGCTCGTGGCCACCACTGAAGGACCGGTCACTTCGGACTGAGATAGCAACGAGTAAAGACTTCGGAATCAGATAGGCACCATTGAAGACTTTGCTATCGTACAGGCACTAGGCAGGCTTCTAACAACTATGTATCAACCTTCTGCAGTACTATGTAAAAGTTAAGTATTGTTACATTCTGTGCAATATATATATATATATATATCTTTCTAATTTACTCTAGTGTTTATAGTTTCTGGCTGCTCCCCTCCGTACCTGCACCAGCGTGCTATTTTTGTTCCTGTGTCGGGCTCATTCCACTCGGCCACCGACACCTACGACGAGGCTGGGACACAAAAGCGGCGACGAAGTTGGGACACAAAAGATCGTACGTGAAATATAATGATTTGGATCAGTTCTTACTTAAATTAGGCTGTTGGAGGCGTTGTAATGTAACTACACACTCGAATAAAGAATATTTTCGTAACTAAAGTTTCATTTATGCTCAGAAGTACTTACACATTTCCCCATATTTCGCTTTGTAGCATGACACCATTGGTTTCATATTTGAAGTTATTTATCTATTCGGACAGCCTCCGAAAGCAACAGTGCGAAGATTAAAAACAGAATAGAGAGCGATAGAGAGGGAGGAGAGACGAACAGAAATTTCCCTGCTGAAATTCTATATTCTTTTTCATTACAGTTGTCACATTAGTCTATATGAAACAGACATAATTATTTTCGACGCAAATCAGAGGTCCATAGTTTACAAGAAACAAGCAGATCACCAATAATACTTTATGAGTCGGAATTGAAAATGTAAACAAGCATGAGATGTCCAAATAGGCTGATATGAATCAAGAAATCAGATTTACGATTTACTTATCAGATGCTATGCGTCTATGTATGTAAAAATCAATTACTGTGCGTTAGTTTCGCTACACTCAGAAATGGCTTAAAGTATTCTGTTCGCTTTATACTGCGGTTGTTTATCGAAGAAAATAATAATTACCTAAAGGAACAGTTTAATTATGGAAAAATAACATCGAAAATGGTAATCTTCGGAATATATTCGTATATTATGCACTGCCGGACATTTGCTCCTATTACGATGAAGTGTTTCACGCTCGATCGCGAAACAAAGAGGAACGGCACTGTCTATAAAAGATTTGGTACGATGCATTGTGGATGGTTAAACAGACTTCGAAACAAAATGACGCTTTTATTCTGACCTTTATGGAATTTACCACACTTCAAACCAAGAGATACATGTCCATATAAGACTTCGTTGGATGAAGGGCGGTTAATACATTACTCCAAGCTTTAAGATCGTGTGGGCCATCACTATGAAATTGGGTAGATATATGTACAGTCAGAGGCGACGGGAAGATATTGGCAGAGAGCGGGAGAGGTAGATGGATGGGTGGTAGAGGATGGGGAGGAGGTAGTGGTGGAGGAAGGATGGAGGAGGAACCACAGGATGATTTGGAGGAGTCATACGTTGGTAGACAGACGCGGATAGGTAGAGAAGGATATATTGGATAACTGAACACTGGAAAAAATAAATACCCTAGCAACAACGGGTTTTCAGGCATCTAATACAGAGGAAGCGTAAGAGGGCGAAGAGGAAGATAAGAAATAACCATAGAGATTGAGGAATAATTGGCGATACAGAAATAAACAATGTGGAATGCATTTTTAGCAATTGCAGGCAGCTCCAGTCGCGATTTTCGGCAGCGTGGTTAAACCTCGCCCTGTGCATTAAGGTAGTTGTCCCAGGTAAGATTCTCGTTAACAGCAACTGCGGCGGCGCTACCCAACTGGGTCTCCCCGTGACAGACTGCCTTAGCTTATGAGGTATGTCACACATACCGCACGTGCTAATAATAACGCTACATCTCTAACTTGCTTGTAGTTGGAGGTAACCTAAAACCTCAAAAATGGTCAAGGACATAATTGAATAATAAAGACAGAATTGTGTATCAGCAAAACAGGTGCCAATACAAAACTTCAGATTAACTTATCCACCTTGGAGACCCACCTAAAAATTGAGGGTTACGCGTCTTCCAGCACAGCTTATTACCTTTGTTCTCAGAATTTCCGAAATGTTGCCCCATTCTGCATTATTGAAGATTTTATTCAAAGTCAACAAATCCTATGAACTTCAGTCTTGCTTCATTACCAAGCAAAGTGTGAAGACTGCTCTCTGGTGACTTTACGTTTCTTCAGGCTAGACTTTGTCCATCAGGTCCTCAATATTGTAACAGTTCTGCGTGTAGCAAGACAATGCACGTAATACGTGGAGAATGAGAACCGAGCAAATTTTTTCAGATTACTTATTATCGTCACACCTGGCACAATGCTAAGGAACATGTAGAGCATTTTAATGTTTCCTGTTGGGCTCGTATTTGTAACTTGTCTATTCTCATCATAATATTTTGTTAACAGGTGAAAGACTTATCGTTATGACCAGTAAGAACTACTCCTTACTTCTGCAAGCTACAGATTCATACTAACTTATCACTAATACTGCGATTATTTGCGTATGATCTATTTAATTATGCACACTGATTATTCTGCTATCTGGTCTCAATTACATCTAAACATAGCCTCAATGAAAAGCTATCAAATTAATGAAAGAAAGGTGTTTGAATGTTTATATAAATATTAATTATTTATCTGATCACTTGTAATTCGCACATATTATCAACATAATAAACCATAAACTTGGGTGTATTTCAGATAAAATTAGTTGCTTTACTAATCTACAAATAAACTGATATTGATTCCCCTTTGAAAATATCTTCCTACGTGACACGATTAAATACTACCAGAAAAAATCTAAAGCGCAGTAGCTACTATACGAGGAATGAGAACAGTATATGAATCTGGCGGCTTCTGGATCGCATGGTGCTGCGAATGTTTATCTTCTCACATATGAAGGAGGCGGCTGGCGCCATTGTGACCTCTGTGTACTGAAGGTTCACGCAAGCCGTGCCGCAATTACGATGACAACACCCACCCTAGCCCCAATTAAAATAATAATAATAATAAAAAAATAAATATATTTCCGTACGGAATAAAGTAACGCGATCGCCGATCGCCGAGTGTCCGCCCCTGCACGCTACGAGTCCCCACCTCGATCGAACGCTGCAGGTTCTAAAATCCTAAACCTCTAACTTCTAACCATACCTCCGGTGACACATTTGGACCGCCGCCTTCCAAAATTAGAAAACAATCTCGAAACCATGTCCAATCGCCTGGATGCCACCAATGAAAAACCCTGATAATGTTGAGCGCTCTAGCGCAAAATCAATCATGATATGTCTCTCCTCCCATCTACTAAAATGGTAGGGCTACAGAGGATATCCCCAACCCACTGGCCAATCCCGCCTAGACGCCGACCGACTGTAATTTCTACAATGTTGGTGGCACGTCCTAATACTGTCCTTCTTTCTCTGAAAACCTCGAAATTCTTATTTTTAAACTGGCGAAACTTTGTTTTTAATTTAGTGAATTTAAAAAGATGATGTATATATTATATATCGGAATTTGGTGCGTTTGCAATTTTGGTGGAATAATTCCTTGTAGCCGCGGTGGAATGGCCGAGCTCTCTAAGATGCCTTGATGCAGAGTACGCGGTTGCTCCTCGTCGGAGTTTCGAGTCCTCCCTCGAGCGTGGGTGTCTGTGTGTTGTCCTTAGGTTAGTTTAAGTCAGTTAAAGAAGCTTGTAAGCCTATGAAATGATAACCACGGTAGTTAGCTCCATAGATTTACAAATATTTGTTTTGAATTCTTTGTAAAATTGTAAACTGGTGTGTTGACAGAATTTTGACAGTCAAATGATTTTGACGCTAATTTACCATCGTGTGAACCACAAAAATGCAAGGCTTACTCTAGAAGATGCGGAATGCAGACTAAGATCATGTAAATTCCATGTTGTTGTGGTATTCAGTCCTAGTACTGGTTATATGCATATCTGCACCCTACTCTATGCTGTGCAAGCCTCTTAATCTAAAAATAAGAACGGCGACCCATATTCATTTGAATCCGCTTACAGTATTCGGTCTCTCTTTGCGATGTTTACCCCATACACTTCCGTACAATGTTAAATTGGCGATTCCATGATGTCTCAGAACGTGTCGCACAAATCGGTCTCATAAAATGTTTATAATTAAAATCAGCGACCAGTCACAGTTATGGTATAAAACGGCTTCGGATTTTCTTACAAATCTATCATCAGATGATTCACATGCTTTCCAGATGGATCCTTTTTTTATATCTGTTACAGTTTCGCAGCTCTATGATAGGAATTAAATTTTGTATACTATTTCCTGACGTTTACGTTACGTTTCATGATTTTCGTCTCTATAATCACATTTACAAAAGGGAAAGTATGAAGTATGGCGAAATTTACTTTTTGCGTCCTCGTTTGTGACGAAATCATACTGTATTACTCTCATATTTTTTAAACATGTTATGTTTATGAAAGTGCATTGTGTGAGTGCTGTTTTGCTGGTAAGTACCTCATACAACAACATGCTAAGGTGGTGCACACTATAAACAATCACAAAGCTTCACATACAGAAATCAAAACTTGTTATAGCTTAAATAAATAAATATTTTTACAATATACTGCTCGCTATTTTTAATTATAAACATTATAATAAAAACAGCCACGGCTGTCACGATGTCAGTTTTTGACAAAATAGTGTCCATCCATCCCTTCGCTTAGTCACGTAATTTCCTTTTCCCCAATTCTGTTCAGTACCTGATTAGTACGAGATCAGTCCATCTAGCCTTCAGCATTTGTCTGTATCACTGCATTCAAAAGCTTCTATCATCATCTTGGCTGAACTCCTTACAGTCCAAGTTTCAATCCCGTTAAATACTACATTCCCGACAAATGCCTTCAGAAAGGACTTGCTAAAATTAAAATTAATTTCGGATGTCGAAAAATTTTGCCTGCTGAGAAATGATTTCCATCCAATTATTTTACAAACTAAAAAACAAAACTCAGCTAGTACTTTTATTGTCTGATTACCTAATCCAATCAGCATCGCCTGATTTTCTTATACTGCATTCCATCACACTTGATTAGCTGTTGTTATTTAACCTTGTAGCATCCCTTCATGAAACTGTCCATTCCGTTCAATATCTCTTCCAAGTCCTTTGCTATCTCTGACAGATCACAGTGTCATCTGCAAACCGCAATTTTTCTCTATCGTCTCACATACGGCACGGCTATCTGTATCGTTCAGGTACGCACGCCTATCCACGTCGACAATGTCCGTGCTACATAGGCTGGGTAAATTCTTTAACGTTTATATTTTCCACAATCACTGTCAAGAACTATTGTCGTAATTATGTAAGGATGTAGGCTTTCGCGGTCATTATTGTTAAAATTAAATTTCTTCTGAGCTATTTGCCGAGATATGATGAGAAAATATTTCCAACGTTTCGGAAATGGATCAGAAAGGTTGGAAATATTTTATCGTGATGATGATGTCATAATTGCATGACAAAACAAACACAAAATTTATACATCTGGCATTTCTGAAAATTGAGTATTACTCTGATGCACAAAACTGATATTGATATTATGTCTACTGCAGATGAAACGAAACAAAGCTGTATTTTACAACTAGCACAAATGTCCATAATTATTAATTCTGTTTCCCGGCATGTGCACGTTTTGTCGTGTAACGTTTCGTCTTTTAATTTAATGCTGTCACTCCTATCAAAATAATTACATTTCATCGCCGCACTTACGTAATGCAATGACATGCAGTATCAACAGACAACACTTGAAATATAGTAAAAACCATAGAAATTGAAAAGCACCAGAATTAATGAATGGTAGGAAATGGATATTTACATCTGTTGGAAATGAAACTAGTTGTATTTTTAGCACTTATATTGGTCAGCCAGTGATAGAATTTTATATCTTATGAATAAACAAAATATTTGCGACTGGTAGCTGACAATTTTCTACGCAACTATACGGTTTCCCAAAACTCAAAATGGTGAGAGGTAGGGATGGGGTTGGCGTAGATAAGGACAAAGGGGTTTGGGGAAAATTTGTGAGTGAGGTGCGAGATCCGTCTGCCATCTTGGTATCCGCCATATTCGATTCCGCTCGTAATTCTTTAATGGGAGGGATCATGTGATGCGTTTTAAGCGTAGATTTTGACGAGAAACACAATGGTGCAGTCCGTTTCACAACATCTTTATTAGGTGATCAGTTTGGGCATAATTTATTTTCAGGTGTAATTCTTCATGAATCACGACACTAGTGGATCGGAACACGTTTCAAACAAAAGTGCAATTCACAGAATGTGTTCCACGTGCTGTTCGTGTACCTGAAGACATTTCTGTATCCACCGGAGAAAGTTAGCATTTTCACGACGCAACACAGCAGGCGTGACACTATCATAAGCCTCGGGAATCCGCTGTTTCAGGTGTTGCACATTACGAATCTTCACGCAATACACCATGGCATTCAAGTATCTCCACAGGTAGATATCAATCAAGCAGCCGTCGAAGAGCACGTCATGCCATTTCCATTCACAGGCAACATAATGACGTGGCACTCCATCCTGATGGAAGTACGAAGGGAATGACCCATCTTCTGTGAAAACCATAGCCGTGAGCCATCTCATCCAGCACTTGTAGAAAGGTTGCAGCATTGAGCGTTTACGGCAGAAAGATAGGGCCAATGAGACGCATTCACCAAATGCTGAACCATGCCATCACTTTACCATCTCGTTGACACCTACTGCGAGACGTCCACTTTGAGTTGTCCGGTGACCAGTAGCGCATGTTGTGCTTATTGACCTGCCCATTGACGTAAACGTTCGCCTCGTCACTAAAATGTTGTTCGAAATCTCATGATGGACGGCCTGTTGTGCTTACACCCACTCACCAAACTGCATCCTCCGATCAGGGTCGTTTTCCGCCAGATGCTGCTGGAGTTGAATTTTACATGGATGCCATTTATGTCGCTTTAGGATTCGGTGGATACTGCTCCGAGAAATGCTATGCCATTGGACAAGTCGCCTTATACTTCGGACTGGAGTCGTATCCACAGATGCTCCTTCACTCATCAGTTGCTGTGCAGGGCGGCCTGTGTGGGGTCCCTTGTAATTTCAGAAGAATTCCGACCACCACTGACAGGATAGTTTCGATCCACTCTACTTTGATCAGTTCCATGTTGTCCTTCACATTAACGGGGCCCATGTAATGATAGGATAAAAACGTGACCAGTTTTGCGTATTCTGAACAACGAATTACACCTCTTATAACAAATTATCCAGCCGGCCGCGGTGGCCGAGGGGACTGAGGCGCTCCAGTCACGGTCTGCACGGCCACTACGGTCGGGGGTTCGAATCCCCCCTCGGGCATGATGGATATTTGTGCCGTCCTTAGTCTTAGTTAGTTCGTAAGTAGTTTGTAAGTTTAGGGACTGATGACCCCGTAGTTAAGTCCCCTAAGCTATACAAACATTTGAAACAAATTATCCACAACTTAGTACCTAATGAAGATATTGGAATTCGTACTTCACCATTATGTTTATCGTCAGACTGTACCCTTAAAAGATGCATCCCAAGACCCCCTTCCAATGAAGAAATACTAGCTGAATCCAATATGGCGGACACGAAGACGGCGGATGACTCGCAGTTCATCCAAAAAGTCCCCCTCCCCCTGGCGTCTTTGTTCGTTTCTCTGTCAACCCCATCCGTACCTCTCACCATTTTCGCGATAATTAGTCCGGTCCTGACTTTTGAGATACCCTGTGTAATTAACAGTATTGAAAGCCTTAACAATACCCATAAGAACAATACTATTATTTCTGGCTAATCACATAAACATATTTTGTCAAAGATTTCTTTACTATTTATTTACATTTCCGATCATCACAACTATGAATCATATTTTCCTTTACAAATTTATTACTAAAAAACTGACTCTTGTACGTTTACCTTCAAGAGTTCATGTTAATTGTTCCTGTCCTTCCAAAGAATAACATATATATCATTACTCTTACCAATATATTCTTTACAAAAGTCTCTCAAATAACTGTTGTCCCCTTAGCAGCATAACTTCTAGTTTTCTTCGCACACACTACTATTACTACCATTAATACTCTCTGCCTAAAGAATGTGGTCTCTGATTTATAGGGCTTAATAATAACCAACGAATACAATCTTGCATGTTGAGATGTTGATTTTCCAAATAGACAAAATGTATGGTAGTAATACAGTATTACAGATGACTGACATATTAGATAAAATGAGTGTCCAAAGAGGCAGAATGCATTCCCAAAGAGACAGACCCTTTCCTACCTAACCGTCCTTATCCAACAACACTGACGGAAACACGTAGCATTGAGGCGCTATGCTAAGATGCGCGAGGCCGTTCCCCGTCGGGGATTCGAATCCCCCCTCGGGCATGGATGTTTGTGCCGTCTTTATTATAAGCTAGTTCATACGTAGTTTGTAAGTTTAGAGACGGATGACCCGGAGTTAAGCCCCATAAGCTCCACAAACATTTGGACATTTGAACATTTGAAACACGTAACGGCCGATGACCGTAAAAAATGTTCAAATGTTTGTTAAGCTTATGGGACTTAACTACGGGGTGATCAGTCCCTAAACTTATAAACTACTTATGAACTAACTAAGACTAAGGTCGGCACAAATATCCATGCCCGAGGGGGGATTCGAACCCCCGACCGTAGTTGCCGTGCAGACCGTGACTGGAGCGCCTCAGTCCCATCGGCTACCGCGGCCGGCGATGACCGTCCTTAGCTTCAACGGCGATAGCAACCTCGCAAACATTAGCATGCCAGCCTCCAACAAAAAATTACTAAGGTACGAGCACAGCACCACACTTTGGCCTCTTCCACCGATACCACACTGACGGACAAAAACCTTTGTGTGTGGGAATGTAGCGCAGCCTACAGATGCGTAAGGACAGTGAGAATATTGATAAGAAATGTTGGTAAGCAGCTTCATAGCTCTGGAAGTCGCACAGTGCAGTGTTAGTGCCGTAGTCGTGGTCAAATTTACTATACATCGTTTTAAATGTTTAAAGCACTCAGATTCACTTTTAACTGAATTTAATAAACTATTTCATCGCCGACGATAGAAAAGAGCCTTCATCTGAATCTTCCTGTTCGCATCCACAATTTCAGGTATTTTGGTGAAGGTGTGACGTCACTTGTTTCTTCTCAAGGTAGCCAAATGCTGCGTCATGTACATGATTGTCGCAAAAATAATTGGTTTGTCTTAATTTCATCTATTAATATTTTTGAAGTTCTCTGCGGCATACTCAAGTCCACTTTTTCTTACATTCAGATCTGAAATATTTGAGCGAAAGATTTAATGAATCTCTCTCAGCCTTTTTTTTTTTTTCAGCGAGTTTGTTTTCATACTCTCTATCTGCTCATCTACTGATTAAGCAGAAAATTCATTAATTAGTTTCTATAAGGCTATTATATGGCTATTCTATTGGCTGGAAACCAAAACAAAAGTTATCTGTTTCTTGTGTGATGACATTGAACTTTATTTTTCTTTCAGTTTGTATAATAAAATGGAAAATGGGAAATGCATATCGTCTACATCTGTAAAGATAGTAATAATTAAAGTTTTCTCTGTTATTCGCAGCTATGCGTACTTGATGTTTAGTAGTAAGCAGACATAAGAGTTTTGGAAAAATAAGATATTTTCGTGGCATTTAAACCGCATGAATGATTATGGCGCAATTTGTTATTACGGAAATAGCTCTCAATGCCACACCATCCATGACTATATAGATGGCACGACACACCTATAGAAACGCTTATGAAAATGACAAAAGATCCAAAATCCTGGTTAACTAGTCTTGTTGTCAAATTACGATCAAACGTATTTAAATTTATACAGAGGTATAAAAAGTAGATACCTTTCTATAACACGCAAACCTGTTCCAAATTCTAACCATTATTCGGAATAGTCATAAAAATATTGAGACAAAGTGGCAAGACAATCGAGAAACACTTCGTCTGCCAGAGAAATCCATTCTTCAAACTAGGCTAGGAATTGCTAGATAGATGTCAAGGGCCAGAAAATTTTATCGACCCACCAGTTAGAGGTTATAGAATGCATTCTTTACAATTGTCGGTCTAACTTGAACTTTCCCCTTCTACCAGAATTTCGGGGCAAATATTCCATTGTGTGTTGGCAGGTTGGCGGAAATCCCATCTCTTGGCGCCGTGCTATCAATACCTCCTTGGTAAGTTCCACTAGGGTCGGGGGTTCGAATCTCCCCCTCGGGCATGTATATTTGTGCCGTCATTATTATTACCTAGTTCATAAGTAGTTGGTAAGTTTAGGAACTGATGACCCCGTAGTTACGTCCCATAAGCTCTACAAACATTTGAAATTGGTAACTTCTTGGCAGGTCTGGGAAAGTTAGCGAGGCTGCGACCGCCGCGGAAGTCAGCGCCCATTAAGTGTTTTAGTGAGCATAGTAGGATGAAGGCCGATAGCGTTTGGCGGACCATTCTATAGAGTAGGAACAGCCGTATGCGAGGAGGCCAAATTGAAGGATGTAAGCAGACTTACAAGTGTCGTGGGATTACATGCTGTTGTTCTCTGTAGCCAAACGTTTCAAGTAGAGGGAGGCGGAAACATACCGTGATTGGTAAGACATTTCGTGAGATGTTGCCACTGTCAGCAGGCATGCTACTGGGCATGGTTTTGAGAATGTTTTCGGATTGGGAATTTTGTGGCGACACCCGGTGTGTGTCACAAGGATGTGGCTGTCTGTCAGGGAGACAAAGACTTTGGAAAGCAGCAGCGTTCGGTTGTGGAGCCCCATAGCGTGTAGATTGCCAGGTGGGGTACCGATGCGCTGCGTGCGCGTTATGTTATTCGATAAAGAGTTCGATCTCTTGGAGGCGTCTGTGCCGTCATTGGAGTACCGACGGCGCCAACCAGCATTACGACACAACGGCGCCAGCCACATCGTCTTCTGTAGGTAACAAGGTAACCATTTGCATCACCGTCTGACACAAGGACTGCACACTATTTTTTGTATTTTATTTGTTTATTTTCAATCCCCTGAACCGCAATTTGCTTCAGCTACTGCCTTAGCTTTGAGTGTTTCATGTAGTGGTGTTGAACCCTGTCCACCACTGAACTCAAATAGGATCAGATCTTAAAAGGGAATTCAGTATTAGCTTCTTTGAAAAGTCGGGTTGGCAACGAGTGTAGTATCTGTTTTTATGTGAAATACACTCGAGTTTAGGCATGAATAGTTGGTAATATTCTTATTGTAATGACGCTGCTGTTTGAATTGCAAGTGGTTATTGTAGAAAGATATGAAAAAGCCAAGATCGCTGATCATCAATTTTTATTTAAGACGACCAGTTTCGATGAACTATGTCAGCATCATTTGGTCCAATAAAATCATTTTACAAGGCCATAATCTTATAATGTCAATCAGTTGCTATATAACATAATTTACAATTAATAGGTGCACTGTAAATTATGTTATATAGCAACTGATTGACATTACAAGATTATGGCCTTGTAAAATGATTTTATTGGACCAAATGATGCTGACATAGTTCATCGAAACTGGTCGTCTTAAATAAAAATTGATGATCAGCGATCTTGGATTTTTTATATCTTTCTACAATATAATAATTGGATCTCCTCCTAGAACGTAACAAACTCTACAAGTGGTTAGGAAAGTGAATTGATGTGGGTAAATATTTACACTATTATTCAAATTATCTTCACTCATTAATCTGATGATTATTTATTGAGGTCACGTTTCATTTAATGTGATGTATAACAGCATAATAATTAATTTGTTTGGAAAAATTAACTAGATTGTAACCAAACAAGGGCAGTGTTGTTCGGGTGAAGATACAGATATCCGGCAGTTACCAAAAATTGAATGGAACAATCAGTGCGCCGGGAGAGTTTTATCAAATGTTCAAATGTTTGTAAAGCTTATGGGACTTAATTACGGGATCATCAGCCCCTAAACTTACAAACTACGTATGAACTAACGTATACTGAAGGCAGCAGAAACGTCCACGCCAGAGGTGGGATTCGAACCCCCGACGGGGAACGGCGTTGCGAATCGGAGCATAGCGCCTCAATGCGCTCCGCTGCTGCTAAAGGTTTGTATTTCGCAGGGAAAGTATTAGTGAGAGTCGGGAGATGTAATTGACTCAGAAAGGTGTTCTTACTGGCCACTACGGGATGTCTTTTTAATTTATCATTATGAAGTAAGAAACCTCAGATGACTTGTGAATTTTCATTTAGAAATGTCGTGAGTAGGGTAATGAGCAAATCTAAGAAAACGCCACAACGAACACAGGGAGAGATTGTCAAAGCATCACAATCAGCCCAGATAGCGCTGACGTCCTTCCAGAAGGACGAGAACGGCAGCTTACTTTTTTATTTTTGTCGGTAAGAATTCGTGCACCGTGTGATAATTTATTTCTTCGAATAGTCTACTACCATCTAGTCTAGATCAATTTTAGCTTGTATTGTCGATTACAAACTGGTTGTATACACCTGCAAAGTTGAGGTCCATACATAAGATATTGAAGATTTGCTCCAAGTTGGGTTTATATTTCTTGATCTTTCTGCAGTTTTTGAGACATTTATATGTATATATTTCATCTTAAATGTTGTTTTAATATTAATGGTTCATCATATTTAAATTATAAAACATTCAGTTTCACGTCATTCCAGGAACAAGCGCAGTATTGAAAAACTAATGGCGTGATTGTGAAAACATCACTTATAACGATCTTGTGCAATCATATGAAGGTAATTAATAGCTTCTGAAAAAGAAATTAAACCAATTATAATTCTGGACTATCTGGGTTAAACTGTTCGCTTACTTTAAATATCTGTCTTAATTTCTCTTAACCCTCCAGCTTATCCGCGAGGATTACAGTACAGCATTACTAAACGGAGAGTAGGGTCGGCCCCTGTTGGAATCCGTTAGGCGGATTAACGGATCAATGAGCCCACTAGTCTGGGTGTGGTTTTCAGGCGGTTTTCCACATCCCACTAGGTGAATACCAAAGTGTAGCCTCGGTTACACCATACGCTAACATCCACAAGATTCTGCAGGGAAAGCCAACCTCTGCTTGTTACCTTTGGGTGGGGGGGGGGGGGGGAGGAGATTATGTGGTGTTTTGGTGGGTGGTTGTGGATGATGAGAAAAGGGACACCGCTTCTGTAATGATGGACCAGTAAGGTGCCGGCCGCGGTGGCCGAGGAGACTGAGGCGCTCCAGTCACGGTCTGCACGGCCACTACAGTCGGGGGTTCAAATCCCCCCTCGGGCATGGATATTTGTGCCGTCCTTAGTTGTAAGTAGTTCATAAGTAGTTTGTAAGTTTAGGGACTGATGACCCCGTAGTTAAGTCCCATAGACTCTACAAACATTTTTTGAACCAGTAGGGTCTATAGTTTTCTTCGAAACTGTGTGGCAAAGTTCCAGTTTACGCTTGGCTTGCTGTATCATGTATCCGATCTGATTGATTTGAGTTAGCCGGGTGCTGAGAGAAAAGCATTTTAAAGAGAGAGAGAGGAGCTGGTGGGAGTGGTGGTTACAAGGAACAACACACTGCTCAAGGACAAGATGTGTGAGAGCTAAGGATTGGCAAATTTTGAATTGAGAGACTGATTTCACCCAGATATCAAAGCTTTTTAACGTGAGTCCTTTGGGGGTTGTTACAAACGTCAGGCAGGACAGAAAAAAAAAGAATGTGAGATTATAGTTTGACTATCGTGAAAGCGTGATTGCAGAAAGACTGTAGGAACTGTGTTATGGGGTTGGGGTACTTGGTAATTAATTGCTTAGATGCAAATGTGGTCAAAGGGGAAGGCGATTTGGTCATTCTCTCTCTCTCTCTCTCACATACACACACACACACACACACACACACACACACACACACACACATAAATATATAACGAGAGGAAGGCGGAAGGCAGGGGAGAAATTGAGAAATGAGTAATGGATAAGTGAGATGAGAATAGACAAGGGGGAGACGTTAGCGTAAACAGGCCAGGAGGATGGCGGGAGCAGAGGATGTTTTTGAGGGCAAATTTCCATCTCCGCAGGTCTGACATAATGGTACTTGGTGGCAGTATCCAGATGGCACGTGTGGTGGAACATGTGCCTTGGTCCATGGAGGGCATGCTCTGCCACAGCATATTGGGTGCCCGTCAGGTGAACTGTCTGTGACCGTTCACACGTTCAGCCAATTGGTTGGTTGTCACAGCAACATGCAAGGCTTAGCAGTGGACACAATTAAGTTGGTAGATGACGTGCTGGTTCGCATGTGGCCCTGCCTTGATTTGTTTATGTTTTGTCTGTGGTAGGGCTGGCGTATGTGTTTGTGGGGGGAATGTATGGGACAAGCTTTGTAGCAGGATCGGTTACATGGGTAAGAACTATTTGGAATGAAGGGTTGTTATGGGATGTTGTAAGGTTTGGCTAGAATGTTGTGGAGGTTGGGAGGACGGCGGAAGCCAACTATGGGTGGTGTGTAGCGGATCCGACGGAGCGATGATCTCACTTCAGGACTTCATAGCCTTGAGAGAGCATTTTTTGAGGCTTTCCACACCAGTATGGTACTGGGCGAAAAAAGGGATGCTTCTGGTTGGTCTGGGACAGACAGAGAGAGATATTGACTAGTTGGAAGTTCTGCTTGCAGACGAAGTCTGTAGGGCAGTTGTGTTACAGAAAAGAATATGACAATATTGTTGTTGCAGGTGGTGAATGAGTCATCACCGGAGAAGGTACGTTTAACCGCGGGTGCCTAGGCTGTAGCGAAAGGACAGAAGGCATCAAAGTTTTACTTTCGTTTTTGTTTACGTGAGACGCAACAAGGTGAAGGTCACCACCCAGAAAAGTGGCTTGAGGTATGGAGAAGAACCTGGCGAATTTTAGGTTAGAGAAGTAGTTGACGTTTGGCCCTCAAACGTGATGTAATCGTTTCCATTTCAGTTTATTTGAGACTATCGGCTGTAGAAAACTAAGTACTTCCCAGCCAATCTGTCTCTTTTGAAATATATATCAGCATCAGTACGGCAAAAGAAATCATTAAGCATTTGTGTAGGATGTAATGTAAAGTTTTTGCTCTCTCATTTTTCTGATAACATTTATTTGAGACTATCGGCTGTAGAAAACTAAGTACTTCCCAGCCAATCTGTCTCTTTTGAAATATATATCAGCATCAGTACGGCAAAAGAAATCATTAAGCATTTGTGTAGGATGTAATGTAAAGTTTTTGCTCTCTCATTTTTCTGATAACATTGTAAATAACTACTTTTGGTAAGGAAACATTATTGTTTTGTAAAACTGTTTGTAACAATTTTGAAATGATGAACCATTTAAAAATAACTCTATCTTGTATCAGTTCATAGTTCCTATTTAAGTAAATAGTTTAATTATTATTCGTATGGAGCATGACAATTGTCTCAAGTATACTAGTTATCTTTTGTAGTACAATGCAAATACAACTGATTTCAACTATTGCTCTCAATATGGCAAAAAGTGCTAGATCAGTCAGGGTTGCATAATACGAGTCGGGTATCCGTCTGTGTAATTAAAATATAACAAAATTTTATCAATCAGAAGTTGTCATAATTTTGTAAGCAGTAAAAACAGTTTAATATCAGATTAAGTGCACTACTTAAATTCACATAGTCAGTCATCTTATATCATTTCAGTCAGATAAATGATTTCAGAATTAATTTGTGAGATTTATCAATAACAGGAAACAGTACTGTCAGAGCAATGATTGTTCATTGTTGCAATAACAGACCAATTACAATTTCAACATCTGAGTCATCTAAACTCACATGTGTTATGTTAATTTACAGGAACACAGTACAGTGTTATCTTCGAAAGCGGATACCATTTCTTTAGTAATATTTTTTACGAAAATCTCATGTGCTATTGGCGTTTCGCTTAAAATAACGTCTCAGCTGGCGACCAAGCTGAGACCTCAGAAGGCAATTAATATTACAACTTAAAAGCGCCATTCTAAAACTTTAACTGGAAAATATTTAAGTTTACTTTCTATCTACATTCTGAGTAATTTTTGACAGCAAATAAGGCATTCGTTAACTCTCGGATTAACTCAGTGAAATAGTGATATTGCAAGTTAAATTATTAAATAAATTGTCAGGGCTTGTTTTGCGTAAATTCCTAAGTGATCAAATGGCATAATATTAACGTTGTTATACATCGATACACTCACAGGGAACACACTATTTTCTATTAGCTTTCAGTACCCCTTTGCAGATAGCTACAAATTTAAGTCAACGAAAGACGTGGTTCATCTGTAAATCTGCCTTCAGAATTTCAGTGGAAGCATAGACAGAAATGGTTTGTCTCACACTTTAATAACAAGCATACTCGTGTCAGTATTGAAACAGATATTATTGATGATGTAGTTTCATCCAGAAATTTTCCTACCACGTTCGTTAAAGTTAGTTTCAGCTGGTGACATGAAAATTGAAGGAGGTCAGTTTCAGTAAAGCTACCCAGGCTGACATAAGCAGGGTAGTTTGAACTTCCTCACCGTTTAAACTACAACTTGAAGTGAAAGAAGAAGGGAAGCTTGACAAGAATCAAAACCAAGAGAGTAGTCTTACTGCAGCGAGGAAAAATTAAAGTTCTCGGTAGCTACTAAAACAAACCACCAACTTCCTGAAAAATAGAAAAGATAGAAGAGGAAAGAGAAAGAGGGACTGTAAGTGTTATTACTTTGTTGTGAGACTTTGGTTGGATGCAGTGTTGCTTCTGCCGTAGGTGACCTCTTGTGTACTTTGTATGAGAACTTTGCAAAAATTAAAGATTGAATGTTTAATTTTCTGGTAAATTACAAATACTTAACTGACATGCCTGTTCAATTTAATTTCATTCCTAGGATATTTTAGAAACGTATTGATTTTTGATGCTTTATGTATGGCACTGGGAACAGTTCTTAGCATCGATTCTTCTCGAACACATATTAAAAATACAACTAATAACGTTAAAACGCCTTCTTACGATGAAGCTTTTCGATATTACGTAATAAACGTCACGTATCTTCACCATGAAAGGGTTTTATTAAATTTTTTTCATATGATTCTAACAAAAGTGAAAGCTATATTGAGTATGTAACATATAATGTTAATGCTGGAGCTACATTCGAAGCAGCAATATTAGAAATACTGTGTATCGAGTTTCGAGCGTAATAAACTCATACAGAGAACATTTTAAGTGGAGACACAAATAACTGCCTCGTAAATTGTAAACATCGGATGTATTTTAACGTTAGGAGACAAGAGCGATGAACAGATAACTACCTTGAGGTAAAAGTGAGGCTAGGGGTCAGCTCACAATAGTGGTATAACTTACGAGCCACTGGCACAATGTATAAAAAAAATTAAACGGGATTGCCATGATATATGTATTAGGCCGTGGTACATTGCGTTCACTTATCACAGTGAGTGTCCCAACTGTTTATCTCTAATGTTTCAGAATCCTAACAGCGAATTAAGAAGCCAGTGAAGCGGGTTATTTTCAGCTAGTTATTATATATAACTACAACAAAGGTCGCTAAAACATTTAGAAAACTGGGGTGTCATTTTACATAAAAATAATATAAAAATTATCCCAAGGTAAGAAACGTCCTAGCTGATTCATTCTGCGTTCATAGTGTAAGAGGTGAAACGTCTTATCTTTCTACGTCTCTTGCTCCACAACATGATTGCAGCTACAATGTATGATGAGGCTTATGCTTCTCTGCAAATAGATACATTACAGAATATATTTCAGAACACACTTCAACTTATTCTCTTACTAATGACCTGTCCTGAACGCGAACAATTATAAGAATGCTTCTTGCGCTAGTCACGGATTGTTTTATTTTCATAAATCCTTTCTTCCAATTACGTAGTCACTCCTCCATCTTTATTATTCCAGACATTTATCCGCCGTCAAGAAGGAGATAACGAAAAGTAACTGGATATACACACTGACGGAGTATGTATCAATTATCATAAACTTTTGCAGTGACAACAAGTTTATTGACACTTTTGTAGATGTTCAAATTGACTGACACTATTGTAGATTTTCAAATGTATTGACATTGTTGCCAATGTTCAAATGTTTGTAAACCTAGTGGATCAAACTTGTATGCTCATCAGTCCATAGACTTACAAACTACTTAACCTAACTTACACTCAGGACAACAGACACAACCATGCCTCCCCAGG
Source organism: Locusta migratoria (assembly GCA_026315105.1). Taxonomy (NCBI): domain Eukaryota; kingdom Metazoa; phylum Arthropoda; class Insecta; order Orthoptera; family Acrididae; genus Locusta; species Locusta migratoria. Next base: position 399,914,570 of record CM048746.1, read on the forward strand.
GAGAACTCGAACCTCCGACGGCGAGCGACCGCGCGCTCCGCAGCAAGGCGACTTAAAGTGCTCAGCCATTCCACGGTGGCCACTGTTGGAGAAAATACCGATGATGTTTAGTATAAAACCTGAAGTCTGACCCGTCCGTTGAATTCCATGGGATAGCAGAGCTCAGGAACGTAACTAACATTTCAGGAGTGACAATACAACCGTCTCATTTAGTAATAGTTAAGGCCAGCGAGTTTATTAATGACGTGGTGAGCTGGAATTTCAGGCTACTTAATGACACTATTTTTCAGTAGCGGAACCCTTTTTCCGAACATAACCTTATAAAACATGATTTGTGTATATTTTATTCAGATATTTAAATTTTATTGCTTATCATGAACAAACGTTCTTAATTTGTGCTTCAAATTCTGTAAGTTGTGAATTCTTAAACCAGTATAGAGAAAATTTGTTCACTGGTAGCGAAGTGATGAGTATATTTGCATGATTGGCGAAAAAAAGGCCACATGGAAACCATTGAGAAGAACATGTTCAGATGTTTGTAAATCTATGAGACTTAACTGATTGGCTATTAGTCCCTAGGTTACAAACTACTTAAACTAACCTAAGGACAGTTCAAACACCCATGCCCGAGGGAGGACTAGAGTCCCCGACGGCGGATGGCCGCCCACATCGCAGCACGGCGTCTCAATGCGCACGGCTATTCCGCCGCGCCAGACAAGAACAAAGGCAGTATATAGGGATATGCGTAAAGTCATCAGGCAATAACCTTCAATGCAGGATAGGAACCTGATAGGATAAAATATGCAGTGTAAGGTTGGAATATATCCAGAAAATTGATGTCTTCAAGTGCAACTCTGAAATAAAGGCGTTGGCGTCTTCGGGTGACAATATTACGTGTGCCAAGAGCGGAAAACAATAGTATCTCGTTGCTAGCGTACTAATTTTCATTATTTTCTTAAATTTGTGGCTGGACTTGACAATATTGTAATCGATTACAATAAATATATAAGGGTCTGGCCTTATTCTTTAATGAAGTGTGGCAGCGGCGAATCCAGGGTAACTTTATACCTTTGAGTGACAATGAAATACGACAAATTTAGTACTGTAGCTCCTAACTACACTACTGGTCATTAAGATTGCTACACCAAGAAGAAATACAGATAATAAACGGGTATTCATTGGATAAATATATTATACTAGAACTGACGATTATATTTTCACGCAATTTGGGTGCGTACATCCTGAGAAATCAGTACCGAAAACAACCACCTCTGGCCGTAATAACGGCCTTGGTACTCCTGGGCATTGAGTCAGAGCTTCGATGGCATGTACAGGTACAGATGCCCATGCAGCTTCAAAACGATACCACTTATTGTGACTAGCCAGTTGCTCGGTCACCACTGACCCGACGTTTTCAATTGCCGAAAGATCTGGAGAATGTACTGGCCAGGGCAGCAGTCGAACATGTTCCGTATTCAGCAAAGCCAGTACAGTACCTGCAACACGCGGTCGTGCATTATCCTGCTGAAATGTACGGTTTCACAGGGATCGAATGAAGGGTAGAGCCACGGGTCGTAACACATCTGAAATGTAACGGCCACAGTTCAAAATGCCGTCGATGCGAGCAAGAGGTGACCGAGACGTGTAACCAATAGCACCCTACACCACGCCGGGTGAGGAATAGACGCTTCTAATGTGCGTTCACCGCGATGTCGCCAAACACGGATGCGACCATCATAATGCTGTAAACAGAACCTGGATTCATACGAAAAAATGACGTTTTGCTATTCGTGCACCAAGGTTCGTCGTTGCGTACACCATCGCAGGCGTTCCTGACTGTGAAGCTGCGTCAAGGGTAACCGCAGCCATGGTCTCCGAGCTCATAGGCCATGCGGTTGCAAACGTCGTCGAACTATTTGTGCAGAGGGTTGTTGCCTTGCAAACGTCCCCATCTGTTGACTCAGGGATCTAAACGTGGCTGCACGATCCGTTACAGCCATGCAGATAAGATGCCTGTCATCTCGACTGCTAGTGGTACGACGCCGTTGGGATCCAGTGCCGGTGTTTCGTATTGCCCTCCTGAACCCACCGATCCCATATTCTGCTAACAGTCATTGGATCGCGACCAACGCGAACAACGATGTCGCGATACGATAAACCGCAATCGCGATAGGCTACAATCCGACCTTTATCAAAGTCGGAAACGTGATGGTACGCATTTCTCCTCCTTACACGAACCATCACAACAATGTTTCACCAGGCAACGCCGGTCGACTGCTGTTTGTATATGAGAAATCGTTTGGACACTTTCCTCATGTCAGCACGTTGTACGAGTCGCCACCGGCGGCAACGTAGTGTGAATGCCCTGAAAATCTAATCATTTGCATATCACAACATCTTCTTCCTGTCTGTTAAATTTCGCGTCTGTAGCACATCTTCGTGTTGTAGCAATTTTAATGGCCAGGTGTGAAGTGGAACGTTGTCACATAGAAAAATACTGTCTGTGACGGTTACATCGGAAGTGATTTTAACATGTGATCATGTTACCGAACTGTCTAATGACACTGGATGATGTAGGTAGGGTAGCGGAGGAAATATCTGCCCTCGCGTGTAGTCCCACCCGCATCTCACCCGGCGGAGAGAAACCAGGGCAGAGCCAACACAGCCGGAATATGGGACTAGCGCGGGAGCTAATGAAGGGGTAGGGGGTGGGGGGCGTGTCGGGCAGCTCTGGTGGACCGTGAGAGGATGAGGACGGCTGGTTTATTCGCCGCTTCCCTTATCAGCGGAACACAGGGCCGCGCCCGGCGGAATTCCGCGCTACACAAAGGCCGGCTTTCCGCTACATACACAGCCCGTCGAGAGGCCGAGATCAAGCGCTGCTGTTCTGTTTACAAGCAAAGGAATAAAGGGACGGTGTGTACTGGAATACGCGTTTGTTTCCCTACGACAATTGCTATTTCTTCAGTGGATTGTTGATGTGATTTGATTTGATTTTCTCAGGGAAGCCAAAACAGTCTTGGTCCATCCCACCACTGCCCGCACCGAAACTACGTTTATTGTGCGGTATCGCTCCCTGTGTCTTTAGTAAAGCCAACCAATGCCCTTGAACAGTGCAAGGAGTCCCTTTACCATTTTTTATGAGACACAATTTCTTCGGGTCTGGTTGTCCAAATGTTCTGTGCCTTTTACTCTCCAATGCAATGCATTCGAAGATTAGATGTGATGCATTTTCATCACCGTCATCACAGATCCCACATTTAGTGTCCTCTTCTGTTATTCCCATTGTATGTAGGTGTTTTTTGAAATTCCTATGGCCTGTCAGCAATCCAACCATGAGTCTAATCTCTATCCTCTTCAGGCCCAGGATTGCAGAGCTTCTTTTAAAACATGGCTTTGGCATTATTACCTTGCCATGTTTTTGTTGGTGGACTTTGGTCCAATATTCTACGTGCTGTCTTCTGAGCCAGTTACGTAGCTCCAATTTGATCATTGCCTTGGTGATTATCATGACAGGTTCCGGTCCAATAAATGGAGTCTCTGCGTCCATCCTGGCTAATCTGTCGGCATGTTCGTTGCCACTGATCCCCGAGTGGCCAGGGACCCACAATAGGTTTACTCTATTGCTTTCCCCTAGCTCCACCAGAACCCACTGACATTCTGCAACAATTTTAGACGTTGTTGCAGGAGCTGCCAGTGATCTCAGGGCGTCCTGGCTCTCTGAATAGATATCGATACTACGGTCTTTGTAGCACCTACGCAAATTCTCCTCCACACACACCCCAATGGCAGTGATTTCGGCCTGGAATACTGAGGCCAGTTTCCCTAGAGAGATGACGCCGTCCAGTCTTGGCTGCACCCCGTATACCCCGGCCCTAACGCCTTGGTCTGATTTTGACCCGTCAGAGAACCAGACAATATCCCCCGTACGGTGTCGAACTATTTTATTCCACTGCTCCCTACTTCCAATTATTGTATTGAAAGGGTTGTTGAAGCAGTATGGGGTTATAATATAGTCGGCTGGCTTTTACCCAACCTTTCCTATATTTACTCACTATTTTAGTGTGTGATTTTGGATATCCCAAAGAGTTCCAGTTTTTGCCAGTTTTGAGTCTGTAAGTGGATTGTTACTTTGCTGGTAATTTCCAATGCGGTGAGACAAAAAATGTAGCTTTTAAAGTGTTTCACCTAAAAATAACAGGATTTGGAAAATCATAAGGTGCAGTTGATTTACTGTCTAGATAAACTGCAAGTACATTGAAAAGTATGGGTGTAGTATACGATAAGGAAAGAGGTGGTGTGTCAACATACGAGGCGCGACAATAAACTAGTGAGACTTGCAAGATGTGGCAACACTGCAGGCTTGCGTAGGCACAATATCTTTGACCTTGGTTTATAAGCTGCTTCTAGTCCAAGTGGCACATCGATGCAACTGCTCAGTCGTGAGTTGTTAACGCATGTTTGTGTCCCTCGTCACGGAAATGGAACCATAATATTGTGCAACGGTATGCCGTTTCTTTTTTGCGTTAAACTGGGTGAAAACGCGTCGACAACTTAAGGTATCCTTCAGAAGGGTTTTGGAGAGAGGTTACTTCGTGAGCTCAAGTTTTCCGTTCGCATAAAATGTTTAGTGAAGGCAGAACGAATTTTGAAGATGAAGACCATAGTGGACGACCATCTACCTTTTAAATTCCAAGGGAATTGTTAATAAAGAGTGGGTGTCTGCAGGACAAACTACCAATATTACAACAAAGAAATTTTAGAAAGACTTCGTAAAACAGTTTTACGCGTCTATGTCAACGTTGCTGATAATTGGATTCTGCATCACAATAATGCGCCATCCCATACTACTCTGTCGGTACAGCAATTTTTAACCTCAAAACAAATTTCAGTACTACCACAGCCACTTTATCCACCAGATATCGCTCCGTGCGACTTTTTTCTATTTCCAAGAGTCAAAAAGGCGGTCAAGGGACACCATTTTCAAACAACATAGGATGTCCAAAAAGCTGTGATGAGGGTCTCGGAGGATATTACAGAAGAGGTTTTTCAGGAATATCACCATCAATGGCAGAAGCGCTGGAAAGAGTGTTGCAATCAGAAGGGAACTACTTTGAAGGAGACAACACTAAACTTGACTAAAACGGTAAGCAACCTTTTTTTTTTTTTTTTTTTTTTTTTTCACAGCAGTCTCATTATTTTACTGTCGCACCTCGTACCCTGCGCATTTACATCACCGGAAAGAAGGAAGAAATAGTGATGGAGGTGATGCAGAACCAACTTCTTTCGAAATTATATTCTTACTAACCTATTCCAGAAGGTGCGTCTGCAAATGGTCCCTTATTTTACAAACCCCGATGACGAGGCTGAGGTGCCCATACATACACATTGACTGACATCTCAACAAGCCCCCCCTTTCATGCAAAGCACTGTAGTGAAGCGTTGGTACACGCTGTGGCCTTGCTAACAGGGTCAGTATGAGAACTCGTGTTATTGAAACATGGTGCCTAAAATGGAGCAATGGAGCAACTCGTTAACATCGTTGTGTTTAAACTTAGGCAAAAGGGTCATGGAGACCCATGGGATGTTACTGCAACTGTGTGGTGTTGAAGCAATTAGTAAGAAGTGTCTGTTTGAGTGGTTGCGCTGATCCAACAACGCCTGACCCCAGTACTTCGAGTCATTCCTCAAGCGGCGATGGATGACCGAGCGTTCAAGGGCGCCTTGTCTTCCTGCATTGTTAAAGGCAACGAGATGTGAATAGCGCACATCAGTGTATAATCGAAACAGTAAATGCTGCGGCGCCATTTAAGTTTACTCAAACGAAAACGTTTCAGCACTGCCCCTATGAAAGGATGATTAATGTTTCTTAAGACTAAAAGCTCATTCTTTTGATTAGATTCATGGACCGTACATTAACAATTACAGCTGACGTATACTGTAAAACTCCTACCAAACTCCAAATGCGATTCACATTCGATGTCGCTGTAAATTGTAGTCTGACACAATCGTTCTCAACAACAATGCTCATCCTCACAGCGTTACTAAATCCAGTCACAAGATTCAAGATGTTACTTGATAATTTTTTGGTCACCCTGCGTACAGTACCGACCCTCAATCGAACGACTATTTTTTCTTCGTGCATCTGAAGCAATAGCTGGATAGACAAGAATCTCTAAACGGCAATGCACTTAGGACTAGCATAACAACTGCATCCATTTCCAGGCGGTTGACTTTTCTGCAGAAGAATTTTAAAAAAAATGCTGTTGCAGCGTTACAAAAATTGTATGTATGCAAAAGTAATATGGATATGAAGTAAAATACAACTATGAATAGGAACCTTGTCTCATGAGCACCTTTATTTTCGAAAATGTTCAAATTTTTGTAGAGCTTATGGGACTTAACTACGGGTTTATCAGTCCCTAAACTTACAAACTACTCATGAACCAGCTTATAGGCCTACTAAAGACGGAACAGACATCCATGCCCGAGATGGTATTCGTACCCCCGACCGCAGCGGCCGTGCAGACCGTGACTGGCCCGCCGCATTTTTATTTATCTATTTTTTGACCAAACGGACTTTAGTTTTGGAACACATCTATTATAACAAAGTTCTATGGCTAGTGAAAGACGACCTGGAAATAAGGCTGTTAGGTAAGTCTCAATTTATAGTTAACGTACCTGAACCAGTGTAATTGGCAGAACATAATTATCAGCAGCGAGCATTGGTTACTTTATTACGAGCTTGAAATATGAAAGAATAACCACAAATATATTCTCTTTTAGGTGAATCATTTTGAATGGTTTAGTTTTAAAACAAACTAAATACACTACGATTAGTGGATGATATAGAATTTATGATTATCAAGCTAGAGAGGTACTGGTCCCATCTCGGTGAAATGAAATACGAAAAAGAAGAACTTTGAGTACGGTCATACCGTTCGATATATAACAGAACCAACACACATGGAAAATTTGAAATATTTGCATACGAAATTATTAAAACTGTATGTTATACTAAACTACTAAAGAAATTAAGAAAATTGGAAAATGCCGTTGTTCAAAATTTACACCAATAAATTTGTAATATAATATGCAACATAGAATCTATACCCAACCACATGAGAGATTTACCACCATGCCCCTGTGATAAAATATCCGTGTCGACTTCAGACAAAATGAAAACAGTAACATCCTGTCAGATTTATACTGTGAGCCGCACTGAAATTAGAATCCGGGAACTTTGCTTTTCAAGGACAACAGTTGTAAAATGAAAAAATTCAAACTGAATATTGTATGTATGTTATGTATGATAATGTGATTAGCCATCTTCATCTTTGAAGGGTACCTACAGGACACAATAAAACGCCCATAGTACATACTGTCTTATGTGTATACACCTTTACTAAACGAATACTAGCTAACTCCCGTCACTTTGGAAGTTTTCATGACATCCACACTGAACATCATAAGATGCTATATATTACGCTCGAACTGAAAGAACACTGGTGGGAGAGAAGCGATAATAATGCAGTTCACGTCTACCGGTCTTTACGAGTACTAAAAAAGTATCAGCACCTCGGAGCTCAGTTTATATTCTTACAGTGTTATAAAATAAAACCTCCACTTATGAACTTAATTTCGGTTTCTGTGAAGCAATTATTTTCAGTCGTGCCCTCGGGAGCAAAAAATATTGCCAAGAGAATCAAAGTATTCACATAGGATCAAAGCGCTTTTGTACAGAATTGTGATGAAATCCCTTCCAAAAATATGAGTAAATTCCACTCTTTTAGCCCAGTTCCGAGTAATCCATATTCCCAATGGTAATATCCCCGCTTTTATTCCACGTTGGAAACGTGATCCCCGTTTAACTGTATCGAACAAAAGAGAATCAACCAGTTCCCGTTGACCTCGTTTCATAAATCGCGTAACTGTTGCGTTTTATTCTGTCCATGTTTTGAAAAATAATTTTCGTTCATTTAGGTAGAATCGCTATGTATGCTGCATCTGTTGTGTGATATATTAGAACCCTAATTGGCCATTCGTCCACTCACTCAGTATCGTCTGTTTATTATATAATTTTGCGAATAGATATAGTATTTTCGTCAAAAAGTCCATCTTATGGCACGGGTATCGCAACAATGATATCAGTTCCTACCGTAAAATAATAATAATAATAATAATTCTTACAACTGCACCACTTCAGTAAGCAAATCATTTTAGTTACTGAACGTTATTTCGTTATCTATGTTCCAACCTCAAAACGCACAGATTTGTTTCTGGAAATTACACAAATATGAATATATTTCCCTGAAAAATTGATCTTATGTGGCAGACTATAAATCGAATCCGTAGACGTATGTTTATCTTTCTATTGAGATATTCAATGGTGGCACTCAATCCGAGCCTCTATCAACGAAAGTTTTCTTTGATACCTTGATGTAAATTACTTAATGAAGCTTTGTTTTGCCGTTCGATAGCAGTGACAAAGTTTAAAAGACATAGATGAATTTTAAGTTTTCTTTTTACTACTTCTCATAAGATTTATATTTTTAGTTTAGAAAGTAAAGGTCTTGGTGCAATTATAAGAAGCTTGTTTCAGGTGTGTTATAAATTCCAGTCACTTATAGCCACACTGCTATTAATCTACATCTAGACGATACTCCGCTAGCCACCTCACGCTGTGCACTGTAAGGTACTTGATACACCACTCTCACTTCCTCAGTTTCCTATCACAGACGCACAATATTCTCGAGATAAAAGACTTAAAGTATGTCTCCATGTGTGCTCTAATCTTTTTTGTGGTCTTTTAGTGATATACAAGTAGGAGGCAGGAAAATATTGGTTGAGTCCTCAAGAATCGGATACTTTGCCAACTTTGACAGAAGCCTATACTGTGATGAAGATGGCCTCTCCTGCAGCGTCGTCCCCTGCAGTTTGCCCATTGTCTACCTGTACTAAATGGTCCAGTAATGAAGCGTAATGCTCTCCTGTGGATCCTTTACCCACCAACCCTATGTGGTATAGATCCCACAATGGTGAGCGATATTCAAATATTTGTCGAACGAATGTTTCGTGCCGGGCGCGGTGGCCGAGGTGACTGAGGGGCTCCAGTCACGGTCAGCACGGCCACCACGGTTGGGGGTTCGAATCCCCCTCGGGCATGGATATTTGTGCCGCCCTAGTTCGTAAGTAGTTCATAAGTAGTTTGTAAGTTTAGGGACTGATGACCCCGTAGTTAAGTCCCATAAGCTTGACAAACATTTGAACATTTTATGAATGTTTCGTAATGTTCCCAGATTAGATTAGATTAGATTAGATTAGATTAATACTTGTTCCTTAGATCATGTATACGACATTTCGTAATGATGTGGAACGTGTCAGTTTAGTAAATTTTGTCTATACTTGACAATCTATATTTTAAGAACTTTTTGTTTTTGTAATTTTTTTATTTTTTTAATTTTTTTTTAAATATTTTTCTATGTTTTATCTAAAAATTCATCTACGTTGTAGGAGTTGCCATTCAGAAATTCCTTTAATTTCTTTTTAAATACTAGTTGGCTATCTGTCAGACTTTTGATGCTACTTGGTAAGTGACCAAAGACTTTTGTGGCAGCATAATTCACCCCTTTTTGAGCCAAAGTTAGATTTAACCTTGAATAGTGAATATCATCCTTTCTCCTAGTGTCGTAGCTATGCACACTGCTATTACTTTTGAATTGAGTCGGATTGTTAATAATAAATTTCATGAGTGAATATATATATTGTGAAGCTACAGTGAGTATCCCTAGATCCCTAAATAAATGTCTGCAGGATGCTCTTGGGTGGGCTCGAGCAATTATTCTGAGTACACGCTTTTGTGCAATGAATACTTTTTTACTCAATGTTGAATTGCCCCAGAATATGATCCCATATGAAAGCAGTGAATGAAAATAGGCGTAGTAAGCTAATTTACTGAGATTTATATCACCAAATTTTGCAATGACTCTGATAGCATAAGTAGCTGAACTCAGACGTTTCAGGAGATCTTCAATATGTTTCTTCCAATTCAGTCCCTCGTCAATGCAAACACCTAAAAATTTTGAATATTCTGCCTTAGCTACAGATTTATGTTCAAAGTCTAAATTTATTAATGGTGTCATGCCATTTACTGTATGAAACTGTATATACTGGGTTTTATCAAAGTTTAATGAGAGTCGATTTGTAGAGAACCACTTAATGACTTTCTGGAAGATATCATTTACAATTTCATCAGTTAATTCCTGTTTGTCAGGTGCGATAGCTATACTTGTATCATCAGCAAAAAGTACTAGCTTAGCATCTTCATGTATGTAGAATGGCAAGTCATTAATATATATTAAGAACAGCAAAGGACCCAAGACCGAACCTTGTGGGAGCCCATATTTAATAACTCCCCAGTTAGAAGAATTAATTGTCTCATCTACATCATGTGAACTGCTTATTTCAACTTTCTGCACTCTTCCAGTTAAGTATGATTTAAACCATTTGTGCACTGTCCCACTCATACCACAATACTTAAGCTTATCTAGAAGAATCCCATGATTTACACAATCAAAAGCCTTTGAAAGATCACAAAAAATCCCTACTGGTGATGTCCGTTTATTCAAAGCATTTAATATTTCATCAGTGAAGGTGTATATAGCATTTTCAGTTGAAAAGCTTTTTTGAAAACCAAACTGACATTTTGTTAGTACTTTATTTATACTAATATGTGAAGCAACTCGAGAATACATAACTTTTTTCAAAAATCTTTGATAAAGCTGTCAGAAGTGAGATGGGCCGGTAGTTGTTGACATCGTATGTATCCCCTTTTTTATGCAAAGGTTTAACGATAGCATATTTCAGTCTATCTGGGAAAATACCCTGCTTTAATGAGCTATTACAAATATGACTGAGAATCCTACTTATCTCCTGGGAACAAGTTTTTAATACCCTGCTGGAAATGCCATCAATTCCATATGACCGTTTACTCTTGAGACAGTTTATTATTTTCCTAATTTCTGAAGGTGAGGTGGGTGGAATTTCAATTGTATCAAATTGTGTGGGTATGGCCTCTTCCATTAATTGCCTTGCTCCTTCTAATGAACATTTAGATCCTATTTTCTCCACAACATTTAAAAAGTAATCATTAAAAATGTTTTCAACTTCTGACTTTTTGTTGATAAAGTTTTCATTTGTTTTGATAGTAATACCCTCTTCCTCTGCTCTTGGTTGCCCTGTCTCCCTTTTAATAATATTCCAAATTGTTTTAATTTTATTATCAGAGGAGCTAATCTCAGACATGATGCACATGCTTCTTGATTTTTTAATAACTTTTCTTAATGTAGCACAGTAGCTTTTATAATATTTTATTGTTTCTGGGTTATTACTCTTTCTTGCGGACAGATATAGTTCCCTTTTTCGGTTACACGATATTTTTATACCTTTAGTAAGCCATGGTTTTTTGCATGGTTTCTTAGAATTAAATTTTACTAATTTCTTGGGGAAACAGTTATTAAATACCCTTACAAATGTATCGTGAAATAAATTATATTTTAAATTAACATCAGGTTCCTTGTAAACCTCATCCCTGTCTAACTGCTGTAGACTTTCTTTGAAATTTTTAGTTGTTAAGTCATTAATCGAGCGCACTATTCTGGTGGACAGTTTCGAATTACTGAACGGAGCTATTTCATATACTGTTATTAGCTGTGCACCATGATCCGAAAGACCATTCTCAATGGGACAAGCATTTATGTTGTTAAACTTATCTTGGTCGATAAAAACGTTATCTATCAATGTACTGCTGTCCTTTACTACCCGAGTAGGAAAATCAATAACGGATGTCAGATTGAATGAGCCAAGTAAGACTTCCAGGTCTTTCTTCCTATTACACTCTTTCAGTGAATCTACATTGAAATCACCACAAATAATAATTTGCTTCCCCCTATCTGACAGATATCACATAAGGCATCCAAGTTTTCCAGAAATAACTGAAAGTTCCCTGAAGGGGACCTATATACTGTTACAATTATAAGATAATCATCATTAAGTTTAAGCTGGCAGGCACATGCTTCAATATGCTGCTTTACACAAAACTTTTTTGTTTCTAAATTTTTTACACTGTGATAGCTTTTGGCATATATGGCAACTCCTCTTATCTTATTATCTCTACTTACATTTGAGACTAATTTATATCCACTGACATTCCATTTTCCATACCGGTGACAATGTGATGCTCAGTCAGGCATAGTATATCTATTACATTATCAGTTTCTATAGCATCTAAACAAACTAAAAGCTCATCTATTTTATTCTTTAGTCCCCCAATATTCTGGTGAAAAATGCTAACATTATTTTTTACTTTACTTCTCTGCGAAATATTTGATTTTTCAACATTTTTAGCACCTGCCTGCCTGAGCTTCTCACTGGACACTGATCTTAGCCTAAAAAAGAAGTACCTTCATGAATTGCAGTGTCCCCACTTAAGGACTTTGCTATCAACCCAGCTAGTTTCCCCTTCCCTTTCCTATTGAGATGTAGGCCATGTCTAGTGAAATCCCACCTATCAATAGCATCCACAGGAACCAAACCGATGTCCGACAGAGTGTCTGCCCTAAGCAGTTGATCAATCTCCATATTGACTCTCCTGACGGAGCGGTTCAATTGGGGTTGATCGTACCGTATGAAAGCAGGCAACAGTCCAACATTTGTCTGGGTCGTTGCAGAAGCTATTTTAACCAGGTCACACTCAATATTGTAGCCCTGATCCCTATCAATGCTGTTTCCCACCCCACCCACTATAACAACATGATCCTGTTTTGTGAAACCCTTACACAAGGAACCTAATCCTCTACCACCTGGCTTAGACCTGCACTGGGCTTGAAAATGTTTGTGACCTGGTACCTGTCACCTAGTTTTTACTGTAAAATCTGGCCCACACCTCTTCCATGACTACTTCCTAACAACAGAACTTTCCTCCTACTATCTACTTTTTTTGAAACCGTTGGTTTCCTTGTGAAAGTCTGTTGCTTCCTAACTGCACCTACTTCTAAAGGAGCCTCTTCCTCACTTGACTGTGGTAGCAAGGCAAATCTCTTGGTTGTGCCAATTGTGAAGCTGTCAGGAACTATACTCTCTCAGTGGCCCCTGTTCCCTGCTACCACTTCCCACCCATGCTCACCCTTCTCCCCCCTTAACCTCGTAAGTTCTTCCCTAGCACTATCCAGTTCAGCCTGAAGGGCCCTAATCTTCCCTTCCTGTTCAGCTATTTTTCTGTCCCTTAACACACTTTGCAAAACAAAGGAAGAGACTCGTTTGCTTCCCTCTTTCCCACACCGCTACATCCCCCCCAATGAAACCACTTGTTACAACAGCTGCATTGAAAGCCAAAACGAACAAACCTACTGCAGCTCAAACACATTGCATTCATGATTGTTACTACGTGATATTGACAATATATATTAACTAAAGATACAAGGGTTACTAGATTTGCTTAGGACACTAAAATACGTGTAAGCTGTTAGTAAATGCACTTAAAATTGCGGTATAACACTAAATTTTCACACTCGCGAATTTGGCCTATGAATGTACACAAAATAACTTTTCGCGATTAATGAGACAATGCGCGAAAAAAGAAAAGAACCTTTAATGGTGAGCTTGAAGACGACACTAATAAACGTATTTAGTTAGTTAACTGTGTTAAATGCACTTAAAATTACGGAGAAACGCTAAATATGCACACTCGGAATTTAGGCCTAACAAGGACGTATGTAAACAAACCGTACTTTTAGTGATTACTGGATAAATACGCGAGTAAAAGAAAAACCTTTAATGGTAAGCTTTAAGAGCACTGTAATAAATATTTTTAGCTGCTTATAGTGTTAAACTACGCTTTATTTCTACTTAAATTACTTATCTTTTCAGATCGCACTGACACCGCACGTTTGGCCTTGTGCAGGGCTACCAACCAGAATGAAACTTCACCCTGCAGCGGAGTGTGCCCTGATCTGAAACTTCCTGGCAAATTAAAATTGTGTGTCGGAACCGGGACTCGAACCTGGGACCTTTGCCTTTCGAGGTCAAGTGCACTACCGACTGTGCTATCCCGACACGACTCACGATGCCGCCTCACAACTTTACTTCCGCCAGTACCTCGTCTCCTAAGTCATGTCTCCACCATATGCTTTGTTCCAGGAGTGCTAGTCTTGCGTGTTTGCAGGAGAGCTTCTGTGAAGTTTGAAAAGTAGGAGACGAGGTACTGGCGGAAGTAAAGTTGTGAGGCGGCATCGTGAGTCGTGTCGGGATAGCACAGTCGGAATTGCGCTTGCCCGCGAAAGGCAAAGGTCCCAGTTTCGTGTACCGGTTCCGACACATAATTTTAATCTTTCGTAATGTTATTCCTTTTCCTTGTCGTTTTTTCCTAATTTCATTTGATTCTGTAGGATTCATTGTCCTATTATAGATTTTAATAAACAACTACGCGAATAATGAATAATTGAATCTTACAGAAGTACAGAATGTTAAACATTGAAATCAGAACAAAATGAAGAAAAAATGTTTCAAATGTTTGTATAGTCTATGGGACTGGACTATGGGGTCATCAGTCCCTAAACTTACAAACTACTTATGAACTACTTACGAACTAGGACGGCACAAATATCCATGCCCGAGGGGGGATTCGAACCCCCGACCGTAGTGGCCGTGCAGACCGTGACTGGAGCGCCTCAGTCCCCTCGGCCAACGCGGCCGGCTAAAATGAAGAACGAAAGTAAGAACAGAAGAGAAACAAGACAGAATAATTAAGGATCCATGATGTGTCAAAGTTCCTTGTAAAGCTGTAATAACACAATTTTAAATCTTAACCCTTTGTGTACAGAAGAAACAATTAAAAACCGTGAAAAACGGTCACTTGAGTAACCAAATCCAGCAAAATACAATTCAGATCACTTTTGAATGTCCCATATCACGATACGCACATGCTAATAATTTATTTGTAGTATAAAGGGCCTAACATTTAACACCCTCGACCTCTTATTCGTGTTCCCACTGTCACTACAATCACATAAAGTTAATTGCGTAGCAGGCGACTGCAGCAACGTCGGGATACGTAATAAAATAAGCGAGCTTTGTGTATACTGTAGCAGGCTACTTACTGGTAAGTAAATTAACTTGCTAGAATCTCTATACTTTGGTGTTCAAATGTATATGCAACATGGAACAACTTAATAGTCTGTTCAAACAAAACACCCAACTCTACTATGCAACTTTGATTGCCTTCGTAGAGCGATTAATATAAGACAAATCAGGTGCCGTTCGCGATTGGGACGGTGGATAAATGAGACAATGAATGATGACTCTGCTCCAAATTTAAATAAATGTTTGTAAACCTATTGGGACAAACCATCAGTCGCTAGACTTACAATCTACATTAACTAACTAAGGACAAGCACACACACACACACACACACACACACACACACACACACACACACACAGAAACACAGAAACAAGCCCGAGGGCGGACTCGAAACTCCGGTGGGAACTGTCGTCCAGTCCTTAGCATGAAGACATAGATCTCGTGGCCATTACACGCTGCGTCCTGTTCCAGGCACTTTAGTTGTGACCACATAGATGTAAGTTAAATTTGACAAGATAGAGATACCGGAGGATAATCAGTCAGTAGATACTTACTGTTACTTTTAGGCGCAAATAGATGAGAAAATTACAGAACCATTATTTTAATAAATCGTGGTTTCATTAACAGAAATAATAAAAAAACTCGTTGAAGAACTTGTCGAACATGAGTTTCGAATTATGAGAAATGTAATCAAAAAGTGAGGTAACACTCACCTTACGACTTATCTTAGACGAAATGTTAAGGAATGGCAACTTCTAGCTTTTGTACATTTGAAGAAAGCTTTTCACAATGTTGACTGGAATACAACTAAATTTTATTTACAAACTTGTGGAAAAACCAGACAGAAGTCATGAATCTAAGGGCATGAAAAGGGACTTCTGGTATCCAAGGAAGCAAAGGTTGTACTGTTTCTCCATTGTCATTTAATCTGTATACTAAACAAGCTGTGAAGGAAGAAAGGAGAAATTTGGATAAGGAATCGGAGTTGAAGGAGAATAAATAATAACCTTCCGGTTTTTTATGACTATATTTCTGTTAGAGGACTGAAAGGACATGGAAGAGCAGCAAAAAGGAATGGACAGTGCCCTGATAGAAGGATAGAAGATGAGCATTAACAAGAGCGAAACAAGCGCAGTTGGATGTAGTCTCTAAAAATCAATCAATGTTGAAGGAATTAGGCAATGAGACAATAAATGTGGTGGATGAGGCTTGTTACTTGGCCAGTACAATAACGTATAATATACATGTTATAAAAGCAGACTGGCAATGGGAAGAAAAGAGTTTCCTGAAGAAGATTCCTTAACACCGGACAGTCAGTGTTCCTTTCTGAAAGCATTTTTTTTTTTTTTTTTTTTTTTTTTTTTTTTTTTTTTTTAAGGAAACGAGAATAATAACATAAAAATGTTGATCACCACAGAATCTTTCAGTGATATTCTCACAAATAAACACAAACATTACCACGAAGATTTTCTATTAAGTGTATAAAAGGACAGTCACTGCCATAAGACATTTAACACTCTTCAAGGCAAAAAAGTAAGGCTAACGACGTAATCAAATAGCGCGCGTCATTACACTGTTCAATGTTTATACAGTCTGTTTCACCATTCCAAAAGATAAGTATTTCAGCAGCATAAATTTTTGATTAGAGGTTCGTCACTTTTAAGAGTTCTTCAGCACTAAGGGAGTACATTATTTTGTGAAAAATGTGATATTGTGTAAAAGTGCTTTAATATGGAACAACATTGTAATAACATAAAACACAGCATATTGATACTGATTCTGACTTTATTGGTATTTCAGAGCACTTTTTAAGTGGTGTGACAATTCAGAGACTTCTTTTGCCAGGATACAGGTTAGCTGCCTTCTACTCTAGGAGTTCCTTGCATTGTAGGGGAATGGCCATGTATGTAAAAAAAAAAAAAAAAAAACATTTTTCATCGGAGTCAATCGATTTTTCCAAACACTGCACAGAACAGATATTTGAATGTTGTGCAGGTGTTGTTAATGTTAATGGAACTAAACTAGTAATAGTTGTTATTTATAGATCCCTCGACTCAGATTTTAAAATGTTTCTGCCCTAGTTGGAATTGGTTCTGGGTTCATTGTATAGGAAGTATAAAAATTTAATTGTGTGTGGAGATTTCAACATTAATCGTGTAGGTGATAGCTCAAGGAAAAGCCAGCTGTTAGAACTATTTAATCCCTATAACATGATGCAAACAGTATTTTTTCCAACGAGAGTGCAAGGAAATAGCAGTTCTACCATTGACAATATTTTTGTTCACTCTTCATTATTAGAGGGGCACTCTGTCAGCAGAATAGTAAATGGCTTATCAGACCATGATGCCCAACATTTAATTCTAAAAAGTATTTGTACTCAAACAAATGTTAAACATGAATATCAACTACTCAGAAAAATCAATCCAGTTGCAATTGAGACCTTTTTAAGCTTAATTAAGGAACAAGAATGGTAGGATGTTTATAGTGCTGATAATGCAGATGATAAATATAATGCTTTTCTGAACAAATTTCTTATGCTGTTTGACAGTTGCTTTCCGCTAGAACGCTCAAAACAGGGTACTTACAGTAACAGACAGCCAGGGTGGCTGACAAAGGGGATAAGAGTATCATGTAGAATCAAGCGGGAGTTGTATCGAAATGTTAGAAGCAGTCAGAATGAAGATGCAGTAGCTCATTACAAACAGTACTGTAAGGTTCTGAAAAATGTCATTAATAATGCAAAAAGTATGTGGTATGCAAAAAGAATAGCAAACTCTCGGGATAAAATTAAAACTATCTGGTCAGTTGTGGAGGAAGTGTCTGGTCAGCAGCAGCAGGTAGAATATATAACGTCAGTGCCTAGTAGGAATGTTTCTGTTACTGACAAGTTAGATATATGTGCAATATTCATTAATTATTTTCTGAATATAGTAGGGGAACTAAACAAAACTCTAGTTTCTACAAGTAATCATATAACGTTTTTAGAAAATGCCTTTCTGAGGCTGTTACCTGAAATGGTCCTTCATGATACTTCCATACGTGAGATTGAGTTAATTCTTAAATCACTAAAGACTAAGGACTCTTGTGGATATGATGGGGTATCTAGCAGAATTCTAAAGTACTGTTCTCCATATGTTAGCCCACTACTAAGCGATATTTGTAATTTTTCCTTTTAGAATGGTCAGTTTCCTAACAGATAAAAGTACTCAGTAGTGAAAGCACTTTATAAAAAAGGAGAAAGGGATAATGTAGACAACTATAGACCTATTTCCATGCCATCAGTATTTTCTAAAGTTATTTAAAAAGCTGTATATTGAAGATTAATTGATCATTTCAGTTCACATAATTTATTGTCGAACGTACATTTTGGTTTTAGAAATGGTTTAACGACTGAAAATGCTATATTTTCGTTTCTCTGTGAGGCACTTGATGGATTAAATAAGAGGCTACGGACATTAGGCGTCCTCTTTGATTTAACAAAAGCATTTGATTGTGTTAATCACAAAATATTGTTGCAGAAGTTGGAACATTATGGAATACGAGGAGTAGCTCACAACTGGTTCACCTCCTACTTTAATAATAGACAACAGAAGGTAATTCTGCACAGTTTAGAAAATGCCTATGACGTGCAATCCCAATGGGGCACAATTAAGAATGGGGTGCTCCAGGGGTCTGTTTTGGGACCATTGCTGTTTCTTATTTATATAAATGATATACCTTCGAGTATAACAGGTGACTGTAAAATATTTTTGTTTGTTGATGATACCAGCTTGGTAGTGAAGGATGTTGCTCGTAATACTGACACAGTATCAAATAACGCAGTTCAAAAGATAAGTTCATGGCTTGTTGAAAACAAGTTGATGTTAAATCAAGGTAAAACTCAGTTTTTAGAATTTCTGACACATAATTTGACGAAAGCAGACATTCTGATTGCACGTAATGGGCATGTGATAAGTGAGACTGAACAGTTCAAATTTCTAGATGTTCATATAGACAGTAAGCTCTCATGGAAAGCCCATGTACAGGATCTTGTTCCAAAACTAAATTCTGCTATATTAACCATTAGAACAATATCTGAGGTAAGTGATTTTTCAACACGAAAAGTAGTCTATTACGCTTACTTTCACTCACTTATGACGGTTGCATTGTTTTTTTGGGGTAACTCGCCTGATGCAAAAAGGATATTTCTGGCTCAAAAACGGGCGGTTCGAGCAATATCTGGTGTAAGTTCGTGAACGTCATGTCGACCCCTTTTCAGTAGTCTGGGAATTTTGACTCTGGCGTCACAATACGTTTTTTCTTTGATGTCTTTTGTTGTTAATAATATCAGCTTATTCCCACGAGTTAGTAGCTTTCACTCGGTGAATACAGAAGTCGAATGGACATTTGCATCACACCACCATAACACTTGTGCAGAAAGGTGTACAGTATTCTGCGGCATCCATTTTCAATAAGCTGCCACAAGAATCTTAACACTAATCCACACGCCTTCAAATCTAAATTGAAGAGTTACCACATGGCTCACTACTTTTATTCTGTCGAGGAACTCCTAGAAAAATTAAACAATTAAGCTAATTCAGTTTTTCTTTATTGATTCTTTTCACTTTGTCTTACCATTGTCGTGTGCAAAGGACTAATTAAAAATTTTCTATTACCATTCCTGTGTAACAATTAATGTATTGACTTGATCCATGACCATGGAGTCTCAGTCCTCAATTGGGTCCTATGGAACAGGAAAAAAAAACAATAATAAAACAAAAGCAGCTTTGTGAACAAGAGTGCTGAAAATAACAGAAGACAAACCTTGTAATTTTAACCATTTTCAAATGTTCGTTAACCTATCTGCGGCATGCCAGTCACGGTCTTCGCGGCCGCTGCGGTCGGAGGTTGGAATCTACCCTTGGGCATGGATGTTTGTGCCGTCTTTAGTATAAGCTAGTTCACAAGCAGTTTGTAAGTTTAGGGACTGATAACCTCGTAGTTAAGTCCCATAAGCTCTACAAACATTTGAACATTTTTGCACGAAGGAAGGCTCCGGCGTGAATGGCCGTCCAGTTCATAACATGACGTGTTAGAACTAGCGTTCATTCTGCGCAGCTAATTTATAAAGTTCATTTCAAGCGTGTAATCACTTGATAAACTGACACCTCATAAAGTCCTTAGAGAAGTAGCCAACATTCGAATACGAAATTATTGTGAGAAAGTACCACTTACCCATATGCTACTATGAAGTTCTGAATCAAATTCTAAAAAGTGATATTGACCAGGAGGGCGGGAAATCCACAGATGTAACCACCGATGTGTTTGGGTAGACACCTTCGGGATATTTTGAAACGCTGACTTCGTGCCACTCCTCAATCATGTAAGTCGAGACCTCTCATTAGTGCAGCACTCCAATGAACCTTCACTGCATGATTGAAAGTTTAATCACAAATATTACCGTTCTGGCATCTTTTACTATAACTCTGATGAGATATACAATTAAACTTTTAAAACGCTGTAAAAATAACATTACTGGTAGAATTGGGACAAACTGCAACAGAATATTTTCGGAGAAGGGGGAAAACGAATGACAGAAGAAAAGTAAAAAGTCTGAAAACTACTCAATATATGGTTCTGTATGTGTAAGAATTTGTAAATGAAAACACCTGCCATGTGCACGACCAACTGAAATTCGTACAAAACGCCAGATTTCGCGTTCGCGTTCACCATGACTGTCTCAACACAGCATCACTTTCTGCTTATAAAGTTATTTTACAAGTATGTGAACAATTCTGTCTGCAGAAGTTGCGGACTGACGGGTTTCGGGAAAGGCGTTTGACTGATGTCTGCTGGAGACAATGATTCGGAAATTGCAAAAGACGGATTCATTTGGTATTGAGATAAAACGAATAAATTCGACATCAGTGGAAGAAGTAGCCTTAGCAATGCATGAGGATTCCAGTAGTGGCGAGGAATCGTGTAGTTCAACGAGAATTGCCTGAAAATTGACAAACCTTTGAGCACGGTCCGTGAAAACGTATGAAACAGCCTTATTTGTATCCATTCAAAATTACCCTTGTGCACTAGTTGCTTCCTGTTGACCTGCTAACATGAGAGACTACTGCTTTAGAAATTTTTTGTTCGAATGGAAGTGAACAATGAATGGCCGTCGAAGATTTTTCGAAGCCCACTTCCATCTGACAGAGTATGTCAATAGACATAATTGTCGATTATGGGCAACAGAAAGTCCACACGCAAATCGGCTAGTACCGCTTTATCTCGAAATGGTCACTATGTGGTATGGGTTTCCACATCCATATTTTTTATGCTGTTATCTGTCCGGTCACTGGTAAGCGCTACGAATTATTTTGCTCAACCACATCAGGCCAGCTCTACAACAACGTGGATGTGTAGATGTTGAATCGCCATTCGGCAATGCAAGGATTATCTGCCGCCATTTTCCTACAGTCTAGCCGTCCTGATCACCTGCTCATAATCCGCGTCATTTCTGGTATCGAAGGATGTTCATATGTTTGTTCAGCTTAAGAGACTTAACTGGGGTTCATCAGTCCCTAAACTTACAAACTTCTTAAGAACTACCTTATACTAAAGACGACACAAACATCTATAACCGACGAGGAACGGCCTCGCGCATCGAAGCATAGCGCTTCAATGCGCTGGCCCACTCCGCCGCTGCTGCATCGAAGGTACCCATTTTGCAACAGATTCTGAACTTAATCTCAGAAATACTTCGATCAGTTGTGAAACATGCTGATCCTCGAGTCAATTATTGCAGAAAACGGTTGACAGCATACTGAAGATGTTTTGTGCCAGTCACATGGAAAATACAAATCTTATTTTTATTAATGCTTTTCATGCAGCTTTTGGCCTCATGACAATCAAAAACAGGTGTGATTGATGCTTTTCATGCGGTTCTAGGCCTCAGGACAGTTAAAATCGACTTTTCCCTTTCGATGTGATATGAACTTACCATGGCGGCTGGGATTTACGTAACTAACACTTAAAAGACCACTCACACCTTAGGCGTTTTTGTATTATTCATTTGTTATTTGTAGGCAACCAATAGTAAATTATGGTGCTTTCAGCGCCACCTATTGATCAATTGCTACACTATTTAGTATCCTTTGCCATATTTTCCCCCTTCTCCGATAATATCTCATTGCAGTTTGACTTCATTCTGACCAATGGAGTTATTTTTACTGCGGTTAGAAAATTTAACTTCCATTATGTTCATCCTGTACTCTTCGAAAAATATTCTCGGCCTTGCATTTCATATTATCAACACTGAACTATTTCTATAGTTGGCCGTACATTTCCGTTTTTAGTCCACCTGGGACAGAGGGGCAGCACCTTTGGTAAGATTTCTGGAGACCTAAAAATTGTTTAATGGTACTTTAAAAAATTGTTCAAATGATAGTTAAACGTATGGGACTTAACTGCGGGGTCATCAGTCCCTAAATTTACAAATTGCTTATAAACTTACTGATACTAAAGACAGCACAAACATTCATGCCCGAAGTTGGATTCCAACCTCCGAGGAGGAACGGCCTCGCACGCGGAGCAGTGCAGCTTATTTCCTCACGCTACACACTACGTGATACAACGTTTTACCATTACAAAACCTTCTTTCAGGAGCGCAGAGTGTTTTTGGGGAACTTCATACGTTTCAGCCAGACGTCTCAGTATGCTAGGCCATTTTGCTGCGGCAATGGTACTTTATACCATGTGCTTCATCGCCTGGTTGATTGAGTTGCAATTCTGTTTTTGTGCCCAGTTCGCTGTTTGTAAATAAGGGCACTAGGACACTCATCATTTAATGCATTACCTTCTTCCTTTATTTGGATTATATTCTTTAAACTGGAGTCCCTTTCCTAAAAGGTGACCGAAACTATTCCTTCCGACCATTGAACATTTTTTTATTGAAAGTTGCAGCTGTGTTTGTAAAATATGACGCCTTTCTTGGTGAAGAATACTGCAGCCGTTTTGGAGGGATTAAAATTTTTTTTTATGTTTGTGTTTTGGCTACAGTGCTGTCTTTCTTTCTTTCATAAATAGCTCGAAAACTGGCTATAGCTGAAGCTAGTACTCATGAATAGAGCGGTATACAAGAAAACGATGTCTTATTTCAATTTTCTGAGCTGTCTAGACATTACCAACTGAGTTTTCGTCTACTCCACTCCTTTTCTACAAAGCTGTTTGGCTGAAACGTATGAAGTTCCCCAAAAACACTCTGGGCTCCCGAAAGAAGGTTTTGTAATGGTAAAACGTTGTATAATGTATTGGGTAGCGTGGGGAAATAAACTGCACTTATTAACCCAACATCCAACAAATTTAAAAAATCTCACTCTGCTCTTCCTGTGATTTGCTGAATAGTGTTCCTTCAGTGTCCCTGGGGAGAAAATTACGGAGTGCAAAGAAACATAAAAGAGGAAAGGTAATACAAAATTGACCTAAACACAACCACCATTCATCTCTTGGAATATTTTGGGCTTTAATCAGCAAGTTGCGGAAATAAGTCGAAGCTGGGATGTAGAAATTCCTGCCATCTTAGCATAAATCTCATGTTGCAGTTCTTGAAGACTGTGAGAATTGTTGCGATACACCTTAGACTCGAGGGCTCCTCACACAAATTAAACGCACACTGTCTGCTCGGATGGCCTAGGTCGGACCAAGACGAGACTGACCTCAGCTTCGCAAACTGTCAGGCGGAAAGATTGTGTAAACGTGCTGCAAGGTTCGGCGAGCTACCTTAGCAGTTGCTCCATCTTTTTGGATATACGAGGGGTGTTCACATGAAAAGATACGAAACGGAAGTAAATGTGCTATTTTTTATTCATAAGTAATCACCATACTCCTGAGCACGACTATCCCACTGTTACTGGTAGGTTCGAACAATGGGCGAGTGTAACAGAAATGCTCCGGCAACTCAATTGTGGTCGTTGGAGGAAAGACGACTTTATTTTCGTGAATTTCTGTTGAGGTACTTTAGAGGACCGGAATTTGAAGCTGAGTGTAGTACGATCTTGCTGCCACCTACTTACATATCGCGTAGTGATCACAAAGACATGAGAAGAGAAATTACAGCTCGTACGGAGGCATATAGGCATTGTTTTTTTCCTTGTGCTATTCGGGAGTGGAATAGGACACGAAATGCCTGGTAATGATAGAGTGTACCCTCCGCCACGCACCTTACGGTGGATTGCGGGGTATGTATGTAGATGGAGATGTAACGAGCCGAATGATTCCCTGTTTCCAGAATTCCTGTGGCCGTCACAAGAGACTAGTCGTTCGAATTGTAGCACATCTCTATGAGATGTTCTTTTAGCGGACTAAACAGATAAAAGTCACAGGGCGACAGGTATGGACTGGACTGGACTGAACCACGTCTTGAGTATTGCGCAAGTGTTTGGGACCCGCAGCAGATCAGTTTAAAGGAAGACAGAGGCGGTTCAGAGACGAGCAGCTGGATTTGTTACCGGTAGGTTCGACCAATGCCCGAGTGTCACGGAAATGTTCCGGCAACTCAATAGGGGATCGATGGAGGAAAGACGACGTTCTTTTCGTGAATTTCTGTTGAGGAAATTTAGAGAGCCGGAATTTGAAGCTGAGTGTAGTACCATTTTGTTGCTACCTACTTACATTTCGCATAGTCATCACAAAGACAAGATAAGAGAAATTAGAGCTCGTGCAGAGGTATATAGGCATTGTTTTTTTCCTCGTGCTATTTGGGAGTGGAATAGGAAAGGAAATGCCTAGTAGTGGTAGAGTGTACCCTCCGCCACGCACCTTACGGTGGATTGCGAGGTATGTATGTAGATGGAGATGTAACGAACCGAATGATTCCCTGTTTCCAGAATTCCTGTGGCCGTCACAAGGGACTACTGTGGTTTAGTCGTTCGAATTGTTAGCACATCTCTATGAGATGTTCTTTTAGCGGACTAAACAGATGGAAGTCACAGGGCGACAGGTATGGACTGTAGGACGGATGGTCAACCTGCTCCAAACTTGGCTAGTTCACTGTGTGTGACCGTGAAGACACTTGGACGCGCGTTATCACGGAACAGAATCTCAACATCCGTGAGCAGCCCAGGCCGTTTGTTGTTGATGGCGTAGGCTAAGAAGAGTTTCACAGTACACGTCACAGTTAATGGTTTTCCGTGCTCGAGGAATTCGGTGAGTATCACCTTCCCTGCTATGGACACAGGTTTGAATTATTTAGATGCAGGTGACGACGCTCGCTTCGCGTCCTTAGATATCGCACAACGTTATTCCAAAGCAACATACAATATTCAAATTACAGCTGGTTTGGTTGTTAAGACTTACCGTGCCTTTTCATTTCAACACCTCTCGTAACTGTACGTTTTTTCCTCTTTCGTTAAGCTACATATGGTTTCAAATCGTATCCACTCGTCCGTTACATTTTTATTTGCCCCATCCTGCTTATGTCAAACGTTTATAGCAGCGGAGCGAATTTTTAATTACATGCTTCCCAGAAACAATATTTAATAGCTTTTATATTGCATACCCGCTATGGCTAAGCCTCACATTTTAGAGGCACTTTGGAATCCAATTTCATTTGACTTGGTTAGGCCTATTTTTAATTTTCGACTCTCGGTCCATTTAATTCAATTAATTAATTAATAGCGGGGATGAATCTCTAACCTAACTAGAAAGTGTTGTTTCGTTTCCTATCGTTTTCTTTCGCTTAAGAAATGTTAGTATCATACGTAAGAAGGAGTGAATACATCATCAAAGTCGTCAATTTGATTGTCCCTTTCTCAGTTTACTCTGTACTCGTTACTCAGTTATCTACATGATCTTCCTGTTCGACATAAAACAGAAGGTCCATTGTATGCTGAAATCAGTATCGAATACAGCTCATAGATTGGCCCATAGAAAAGAGCAGAGAAGTAGTATTTGGCCTTCGGGGTGCACCTCAAATCTAGTTGCCGCCAACTGCCAACTTTTCGAAATAGGCCTATAAACGTTTTCCACGATGGCGAGAAATTAAAGAAGCTGGGTCTTTGGAAATAAATGGTTAATCACTTCAGTACGACGAAAGGTACACTGTTGAAAGATTAGTTACGAAAGCCAGTTCTATTATGTAACATACTGTCTACCCAAACAGTGTACTGTCCATTCCCTTGTCATAGAAGTTGTTAATCTGTACTCTTGCTTTGTCATTATCTGCATCCGGTTTCTCTTAACAACACATACTTTTAAAAGTCTCACCTCGACAATAGTTTTTGTCCTTAGACATAATGAGAAGTGTGATCTAATCAATTATTTTACCGT
The DNA here is from genome assembly GCA_026315105.1 of Locusta migratoria. NCBI lineage: Eukaryota > Metazoa > Arthropoda > Insecta > Orthoptera > Acrididae > Locusta > Locusta migratoria. Next base: position 399,941,007 of record CM048746.1, read on the forward strand.
TTTATCTGGGTTGTTCCTGTGTCAGGGTAAATAGACTGTACAGGGTGTTTAAGTAGTAGTAGTAAATATTTTACGACGTAGTAATATAGAAGAATTGTACTAAAATGGCATATAATATGAGTGAAATGTTTACTGAGCACATGCAGTAGTTGTTAGTAAGTAACCCAACCAAACTTAAAGCAAAGTTGGACTCGTCTACATGAGTACAAAAAGATATCCGTTAAACTTTGTTTACAAGATAAATCAATCAAATGTGAAGGTCATTAACTCCACTAAATACCTAGCAATTACTATATTACATTAGACTTACACTGGAAAGATAATGTTGTAGGAAAGGCAAACCAGAGACTGCGATTTATTGGCAGAACACCTGAAAGATGCAACGGAACTTCTGAGGAGACTGCATACACTAAGGATGTCCGTCCTCATTTGGAGTATTGCTGCCCAGTGTGGGATCCTTATCAGGTGGGTTTGACGAAAGCCAAAGAAGGACAGCCCTACTTACGAAACTTCAGTCGTTAACAATCTTCTCCGAATGCAAAAATATATTGTTAGACTAGGGTCGGATGACCTTAGCAGTTTGGTCGCTTTGGATTACAAACATTTGTACTTTTTTGAAACCATGTCCTACGTTTTTGTACAGTCCCCATTTAGTCATTTGGCTCATTCAGTGTGTATCTCAGAATCAGTTACATATTAAATTAAATCCAGAGCCTGAATGCTCAGTGTTCAGCTGTTGGTAAGTGTTTCATCCTTTGTGTGTGACCACAGCCAAACACAGGGCATTTACGCTGTAATTTCATTTTTATTCATTTATTTTTTTTTTTTATTTTTTATTGTGGTATATTTAGAAAATTTCCACTGTTTAATGCGATTGAATCATTGTAATATTTTTGTGATCATAGGCACTTGAAAAGGACGTCATAGTGCGAAAAATCTAATAGTGCATTGGTAGTTAGATGTAAGTAAATTAAAGAAAGTTTTTTCTGAAAAGCCCCTGTGGCTTTGGAACATATTTTGTGTGTTTCCTATACGAATTATATGAGACAATAACTGTAATAAAATTTATTTCACACACACACACACACACACACACACACACACACACACGTCTCACAAACCCCTTAACGACATATTCACCCTCTTAAGACTTGTGCTCACCCCAGAAAAAAATTCTGTATCCGCCACTGCGTATGCCTGTCAGCTTAGTCAGTAATGCTTTTGTAATCTTAGCTGGACGCCTGTTTCACCGGCTCTGAGGTTTGGCTCTCCTCTGGCTCCAAGTCGCATTTTCTTTGTATTCCGGCCGCTGTGTGTAATGACCCATGCTGTGCGCGCTGGGAAATATTACGCTCCGCCTTCTAAATTTATTTTTCCTGCTTTGCATCGGTTTTTACCTCTAAGTGGTTATTGATGTGACTACACCTTTTGTTTTATCGTTATATCTTTCAGGTCACTTACTAATGTATTTACAAAACCCGCATCGATTAGTTTCGTGATTAAACCTTTTTCTGAAGGAAGGAAATAACTTATATTCTGTAATCCGCTCAAGTTAACCCTTTCACACCTAGTATCCATTGTAATGGACCGACTTTCTATTAATTTTAGAACACTATACGGCTGCGCTTTACTTTGAGACCCATTAGCCTGTTTACTGGACATCTGTCGCTTCTAGTTTCGTGCTTCTTGCTGCCATATGTCAATAGAATGGCGTTCTACAATGAAAAACACAAATTCGGTTTTTCCGACATAAGTTACATAATAAATATGGAGTGACATATACGAGGTACGTCCAGAAAGTAAGCTCCGTTTGGTTATATAAAACAAACGTGTACAGATATAGAAAAAAATAGTTATTATATAAAATTCTACAACTGTTAAACTACTTTTCTACATACCTGCCGAAATTTTGTAGGCACTTGTCATAGCGTGGCACAAGTTTCTGTATGCCTTCTACATAGAAGGTTGCCGCCTGTGTATTCAGCCATGTGGTAGCATGTTCTTTCAGCTCGTCATCATCGTTGAAATTTTGTTCACCAAGGACAGATTTTTAGGTGTAAGAAGAGGTGAAAGTGGTTAGGAGCGAGGCCCGGGCTGTAAGGATGATCAAACACGTCCCAGTGAAATTCCCGTAAGAGTTGTTTGGTCACATTCGCCACATGAGGTCGGGAACTATCGTGGAAACAAACACCGCCTTTTGATGGAAATCCTCTTCTTACACCTAAAATTTGTCCTCTCAACACTTCAACCATGACGAGCTGAAAGTACATGCTAACGTATGGCTGAATACACAGGCGGCAACCTTCTATGAAGAAGACATACAAAAACTTGTGCCACGCTATGAAAAATGCCTACAAAATTTCGGCAGCTATGTAGAAAAGTAGTTTAACAGTTGTAGATTTTTGTACAATAAATATTTTTTTTCTGTATCTGTACACGTTTGTTTTATATAACCAAACGGAACTTACTTTCTGGACGTACCTCGTATAACTGTTGACTTCTTATTTCACATATTTAACTGCCTTCCAGACACAGTGGTTCTTAGGATTCTGTTGTACTATATAAATCGATCATTGATAATAATTGCCATTTCTTTCAGTTATAAAGTGGAATACAAGTAACCCACAACTCCCATGTTCTATGAAGTTCAGAAGATACTGCACAATGTAAAACTTGCTACATTTATAGTCCTCCTCCGCAAGTGGTAATAACTTTGCATGATGAAAAGATTGTACACTCAGAGTCGTATACATTTTGTTTCCATTGAGAAAAAATGTTTCTGATCCATCTTAGTCGTCGTAATAGTTAAGTAAACAATTGTAGTCAGTGCATCTGAAAAGGCTAAGACTCAGCTTTCCAGGACAGTTAGCTATGCCGGCCCGACCTGGAGGATTAATGGCGGAGATTTGGTATGGTGGCCAGGCCGGATGTGTTTTTTTTTATTTTCAGGCAATCTTTCACAACCCACTAGGTAAACAACAGACCGGTCATCAATTTCCGAATCAGTGACACTATTTACATAGCTCTAGAAAAACTTTCTCCCGATGTTTTTTTCAGAGACAACTTCCAGTTTCCTTAGGAAAAAAAACCGATCCGAGCGTGTATACCTTCAATGACCACGACGTCGACGAGACGTTAAGCCCTAGTCTCTCATCTTCAATTGATCAAGCCAAATGAATAACCTAGATACTAACAGGTGATGAATGCGTTACAAAAAGAAGACTACTCTATTTGCGAAATGACGACAAGAGCAGCTTTCCTAACAATGTTCATACCAACGCTCCGTATGGGACACCATTAATGGATGCTGCTCCCTGGAGCATTTTCCATGTAAGTTAAAATTTATTTTTTGTTTTTTAGATATGTCATCACAGCCTAAAATTATGCCACTTACGTCTGCCCTTACGTCTGCCTCAATTTCACTGGTAATTTACATCTTTCAGATATAGATCTGCTTCTGAATGTGGTGCACTGGTCCAAATAATTTGGGTAGGGGTGGGCAATTATTTCGGGTCGGAGGATGTTTTGCAGATTCAGAGGTTAGGGGAGGGCAGCACTTTCCAAAATGCATTCGTTAGTTAGCTTTGCATTTCACAAAAGGTATAAACTGCACCATAAAATCAATAAATATAAAGACATTGTTCATAGGGTCCTTCAATTTATTTTGCTTAATATCTCAAAGTATAAATAATTTCAGAAAAAGAGAAATGAGACAAATACATCATATCACACTGTTTCACAATTTATTTGACATTAAGAGTAAGACTGCTAGGTGAAATGTTTATCACAGAACATCGATATTTGGTCTCGTTGATCTTGAAGCAAGAAGTATTTTAATGTTAACAATAATGACCGCGAAAGCCTACGATCGTAAATAAGAGTAAATTACTTCTTAAATATATGTAAAGCCCATTATGGAGAATATTTTCCCAGGAAGTTTCTTCATAGGTGGAAATTTTTCAGTTAACAAAGATTTGTAAGAGTGAACTACTGTCACAGCATTAAACATTTCTTTCACTGTGTGATCTACCTGCATGTCATTCAAGTCACAGCTTCTCCGGTGTTCTGTAAACATCAGCGGTGATGCAGTACAACAACAAATTGAATTAGGGCTCAATCTTCCTAAAGTACTAAAATCTTCATGTGAACTCAGCCTCTAAACTCTGTAAATGTCCCCTAATCTCATCAGAAGCACTTTCTGCCACGTTCTGTTTTCCTATTAAAGAGAAATGATAAGATTGCTTTCATTTGCTTGCCTTACAAATAGCTATAGTTTTAATTTGAATGGCTTTACATGTGTCCACATTTCATGAGCAAACAAACCCTTTCCCTGGAATGTCACATTTAGCTCCTTCAATTTTTCCCATATGTCAGCCGCTAATATTCCTTACGTCCTGTTTTTGTATCAAAATAGTGTGATACCACCTTCGAGTCCAGAAATAAGTTAATTTCAACCTTCAATGGCCATACTCTTTTTAACACTTTTCGCAGGCTCAACCACTGCTCACTGCCCTCCATATCTGCAAAAATAAATTTGAACTGTCTTGATTCGATTGTGATCGCAACGCCAACAGCAGGATCTACCACATGCTGTAAGTCCTGTACAGTTTTAAAGAGGCTCTCCTGTTGTAAAATGCAATGAAGAGTCAAATTTCACTGTCTCTGCCTTGTGTTTGCAATTTGTTTTTTGAAACACACACTTTTCTTACCTAAATCTTTGGCACTGTCGGTTTTTATACTTACGACTTTACTCAAGGTCCGGAAACTTGTTTGCAGAACATTTAAACAAATGCTGACTATTGGTTCTACCTTTAATTGGAACCATGCCATGTGATTCTTCTTTTATGAATAAATGTCGATTAATTCCATGGATAAAGGTGTCTTCTTAGTGTTCTCATCCATTTCCAAAGAAAACCAAACAAAATCTTCACTCGGACTATATGCTTGCGCACTCTACCATAAACCGCTTAATTAACGTGGCATTCGAGAAAAAACTTGTTATGTTTAGCAAGGTTATAAGGGATCATGAAACTAGCCTCTGTATCAATGTTTTGAAGCGTCGTTAATTTGTAAATAACGCTTGTTGATTCTTCAGCCTTTTCACGCACTTCAGAAGTTTTATTTTGGTTCTTCATTGGAAAGATTGCAGCCTAACTGACTGTTTTATTTTGTGATATTTTTTTCAAATAGTATTAGTTGAATACAACTATGCTGCTTTATTCCCTGTAAAAACATAGAAATGTTTGTTTGTCCAGTATTCGTTAAATACTGAAAGCAGATAATCAAATGCCTGTACAGGCTCCCGCACAGGCACTTGAATACTCGACACTCATCTACATCTACATAGATACTCTGCAAATCACATTTAAGTGCCTGGCAGAGGGTTCATTAACCACTTTCATAACTTATCTCTACCATTCCATTCTCTAATAGGCGCGGGAAGAAAGAACACCTAAATCGTTCCCTTTTCGATCTGATTTCTCTTATTTTATTGGGATAATCGTGTCTCCCTAAGTAGGTGGGTGCTAGCAAAATATTTTCACATTCAGAAGTAAAAGTCGCTGATTGAAACTTCGCAAACAGATCACGCCGCAATGAATAAGGTCTTTCTTTTAATGATTCCCATCCCAATTTGTGGAACATTTCCGTCTTACTCTTTCGCCATGCTCTCGCACATGCAGGGTCGGCATTGTTATTTGGAATCTTATTGTTAATATTTTCGCGGTGGCCGGATGCCCTTCCTGCCGCCTCCCCATGCCCCCCGGGAGGAAATGTGTACCCCAAATGACTGCGTATAATGGTGTATGTATGAAAATGTAAAGTGTTACTAAATGTTTGCTAGTCGTGTAACTGAGGCGGGACTTGGGTACCAGCCCGGTATTCACTTAGAGGGATGTGTAAAACCACCTAAAACCCATATCCAGGCTGGTCGGCACTCCGCCCTCCTTCGTTAAACCGCGGGGCAGATTCGTCCCCGTCTCCGAAAGCGGTGCGTTAGACCACTCGGACAACCTAGCTGATAGTAGCTGCTTCCTTTAGTATAATTACTATTTTGTTTAATTGCAAGTAAAATTCATTGTGGGGGCTTAAAGCCTAGTCGGTGTAAATGGCAAGGTTCCCTTTAATGAGAGGTGGCTGCCTTATTCTTGTTGTCGACTACTACAGGTTAAATAATTATTATTAAATATAATAGTTTCTGTGATGTATACTGTATGTGCACTGTATGGTCGTCTTAATGATTGCCGCGGCGAATTAGCCGTGCGTATTGGAGCGCCGTGCTGCGGTGCGCGCGGCCGTTCGTCGTAGGGGTTCTAGACTCCCCGCCCCCCATCCCCCCCCCTCGGTTAGTTTACGTTAGTTTAATCAGTTTGTAAACTATGGACTGATGACCACACAGTTTAGTCCGATAGACTTAAAAGCAAACATTTGCTTAATGGTTGCCAATGGCTGCTGCAAAACTATTGTGTAGAATTTGTGCGTGATGACCTGTAATGCTTTGTTTGGCGAGTACTTTATCTTATTGTTTACACCGTTGGGCGATGTCTACCCTGTTCATTTCAGCTGCATTAAGCTTGTGAGGTGTTTGCACCAAAAGTCCTCCTCTGATCAGTTGTGGTTGAACTTGTACAGCAGCTGACCATCTACGAGGATGGACATGTCTGGCGAGTTCCTAGTCCCGTACAATGCGCTGCAATACCAGGCAATTAACGTAATCTGACTGTTCTCTGTAATTCAATGTGTAATCTGTAGCTCTCTTTAATGAGCATTTCCTCCTTTAAAGTAATATTGTTTAAATTTTTGGACAACTTTAAACATTTGGAAATTTCCAAACAAATAGAGGCGAAGGTGGTATTATGGGCTAGTGGTTGCAATATGGGCTAGCTTAATATCTGACTAATAAGCCCGCGCATTCTAGCAGCAACCTCAGTAAATAATAGTAGCTAGTTCGTACAAACGCCACAGAATGCGCTGCCACAATCAGTTACGTTGAATGTTGGTGGTGAGCTGTTTCGTGATTTTTCTCATTTCAAAACTTTGAAAGGTAAGAAATTACAGTCATATCAGACGTACTGCCAATGCCTAATTAGCTGTTAACTTCTTAACTACATATTATATAAATATTTATATCTCTAATGCTCATGAAGTTGGTTTATTAAAGTTTGTTTATAACGGATATCAACGTTTTGCTTTCCAAGAGGACTAGGGTGGTAATATGGACAATCGCTGTGGTGGCTATATGGGCTAGGCACTACAGTAGCCCATATTACAACCCCTGCAAATACTGTGTGGTTTTCTGTTTCAGCCTGATAACGAATAAGGCTTACCACAGTCCTCTACTGGTCCACACCATGTGCCAAAGACCTAGCAGATGGCCCAAGCAGTGCGTCCCACGTTCCAATAGGAAGCATTAAGATTTCACCCAAAGACATTTTGACTGTTCCAAAAAATAAGAAAAAGACTACAAACAAAGGACCTAAGCCAGTAAAGGCAGCTGTAATTACAGCAAAGCACGAAGAAAAGAAAGCTGATTAAAAAAAAAAAAAAAAAAAAAAAAAAAAAAAAAAAGGAAAATAAAAAGAAAAGAAAAGTATTGCTAATGTATTTATTTTACATTTAATAATTGGTCGCAAATGCTGGACAAGCTTCAGTTTAATATGTGTTTACCTTAAATATTCAAAATGTTGGCCTTTGGCGGAACGACAAGCGGCCGGCGCAACTACGTCAGTCAATATGTGGCTGTAATCTCCTTTCGAAATTCCTCCAGCATGCGTGCCTTACTTTGATAGATGCTAACATTCACAGTTCCCCAGTAAACGGTCAAATTCGCCATATTCTTAGACTCGTGCAGATATTTCAAAAATAAGGGGTGTGGATTAAAGCACTGCTTATGGAATTACTTTATTAATATTTTAGTAAAATAAATTAATTTTTACTATTTGAAATTAAAACAAATAATGTAGCATTTTTTTTAAAATAACCTTGCATAAATTTAGGTTCATTTTTAAGCCCATGCTTATATGAGATCTACGCCATAAATGCTTACAGATTTCGCAGTTAGGTGTTCGATCTGTTGACCGCGGAGTGAACTCAATGGGCCCTTTTCGTCCGGTCCAATGTTCCTGAAAATTGTCGTACAGGAAGGCTCGTACGGCTAGATGGTATTGTGGTGGCACCCCGTTCTGTTGGTAGAATGACTCTCCATCAACTCCACAAAGCCCACGTATACCTGGCAAAATTGATGTTCGCAGCATTTCCAGATACTCTTCTCCAGTGCAAAAATGACGAAGGTTTCCACCAAGAAAGGCAATGAAGGAGAACTTGTAGCGATACCTTATCATACTGATCTTCGTTTGTGATTGTCACAAATTGTTCCTTGTAATTCAGATTTCTCAATTATACGTTTTATTGATAGACGCGTTGGCGATTTTATTTCAAACTGTTGTCTCATGACGTTCCATTTCAATGACATTATCAAACTTGACAAACTACTTCAGCCGCAGCGAATTAGCCGCGCGTGGTGGAGCGCTGTATTGCGGTGTGCGCGCCGTCCGCCATCATAGCTTCCGATCCCCCCTCGGGCATGGATATTTGTGTCGTTTTTAGTATAAGGTACTTCATAAGTAGTTCGTAAGTTTAGGGACTGATGACCCCGTAGTTAAGTCAATTAAGCTTAAAGTAAAAAATTTAATAAATAAGGCCACTTCACTAAACATCTTTTGTTTTCAAAATTGCCTTCTACAAAGAAGGTTCGTTGCGCCCACGACTGTAGATGATTTCCAAATGGTTGATTTACAGCAGTCAGTCGTTATCTTTTAAAATCTTGTTTATTGTGAAGATCCAGATTTCGACAAGTGACGTGCCATTGTCAATGCAAACATTTTTTTATCAGTATGCTATGCATGTGCATTCCTTTAAATGACATTTAAAATATTTTGTCACTGTTTAAGTTAGATGCTATGTAGCATGTAATCCAAGCGCATTTTTATTGTTGTATTCTATCGTAACTTCCATCTTTGTACTCAAATTTAACGTACCAAATGTTACTTGTTTTAGCATGGCAACAAGGAAAGATATTAACGAGACTAGACGTGAAACGCTTTTCTGGCAGATGACCTAGGTGTATTTTTCATTGAAGTATTTTGTTGTCACTTTCGTCTTTGTACTCAAATTTCGTTTACCAAACTTCACAACCAAAGCCTTTCACAGCAATTTTGCAAATCTGTAGACTTCATACGGTAAGTAAATACAAGATATATACTTGACTTTATGAAAGTAGTATATCAACCCAGTAATAACAGAAGAAAATACATGGTCAGGATTCTTCGTCATAAGAATAACTGTACACTGTATGTTTCGCAGCTCGTTTTGGCCATGTATTTCCATTATAATCAACAAAAATATGTTCGCAGGGGCACTTTCGTTATTACTGCAAACCCCAGCTAATTGTTATACTTCAAACTGGAACTGTATTACTGACATACATATGCATGTAATTATTATGGGATCAAAACACTTTGGTCATAAGACCCTAGACTTACAAACTACCTAAACTAAGTTAAACTAATCCAAGGACAAGACACACATCCATGCCGGAGGGGAGATTCGAACCCCCGACGTGGAAGGCCGTAAGATCCATAACGTGGCGCTCCAGACTGCTCGGCTACTACCGCACGGTTCACATTATCACATTTTTGGGGAAAATACTAACAGGTTCGTTAAAATCACAGCTTCGATAGTCTGAAGGAACTTGATGCACATCCTTATTCAATAGTCAATCTTTATTTAAAACTTGGAATTGTAAATAGGTAAAATTTCCGAGTGGGTGTCGGGTCAGTCGATATTTCAAACATAATGGCGGTCGCCAGTTCAGTTCGCCTGAAACATGGCGGACCTATGCCACTCTATGATATTCGTTGCCAAGACACGAAATAAATACAGCTAATGTGGATCAACGACCTTTCTTTAAGTTACTTTAATTTTGGAATTTTAGTTATTTTAACATCAACAAGTGTAACTATTTGATAGTTCCTTTAATTATGTACAGGTTTTTTGTGTTGGAAGAGAATGAGGTCGGAGCTGTGCCACGATCGATAGTCGAGTCTGGCGCTAAACTTTAGGTAGAGGGCGTGGACTATGGATGGCTAAGAAAGCACGTATTAGTTAGCAATCACGGTGATTGAGAGGTCGCTGTTTTCAGGGGCGCGGCGATCTGGAATCTGAACGCGATTTCAGTCACGGTTGAGAAGCGAAGAGCAGGCAGAGCAGCGAAAGCGGCTTAAGAGCACGTTAATACCAGCGAACAGCAGCTAACGGTAGAAAGAGCCATCTGTTTACCGAAATGCTTACTAAAAGCAGCCGAGCGGTCTAAAGCACCTCGCTGCGGAGCGCGCGGTTGCTCGCCGTGGAGGTTCGAATCCTCCCTTGGGCATGGGTGTGTGTGTTTGTCCGTAGGTTATTTTACCTAGGTTTAAGTAGTTTGTAAGCTATGGACTGATGACCACGCAGTTTGTTCCGATAGATTTACAGACATTTGAACATTTTGAACTAAAAGCAGCAGCGAATGGCAGGTGTAGCAGCGAATAGCGGATACGCGAAGAGCAAATGAGCGAAGAGGAGATAAGCAGCAATAGAGCCCAGCTGCAAAGGCTAAAAGAGCCATCTGTTGGCCGAAATCTGTACTACTATCACAGCAGCGAATAGCGAGTATAGCAGCGAATCAGCGGATCGCCGATTAAGCGAAGAGTGGGTATAGCAGCCGATTAGGGACAGTAGCAGTAAAGCCAGGAATCTTGGCGTGGCGATTCAATAGCGTATAGAGCAGAAATCACGGAGTGATACGTTTTGTGAATTCCTCTACAGAAATACTAAAACGTGCTATCACGAAAATCACTGTTATCGGAAAATCGCGGTTTAGCCCGCCTCTAGCGTGGACGTGGGCGCCTGGCTGCAGCGCCAGAGGGGAGCGATGTGAGCCCCTGATTTAGGTACGCCGCGCGGGCGTGCCGGTGGTTGTTTCCCTGGAGGGGAGGAGGGCACTTTGGCACGAGCGGCTTGCAGGAGGAAGTTGGTCGTAATTTCTCTTGTCGTCCTTCTTGGAGGCGACAGTTTCCGAGGACAAAGGCGGCCACCAAAACGGACAAAGGGCGACGCATAGACCCCAGACGGTGTCTTCGGGCTCCTTTTGAGGACTTATATCCGCTGATCGGGTTTTGGACTCTTACTGAGACGGTTGCCCGGCTCTGTATAACTACTCAAACAGTGAACATTTAGTGTTTATGTGAAAATCTAATTTTGGTTGCCGCTTCCTCTGCATTGTTCCTTCTCCGGTCTGTGTTTCCGAGTGTACTTTAGAATCCGTTGTGCTTTTGTTAAACAACAATGCTCCCCGTCGATCCTGTCGTTGTCTGCCCATCCTCTCTTGCATGATTGTTGACTGGCCCCAGTTAATTATATTTGATGGACTCTTTTCTGAGGAGTGTCTTTCTGCTCTGAAAATTTATACACTAAAGAGCCAAACACAATACTAGAGGACCCATGGGAATACTTCGCACCGTTACTGGAATGACAAAAAAGTTGGGAAAAAATGGAAATAAAGCTGGAAAGCTGTAATGAAAGAGCTTGATCCGCTGAGTGTTGTTAGGTCAAAAAGAACTGAGTACCTTAATTAGAACCGAAGATATCGTAAAACAAACCGATTAAAATGTTCAGTGTTTGACATTACAGCTACAGGAGGAAGCTGATAGTTTCAATGTGAAAGGTAGGTTTTGCCAGGATGTTGGGCTCTGAAAATTTATACACTAAAGAGCCAAAGAATTGGTATACTGCCTAGTATCGTGTAGAGGCCTTGCAAGCATGACGAAGTGCCGCAACACGGTCATGGACTAGACTAAGTAGTGCTGGAGAGAACTGACGTCATTCATCCTGCAGGTTTATCAATAAATCCGTAAGAACACGAGGCGATGGAGATCTGTTCTGAAAAGCTAGTTGTGAGGCATCCCAGAGATGCTAAAAAAAAAGGCCATGCTCAGAGAATTTATAAGCAACTTACGGATTATGCTGAACTTAGACTTGTTTATTCACATAGAAAAGAAGCACAATGGGAAACCAATTTTGTTAATATAATAAAAATGCATCTCTTACATGGATTAATGCGGACGGTGCCCAGCCTAAATTATATATGATTTAACGCTACTTGGCAGGAAGGATTCACAAACAACACTCATTCTCTCACACACAGGCAATGCCACAGCGAAACTCACCAAAAACAGCGTGTTGAGACGAGGCGGAAGCAGGCGTCGCTATCGTAGGCGACATTCAGCAAGTCGGAGGTAGCACAAAACACAATATACAAAAACACTTTGAAGCTGGGTCTGGTCTGTCGTTCCTGTTTTGAGATGGTGCGTGTGTATAGCCAAGTTAAATTACATCTGAATTGGACCGCGAGCAAACACGCTAACAGCGACACACGGCTACGTTACATGAACGCACTCAATAGAAGATGAAGTGGTTGAAAATCGGATTCATTGTACAAAATCACGGTGGATTCTTAAGTTTCAATCTGTCAGCAAAGGAACTAGGTACTGGTTTTATATGAGAAGCGGCGTGAATTCAGGCGACTAGCTGCATACCCCGGAAGTCGGAACTCGGACCCACGTGGTTCCGAAAACGAATGAAATTGAATAAATTCAGTTTCCGAAAAATGAAGAAAATTAACTACAGCATGCAGCCCATAGAAATGCTTATATAAGGAAGCGAATTAAATACAGCTAACGCGATAGGGGGCGATTACAGAGACCGATGAAGTCAACTCTCAGAAAAACCACAAAAATGAAATAATCACAAAGTCAGAAAAATAAAATAAGAATTACGGCATGCAACCAATAGAAATGTTCCAAATTGCACGAAGCAGCGCGATAAATGCAGCTACACACAACAGGGAGCGATTACAGAGACGGATGAAGTCCAGTCTCCAAAACTCGTAAAAGTAAAATAATTACAAAGTCGGAAAAATAAAATTAAGAATTACAGCATTCAACCCATAGGAATGTTTAGAATTACGTAAGGAAGCTATTGAAGGAGGTTGTACAAGCTCAGAGAGAATTACAGACAAAGTCAGAGTGCATACTACGAGTCGGAGGAGAAATGGCAAAATTAAAATAGGCGGGCAGAGAAGAGAAGATCGCGAAATATTAGTGGAAATCAGAACGATACCCGCATAGTTACTTGTCCGATGGGCATGGAACAAACAAGAGTGGAAGCTGAAGGCTTTGTTCTATTAACCAACCACATGGAACACATATCACTCACAGAAGGAAATGATGAGAAAATTTTCACATGCACTGTATAACATGAAAATATCATTTATTAGGAATTGTGCCCCACAAAGCTAGAAGTATTTACAAAAAGTTCATATACCGCCACATGATCACAAAGGGTTTTAACATACCAAGCCGTTATCAAACTGCAACTGGAATCACACACGCCACGTTTACCTATTGGAAATAACTGAAATGAGAAACGAGAACACATTTCCGCACACGATCGGAGAAAATATTCAAAAAAAGGATTCTAAGTTCACGAATCTAAGTTAAACGTGCTAGTCAATGAAACACTACCATCTCCAGAAACAAGAGCAGAACCAACCTTACCTTACCAGACGTCCAGAACAGAATGAAGATGCAGCGGTCATGAAGTGGGAAACTGCTACCGGACCTGCGAAGCCACCGGAAGCCGGAAAATCCCTGCAAACAGCGGTGGTGGTAATGGACTGAGAGATTCGCGCTGGAGGGTAGGTTCGCTAACTAGCCCACAACCATAGAGTGTGTAAACCTCTTTCGTAGTATGAGCAGCTACCGCTACTGAGCCAGAAAGAACGATGCAATGCAAGCTATCACTCCCCACATTCAAACAGCCATAGATACTCGCACACACTTAAAAGAACAACAACTGCACATTCTCACAGGGACAGTGGCTTAGCGTCGAAGCCGTACTTATGTCACATTAATTAATATAATAATAAATTATTAACATAACAAATTAAGAAATTTTGACACATGAAATATACTATTCCTCAAGCCTCGAAAAGAGTGAGGTTCAAGTTTTAACAAAATGACAATCTAGCGACATTAAATAATTTATAACTTTACAGAACTACACAAAAAAATATATGGAAGAAGACAGACGGTCTCCTTTCAAAGTGCAACGCCAAGATCGCGAAATACCTATTTGACGACCAATTTCAGTGGGCTATGCCCCCTTCATCTGGTCATATCCAATATTACTTCTTGGTCAACTTATTTAAAAATTTTAAGTCAAATAATACGTGCAACGTTGCACTTAGTCTAAATATAAAAATAAATAAGTTAAAACGTCGCAAATTTTCATTTTCTCGTTGGATTTATTTCAATGCCTTAAAACTTTCGAAATGTTTATATATTTCGAATTCGTAAAAACTACGGCCGTTAATGTCAACAAATGGTGTCTATTCTTTCAGAAATATCCGGATAGAAAAGACACCCTACAAATAATTGTATAGCTGCTATAACAGGCAATTGACGATTTCAATGCGGACGCATTAATACGATCGATCCCTTGCGGGAATCCAGAATAGGCTGCGAGCAAGTGGAATCAAATGGGCAGGGAGAATTACAATCGTAGTGCGCTACAAGGTGAGGATTTGGAGTGGCAGGGCAGCGTGCGTGGATAGATTAATTAGTAAAGGCGACTACTGGCCAAAATTTTCACCTTCGCCGTTGGATTTATTTCAATAACCTGAAACCGTTGAAATGTTTAAATATTTAGTATTCGTAAACTTTTGGCCGAAAAGAACTGAAACCAGGTACATAATTAAAACGCCACAGCTTGTTCAAATGTTTGTATAGCTTATGGGACTTAACTGCGGGGTCATCAGTCCCTAAACTTACAAACTACTTATCAACTACCCTATACTAAGGACGGCACAAATATCCATGCCCGAGGGGGCATTCGAACCCCCGACCGTAGTGGCCGTGCAGACCGTGACTGGCGCGCCTCAGTCCTCTCGGCCACCGCGGCCGACCCACAGCTTGTAAAATAGTGGTCAGTATGTTACGAGGTGTGCTGTTCTAACTTATTTACTTTAATATTTAGACTATGCGCTACGTTGCACGTACTATTTAATGTCCAATTTGTAAGTAAGATGACCAGATGACGGTGGAATAGCTTACTGAAACCGGTCGTCATTAAATAAATATTTTTAGATCTTGGGGCTTTGTCAGTTGATATACAGTCACTTTCCACAGTGACGGTAACGTCGCGGTTCGCGTAAAAATTCGGATTCTTACTATTAACGACAGAGCCGTCAACACTTAAGTCCCTAAAATTTTAATAACAGGGAAAAAGGTACTCGTATTAAGAAGCTAATGCACTGAAACAACCTTACCTTAAGAAATGAAACTACGTAGAGTTCTTGTAACACCAGGGATGACTCCCATTCACATAGCTGACGAACCGTAAGTGTAGAATCACTAGCAACGCGTGCGGCCTCTCACAACATCGGCAAGGTCGAGCGTTCTTAAACATATGCTTTAACAATCAAGGTAACACCTTTTTTTTTTCTTTATAAGGCCAAAGGAACAGCCATAGAATTGAGGCGAAGCCAGTTGGAACACCATTACATTAACGCGGCGAGCACCATAACAACAACGTGCTCACCAAACTGTTTTCTAAAATCGTAATGTAGAGGCAAACAGGGCCCCGAGATCTCGCCTCAGGTAAAACTTCCAGAGCGCCAGGTTCCTAATAATTCGTAGAAGATCTGCAATATAAGAGACTGCCGTCAATCAAACCAACATACCGCATCGTCTTCATAAGCAATCTCTCCTACTTGATTGCCTGTCTTCAACAATTCACACACGAGCCGGTCAACCCCTCTGGCTTCGTCGACCGCCAAACATTACACGCAAGTCACTTTCGAGATATCGAACTGAGCCGACACGGGTCAAACGCCATGGACAATAAATAGACAATAGCGGCTTCTTTGAGTGCCCCCCCCCCCTCGTTTCTCCCCTGCGTTTGGCGCTTCGATGTTTCGTCAGTGACCAGTGAGACAATTGGGTGTACGTCTGCTAGTGGCGGCGAGGGATAACGCTTCGGTTTGCTCTCCCCCCTACCTTTACATATATTTTAGTTACAAGTTCTTCTGAATGTCTTACCTCGGCTTGTTCGCGCTTGCTTCAACTCGAGCTGAGGCGACGTCCTACCAAGCTTCTTTGTGTCACACTTTTTTTCTAAACTTAAAGATGAGTAATACTAAAGATACTAAAATCTACTGAAGGTTGTTCATTTTCTTTGACGACTAAAACAGCAAAAACAGATGAATATGTATATGAACATTGAAACACGGTAAGTAACTGTAACAAAATGGATCTGTTACGACTGAGAGACAAGCCACCTTCGCGTCACTTAACACTGTAAGCTTCACCCCGTCCTAATCTTACGCATGCTCATAGGCTGTTCTCTCGCACATCTTTTGAAACGGCTAAATATTTGTTACGACGAAGAGAATAAATGTCATTTATCCTCAAAATCCAGTCCAAAGGTATGTGGCAAGTAACAATACAAAAGTCATTTTTGTTCCGCGTACCTGTTAAAAACGAAATTGGGTTTTAAAGTAAAAGCTTGTAGTCGGTATCGAACCCATTACTTTCGACAGGGCAGTGAGATGCCGCTATAATTCATGATCGCATATTCTGAAGGCTTTTACAGTTGGTGCATCTTTAACTTATATTTTACCAAGTATGAGGTGTTTTGATGAATTTTCAGTGCGCCATAAACAAGAATGAAGGACGGATGTTACCTTCATGAAGGATTTGCACATGCGCAAAACGAGGTGCCCCATAGCTCCATTGTCTTGCTTCGGGACCATTCGTGCGTAAGCGCCAAGATCGAGTAGCGAGGAGCTGGCGTCTCAACCAGCTCCAATGCCAAAGGCGGCGTTTCCCGTCTCCCCTCCCTAGCGCGGAAGCACCCGTATGCTGCCTCTAGGGGGTTCAGAAGAGAATGTGAATCTCAGTCGCGCAAGGGCATTACAACGCTGCGGCCAACTGCCAACACTGCCGCCTATAGGGACCGCGCTACGACTCGTATATGTGCTACTTCCGCGGTATAAAACGTTTATGATGCAATAAAAATACTTTTAATGTGCATATAAAATAATCTGATAGAAAAACGAAATGAAGAATGATCGTTTAAAAAGGCTTTTTACTTTACTTTTTTCGAGTTCGAACTTTTTCCGTGTGCCCACTGAACCAGCCGTCACTGACTACGGACAAGTGATTCTACAGCTGCATCTACAACCATACTGCGCAAGCCACCCGACGGTGTGTAGCGGAGGGTACCTTGAGTACCACTATCGATTTTCCCTCCTATTCCAGTCACGTATTGTTCGCAGAAAGAAGGATTGTCGGTAGGCCTCTGTCTGGGCTCTAATCTCTCTGATTTTATCCTCATGATCTCTTCGAGAGATATACGTAGGAGGGAGCAATATACTGCCAGACTCCTCTGTAAAGGTATGTTCTCGAAACTTCGTCAAAAGCCCATACCGAGCGACAGAGCGTCTCTCCTGCAGAGTCTTCCACTGGAGTTTAGCGATCATCTCCGTAACGCTTTCACGATTACCAAATGATCCTGTAACGAAGCGCGCTGCTCTCCGTTGGATGTTCTCCACTTCCTCTATCAATCCCACCTGGTACGGATCCCACACCGGTGAGCAGTATTCAAGCTGTGGGCGAACAAGTGTACTGTAACCTACTTCCTTTGTTTTCGAACTGCATTTCCTTAGAATTCTCCCAATGTATCTAAGTCTGGCATCTGCTTTACCGACGATTGATTTTATATGGTCGTTCCATTTTAAATCTTCCCTAATGACTACTAACAGATAATTTATGGAATTAACTGCTTCCAATTGCTGACCTGCTATAGTGTAGCTAAATGATAAAGACTCTTTCTTTCTGTGTATTCGCAGCACATTACACTTGTCTACTCTGATATTTCAGTTGCCATTCCCTGCAGCATGCGTCAATTCGATGCAGATCCTCCTGCATCTCAATACAATTTTCCATTGTTACAACCTCTCTATATACTACAGCATCATCCGGAAAAACCTCAGGGAACTTCCGATGTTATCCGAAAGGTCATATATATATATATATATATATATATATATATATAAACGTTTGATAATAAATGCACGATCATTTTATGCTACCAAAGACCTAGCGAAACAGGTCGAAAATCAGGAATTTAAAGCTCTCTTGAGTAATTAATTTGATTTCAGAGGATTCAGCAATTACGCTGACGCAGTGTCAGGAATGTGTCATTCCATATGCTGTTTGTGATACAGCGCCTGCTGCAGGAAGCCACGTCCCTTTGTACTCCGCACGCAGCGGGTGACAAGCGTCCTCATCCTCGGCAGGACGTTCCCGCAATAATCAGCGGCGCGCCGGTTGCTGTCTCTGTCTCTGTCTCTCTCCCTCTCTCTCTGTAATCCCCGCCGGCCGCTGCCGCCGCCGCTGCCGCCGCCGCCGCCGCCTGCCTCGCCTTCGGCGTCGACGCGTCCTGCGGTGGATATCGACCTATCGATTGGCGGCCCAGCGCGTCCTGTCGTGTCGCCGGACCGGATTCCTCGCGTAGCCGGCCGCCACTCAAGCCAGGCACGACGGCCAGAGCGCCGTAGCTGTAGGTGCGCCGGACCACCACTGGCCCAGCAGGGAGGGCGCCTTCAGCCTCTGCACGTTGCTGCTACACTGCTTAACCTTCCTCCTTGTCTAAACTCCCTTTATAACGTTTCCCGCCTGGTCGATGTTTGGAAAAAAATAAATGAAAGGAAAAATGTATCTGAAATGATTATTCAGCCTCTGCTTTTGATTGAAATATTTAATTATTGCTGTTTAGTTGCGGCCATATAAAGCAGCTGCTGAACGCAGATAGTAGCAAATGAAATTCAAAACATAGTTTTAACAATTAATCCACAAAAACTATATGAAATGCCATACGTTTTACCTGATACAGAATTATTGAAAGATACAAGCTAATACTTTGTTTTCGGTGAGAGTTGGAAAATAAATGAGAGGTTCAATGTTATTCATAATTTTAATAAAATACTTATTAAGAGGAAGGTAAATACTTCTACCGAACTTACAGGAAGGACCGCAGCATAAATAAGATATTCAAATATCTGTAAGCAAAGTCTTCGATGCTCAGAAAACAACCTCTATAACTCAACTGCAGCTGCACGATTCGAATAAACCCTTCATTCGAAGAAAAAATGTTTAAAAATTTCAAGCTCTACAAAAATATCAAGCTTGTTCCCTTTACCACTTATATCCAAAATGTTAATATCCTGAACATAGTTGGTTTATGATTTGTGATAGTTGGTTAATCAGCGAAGGACGAGTTGTGACGAGTTACAACCCACAAGCAGGTACTGTATTGTAGCAGGTCTTCGTCAATTAGTTAGAAGAAAAATTTCTCAGAATTTTCTCAGACACTAAGTTAGGTACTCTCTCTTATGTAGATACGTAGATGACATTTTGATTATCTACAATTGAACCTAGTGCTGGTGTTGATATTTCAATTAAAATGCTCAATGAGCATCCGCAAAAAATACTTTGACTTATAAATTTGAAAATGACATTCGACAGTTAAATCATTATGACCTGACTTTAACCATTATCTACAGTTCTACAGTAAAATCAATATTTTTCGTAAGAAACGTGCACTGATGAAATTATACCCATTCTCACTCACACAAAAAAAAAGCTTTCTTCCATTCTTCGATACATAAAGCTGTATCCACTATGAATTCTGAAATAAAGCTGATTAAAACTATAGCTTGAACGACGGATTCAGTAGATCAATTTTTTCATTAATGAAACCAACAAAAGGATTACTACCATTGATTCGTCTTTACTTGATCGTATGAATGGAAAAAGTTATGTCCTTTTCATCCGTCCTATTTGAAAAGAAATAAAACTGTAGTGTAGCATTTTCAACCAATAACAGCCTTAAAAGCAATCTCATTCACAATATAAAATGTAATGATCCCCACGGCAGAATTCAAATGTTTATAAAATGACTTCTGATACTTGTCCATCATCTTACAAAAGACAAACAGGACAAACCTTTGCTATTAGATGGAAGGAACACGTTTTAGGGAAGATAGGTACAAATACTTGTATTAACAATTGGTCCTTCGCTGATAATTTCTTAATCATACAACCATAAACCAAACACAGGCAAGACATTGTTTGAATATAGGGGGTAAAGAGAGTTAGCTATACGTTATTTAAGATTCTGAAATTATTGAACATTTTTCTTTTAATGAAATTGAGGTTGCGTAATAGGATTTTTTCGAAGCACTGAGGTCTTTGATTAGAGATATATGAATCTAGTATTTATGCTGGGGTCATTTCTGTAGGTTCGGTAGCAACATTCAAATGTTTGTATAGCTTATGGGACTTAACTACGTGGTTATCAATCCCTAAACTTACAGACTACTTATCAACTAGCTTATCCTAAGGACGGCACAAATATCCATGCCCGACGGGGGGATTCGAAACCCCAACCGTAGTGGCCGTGCAGACCGTGACTGGATCGCCTCAGCCCCTCGGCCACCGCGACCGGCGTAGTAACATTTTCCTGCTTCTTAATGAGTAGCGAATGTTATGGTAATATGGGCCACTTTTTTAAGGCAAAATACTAAATTTATAATGTCTCTGATCCATAAAAATTTCAGCCGTGTTAGATTATATATCTGTGACAAATGATCAATAATAATTCTTAGGAAAAATTAACGTGTTAAATGAATGTAATAGGTTTTTTTTTTTTTTTTTTTTTTTTTTTTTTTTTTTTTTTTTTTTTTTTTTTTTGCTGTAAATTAGGAGCGTTTTTAAATGGGGTGGTAATATGAAACAGATTTAAAATAAATAAATTAATATTTAACGAAGTATTTTTCAATTTCTTGGGGTAAAATAGGCTTTCTTCCTAATTTTACACGGGTTAAAGTATTTAAATATGTATCTTTTGTAGCTACCTTTCTAAAGAATGTAGCTTTTGGTATGCTGAAACATCTTGCTGCTTCATTTAGAGTTTTTGTTTTATTCCCAACAGTCATTATTGCTTGATTTCAGGGCGTCAATTCTGTACCATTCCCCTTGTTTTCATCCATTAACCTGCTTCTTGGCATAGCGACACCTACAAATCAAAAAATTGCAAAACAGTCAGTACAGAGCTTTCGTAGATACAAGATTTTGAACATAACTCTAAACATGGCTCTAGGTTAGATATAGATCTAAGAGGAGACAGAGGAGGCGGAGAACTGATGTAGAGAGGGGCTAGGGGGCCAACAGGTAGAGAGTGAACATGAGATGGATATTAAGACTCAATTACCCGTTAAACGAGAAAGGTTCATTTTGACAACCGTTTTACTAACTTTTTTTGTACTATTTCACTAGCTGTGATGTTTGGTCTAAAATGCAACGAACAGTAAGCTACCAGACATCGAACTTTTGAATAAATTACATACACATACTTGACAAAGAGTGTCATTTTAAAACTACTGTTACGAATTAAGGAAAGGGTAATGTTTTATTAGAAAGCTAAGATGCTGCAGGGGCACAAATCAGTTATTTGAACCATATGCTTTCTTCAAAATAGAGTGAGAACCGATATGAAACTAAAAACTCACGCAGAATGAAAGTTAGGCACTTTCGATTTTCAGAAGCAGTGGAAAATATGTAAGGAAAAAATAAGTTGATAAAACTATGTGGAGTGGTCCTAAATACGGTAAACACTTTTTACAGAGTGAAAATCGGAAAAGTGATTTTCCCATTTTTCTCAGTCCGGCAGACCGGACGTGGACATCTCTGCGGGGCTCAGTGTAAATAAATATTCTTTCAAATCAATATTTTGATTGTGTGCAGCTACCGCGGTACCCATTTCAACCTCCGGGACTGCCTTTTACTGCCTGGAGGATGCGTTGCAGCTTTGTTGAATTCAGGCTTTTGCCTCGACGGACTGTTAACCGGAGATAGTGGTAGTCTCTTGCCGTGGAAAACTGTGGCCTTTGCTTCTTTTAACGGTTCCTGTCCTCTGAAAGCGTGACCAGGTCAATTACACTTTGGGACATTCCAACAGCTGCAGCCACCTCCTTTTGTGTCCGTACCGCTTCCAACCTTACTACGGCTCTTCATGCCATAACTTCGGGTAACACACATTGTATTCTCTCCACAATCATTGGGCTGGAACAACAGCTGATAAATTTGAATCTGAAAGAAAATACCAGCCGCTGTATTAAGATTATTAATTCAATTACACTATGCGACCGGTTTTGGTGTTATAATCACACCATCGTCAGGCCCCTAACTACACTATTAAATAATAAATGGATAGTTAAGTCGATGTATAAAAAATGTGAAATAATTAACATGACACATAAAAAACTGTTGTCGAACGATAAACATGTTAAAACTTCACTAAGTATTGGAGTTAATTACATCATAAACTGGAGTTGTTCAAGTGATCATTAAGATCAAACGGATTGTAATGAAAGTAAATGTATAAAGTACTATGTGCTCTTAAAACGATTATAAAATTTTATATACAAAATACTATAAAAGCTTTATTACTAAAATGGCCCAACTTTGCAATATTCAGGACGAATAATACGAACATGAAAAATTTACGCAGTTCCAATAGTGAATGGCCTGTATGGGATCCAGACTCATTAACATGGGTGATATTGTCGCGTTGAAATGGAAGTATGCTTGACTTCGAAGACAGGGTTGTCAACTGAATACAGCGCTTACACTGAAAGCAGGTTTATTGACAACTGAACATATACGCAGCACTGACTGCCTCTCGGGCATAGTGCTCTGCTATGTATACACAGACAGAATGTACCAGAAATTAGAAGAATAGTTAACATATGAAACATGTAGAAATTCCAAGTGAACATAAGAAACATGCAGAACATTCTGTAAATTATAAGTACAAAGAAATAAATTTTTGCCGGTGTACGAGATTCAACTGGCGACTTTCAGGACCGCACTCGGTGACGCTGCCCATTGCGCCACACTGGCAATCGGATAACGTGTGGTCTTGCAGCGTTGCAAGAAAGACAGGAAGGCAAATTCCTCAGAGATTTCTTGTTAATATGTGACACAGTAGCTGAAAGAAGAAAAGGTATAAACACAACTCATATCCAGGTAGAGCCCTCACCCAACAATGTATAAACTCAAGAAACCCATAAATACAAGTAGTGTAAAGAAACACTGAGTCGAAACAAAACCAAAACTGGTCTTCTTATGGATTAACATAATCTTATTGCATTTTGATTGACAAATGGTATGACCCGGCAACATGAAGTTAACCCAGATTTTGTGTTGACTCAGTGTTTGTTTACACTACTTGTATTTATGGTTTTCTTGAGTTTATACATTATTAGGTGAGGGTTCTAACCGGATATTAGTCGTTTTTATAACTTTTTTCTTTCATCTATTGTGTCACCTATTAACAAGAAACCTCTGAGGAATAAGCCTTCCTAGTTTTTTATTTAACGCATTCTCACATTGCCTCTTTCATGCATATGACCAATGGTAATGTGTCTGGATTCCATACAGGCCATTCATTAGTGGATCTGCGTAAATTTCTTATATTAGTATTATTCTTCCTGAATATTGCAAAGACGGGCGACCATTTTAATAATAATTCTGTTGTAGTATTTTGTATGTTAAATTGTATTATTATTTTAAGAGCACATAGTACTTTATACATTTCCCTTTATTACCATCTGTTTTTTTCTTAATGCTCACGCGCGCGCACACACACACACACACACACACACACACACACACACACACACACAAGCGCGCGCGCGCGCTCATATACATATACAGGGTGAATCACCTAACATTACCGCTGGAGACATTTCGTAAACCACATCAAATACTGACGAACAGATTGCACAGACCGAACGTGAGGAAAGGGGCTAGTGTAATTGGTTAATACAAACCATAAAAAAATACACGGAAGTATTTTTAACACAAATCTACGTTTTTTAAAATGGAACCCCGTTAGTTTTGTTAGCACATCAGAACATATAAACAAATATGTAATCAGTACCGTTTGTTGCATTGTAAAATGTTAATTACATCCGGAGATAATGTAACCTAAAGTTTACGCTTGAAACCTCCGACGTTCAGTTGCGTATTGTAACAAACACGGGCCACGGTCGGCGAGCAGCATCTGCAGGAACGTGTTTACGATGACGACCGTGTTTACGAGTGTGGCTGTAGTGCACTGTTGTGTTTTGGTCTAGCTGTCGCAGTGTCCGCATGTAGCGCTTGCTGCTATTGTTATTCTGCATTCGTCTTTGCACGCAGACTAACTGTAGTACACTGTGTTACCAGACGTCTGTGATAGTGTAGTGGTGTAGGAACTGTGACCATGGTGTATTGGAACTCTGAAAAGGCGGAGATGATACTCATCTATGGCGAGTGTCGACAAAATGCAGCTGAAGCCTGCAGGGTGTATGCAGAACGGTACCCGGACAGAGAACATCCAACGTGCCACACATTTCAAAACATCTACCGCCAACTGTATGCAACAGGTATGGTCGTAGCACGCAAACGGATCCATAACAGGCCCGTCACAGGAGAAGCGGGTGCAGTTGGTGTGTTAGCTGCTGTTGCCGTGAACCCACACAGGAGTACACGGGACATTGCGAGAGCCGGTGGACTTGGTCGAAGTAGTGTCATGCGCATATTGCATCGTCAACGCTTTTACCCGTTTCATGTGTCGCTACATCAGCAATTACATGGTAATGACTTTAATCATTGAGTGTAATTACGTCAATGGGCATTAACAGAGAATGCGTTGCAGTTCTACCTGTTTACCGATGAAGCGGGGTTCACAAACCACTGGGCAGTGAATCTACGGAACATGCATTACTGGTCCGTGGAAATCCTCGCTGGCTCCGACAGGTAGAGCGACAGCGACCGTGTACTGTAAATGTATGGTGCGGAATCACTGGCGACTACCTCATTGGTCTTCACTTCATTGCAGGGGCCCAAACAGCTGCAACATACATCGCATTTCTACAGAATGATCTGCCAACGTTACTAGAAAATGTCCCACTGGAAACGCGTCGACGTATGTGGTATCAGCATAATGGTGCACCTCCACATTCCGTAATTAACATTAGGCTGACCCTTGACAGGATGTTCGACGGGCGTTTCATAAGACGTGGAGGACGCATAAATTGGCCAGCCCGTACTCCTGATCTTGCACCACTTGGCTTCTTTCTGTGGGGTACGTTAAAGTAGAATGTGTACCGTGATGTACCTAAAACCCCAGAGGATATGAAACAACGTATTCTGGCAGCCTGCGGCGACATTACACCAGATGTACTGCGGTGTGTACGGCATTCATTACGCTATTGCAAATGATGGCCACCACTTTAAACATCTATTGGCCTGACAAGTAATTGAAAACGGGAAGCACGTGTGTACGTGTACCTCACCCCTCAGCCAGTTCAAATGTTCAAATGTTTGTACAACTTATGGCACTTAACTACGGGGTCATCAGTCCCTAAGCTTACAAACTACTTATGAATTAGCTAATACTAAGGACGGCAAAAAAATATCCATGACCGAGGGGGGATTCGAACCCCCGACGGTAGTGGCTGTGCTGACTGTGATTGGAGCGCCTCAGTCACCTCGGTCACCGCGGCCGGCCCTCAGCCAGTGCGTCAGTGAAAAAGACCAATAAAGGTGTTAGCATGTGGACGTAATGTGCTGTTCTACTCTCTTCTGTACCTAAGGTACATCATCGTTCCCTTTGGATCCATACTTAACTCGGTGCTCTCCGATACACACACTCGAACAGCGGAGGAGCGATACTCAAGCGTCAACTTTAGGTTACAATATCTCCGGATGTAATTAACATTTTACAATGCAACAAACGGCACTGATTACGTATATGTTTATATGTTCAGATGTGCTAACAAAACTAACGGGGTTCCATTAAAAAAACGTAGGTTAGTGTTAAAAAAAAACATACTTCCGTGCATTTTTTTATGGTTTGTATTAACCAATTACACTAGCCCCTCTCCTCACATTCGGTCGGTGGAATCGGTTCATCAGTATTTGATGTGCTTTAGGAAATATATCCAGCGGTATTGTTAGGTGACTCACCCTGTTTATATTGTGATGTAATTAAATCCAATACTTCTAACATGTATATGCAATGTTTGTTACTTGACTATTTTTATAAATCGACTTAATTGTGCAATTACTTTTAATAGTATTGTCACTGTTTTACTTGTTAACTTTCATATCACTCCAACGAATGCATATCTTCCATACTTAAAAATATATATTTATTTGTAGGAGATGCCAGGATTGGCTGGTACTACACAGCGAAGGCGTTTGGAGTGGTTTTCGCAGAATGCCACGGCTGAGCAGGCGTTCCTCGGGAGCGGACACCTGACTCGTATCAGGTGGTGGCCGGGGCAACGCGAGAGAGGTTGAGTGCCCTCGCCGGAAGGCCGGGTATCTCATTCCAGGCCCGGGGGCCGTTCCGGCGGGCCGGTCGAGTGGCCGCGCTGAAAGAGCCGATCGTCGCCCCGCTCGTAAAACTCCGCTGCCGCCGCCGCCTGCGACGAAGCCTGGATGGCGGGCCAAGGGTTACCAGCCAGCCGCCGGGCGTGAGGCTGCAGCTGGCAGGCGAGGCGCCGGCAACCGCGTTGGAGAGGCCGAGCGCGTAAGGCGTCCAACTGCGGAACGCGCCGCTGCTCGCCGTCGGAGGTTCGATCCCCCCCCCCTCGGGCATATATATATATATTAGTCATCTTTAGCGTAAGTTAGTTTAAGTATACTCTTGGAAAATACAAAAAAAAAAGTCGACCCACCAGAGGAAAATTTTATTGATACTTTCTTGAGCAACACAAGATCACACGTGAGTACAGTCAATAGAGCGTGCGCATTGTCGACGTTAGTACCGTTTATACCCACCTTTCGCAGCAATGCAAGCTGTAATTCTTCCATGGAGGTGTCGAATGTGGTCCTGTGGAATGGCCTGCCATGCAATGTGCACCTGGTGCTGCAATTGGGCCACATTTCGACCGCCCGACATAACGATTCATCCGCTCCCAAACATGCTCAATGGGGGACATATCTGCGGATCGTACTGGCTAGGGTAGTTGCCGTACACCTTGTAGAATACGTCGAGCGCTACGGGATACATGTGGGGGTGTACTGTCGTGATGGAAAAGCATATCGCTTTGTTGGTGCATGAGTGATAGCAATACGGGATGAATGGTGCTTTCAGTGTACCGTGAATTGTTCAATGTTCTTCAGACGGTCACTGGAGGAGTACAACCAGTACTGTATGTGTAGGATATGGCTTCCCACACAATGATGCACGATAATGCGTGCCGTTAGGTCTCAATACCGTTCAGCCCGGCTCAAGTGTCACGGTTGGCACTTATGAAGGGACGAGTGGACATGTGTCGTCTGCGATGATGACAGTCGCTTCTACATCTGTGCCAAAGATGATCGTAAGCGTGAGTGGTGGCGTGCAAGGGAGTGCGAATAATCTGGAGTGTGCGCGACAGAGGCAAACTGGGCCGACAGCTGACATCATATCCTCAGCTGACCGTCGAGGATAACAGTCGAGGGTAAACAGTGCACAATACAGTGAACCATCATTCAACCCGTCTTTCCACCGTTCATGTATCAACAATGCGATATGCTTTTCCAACAGGACAATGCACGTCCACATGTATACCGTACAACCCAACGTATTTTTCTAGGTACACATCAACTAACCTGCCCATCATTATCCCCAGATCTTTCTTCCATTGAGAATGTTTGGGTCTGGATGACCGGAGGATCGTTATGTTGGGCGGTCTGCATGAGCGGCAAGAAATTTGGCCTAACTGAGGCATCAGGTGGAAACTGCATGGCAGCCATTCCATAGGACTACATACGGCACCTCTACAATCGTCTCCATGGGAGAATTATACGCTTGTATTACTGCAAAAGTAGGGTATACACGGTACTAACGTGAATATTGCTCACGCACTGGTGGCTGTACTCACGTGCCTAGCCTCAGCCTGTGTGATCGAGTGTTGTATACGTCCTCAAGAATGCACCAATAAAATTTCCTTCTGCTGGGTCGACGAATTCATGGTGTTCTTTTTTCATTTTCCAGGAGTGTAGTTTGTAAGCCTAGGGACTGAGGACCAGAGTAGTTAAGACCCATAAAAACTTTTTTACGAGGCACCGCCAAGCCAGCTTAGCAGTAATTCCGATTGTATTAGACTCACTCTCGGGGCAGCGTCTGGACTACTAAACAAAACGTTCTGAGTCCCAGGTTAAAACCAATTCACTGTTTAAACTCTAGTGTCTAGTCCGATCAAGGAGAATTCAATCTAAGCACACTGGTCAAAATATTTAGAGACTCCGTTGAGATATCTAGGTTCTGAATTGATGTCGTCGGCAGAATGAACAAAAACTGTGAAATTAAAATAGGGGGAAAACAACCATAATTAATGGCAGGGAAGGCGAGATTTATGGGAACCAATTACTATTTAGTAGAACTGTGATTTCTCCAAAATTTAAATGATGAACAGGGCTTCTTAATACCATACAAAAGAACTTTTTAAAAGAAAACATTTAAAAAAAGAGGTAATAAGCCTGAAACATGCCTTGGTTTTTTTACTTTGCTGTATGGCTGCAGGTCATCTCTTTCGATAAGCAAACTGTAACAAAATAAAAAGGAAGGCACGTTATGATTTCTTTAATCTAACAATTTAGTATTCAAAACAGTTTAGTGTCTAATGCACATTTATCTGATTAATTTTTATGATTGACTGGGTAGTCACTACTTTATCCTGAATGTATAAAAGTTAATCCTGATCTGTCTGACCAGTGGCGTACACCATACAACAATCAAGCTTCCATTAGTTGTCCTATTTGCACTAGTTCTTTCACAGAAATTTGTGTACTAAAAAAATTGTTTAAGAGATCATTCCTTATTTTATTTGATCTTCTGCTTATCTTCTTCATTTCCTAGTCAAATATGTGTCATAACTGTTAACACAGTGCTTCCAAATGAACCCGCTACCAGCATCCTACCAGTTCGATCCTCTGCGGCCTTCACTATTTCATTTCTCAAAAGCTACCCGTCTTTGATTGTATTACTTTCCCTCTATCAGTTAATCGTTGCATACTGCTCCCTCGGGGACTCTTAATACACTCACTTTATAAGACAATTAAGCCACCACGGTTTCATTGTAGTAGCACTAGTTCTGAAAAGCAAACATGTCTGATTATTATTTTTTCCTCAATTAAATTTATTGACAACTACTTTGTGTAGAATGAGCGTTTGCATGATAATTTTCAAATTTTCTAGCTTATTACATACAACCTCCTAATATTGCAATTGCTTTAGGTTAATTAGTTTTTATTGCTTGGTCACCTCCCCCACCGAATAGACAAACACGATCATCTTGGTCACATCTTGATTTATAGTAACCTACCGAATAACCAGCTGCGGCTCTCGCTGGGATCCTTTGGCAGTGAAGATTATGACTGTCTTTCGATAGACGGCAAGTATCCCGTGGACACACTACCTAATGCAGTGATTTAGATTTCTCATGCAATGCCATTTCTTTAGTCATTGCTGATTCGTCTGCCTTGAGATACATCTCTATCACTCGTGTGTCATCTCCGCTGTCCTCTTTGATAAGGCAGAAAGAGGGTTACTCAATATACCGAAAAATTTATGTTCGTACAAACATTAAATATTGGAGCCGGCCGCGGTGGCCGAGGGGACTGAGGCGCTCCAGTCACGGTCACCAAGGCCACTACGGTCGGGGGTTCGAATCCCCCCTCGGGCATGGATATTTGTGCCGTCCTTAGTCATAGGTAGTTCATAAGTAGTTTGTAAGCTTAGGGACTGATGACCCCGTAGTTAAGTCCCGTAAGTTCTACAAACATTTGAACATTTTAAATATTGGTGGGGCTCATTACAGTATTCAAAAATTTTCATAAGAACATATACATCGGTAAGCGTAATACTTACACAACAAGTAACAGAACGTTTACAAAATGTGTCATAACAATACGTGAAGAGCAATATTCCGTTAACTTCCCATTAACTTACTTGTATCACTACGACAGAAATGCTATTCAAATTGTGGACCAATTCGGAACGATGTTTACTTTCGATGCAACTGTGTCAGAAATGATGAATGTTAAAACAGACGGAAATTTTATACATCAGAGTCCCATGTTATAAAATTACAGGGATGAGCTACCACTGAACAACACCATATAAAGGAACTGATCATTTATTGATGTACGGTACTGTATCTCTTCAGTACCACATCGTTATGTGGCACTCGGACACGTCGAACAGTTGTGTAACCATCTTTGTAAGACAGTATGGAGTGAGACTCACCCATAAACATTTTGTCATGCAAGTAATTGATGACGCTTGCGTGCTTGATTGCTGGTGGAGGTATTTTTATTTTCTTGTGGGTTGCTGATCAATACAGTGGGCGGCTTGCCGCTACTTCAACATTCAATAAACGAAATCGAGTAATGGGGTCTGAAAAATCGAAGAGTTGTGTGGACGCCAATGCTCTATTGATGCAGCAACAGATGAAATCCGATGTTCTGGGGTAACCGCTAAAGAGAAATATGTTTCTCACTGGTCCATTGTAAGTTTGTAAGCAACAGAAAATTGAAATCGACAGAAAAATCTTTCAGTGAATATTTATGGTCTAGAGGAAGTGACACATATTGTGTGAAAGCATTTCCGATGAAGCCAGACAATGTAAGAATCTTGTAAGTTATGCATCTTTTATACTCCTGTCATTGTTCCGTTGTCACTAGAGACGGAGTACATAGTTGAAAAGGGAGTACTTAATAATGGTTTTAAGCCATATAATATTACTTACACCATACTATTGCATATACAGATTGTCCCAGCTATCTTGTCCTCCCAAAATATCTCTGGAACAATAACAGCTATTGGAAAACGACTTTCACCGGTATCAATGTACGGCTGGGTCCCATGAATGTACATATTTGGAAACATTCTAAAACGAAAACAAATGTGTTTTTAACACAAACTTATGGTGTTTTTTTTTTTAAATGGACACCCCTATATTTTTTCTTCGGCAATCCAAAGCATGACAAATCAAATAAACAATGGCGTTAATTGCATCGCAATATTCCAATTACATCCAGAGATATTCCGATGCGAAGTTGACGCTTGCACGTCCCGAGGCTCAGGCGTGAACCCCATGCTACCCGTAATCGCGATGTGATTGATATGCGTAATCACACTTCCATACTTACCAAGAGGTCCGAAACGAATAATACGGTCTTCTGCCATCAACTCTCATGAGCACATAATTGTGCTTGTGAACTTCAACCGGCCATAGATATATTTGTTCGCCCGCTTTCCCTTAGGACAGAGGACGTCTCACAAGTGTTTCAACTAGAGCTGATTTATCTGCAGTGCGATATACGCCTGACAGCCCGCTTTCTTCTGTGTAAATCTTATGTGTAAGACTTTTATAGCAGTTTTCCACGAGAGAAGTATCGTCTTTTGCACAAGCGCGCATCTAAAGTTCTTTCAATGATTCGTTCCATCTATATTTGATAGCGCTTTTTCTCTCATTTAAAGCTTGCTAAAACTAAGAACCGTTCAGTACTTAGTGATAAAAATTTGAATAAATCTTTGAGGTTATCAGTCTCCCGGAATATCGTACCAAAATATAGACAAAATCATTTCCTCAAAAAAGAAAAGCTTGTAAAATTTTAATTGTACTCTTTAACAATATTGAATGTAAGAATTAAAAGTCTCTATAACCTTAATTCTATTTTTATTGTAATTTTGCAATCTTGGTGAATTTAAATAACTGCGTACAAAACAGCAGTTGAAGTATCCGCTCTCTAAAAATGGATACAAATATTTACTTATAACTAGTAAGAATGAGGCTATATCCCTAAAGTAAAATTATTGCTAAAATGGAATGTTTATGACATGAGATTATTTAAGAAATTGATATATCCTTCAGAAGTACTTACGGCTAGTGTGTGTGTGTGTCTGTGTGTGTGAGTGCAGTGCTAAGAGAAGGAACTAGTGGGTCAGAAAACAACCAACGTGTACAACCATTAGCTCAGTGGGATATCGATCTGTTAAACAGATAAGCGAGATGGCTCATACTCGTGCTTCCAACAAAGTGTTGTAAAATGATTTCCAGTCCATGGTGTACAGCAATCAGCGAGAATAAATACTCCTTCAGTAAAATACCGTGTTGATTGCAAATTGTTTTATTCTTTAATTAATGACGCGTTTCGCCCTTTAGCAGGGCATCTTAAGATTATCTGCGTGACTAATTTACACAAAATTGTAAGGCGGAATTACAAAACGGTTAAAATGGTACATGGGCTTATTTTGTCTTAACATGCAGCTAGTTGGTTATTGTTTATAAGATACCGAAGAAAGATGATCTATAAAACTAAAGGCCTTTTAGATGTATCCCGCACGTGTTTGGTTGAAAGTAATACACGGAATCGTCGTTCACTGAGCTGGTATTGAAGTGCTGCTTCAAAACGTGGTCGTGACAGGGTGGCCGCTTCTCAGTTTTAGCACTTCAATGGTCGCCTCACTAGGAGGGATATTGGTGGTCGCGTTGTGTCTCAGAGATACAGGGTGAACATAGCACTGTTGGCTTTAATTAAACTCAGATTTCGCAGTTAATAAGTTAACAACACGAGGGGAAAACTTGTAAGCATTATAAAAGTAGAAACTGAAAGTTTATTTTATGAAAATTAATCATATCATGTTTAGATCCGCTGATTCGCGGGTTACCTATACCGGGAATACGTATCTGTGAGATCCTACACGACCATTCTAGTATTAACAAATTTTCAGCCAACTTCGGGTGCGATTTCAACGTTGAAACTTTGGGAACTTATTGTTCATGAGTTCTACTAACAAAAAAAAAAAAAAATAAATAAATAAATAAATAAATAAAAATAAAAAAAAATAAAAATATATAAATAAATCGAGAATTGATATTTTGGGTCAATTTCATCATCGTCCCCCTTACTTAACAGACACTGTGTAAATAGAGCACGTTGTACAATTGTACAAGTATAGGAGCCTGGTCGCTCCCAGCAGCTTGCCTGTAGCTTCCATTGGAGACAACTTGTTTTCGCCGTCGGTCCGCCGGCGCCCAAGTTTCGCTCTAGGAAGCTGTTTTCCCGCCCTCCCCCTGCCACCCCGGCAGCGCTAGACTATAGCGGTGAGAGGATCTCAGTTACTAAGTGGGTAATGGGGCGCAATTAACTGCTGGCCTGGCCAGGGGCGCCCCCTTACCCCCCCCCCCCCCTTTCTCCCTCTCTCTCTTTCACCATCTCGCAATCGCTGACTGCCACCTTTAATGGCTCACTCGGAGGAAACCACCGTTTTCGAAACTCAAATCCCTCCAATCACGAACTTCTAAAAGAAACTGAAGGTGAGAACTGAAGCTCGCGTCGACAACAGAATCATTAGAAACGGAGAAGCCCCAGGGCGAAAGACGGTTAAGTAAATCTCCGACATTTTCCTGGAGTGATTTAAAGTAACACCTATTTGAGGTTATTTCTGTATCTCCATCACTTTGTATGATTTATGACAAATGCTGTTTGTAATCAAATCTTTATTTTCTAATACATAAAGCAGAGTGTCCGTATATTTGTGTGTACCGTACGTGTCGCACACAAATCTACAGTTTTGTTCCAGTCTTAATGAAATCTTGTACACGTAAGCTGCAATCCATGAAAACGGTCGCCGTAAGTGTAAGAATCACGTACAATACATTGTTCACGTGATATGACGTCATAAAAAATGAGTTGCGCGAAAAACTGCTGCATTAAGCGACAATGCTGCTCATTTTCTTCTAAACCACTGTGTACCGATTTCAACCAAATTTGGTACACATATGCCTTACGTGAGATAACAATTGCTATACGAGTAACAACCACATACGACATATGGTTCAGGCATGTAACGTCATAAATAATATAGTTCCAAAAGACTGCCACATAATGCGAAGAGACTTTATAAATACACTATATGAGAATGACACTACTTAGCGACTTGCAACAAACTTTAAACATAATTTCAAACCTTTATTAAACTTTTCCTCGCTGACAACTATATCGAAATAATGAAAGGAAACAAGTTTCTCACTTACTACTTTTCCTTTGACCATGGAGCAAAACTACGGCATTCGGTATGACTTGTACTTTAAACTGTACACTACAAATTGTACGCGCAGGAAATTTTACAGGCAGTACACACACACACACACACACACACACACACATAGCCGAATGTACCTTCTAAATTTTATCACAGTACGACATGTAATTCAAGAGATATGAGCACATTAACAGTGCCCCATCACGCACCAAGTTTTAATCTATTACTCATTTTCTACTAATTGTATTCGCAATAGATTTTACGGACAGAGTTATACAAATGTATATATACCTGAAAAATTATACAGGTGTACAACATACAACTAAATAAATATGAGATCGTACGCATTTTATATGTCATTTGTATTTTGGGTACTATCTTTTTTTGTTTGGATACTACACTTACGATTTTGTACATTATTTCTTATTTATTTTCCTATAAAAATAGCATGTTGTTAGAAAAAGTTATGAACAGAGAGAGAGAAGGGATAGGAGAAGTACTAACTCAAGGCAGGGATAAATAAATGAATACCATGGCAAAGCAGGGTTTTCAGCTAGCCCAGTAGAGTCCCGAAAACTCGGCACTCGGTAACGCGGCAGAATGCAGGATAGAACTGAAATCGTAGCGTGTAGCCGTTACAAGCTTGCTGTAAAATGGGCTTACATATAATCTTTTCTTGTGACACCTACACTCTATTTAAAAATCCCCACGAGTTTCATTAACCCTTGTGTCCACATTGGGTTACTCCGGTAATCTTTCTAATTTTAACAGCCCATTTTTCAGTAGTATTGAAACTAGTGCACACAAGACTCCGGTTATTCCTCATTTGCATCTTGATAAACGTCATAGTAGCAGGAAAAATTTAAATTATTTCATAGAAGAGCATTTAAATGGGAAACAACAGGACACACCGTCTCAACTATATTTGGGCTACCCAGGTAACCATATATCTCCACTATAACAGGTGTGAAGTTCATAAATGTAACACTTTATTTTATACAATATATTAATTGTTTTATTATTTATTAGACAAACATGTAATAGCACAACAAATATAGACATAAATAAGTGAAAAATATATCCGTTTTTCACTTCAAGTAACACGCCTAGAATTACGCGAATCACAAACCCACCAAACCTTCAAACCAAATTTAGCTCGCTTGGACGGCAGGTACTGATTAAAGCTGGTCTTTCCTTTGTAAGTAGTAACATAAATCTTCTTCTATCCTCTCCCCTCGATTACTTTCTCTCTGAGAAGGAGATTTACCTGTATAAATTTCGCCAGTTATCTAAGAATTTCACGAAACACGAACCCGCCATACCTTCAAGCCATATATTTGAGATGGCTTTGATGGTATACTGAGCAAACCTGGTCTTTCCTACGTAAGGGATACCTGTTCATCAACTTTGAGGCAATACGAAGGCACGTACTTTTTACGAAGATTTGAATTTATCATATCAAAAAATGTCAGATATTGCAGCAGCTTTGTCACTTTTCTAACAATCACATTGTTAAATCTTATAAATCTGCTTATCTGCCAAAACCTGTTGAGCGGTAGGCTTGCACGATACAATGGGAACGCACTTATTTTCCACAGTTCCTTCGTGTGTTCAGTGTTAGAGAATCTTACTCCACCTCTAATCGTTATACCAAGATATGCTTCAAATTCTTCTGATGTCATTGGCTTCCACACTTTTGCTGGTCCTTCTGAATTTACATGATAGTCTGTGGATGCCTGATTTGCCAGCCTGTTGGTTTCACGTATTATTACATCACACATTTCTACTGTAAATATACATTTGAAAGTGTTTTTTATTGAAAGAAGTTTGGTTGAACATGTTGGACCAGCACTTTTCCGCAATATATTATGCTTCAACTTTCTTGTAGGGGAGAACGGCGCACGTCTTCCACCATTTTACATTTTTATTTTTGTACTTCTTATTTTATCGATTTTGCGGTAAACAGCGGATCATTATATTTCCTACACCTTTATTTACAGTCTTGTACAGATATTTTTGAAAATAGTAAATATCATTCTTGGTAGCAAAAGGTTTTGTCTGAGCATGTTGCGTTGGAAAGTTTTCCAGCTTACTTAAAATGTACAGGGGCAAATATTCCAATTATACTTTCAATGTTAAAACAGGGATACTTATCTTGATTTCACTGAATACGTATTTTTATTATGAATTTACAATACATTACAAAAGAGGAATGTAAAAATAGCCACATTAAATAAAAACAAATGCTATTTAATGGTTTTACAAAATATGTGATTTAAATATTTTACAAATACAGACATTTTTAACAATACTTATACTGATTGTCTGAATCACCATGTAAGCAAACAAAAAATGGAACATTCCTTTTCGTACAGTCTCTATGCGCCCATTTCGTGCACTGTACACACTTTTTATTTCCCTTAGACTTGGCGTAAGACTCAAAGCAATATGGAATATGTGCCCCATATGCACTCGGAAAACGTGCCCCGTCGCTATATTCAGGTATAACACTACGTCCATGAGTAACCGTGCAAGCTATTTACAAAACAAATACACAGTTACGTGAAGAAATAAACCCACTTTTAGTGTGTACAATGTCAAAATAATAAGTTTAACGCTAGAATGTTTATTTTAAGTTTCAATAAAAACGTGAAAGTTTACTCACATTTGCAAAAATGACGAAAACAGCCCTGTCGACGTTGTGACTGCTGGTACAACAATGAAACTTTCATAAATGAAGCGTGCTTTGTTGCTACTTCCTACAGTATCGCCGGTGGTAACATCTAGCGCATTGTTTCGAAAATAAACGGATTTGGAAAACTTGCCCCTATGGAAAATGTGCCCCGGACTCCCTTACCGAAAGGTTCCTTATGCTATTTGATTCCATCTTTGCCACGTTGAATACCTGCATAAAAACAGTTGCTTCACTGTTTTCGTCATCTGTCACGTTCATCACTACTAGTATCACTTCTCTATTTCAAATTCGTAGCATTACATCTTCAATCTCTGAAGCAGCAGCATCCTCTTACTCGGAAACCAATCGTCTGTAGAATCTTCGTCGCTGAAATCAGAAGCAATATCGTCTTCTGCATCAATAGTCAATAACTTTTTAATATGTTCTTCTTTCGCTTCATAGCTTAAACTGCTGTATTCAGATTTGGTGAGTTCCATTTCATCATCCATGAGAATCTAAAGTTGATGTTCACAGTAATGAACAGCTAACAACGCTATGAAACAGTAGCAATTGTAGCCAGCAACAATTAGAATGCCTTGTTGCATCAATTGCATATATATACCCAGTACTAAGTGTTGCCAACTGTGACTGTGCGGCAATAATTAATTGGGTTAATAAAGTATGTAGATGCATCTTCGTAGAAAAAAAATTAAAGAAAGATCGTGATCGAAATTATGGGAGTGGCTTTTAAAGTCAGCTTAGGTGTGATTGCGATATAGTGAACTTAGTTACAGCAGACAGCAATGACACATGACGCAGCCGCGCACACTTTGTCGCTGAGTCTCGTAAATTTTAATGGAATAAGTTTTATGAAGTGAATCACTATTGTCCACACTTTTCATTGTTAAAGGTTGTATGCCTTCTTAAAGCAGTTTTCTAAATCAATGTACGTACTCGTAAGTAATGAATATCTTTTACTCGATATTTTCTTAAATTTATTTTGTGTTACTGTATTCCATCGTTGGATTCTAAAGCAACAATACAAAGTATTTTATAGCAAAAAATCTTACCTATTCTTTTTGACACCGTTCCCGATAACGCGGCAATTTCACAAACTCGGCCAACTTTCGGTCCACATTAGGCCGAGTTTTCTGGACTCTGCTGTATTATATAAAAGTGAATAGCTGTTCGTTAGTCTCTCTGAATATTACAAATGTCTTGACCTATTTGAATATTTTTATTTTGCTCGCTTTGATGGATCGTTTGGAAGAAATGTATAGCTGAATAACGGAAAGAATCTTAAACCCGACGCTGATGAGCTCTTACAACAGCAATTTGACAACTGTTTGAGAGCTGTACTCATGGAAAGAAAAATCCACCCACTGGTATTCCTATGCATCTTCATAATATTAATACATGAACGCAAAAACTGAAGTACCGATTTTTTTGGTCTTAGCTCTCTTACATATAAATAAAGAATACTGCCCTTCGTACGTTTGTTTGTTTGCAGTTCATACCAAAATAGAGGTTTGTTTTCGTAACTCGATGACATTTTGCACACTTGACCTTCAAAACAATAGTAAAGACACTGTTTACATTAAATTTTATTTGTTCAGTTCCGCCGCATGGGAGTGGCCTTGATGCAGAGAGAACGGCTGCTCCCCGTCGAAGGTTCGAGTCCTCCCTCAGACATGTCTTTGTGTGTTGCCCTTATCATAAG
This sequence comes from Locusta migratoria, assembly GCA_026315105.1. Classification (NCBI taxonomy): domain Eukaryota; kingdom Metazoa; phylum Arthropoda; class Insecta; order Orthoptera; family Acrididae; genus Locusta; species Locusta migratoria. The sequence continues at coordinate 399,979,712 of CM048746.1, forward strand.
TTAGTTTAAGTGGTTTGTAAGTCTAGGACCTGATGACCACATCAGTTTTGTGCCACAGCTTTACAAACATTGGAACATTTCATGCCGGCCGCGGTGGCCGAGGAGACTGAGGCGCTCCAGTCACGGTCTGCACGGCCACTACGGTCGGGGGTTCGAATCCCCCCTCGGGCATGGATATTTGTGCCGTCCTAGTTCGTAAGTAGTTCATAAGTAGTTTGTAAATTTAGGGACTGCTGACCCCGCAGTTAAGTCCCATAGACTATACAAACATTTGAACATTTTTTTGAACATTTCATTTGGTGCGTGGCCAAGGGTACTTTACTTACAGACTTCATATATATCTCCAGTTTTATTCCAGTCTTAAAAGTAATTTATCATACTCGGCCATCAAACTACCCCAATGAACCACAGACAGCCGTACCGTAGGTGCGACCACAATGAAATTCTACCTGTGCAGACGACAGACATATGTGTGAATCCTGAAGAGTGACAGTAGCCATTTCCGTAATTGCAGGGGCAACAGCCTGGATGACTGAGCTGGCCTTGTAACATCAGCTAACGCGGCTTTGCCAGGCAGTTACTGCGAACGGCTGAAAGCAAGGGGAAACTACAGTCGTTACTTTTTCCACATTTGTGTGGTGTGCTGCCTCATACAGGGGTGAAAGGTGGACGATAAATGGTTCAGACAGGAAGAGGATAGAGGTTTAGAAATGTGGTGCAACCAAATTAGATAAGGTGGGTAGCTCGCGTTACTAATGTGGAGGTACTGCACAGAATTGGGCAGGAAATTAATTTCTCACATACCTTGACTAATACCTAAATTGGCATGACACACCAAATAATTGTGAATTTTTGCATTGGAGGGAAGTTGTAAAAATTGTAGAGGAAGGCTAGGATAGGAATACAGTAAGTAGATTCAAATGGATGTGGATTGACGTTCTTAGGAGGATAACAAGAGGCTTGCTGAGGGTAGAGAAGGGTGGAGAGCTGCATCAAGCCATTCTACGGATTGAAGATAGCAACAACAACAACAACGACGACGACGACGACCATCAAAACCAGAAAATGGACACTGACTACATAAAAGTTGTATGGTTCATAGAGATGGCACTTTACTAACGGACTTGCTCGAAATCTGCAACTTTATTTCGATTTTGTCGCAATTTTGCACAAATGATCATCAAAACACAAGATTACCTTATGACAGAGTTTGACACTGTAGCGTGAGCCTCGCTTCAGTATCGGGACACGCTACTGCGTGTCTCGCCTTGCTGGGCGCTTAGGGGTGGCAGCACATTCATGTTGTTGTGTAAGCTAGCGTCTGGGTTTTACTGCTACTGGCTGCAGTTGTATTGCGAGATAGGATTCAACCTTACTACCATTAAAACAATTATAAGAAAATACACTGTACTCACCATTACCACAGTAGGTGCTGGAAATGATTTCCTCTTTCTTGAAGGCATAGTTCAACAAGTTTACATTTATTTTCGAATACATTTACCAACGTGTCACAGGTAATCCAATACAGATATTCAGTTATCGCTGTCTTATGTTCATGTAATGTCTTTGGGTTATTTTGATAAACAAATGCTTTAGCCTCACCCTAAAGGAAATAGTCGGGACGAGACAAATTCGGTAAGCGACGGGGCCAGAGATATTTTGCAATTATTCGTCGTTCTCCAAAGAATTAATCTTAAGGTCGAAGGGATTGGTGTGCTGTACGAGAAATAGCCTTATCTTGCTAGAAAAATGAATGATTGATCTGATCTTAATTCAGCAGCGCAATATATGGATAAATTATCTGAAAACGATAGATTTCGGAGGCGGCGGCTGTTATGCGCTCGTGTTATGGCAACCCACACCACGATTTTTTCTGCGTGCAATGGCGTTTATCTTAAGGTATGTGGTTTCTCTGATGATCACATACATCAATTTGTAGAACTGATGTAGATAGACAAGTGAAACCAAGCCGCGTCAGTGAAAAATGTTCGATCTAAGACACCTACTCCATGCCTGTTAACAAGTCGCTAAAACAATTCACAAATGCTATTCTTTTCTGATGGTCCCTACAATGTAAGTGGTGCACTGCAGTAATGTTATACGGATACAGCCCAGTTCTTTGGTTACGGCCTTAAACGTGCTCTTATACGAGACACTTCAGCCTCTTGTGATAATTTACTTACTGATATTATTGGACTCCACAACATGATATCCGTAATGTCGTCGAGCTTCCGTTCTGTCAAAACCGTGGGCCTACCAGTTCGTGGTGCATCCGGAATTTGCGAATGAAATCACGTACAGTGTCTCGATGTGGACACCTCGACGTAGGAAAACGCAAACTAAATTGTCGTCTCATATGCTCCTCCTGTCCAGAAAACTTCTTCCACTAAAAAGGCTCTCTCTAGAATAGTAAGCATTCTTACTACACTCAGTGCATACAAGAACAAGACAATAACACAAGTAACAACTGAGACGCACACGCAGCACTACCCCACCCTACTTCCACTGCAGGTCCATGGAACACTTCCAGGTACGCTTAGTCTGTGATTCCAACCTTACTTGCCCCGCAACGCGAGACTCGTGGAGATCGCCACTGCGGACACTGTATATCGAGAAGCCAAAACAGTGGTAAAGTGTAGCGAAATGCATGGTGGTCTGCAGCATATCGAGAAATGGTGCAAGAAATGGCAACTGAACAACATAACCAGTGTGAAGCACCGCGATTCCACATAAAGAAAGATCCTTTATTGTATAACTACGCAATAGCGGGACAAACACTGGAAGCAATTACGTTTCTAAATGGACGACCATATAAAATCTGTCATGATGCCGATGCCAGGCTGAGAGCCAGACTGAGAGCCGCGGCGGAGTGGCTCAGCGCATTGAGGCGCTATGCTTCGATGCGTGAGACCGTTCCCCGTCGAGGGTTCGAATCCTCCCTCGGGAATGGATGTTTGTGTTATCTTTAGTATAAGTTAGATTATAAGTAGTTTGTAAGTTTAGGGACTAATGACCCAGCAGTTATGTCCCGTAAGCTTAATAAACATTTAAACATTTCCAGATAGATTCATTTTAAGGAAACTCTTGGATCCCGTCAACGAATGATGTAGGCTACGAAACTCTCGTTCAGCCAGCGCTTGAGTGATGCTCATTAGTATGAGATCTTTGACAGGTGGGGTTGATAGTGGACATTGATCTAATGGATAACTTGGTTCCTTTTGGGCTCATTTAGTAAACGCGAAAGCGTCACGGATATGACTAGGATGCTCCAGTAGCAGATGCTGCACGAGAGACGTTCTATAAAGCAATACGGGATTTTCTTTGAGAACCGTGAGCGTACGTTTCACGAAAGGTCAACCAATACATATTTTGTCCTCCCAAATACCTCTCACTAAGCGACCATGGAGATAAAATTGAAGAGATGACGGCCTCCTTTGAGATGCACCGGTAATCATTTTTCCCGTGAACCATAAGCGACTAATATAGGATTAAGTAACCATGGTTCACTAAGTACCTACGTCACATACTTGTGTAGAATCGTTCCAGGTGCAGATGCAGATTCTCATCATTCTAGTCCAAATTGATTTTTATCTTTATTTATCTGATGATCGTCGTTTAACACTTCAATTAACGGGATACGGATATTCCTGTAGAATGCCGATCACGTGATTTGACGTGATCTTCGGTTTCGTCCTTTTAAACACAGAATCAAGTTTATTGATGGGCTAGATCTAAATTAAAGGCCGTTGCTAGTAAATCTAATGTCTAAATCACCCTATAGATCTTGTAAATTTATTTTCTACGTCTACATCTAAATACATACTTCGCAATCCACCGTAAGGTGCGTGACGGAGGGTACACTGTACCACTACTAGGCATTTCCTTTTTTATTCCACTCCCAAATAGAACAAGGAAGAAGAGAATGCCTATAAGCCTCCGTACGAGCCCTGATTTCTCTTATCTTGTCTTTGTGACCATTACGCGAAATTTAAGTAGGCGGCAGGAACGGTCTCTAAATTTCCTCAAGACAATTTCTCGAAAAGAACGTCGTCTTTCCACAGCGATCCCCAAATGAGTTCCCGGAGCATTTCCGTGACACTCGCACATTGATCGAACCAACCAGTAACAAACTTAGCTGGTCGCCTCTGAACTGCTTCTATGTCTTCCTTTAGACTGAACTGCTGCGGGTCCTAAATACGAGCAATTATCAAGACGTCATCGTACCAGCGTTTTATAAGCGGTCTCCTTTACAGATGAATTACATATTCCCAAAATTCTCCCTATAAACCGAAGTCGGCTGTCCGCTTAACTCACAACTGTCGGTCCATTTCATATCGCTCAGCAACGTTACGCCTAGATATTTGAACGACGCGACAGCATCACTACCAATGCTGTATTCGAAGATTATGCGTTTTTCCTTCTCATGCGCATCACCTTACATTTTTCTACATTCAGAGCTAGCTGCCATTAATGGTACCAACTAGAATTTTTGTCTAAGTCATCCTGTATGCTATCACAGTCAATTAAAGACGATACCCTACCACACACCTCAGCATCATCAGCAAACAGCCGCAAATTACTACTGTGTCCATCAGATCATTTTTATAGATAGAAAATAATAGCGGTCCTATCACACTCCCTGGGGCATTCCTGATGATACAATCGTCTCCGAAGAACACTCGCCGTCGAGAACAACTTACTGCGTTGTATTATATAGGAAGTCTTCCAGCCAGCCACAAATCTATGAACCAACTCAATAAACTCGTATCTTCGTTAGCAGTCCGCAGTGTGGCACCACGTCAGACACCTTTTTGAAATCGAGAAAAACACAATCAGCCTCTTGCCCTTCATCAATGGCTCGCAAGAAGTCATGTGACAAAAGGGGAAGCTGTATTTCGCATGAACGATGTTTCCTAAACCCGTGCTGATTAATAGAAAGAAGTTTTTCTGTCTCAAAGAAATTTACTATATTCGAACGGATAATATGCTCCAAAATTCTACAAGAAACTGATGTCAACGATATTGGCCTGTAATTATGTGGGTTCTCTTTACTTTCTTATAAACGGAAGTCACCTGCGCTTTCTTCCAATCACCAAGGACTTTGCGCTGAATAAAAGATCCGCTATAAATGAAATCTAAGTAAGGGGCCAATGCCGCAGAATACTCCTTGTAAAACCGAACTGGTATTCCATCCGGACCAGCAGACTTTTTCGTATTTAGCTCTCTCAGCTGCTTCTCTACACCGGAAATACCTATTGCTATGTCCCCCATTTCGGAATTAGTACGTTGATCAAATGATGGCACATTTGTGCGGTCCTCCTGCGTGAAATATTTCTTAAAGGTTAAATTTAGAACTTCAGATTTCCGTTTGCTTTCTTCTATTAGTGCCCCGCAATGATCAACGAGTGACTGAACAGTGGCCTTTGACACGCTTATCGATTTTACATAGGACTAGAATTTTTTCGGGTTCTCTGGAAGATCTTTTGCTGAGGTATGGCTGTGATAATTATTGTATGCTTCACGCGTCGATTTTTTTATAGACTCACGAATCTCTACTAACTTCTGCCTGTCATCATTCGCGTGTTATTTTCTTGAACCGAGAGTGCAACAGCCTTTGCTTTCTCAGTAGCTTTCTATCGAGTGGTATGAAACGGGGCAGGTGGGAAGTGGTGTCCTCACTCAGTAGGTAAATGAATGGAGATGGCTTCACGCTCTCTTACGGAGGATGGAATTTTGCATGAATTGGAGACAGATTTTATTGACAAAAGCAGCGAGGACGACGAAGTCTACAATTCAGATGATGATCCAATCTTTGTGCAAGAAGATTTGTATGTGAATTAGATGCTGTGTCTTCAGTTCTGCTTTCATGTTTCGTGAACAGGGTTCTTCTTGCTCTTTTCGAAGAGCAGATAATTCTTTATGGCAGGCAGAAGATAAGGTAACTAAATGCAGCTCGGCTTACTCCAGCATGCAGAAAGTCTGGCATTCTAAGGTATGGGATGGTTTACATTGCCCGCAGTCATACTGTTAAGAATGTCTTAGCAATTTGATATTAAAATTCATTGCTACAGCGTGAAAGGTAATAGTTCGAAAACAACATAGTATGTCAGATCAGTGAAAGAATTAACGCAATTTCGTGTGTACGGTCAACTTCGTAAGTCACGCGGTGAATATTAAGGTATTGCTCCGTACTTCGGGAAATTCAGTTTCTGCGCTCTCTCAGTCCCACACACCGCTGCCAACTCTCTTACTAACAGCATGATAAAGAGTCTACGTGTCGCCACAACCACAAATGAATCAAACTCTTCACATTAGAATTCAAGATAAATCGCTCCATTGAGTATCCCTAAGAGAATAATAACAGGAAGAACACTAATGCGGAAAACAATTTTTTTTTCTTTTCAATAAATGTAGCGATGTTCATAACTTTTGAAAAAGGTGTTTGCAGCAGTTATCAATATTTACTCAATGTGGCATAAAGGTCTTTGAAAGTGTACGAGACTTACATACTCCCTTTGTTAGGTTTTCGAATCTACCATGTTCAGATATCGTTTGCAGAGATACAAGGTGCATAAACACCCTTAAATTTCTGTATTTGCGGCTTAACAAGCAAGAGGTAAACGGGTTTACGACTAATCTAATAATAACATCATTACTGATGACACAGGCTGTTGGAAACACAATGTTCTCTCGTCAGGGTATATCGTTCTGCAGTAGCATCCAGTAACTCAGTTGGCTACGTTACAGATTGACAATGTTATCACTTGTAATTACGTCCCGCTTGATGATTCGCAGTGTTCCATCATCGCATGCGTTTGTGCATCCCAGATTCACTTTCGGTATGCAGAATGAAGCTTAATAATCTGCTATAACTGTCTCATCAAATGAGCTTCTAATCGAGTCCAGTCGCGATTAGGTATATACGCACATAGCGGCAGAAATTGCAACCACAAAATAACATGTTGTTTGCTATTTTATTGTGATTCGAAGCTTATTACATTATTAAGACAGGGTAATTACGGGCTGGTGTCCCCCTAAAATTACAAAAGAGAATTCCCTTTCCAGTAAATATTGCAGGGAACTTGCGCATTTAATGAGAGGAAGGAAAGGAGTAACATTGGTTTCAGAAGGATACTGAAATTACTCAAGAGAAGAGAGAGACACTTCTGTCATATTTTTTTGTTTATTTTTCGGGTAAATCAATTCTGTGCGGCCTTATGAACATTATCTTTGTTGATTGATGAGTCTTTGCCTCAGTTCCTTTTATTACAGAACTAGTTTAATTCCCGCTGCTACGCACGCATATTGGTTACTTCTACTTCTAAATATAAATTTTCGTAGATTTAGGTTTAAAAATGCTTTCGTAATCAAGTATTTTAATACAACTTGCCAGCCCCTATTGCAACATTGCTGGCAGATTTCAAAACATCCGGAAACAATTTTTTTATTATAATCATGGTTACAAATCCAAATGCTCCCATTTCTAGCATCAAAATAGTCTTAGTAGCACCCATAAAAGTTTTTCCCAATATCACCCGCTTAATGGTTAAAATTCGACTCAATAATCTAAATCCGAAGTTTTGTATTTCTTGGTTCAAAATTGCTTTAATAGCAACGTATTTTCAAAAAAACCGTTCATCCCCTATTTCACCCTCTTTGGGATGGAAATGCCTACTGTGTAAGATAAACTACATCTAAAAATGTCCACTTTTTATTGTCTGTAAATTCACTTCTCAGCGCTGTTTTCTGTCTTTTAGAAACAGATCAAGAACATGAAATTTCTTTCTTTGGCATCCTTATTGGTAGTTTTACCTTTCAAAATACAATATCCACTTATTTTTCTTTATTCGTGCGCTTGTTTCAGAAAAACAACTGAATAATGTGCATCACCTTTCGCTATATATAACATCTTTGCTCTTATGTCAAAAGAAATCGCCGGCCGCGGTGGTCCAGCGGTTTGCGGCGCGCCAGTCACGTTCTGCACGGCCACTACGGTCGGGGGTTCGAATCCCCCCCCCTCGAGCATGAATATTTGTGCCGTACTTAGTACTAGCTAGTTCGTAAGTAGTTTGTAAGTTTAGGCACTGTTAAAGCCGTAGTTAAGTCCCATAAGCTATTCAACCATTTGAACATTTTCAAAAGTAACCGCTGGTCGTAAGTCCGAATTTTATATAAGCTGACGACTTTCAACCAGTATATCTTCCACCCTCTTATAGCTACGGACACGGAACTGCTAAGGTGAAGAACAGAGAGGTAGTTCGTTTTCTTTGTGTAGTTTTCGCTGAAGAGTAAAATATTGACATCCACACATAAAATTTTATATCATTCGGTAACTTTCATCTCCCATATCTCAACACCCTTATCGTTAGCAACCCTCTACGACCATAGTGCACATTGGGAGACTGATACCTACTACCACATACAAACACATTTCGTTTGAGATTTGTAGTTTTGGCTGGAGAGTGAAATATAGGCAAAAACACCTCAATTTTTATATATATCAAGATTTCTGACCGAGATCGATCGTCTGTGGTAAGTAATGAAGTAATGAACTATACATCATCGTCGAGTAGAAATACTTGTATCGCAGATCCGATTAAAACGTTCGGCTTCGCGAGAGAGTCCGAAATGGCGAACATAAAAAGGTATGGACGATAGGGCGCTACAGCCGCTGTGTGGGAAATGGAGAAGGCCGTAGTGCGGTTCCATGTAGCCAGGAGGTTAAGGCGACAGCAGCACCGACGCGACGGACCCGCATTTGAATCACGTCACGGTTCAGACATTCACTTGTCGCCTTTGACCCATTTCATTGCCTAGTTCACTCTCATTAAATGCACAAACTGAAACATAAGTGAATAGGAACCAGAAGTGGTGTTTCTTCTTGCAGAGATGTCCCAAAGAACGAACAACACTTCCATTTATGTTTGCAGAAAAGTGTCACTCCTACCTGCCTGTTAACACACCAAGGACTAATAGATTAGAATGTTAGTTTTGCGGCATATCTGAGAACCAGTTAACAGTCCAAGAAAAACTGAAAGACTATTCTCCACGGTGCAGAATAACTGAGCATAACATGCAAGTGTAACAGAGATAGCCAAACTATTGATTACCTGCTTTTCGACTCCTGTAACTTATTGAAAGAGAGGAACTAACTCAGAAAAAAAAGGTTGCGAACAAAGGAGGAGGAAAGTCCCTCCGTAAATTGCTGAAGCCGGCCGCGGTGGCCGAGGGGACTGAGGCGCTCCAGTCACGGTCTGCACGACCACTACGGTCGGGGGTTCGAATCCCATCCTTAGTATAAGGTAGTTCATAAGTAGTTTGTAAGTTTAGGGACAGATGACCCCGTAGTTAAGTCCCATAAGCTTAACAAACATTTGAACATTTTTTAAAATTGCTTTAAAAGTTCAGAACAATTTTTTTACGTCTTTAATTCAATTACATTTTTTACTGTATAAAATTAGTTGGGTTTTGTTGTGTAAAACGATAACTCATGTATAGGCAAAATGTCTTCTTTCGAAGGTCCTTCAGTCTTATGTAGGCCTATTCCGTTTGTATTTGCTAAAGGAACTGAATTCAACCTCTAGTAAACCCCCTATTATAATTTAATAGACAATAATAATAATGATTCTGAATGTCTTCGTAAATGTATGAAACCGTTTTTTTCCAAAATATAAAAATAATTCTGGAAATGTTTTTAGGTTTCTGCAATAACCTCAAAACTGTTGAAAGGGGATTACTTATTTTAATTTCACAAAATGTTTCGGCTAGATCCCATCATCTCATGACCTGTCAGTGAAAATAAATATATAACCAGTAAGTTTATTTACGAAATTATTTCAAAATTGCAATAAAAGTATAAAATACTTTTTATCAGCTAGTAATTTTACACGATTTAGAAATACGTAACGATATGAATTATACAGAGCAATGAGGCATTTAAATTTTTCATTTAAAGATACAGATGTTAGAGTCCATGTCATGCAACGCCAGATACGGCTAAACGTCAAATATGCAAATAATACGTGGTGTGGAACGTGCTGTGTGAGGCAAACTAGATGGCATGACTTGTTAGGGTCAGCTATGTGGCGGCTATGACAGCGTCGACAGAAGTACAGAAAAACAAGCAAATATATATATATATATATATATATATATATATATATATATATATATGTTTGGTTGTGTGGCTATCTTCCGCAGCAGCTAAATAGACAGGCATTCCACTTATAACAGGTGGTATGTAATCTGTATGCACTTCAAAAAGCGAAGTGATGTGATGCGTTGTGATGAAACGGAAGAAACGACACAAAAACACACGCCAGGAACAAACTAACCCCAGCCAAGAAAACGGACAAATAGTAATAAGATGTAAAGAAGAGACATCAACACCGTGAGTAGACCGAATATTAAGTTAAAAACACGTAGGCCTAAGGTGGTGTTTTTAATCTATTTATCGAATAGATTTAATCTATTTATCGAAAACAAACTGTACAAGCCTTTGTATCATTTACAGACCACAGAAGATGCTTTTAAAATAAAAAAAACGAAACGCGTCTGGTGTAAGATAAATCTCTTAATTGCAGTCAGCATAAGACCTATTACCGCTGATAATCACGGAATGAAGGACATTGAAATCCTAATGCTATATAAGATAATATTTACATAGCATATTTTACAAAGTGTTGCTCTATAGGCCGGCCGCGGTGGCCGAGGTGACTGAGGCGCTCCAGTCACGGTCAGCACGGCCACTACGGTCGGGGGTTCGAATCCCCCCTAGGGCATGGATATTTGTGCCGTCCTAGTTCGTAAGTAGTTCATAAGTAGTTTGTAAGTTTAGGGACTGATGACCCCGTAGTTTAAGTCCCATAAGCTTGACAAACATTTGAACATTTTGCTCTATAGTACAACGGTATTATGGCGCGAAATCATAAGGGCGCTGTGATAGAGGTCATTTAGAAAAGTAAATGATGCCTAATTGAGTAAAAGATACAAGATCAACAGAAAGTGGCTTAATTCACGTCAGTTTGAAACAAAAATCCAAATACAAGCGTGAACCGCGCATAAGCATAAGCTATTACAACCCGTAATAGCACAGCCTGCCATTCTATGAATAACAGAAGTATTTCTAAAAATTACAGCAGAAACGACAGCACGCGCGACAAGCACTCGGGAAATCAATATACTTTCCACTAAATTTTTTACTTCCAAACTATGAAACAAAACAAACTATTTTACCCTTTAATACCCAGTGTTGTTCCTCGACAACAACGTATTAAAACTGATTTATACCGTATTTTGTGTATCAGTCCTTAAAGTGGCATTGTTGATGAACAACATGCTTCTAATACGGCATTTTGCCGCTTGTTACAGTGTGTAGACACTTCTGAGGAATTAATCTGTCCATCTTGGAGGTTGTGCTACGTTACCGTCTGTACGTGGCTGAGAGCGAGAGTGTGGTTGATGTTAAAGTATTTCAGCAGTGACTTGTTGCGTCTTTGGCGCTGTGACGAAGATTACGCTATAATTATTGATCTGACAGTGTTATCTATCATCAAAATAGCGACAAAAGTAATAAAGTACCTTGATATAAACGTCTTTGTTGCCATGAAATACACGACATTGAAAAAAAATAGTTCGACCAAAAATTTTAAAACATGTATTTTGAGGTTTAGTGCACTGTATAAATACAGAAACTCTGAATTTTAGTTTTTCCAAATCTGAATTCATAATGTGGGAATAAAAATGTTAAGCAAATACAGCAGAAACGGTAACACACACGAGTTAGCAACCAACACTGCATGTTTTACTCCCAGGTGTCACACAATGATGTCATGGCAGAATGGCGAAAACGCATTTCTTACTGCGCATCGCTTACTGCGCCCCCCCTCCCCTTGGGTTTACTGAGGGACCGTACTGCAAGGGTGCTCTCATAATTCGTCCCTTCTCGCGAAGTCGCCGTTGGCTGCCAGTGACTCCACGCAGAGTCGTGCTTCCTTCTGTTTTCAAGTCTCTCTACATTTTGTCTTGTTCCTGTGTACCTAGTCCGCCTCTCTATTTGCACACAAGTCCTGTTCATTTATTCATTCAACCCGTTAGAAATGAATGAGTCGTACAGGCTCACATAGGATGAAGCCGCCAGCAAGGCTGCGACAATTTCGGTATTCGTACACACGTTTCGCTTGAATCTATAGCGAGATTCGACCAGAAGTTTCCTTTTCAAACAGTTCACTGGTTATGACGTCGTATCTGCTGATCCATGTGTCGTTCAGATATAATATTGTAACTCATTTCAGTGGTATATTTGGATACTGTTGGCGGAATGTGCTGCGAACAGAGTAATAACGATTTAAATAAATGTCAAACATAATGAATTACCGCTTTACGGATGTCACATTTATGACGTAATATCTTCTGAATTGTGTGTCCTACAAAGATATTATCAGGTGCGTAGAGTGGAATATTAGGAAACTGCCTGCTAAATGTGTTTTGTGGAATTGCTAGTAAAGACGTAGTAAATTACAACCTCGTGCTTATTAGGGCGAATTTTCATGCATTTCATTGTCTTTGACGTCATAGCACCTGAACTATATGTCGTAATACGATATTACTTCGAAGTTACGTCCAGTGGTGTATATGTAAAATGCCTGCAACATACGTCGTGAATCTAGTAGAAAAAACGTAATAAATCAAAACGTCTTGCATGATGAGGCAGTTTTTCAAATTCAAATGTTCAAATGTTTGTAAATCTTATGGGTCTTAACTACGGGGTCATCATCTTACAAACTACTTATGAACTACCTACAAACTAGGACGGCACAAATATCCATGCCCTCGGGGGGATTCGAACCCCCGACCGTAGTGCCCGTGCAGAGCGTGACTGAAGCGCCTCAGTTCCCTCGGCCACCGCGGCCGGCTGAGGCAGTTTTTCATGAACTTAATTGTTTATGACTCCATATCTCATGAACTGTGCGTCGTACTATGATTAAATTTCTAACGTACTTTCATTGCGAATACAGTTAATAGTGTAAGAGTAATAAATTGTAACTTCATACCAAATAACGTAACTTTACTGCATGAACGCCGAAAAAGTAGTAAGTGACAAACTTTTTTCCTTTCATCATTTTTCTGGGGTTGTCAGCGAGAAAAAGTTTTCTAATGTTTTGAAATTGTATGATAGTTGCAAGTCACTAAGTGCTCTCCTTCTCAAATAGTGGATTGATAAAGTCACACTATCTCACACTATCACCTTCCGCAAGATGGGGAAGGTTTCATTGTTTACGACGTCATATCTCCTGAACTATTAGCCCTATCGCTAAATCCTTTATTAGCTGACGTCTTATAGACTTCATTGCTGCCAACTTTCAGCTTCATAGGTGAAGCAGTTTTCGAGATTTCGTGTTTAATGACTAAGTGAGTGTGTGAGTGAGTGAAGGAGTGTCCTTTCGCCTTTACATAGAGATGTGGCACCGACATAGATGATGTTGTTCTCGTGGGTTGTGCCATTGTCATCGCACATGAAACATAAAACACAGCTCATATTGTTTTAAGAACCATATAATAAGTATCATTAACATGAAAAATCATTAACAACAGCATAAATAAACTTGACTTTACCTGCAAAACTGAGCTGATATAAGGCAGTATCAGGGATAATATTTCGTCCCATTACAATGTGAAGATGACGACTAAGATTGTCGAAACCGGTCATCTAAAATAAAATATTCAAACGCGATCTTCGCATATATATATATATATATATATATATATATATATATATATATATATTGTTAACAAATAATTTTGATTGCTCCCTCGCTTGAAACACGTCAAGCATATGCAACTACTGATGAATAAGTTTTCAGTATCAAGCAGTTGATTATTAGACGCAATTGGGAACCCTAGTGTGGCATTTAACTGGTAGATATTGCTCAAAGTCATTTCCAATCCACAATTTATGTTTTTACTAAGGAATTTGTGGTACCTTGCACTATATAGGCTTTTTACAATTTTGTTTACAAAGAAAGTGACCTTTCAGTTAATTTGGGAACAAAAAGGATTCCGTCGGGTCTTGTACCATTAATTGTTACTTGATAATGTTTCCGAACATTTATGCTATTATATTGTCGAGCCTTTGGTAGGTAAATCTTTCCAGATTTATTTTGTTTGTACAATTTACAATTGAATAAATTGTCATTGTGATAAAATTAGTACAGTAATCTTCCTACTGAAAACTTTATTACTCTGGTTCGCAAGGATATTTGCACCCTTGTAAGCAATTTGGGCAATTCAAATTGTCTCTTCAGTTCATTTACGGAAAGAACAAAAAGAGAATTGCCATTCACTCAACGTCACAATTAGCTAAAACCGATTTGATTGTGTCGATAACGAAATGACCATGCACATCTACGGTTCTGTGTGGTGTATGCTTAAATCATCCGAAAAGTATAGTTTCAACTGGCAAAAGAGATAAATGTTCAAATGTTCAAATGTTTGTAAAGTCTATGGCACTTAACTACGAGGTTATCAGTCCCTAAACTTACAAGCTACTTATGAACTACTTACGAACTAGGACGGCACAAATATCCATGCCCGAGGGGGGATTCGAACCCCCGACCGTAGTGGCCGTGCAGACCGTGACTGGAGAGCCTCAGTCTCCTCGGCCACCGCGACCGGCAACAGATAATAAACGTTTATATATTTACTTTAGATCGTGACAAATAATTGTTTCAGTAAGAAGACTAAACTCGTAAAGTTACAAGATCGTTCTCTAGTCAAATCGACGATGTCACGTAATCACAAATTTAGAAATATTAGAGTTCTCACTGTAAGATTTATTTTTACTTTATTCATTTTAATTTTCCACCTGATAATCAAGTGTGGAGCTGTCGGGCATTAAGCTATTGTGTTTCCATCAACTCACTGTCAAACGGTTTCAATTGCAGATCAGTAATTTGGATTTAGACGTTGACCAACTTATGTTTTCGAGGAAACATAAACCATATTATAGCAGTGATCACGCGGCAGCCTGAAACTGTGCGAGCGTCGCAAAAGTCCCAAGTAAATGTAAGTAAGGTCAGTAATTCCATAGATAATAAAACGCAAAGGTAAACTATAAAGTGCCCTTTCAGTTACTGTTGGTAGATTAGTGTCTTTCTATGAACAGTGTCGTTTTGAAAATTCATAATATGCTGTTGAATAATCTATTTGGGTGTTTCATTTTAAAAACTTATGTGTACGTCATCAACCATCGAAATAATAACCACGAATAACTTATAAATGCGAGACGAATTTGCTGTTTCAGGAACAATGGTAAAAAAATCCTTCAGTGCTGCCAAAAATGCGAGGAACTTCTTTTCGTCAACCGATGGGGTATTTATAGGAGAAAATGAGAGGATTTGGCGCACATGTAGTTAAATCGGAAATGAAATCTACAACATCGTATCTAAATTCCAACTAAAGTAACAAAAGGCCAGGCCAAAAGGACGGGATTGATTCCAGCTGTGCCCTGTGCGCTGTGCCTTCATGTGTGGATGAACTAAGAGACATCGAAGCCCCCCCCCTTCCGCCGGATATCCTAGTTCGTTAACGAGCTATTTCAGGAATTCTGAGATGGGGAGCCTGTTCCGGGCTGAATCCAGCTCGCAGATTACCAACGACCGCTGATGAGCAGACGAACCTGGATGTATTTACGTTCTTTCTCACTTCCAGGCCAGGTCAATCCCGGCTTACATCTAACATACGGAT
Organism: Locusta migratoria; assembly: GCA_026315105.1. Classification (NCBI taxonomy): domain Eukaryota; kingdom Metazoa; phylum Arthropoda; class Insecta; order Orthoptera; family Acrididae; genus Locusta; species Locusta migratoria. The sequence goes on from CM048746.1 coordinate 399,995,456, forward strand.
GAGGTACCGGTAAAACTTACCCAATCATTCAGAAACAGTTCTTACATCTGAACCTGAGATTTTCTATAGGCACAGACGGGTAACTCAGATTCCGTCCGATCAGGAAGAGCCTTCGACAAGCAATTATCACTTACATTTACAGCAGCATTTTAACAATGACCCCTACGTAGTGAAAACTGGAGAAGGAAAAGAAAGACGAACACGTAGAAACATTACCTGACATTTTAGGAAAGACATTTTTATAAAAATGTTTGTCTACAAATAAGATCTGCAAAAAACACATATCAGAAACTTTTGATTACCTGATACCGCAGGTTTTGGAGGCGTTTTGATAGTTTAATATTCTTCAAAAGCGAAACGCCAAGACTCTAAAGCACTATTTTTTTTTTAATGACTACCGGTTTCGGAAGACTGTGCCACCACATATGGACATATCACATTTTATAAGTTGTTCACCTTATTTAAAAATCGAGACAAAATAATTTAGTCAACATATAAAAATTCATAAATTATAAAATCACAGCTTGCAAGATTCTATTTTATGATTTTTGTATGTAGAGTAAGTGCTTTCTTGCACTTATTATTTTATCTCCATTTTTTAAATAAGATGATCGACTTGTAAAATGTGATATGAGCAGATGACGGTGGAAAAGTACTTCGAAACCCATCATCATTCAATAAATTAGCATTTCGCGATCTTAGCCTTTCACTTTTGAAGAATATTGAACAAGTAGAGAAACAACTAAGGTAGTTTTTGGGTGCGCAATGAACACGACATTAAAATAACGACTGGACAAAGTAAACAAGTTTCAACATATCGAGTACTGTGATCTGTGAATAAACATTCATCTGTGCTATACGATTTATTGAAGAGGGAAATTATAAATCTGCGAGTTTGGCATTTTTCAGGAAATGATGTTAGTCCAGGTAATCCTCCCTCCTTTGTCAATAATGTCGCCCCTCTTTTGTATGCTTACCTGCTCTTCAACTTCCTCCTCCTCTCCTCTTCTTCTTCCTCCTCTTTACCACTCCATCTACCCAGCCATCAACTTGCCTTTGTGATTACCTACACCGCTACCTGCAAATCTCATTCTCTTCTCCTGCTTCTCGTCCTTCCCGTTTATGAAAACTTACATACTCCTACCAAACTTTTTCGTGATCGGTCAAACAGTGTTCAATTTCGGAGTTAAGTACTTTCCGTTTTGCACCATACTAATTACTATGTAGACAGTGGCATTCCTCTTGTTTTGAAGACAAGCTGTGCTGAATTTCATTGCAATCCAATTAACGGTACGATAGGGGACAAAGAATCCTGGTAATAGAACGATAAAGTTCAACAGGAAATGAGGAGTAAGAGGGAAGTGAAAAGGTATGAAAAAGGTATGAGGATGGAGAAGGATATAAAAGAATGAAATAAGAGGCAAATAAATCTGTCGCTATGGCCAAAGTACGAGCAGCGGATGTTCAAATGTTTGTAGAGCTTATGAGACAACTACGGGGTCATCAGTCCCTAAACTTACAAACTACTTATGAACTAGCTAGTACTAAGGACGGCACAAATATCAATGCCAGAGACTGGATTCGAACCCCGACCGTAGTGGTCGTGCAGAACGTGACTGGCGCGCCGTACACCGCTCGGCCACCGCGGCCGACGGAGTGAATGAAAAGTTCCCTATCATACAGTTGCGGCTGGTACTTCAGTTCATCGGGGGTTTACTTTCTTGAGTGCCAGATCTTGACAATGGCAAAACATTGTGTACAAATTTTTGTAAAGATAAAATTCAGCACACGTGCCCTGTGGTTAGAAGCCACCAGTATGCATTAGTGACAAGTTGGTCAGTAATATTTGTTACACGTCTTCGACGTAATATCACGGAGCAGACTGAGGGTAAGAATGGTACAATACATGTTCACAGTTGACATTAGTCGCCAGATGGCGTGCCATTCTTAAACATAATGTCTGGTGGTGTCGTGCCAAGTGAAGTTACGCTAGGTGAAATTTAGCAATACAAAAGTAAAAAGGGGGGGAGGGGAAATCATCAAAAAATTTTTAACAAATGCTCTTTACATCATGTCTTATACGGTAACAAATAATAAATTCCACTTATATGCCATAATAAATACAAATCAGGGGTGGCTCAGAATAGTTCATCACAGACAATGATCGGCAGAAAGCTGTACTATTATAACACATTAATGACAATTGATTACAACCTTCTAGTAATAACTGTGAAAAACTGAAGTTACACTAATATAAAAGATCAGGGATAAAAATAAAGGTGGATGGAATAAAATTGCTGTTTATAATAATAGATTGATAGAGGTATAACATTATAGCACAATAGTTGACAAACTGTGTACATACAAGCTCACAGAAAATAATAGTAATTATGAACGTCATATCAATGGTCATACATATATAGTATATATTTGTTGCTTGCGCCAAGTTTGTTTACATTGCTTAGGTATTAACGTTCTATCAGAATACACAATGTATCATCACTACTGAGAAGGTTACACTTACAAGTGCACAAGTCAAAATAAGGTTTTAAAATCTAATACAAATGCTCAACCACAGTTCCCGTGCTAGTCATCCCTAAATAACCGCAGGTTCTGAAAATTCTCTTCCGTGTGCAATATATATTTAAAAAAAAAGAAATATATAATTGGCTGGCCAGTACTTACCTTTTTGCTGTACCGCCGATAGTTACACCCAGAAAAAGTAGGAAAATAACAACCTTTGGGAACTGTGTTCCTTCTTCAGGTGGAGAGAAGGGAGAAAAGGAAGAAAACAGGAATGGGAAAGGAAGGGACAGGTAATTCACGACGTAGGTCATGAGGATGGTGTTAGAAGATCCTCGCTTGAGCCTCGGACACGCGCTAGCCATGCGCCTCATGTATTTCAAACGTCAACTTCGCAGATCCTCCGGATGTAATTGACACATCGCGAAGCAACCTATCGATTGCTTGAGAAATAATATGGAGTATCCATTAAAAAAAAAAAAAAAAAAAAAAAAAATAAGTTTGTGTTGAAAATATTATTTCTTCATATTACTTACTTTCCTAAGCCCCTGTTGTACGTTCATGACCGTGAAAGTGGTTTTTTCAATACCTCTTGTAGATTCAGAGATATCTGGGGTGGAATAGGTGAGTGGGACACCCTGTATACTGGTGGCTTCTAACCACAGGGTACGTGTGCTGAATTTGATCTTTACAAAAAATTGTACACCATGTTTCTGCAATATTTCTGTTCTCATATGGTATAGTTAATATTTTTCTCCATTGAAAGATTCTGATGATGGCCCAGGCCGAAACGCGGCAAATAAAGTCATATTGTAACCACTTCATGACTTATCAATACAGCGACATATGCAGCTTACTGCAGACTTAATGTATTAAAGACTACAATAGCGCAGGTGCAATTATGGATGGGCGACGCCTGTTGCTGAGAAAACTGTAGTTACAAGTGGAGGGCAGGAGAATAAGACGCAGTCGGATGGACTGCATCACTGAAGACCTGAAAGAGGGGGGACTGAGCTGGGAGCAGACGTGCGACCGAGAGAAATGGAAGGCAAAACTCAGGAACAAGCTGTAGTAGAAAAGATGATTAATTGTATGGCAGTGTACAAAATATGAATGTAATTAGATTCTTCAATGGCCATACAAAATTACCAACTTCGATTTTTTTCAGCTTTTCTTTGAGTTTACCAAATCTTTTTCTAAGCCACCCCTAAATTAAGGCAAAAAAAAAATAATAATAAGTAAAAATAATTTCGAAATCGGTGAAGCCATGTCTGATTTAGCGAAAGTAATGCACTTCTCTTTCATGCAGATAAAGAACTTCTTGGAATGCTCAATTGCTTCCATACCGTTATCATCATCGTTATATAAATTCTGTCCCTATCCGGGTCTCTTTGAAACTAAAATTTATCGTTCTCTGGAAACTCAATAACAATCACCTTGCAATTTTTGGCAGCTGTATTCCATGTTTTTAAGATAATTAAGCAAAGATCACAAATTCTTACATTCTATAGAAATTACCGGATTCAATAATAAAAATCACCAACACACTGTCTCGTGTATGAACTTAACAGACTTTGTAGAAACAAAGTGTCTCTCCTCATAATGTAAAATTGATAAATATGAGAAGATATTTTCTTGATTTTTTGTTATTATGAGAGGCTCTGATTATACAATATCTATACAGTTTATAAATGAGGCAGTGGATGAAAATTGCGATATACAAATTATAAACGTAATTTCTATAAACTGAAAAAAAAAGTTACGCTAGTGGCTCGAAGACCTTTAAAAGAAAGTGTATCCAATAAAAAAATTGCAAATAACGATCTGTTGCCTAAAGGGTGTAGGAGTGAAATATGAAGCGTGTGCTGCCTGCAGCCGGCCGCGGTGGCCGCGGGGACTGAGGCACCCCTATCACGGTCTGCACGGCCACTACGGTCGGGGGTTCGAATACCCCCTCGGGCAAGGGTATTTGTGCCGTCCTTAGTCTAAGTTAGTTCGTAAGTAGTTTGTAAGTTTAGGGACTGATGACCCCATAGTTAAGTCCCATAAGCTGTACAAACATTTGATTTTTTTGCTGCCTGCAGGCCCTCTAAGCTGCGATGGCCTTATAGCAGTGTTAGTAAAATAGGAATCTGCTGTTGCTGAGGTAGTCACAGAAAGGCAGAAGTAAATAGATAATTATCTATCAGAATTTTCAGGAAAATCCAATTTTTCTATGTTTGTAAACCTAAGGAACCAAATTGCAAAGGTCATCGGTCCTTAGACTTACAAATTAACTTATATACTAATAAACACACACAAACACACACACACACACACACACACACACACACACACACACACACACACACACACATCAATCATGTTCGAGGGAGGACTAGAACCTTCGGAGGGAGCGGCCATGCAGTTTGTGACACGGCGCCTCAGACCTGAAGATAGCTTGGAATTCCGTGTGTTATCTGCACATTTGTTGGAATTATTAAACAGAATAGAGGAACCAATTATGCTATTTAATTCTCTCCATAATTAGTAGAATGGGACTTCAGGTAAAATACTGTGTAAATTGAAACAAATTACCAGCAGCTATGTTTAAGTTTTTTAATTAATTGAGCGATCAATTTCGTCGCTTTAATTGCACCTTCTTCAGGCCGCAGTTACTAAACTGTCGGAAGTAACAATGCATTTAAAAGTAGTGACCGTTGACTGTACATTTATCGTCCCTGCATGACACAAGCGACAACTCGTTTGACACCTGTCATTCAAAGACGAGAAATTTACGGTCACCGGTGTCAACGGCCACTCTTTTTAAATGCATTGTTACTTCTGACAGTTTCTTAACGGGGGCCTGAAGACGGTGCAATTATACCACTGAAACCAGTCGCTTAATTACTTAAAGAATTCAAAAATGTTCAAATGTTTGTATAGTCTATGGGACTTAACTACGGGGACATCAGTCTCTAAACTTACAAACTACTTATGAACTACTTACGAACTAGGACGGCACAAATATCCATGCCCGAGGAGGGATTCGAACCCCCGACCGTAGTGGCCGTGCAGACCGTGACTGGAGCGCCTTAGTCCCCTCGGCCACCGCGGCCGAGAATTAACACTGCTATTGGTACCTTCAATATACGAAACTAACCTATTGTAAATTTAAAAAAATACGCGGTAGGAATAATTTAGTTAGTTTAAACAAAACCAACATTGTGAAATTGAATCACATAAGAATAAATAAATTTAAAATGATTCCTATGAATACAGCAATGTTGTTTGTAGCCTAACATAGATTACACTTTCCATGAAATCTAAAATTTCGGTACGATAATATACGTAAGAAAACAAACCTCTTTCACTTATAAACAGTAGATCGTTGCGCACTGACAAAACTAGATTTATGACATGACAATGTTACACATAGCAAGACCCAGTTTACAGTCTATGGTTTTGCCTATGCCTATGCGGCAATTGAGTTTAAAAATGTTCAAAGTTTGTTAAGCTTATGGGACTTAACTGCGGAGTCATCAGTCCGTAAACTTACAAACTACTTGTAAACTAACTTAGACTAAAGACAACACAAACATCCATGCGCGAGGGAGGATTCGATCCTCTGGCGGGGAACGGTCTCGCGCATCGGAGTATAGCGCCTCAATATTCTCTGCCACTACGCCGCGCCTGAGTTTAAATATTTTCTGCTTCACATGATCTATCAGTTATGTAATCACATACATATTATTTATCATCCAGTCTTCAGCTTTTCAAGTAGTCTGACCTTTCGGTTTTGGTTTCTGTGTTTATGAGGTGTTCAGGCAGCCTAGGTTTCTGTCACAATTTCAAAGGTTGTTCAGCGTATCTTCTTCATCATTTTTGGTTTGTTGAAACATATAAATGTGTTATAAAAATGTCTCTCTCCTCTATGCGTGTGTGTGATATGCGGTATGCTGAATCGGAAAGTAAACACTGCATTTTTCTTCAAAATAATCCTGCTCGTTTAAACAAAAGTCACATTTCACTTGTCCGCAGTCAAAATAACAATAGCAGGATCCACCCTAAGTGAACGTAAAGCAACTGGCTCTGGTGGTTTTATATTACTCCCAACCTCCTCTTTAGAGTTAAACAGGCGTAAATGCAAAATTCAAATCTTTTCCCAATACAGATAAAATTGCTTCGTCCAAGGTTTTCTCTGTGAAATTAATCACAGATCGTCCAGTTCTAGAAACATTCTCCGAACAACGGTACCGATCAATCTTCGCCGAATACCGTGCCGTTACAGTTTGAAATTCCTATTCAGATTGCGATCAGGAAGCAACGTCCAACCAGTCCCAAGAAAATTCCAAAATTTCATAAATGAAGCCGAAATAATTCATTACAAACAAAATCTAATTCTCGACGGGTGTAATGAAACCTTTCTCTGTCGAGAGCTAAGTCTGGATGTTGTTTGATGCGACCGATGGCAGAAGAATTAGTATGATGTACAGCGTTAGCAACAGTTGGAACTATACTATTATCCTGACACTTCAACAAAAACGAAAGGCCGCTGTGGAATGGCAGAGCGTTCTAAGGCGCCTTGCTGGGGAGCACGTGGTTGCTCGCTCTCGGAGTTTGGAGTAGTCTCTCAGGTATGGGTGTTTGTGTTGTACTTAGCATAAGTTACTTTCAGTTAGTTTAAGTAGTTTGTAAGCTTTTTTTTTTTTTTTTTTTTTTTTTTTTTTGGAAAACGACAAAACATATTGTGATGTGGCGTAAAGTCAGACGCACGAGAACGATCGTGAAGAAGGCAGCGGATTACCAGCAGCCAATCACACGCCGGCGCCACGCATCCTGGTGGGAGTAACAGAGAAGCGCGCCCTCTACAAGCGGCTGTATCTAGGTCGACATGTGTCTGGTAGACCCCATCTGAACTCGGCTCCGAAATGGGCGGGCAGTCACTAGGACTCAGCGCAGCTAGCATCGTGCGTGAAGAAGACGTCGCCGCGAGAAGAGACAGGCATATGTTAGAAGTTGAGTATATTTGTACATATTCGTAAATAAAACTTGTATTACTAATCAGTATAGCTGTTTTAGCCGTCAACGAGTCCCACGCGTCCTGAGAAAATTCTTTCCTGAAAGATAGGCCGGGAAGGACAAAACACATAGCGACGAGGACGACTAAACATATTGCTACAACGAAGCTGAGCTAACTTCCGCAAACAACGATATATTTTCTCTCTGTAGAGGTATAAACGTGATTCCTTAATTTCTCCCGGCATATGGCTAATTAAAAACTTACGGGTATTTAAATTAATTTTATAACGTTCTTGATCGATCATAGATGTAGACAAATAGGTATGAATCTTATATATTAAAAGAATCTGCGAAAACTAAAGTCAGTCGGTCAGACCAAACTACCCGGCCAATTTCCTTCATTTTTGTTTTGAAAGAAAGAAATTCATTCACAGATGTGTCATTAAGTATCACAATTTACATAACTCTCGCCTTCCTTTATCTATACTCAAACGCGATTTCCTTCTGTATATTTCTTATGGGGATGTCCTTGCTGTAAACTAAACTCAGTCGGCCAGGCCGTTCTATCAAACCGATTTCCTTCATTTTTGCTTTAAACGAAAGGTATTCATTCGAAGATTTGTCATCAAGTATCAGAATTAATTTATGTAGCTCCATCCTTCAGTTTTAATCAAACACGGTATCTTTCTGTCCTTGCATTGAATATTTTAATCCGTATGTTTCACGATATTTTCGGTTCTAATTAAGGTACGCTTCTTTTTGACCTAACAACACTCAGCGGATTAAGCTCTTTCATTTGCGCTTTTAAACGCTTGCATTGATTGAAAGCAGAAGAAAGCTATACGTGAACATTCAACTTTACTTCCATTTTTTCCCAACTTTTTTGTCATTTCACTAACGGTGCGAAGTATTCACACGGGTCCTCTTCTTATCTCTTAAAGATCTAAAACGGTAACTAAGTGATAAATGTGTATGCGAAGTAGTCACTTTTAAAAGTAAATTTTAATTATTTATTAAAGATCGCTGATACTGTCGAGGAATGTTTCAAAAAATAATGCCTCTATTAATACCTTTAATAGCGTTAAATTATGTAAAAATGCAGATTATACCCAAGAGATAAATTGAGATTATGCAGCATTGTAATCACGCTACATCACCGCCGTCAGCTACACAGTAGCTTTAGTAAACACGCCACGGCAGAGCGATGCAAATGACCTTGCCCTGTTCCCACACACTGGGGTGTGTGCGTTAATTGGCTAGACGCTATCTGAGGTGCACAATGCCTCTGGTAGAGATCCTCGCCATCTGAATCGCAGATGTCTCCCACTATTAACTGCATCTTCCGAATACCATTTGCATAACTTTTTTGGACTAATGTAGAAAGAAGATTTTTACAAGGTAGGGATGCTTACTTATAAACACGAACTTCGTCACCTTCATCTCTGCGTATTTTTTCCTGATATCTGTGGGGATCAAGTTAGAGTTATGGAATAGTGCGTCACGGTTAACGTCTTCTGTGACTAAAACTCACTTTTGTACGGAAATATGACTCGTCTGGGAAGTCTTTCTACTTGTTCTGATTCACAATTTTTGTACTAATATTTGTAATATAAGTGAATCGAATCATGAAACATTGTGTCACAGAAGTGCGATGAAAATTTAAGGGATCTATGGAATAAGGACAGCAATCGAGGGCCGACCGCGGTGGCCGAACGGGCTGCGGCGCCCCCCCCCCCCCCCTCGGGCATGATATTTGTGCCGTGCTTAGTATTAGCTAGTTCATAAGGAGTTTGTAAGTTTAGGGACTGATGGCCCTGTAGTGAAGTCCCATAGCCCTAGAAACATTTGAACATTTTGAGCAGTCGAGGACGAGAAAAAAATGTTCAAATGTTTGTAGAGTCTATGGGACTTAACTACGGGGTCATCAGTTCCTAAACTTACAAACTACTTATGAACTAGCTACAACTAATGACGGCACAAATATCCATGCCCGAGGGGGGATTCGAACCCCCGACCGTAGTGGCCGTGCAGACCGTGACTGAAGCGCCCCAGTCCCCTCGGCCACCGCGGTCGCCGTTGAAATGTTCGTAAATTTTATGGGACTTAACTGCGGGATCATCAGTCCCTAAACTAACGAACTACTTATGAACTACCTTATAAGCATCCATGCCGGACGGGAAGCGGCCCGCGCATCGTAGCATAGTGCTTCAATGCGTTTAAGCCGCTCCGCTGTGGGAATGTACAGAAAACTAAGAGTTCAATCTAGTCTTTCTTTGGTGTACTATCTAGGGGTCCTTTGGTGTACAAACCTAACTCTTAGGCACTAATGCTTTAAATTGCCTTTATTTTCCTTCTGGAAATCCAATTTTCATGAAATGAAGCCTATATGTTGCTCCAGGCTACTCTCAGCTTACCTGTAAAACTCTTATGTAAATTCGGCTTGCACTTTCGGATATTCTCAACTTCAAAAATGATAGTCTTAGTTCAAAAATTTCAATTGCAATATCATTTCCTTTAATGATCCGAATTTTTGCAATATTTCCCATTTAGATGCTTCCCAAATCTATGGTAACTTTACCCGTCATAATCCATAAAAATTTGTCGAGTGTATTTGGAGTTCAGTGTTTTCATACTAATAACAAACACGACGTTTTTACACTTTCATTTTTAGTGAGGTTTATACAGTGCAGACAAATTCCGCAATTTATTGTGATGTTACGAACAAGCATTAGCGTTCATGAATTACATTTTGAATCAAATGATTTGCACTTTCTTTTATTGTCAGGCAACAGTTACAAAACTAAATGTTTCTGGAACCATTGCCGGCCGCGTGGGAGTGGTGTGACAGCACGCAATCATCTTGAAACACCGCAAAACCATCGGTGTGTAAGAAGGCTACTAAAGAGTGGAAATGTCCCCGAGTAGTTCAAGAAACCGTGTACGATTCAGTCCCTTCCTGAACAGCTGGAAGTCACATTCAGTACCACTGAAATGACCCCAGTTCATAAGAAACATAGCATCGCACCACCTTGAACCATACCAGATTGACGGGACCCATAGATTATCGTAGTTTAATGTTCAAATGTTATGTGACCTAACTGCAGAGTTCTTCGGTCCCTAAACTTACTAACTACTTAAACTAACTGATACTAAGAAAACACACACACAACCATGCCCGAGGGAGGTCTCGAACCTCCGATGGCAAACCGCTGCACGCACCGTAGCACGGCGCCTCAGTGCGCACGGCTATTCCACCGCGGCTATTGTAGTCCACACCACCCACTAACAAGGAGGTGCAAATTGAGAAATTCTCACAAAAACTTGTAAGTGTAACTACCACGTCCTGAAGATGCGCACATTTGGAACTGTTCAATGAAAGAATATTTCTTCAATTCTTACCTGATATTGTGATTATTAATTGCACCGACATCACGACGAAGACTGTGATATAGTTTAAGTTTTTTTAACCAGAAATGTATTTTAATGTTCATATAGTTCTCAAATCCACTCTGTTGACAATACGATGTGATGGTTATAATTATTATTGTTATTTATAATATTCCACATATATAGTGGTTAAAGAAATTGAATTTTAATTTATAAAACTTAATTAGTTTCAATGAACTCTGTCATCATTATCGAACGTAAGCAAAAATTGCATTAAACACAAACTGTTTAATGCAAAGTTTGAGTTCAATGCAATTTTTGCTTACGTTTGATAATGATGATAGAGTTCATTGAAACTAGTTACGTTTTGTATATTAAAATTCAAATTGTGTGACGTGGCTTAACCACTATATATGTGAAATGTAATAATTAATCAGTCACACACTCCTTACTACAATGTCATATAATATAATTATTGTTATTATTCAATTATTTAGAATACGTTATATAAATCATGGATGACGAGTTTCACTGATTTCTCAATATACATATAGGGAATCACTTTGTTATTATTTCATGGGCTCTGTTATTTAGTTACTCGCATATAAAGACAAAAGAATATGAAGGATAATTCCTATTATGACAGCATACACGCCAAGTTTTAGAGACACACAAATGAGGAGGAACTTCATATTAAAGAAATGATAAACTATGTTATAAAACATTGATAGTCAAACTACGATACTATGTGTTAATCAATTATGCAAATATTAATAAAGGTGAAATGAACTGTGCAACTGTATGGACACAGTGACGTGTGACTCACCAGCTTATAAGGTAGTAAATTCTATTAACATGAAACGTCGTAGTTTGGTTAAAAAGAACAGAAGATATATTAAAAATTTAATTATACATCTTATGTTAAAAAATAATAATTTGTTTAGAGGATAAATGCAAAGAATAATATATTGCTGGTTAGGTTCTGAGAAAAGTGTTTCTAGTTTTAATAAGAGTCTTCTATTGTTTTGTGATGTTGATGTGCCAAAGTCTAGCTTCTAATAGTGTTGTACGTCAATCAATATTTAGAAGCATATATTTATGACGATAAAGACTGAAATGGAACAGTGCTGCCCAGTGAAGCAACAATACTGATATTCGATGGTGCAAAACAATCATTTTCCAAAAATTTATTAAAAATTATAATTTACTTAAATATAGCCGTAAGAATAAACTACAGATTTCAAAAGAGTCAGACACATATATCCGACGGAAAAAAAAGGTAGTCTGATAGAAGAAAGAGTTCATAATAATAATCTCTTTTTGCTGAAATAACAAAAACGTAACAGCCGCATAGAGGCATTTTAAAATTGAGTCTCATGCTAAGAAAATGAAACCAAAGGACATTAAATGTCTACTGCTGCGATCAGGTACGGGCGAATAAAACAATTATTAATCTATCCAATTTTAATCAGAAATACATGTTGCAAAGACGCTGTATTTCTTTCTACCGACGTCTTGTGCTTGAATCATCGCAACATTTCATTCTTTTAACAGTATGTGCTGTTTTTCCCTTTTTGTTTTGTGCAAAAATAATTGTTTACAGAAGTATTAGCCGGAAAATTACAGTTAAACGTAATCACTATTTCCGACACTAAAACTATTTCCACACATTTAACAAACGTCAAAATAAAAATAGACAGCTCAGGAAGCAGGGTCAAAGGCGTGGAGTATATGGGGTTGGGAAGGAGGAGATGGTTAGGAAGAGGGGGGGGGGGGGGGGGGGAAGGAAACAGAAAAGAAAAGATGGACACAGTGGTGAGGAAGTGATGGGCAAGGAGAGGGGAAGCAGAAAGGAAAATGACAGAAATGAAATTATCAGGCGATGTTCAACGCGGAGGTTGGCAACGCAAGCCACGTTAGCTGCCTCCCGTCCACTCGGACCGGACAGCCCGAGTACAGTTTGGTGCGGGATTCCCGACCCCTAACTTAGTCCTCTGGCCGACTTGGGATTCATCTGCGATTACGATTACTTATGTGACAGTGTACGTTGCTCTAGTGAGAACTATGTGTGAACTATGTCAGTCGACGTTCATCTTGAAATAAAGTTCAGTATTCTATGTGGATGTTAAAGTGTTGGTCGTCTCATGGCTCCAAATGCTTTAGTACAGCCTCCCTCGGCACTTTATTTAAGTGCTTTGTTCTTCTTTTCCGTTTTGTCTGAAACAATCTACAGAAACTCCTGCCTCGTACAGCTAGTAAAGAAAATAGTCGACACTATTTTCTTTGACGCTTTAATATACAGCTTATAACGAATAACTAAAAGAAATTCAGTCACCAAGAAAAGATATAACACCGCCCAACTTCAGAAACTAAATTTTTCAACAGAATAGTTTCATTAAAATAGAATGATAATTGACAAGTATTTGCGGATAGCTGCCAAGCCCGCATTGGCGAAAATGGACACACAAAACAGTTTCATCGATCGAATGTGAAATCAATATCGATAATGAAAAGAAACTATTGTGTATGTAGTCAGTATCAGATTTTGACTATATTACGGACGCTTCTATGTTTGAGCTGAAGTCAATCCTACGCAACGTTGACGTATTTTTTTATTTTTTATTTTTTTACCTCTGAACACCCTTTAAAATGAGTTGCAATATTTAATTTAATTTCAAGCAGGATAGTAACAGTGAGATTAGTACATCAAATAATAAAATTAAAACAATCTGGAATATTAAAACAAGGGAGACAGGGCAACCAAGAACACAAGAAGACAGCATTACCATCAAAGTGAATGAAAAAATTACAAACAAAAAGTCAGAAGTTGAAAACACTTTTAATAATTATTTTTGAAATGTTGTGGAGAATATAGGATCCAAATGTTCATTAGAAGAAGCTAGGCAGTTAATGGAACAGGGCATACCTAGACAGTATGATACAATGGAAATCCCACCCACCTCTCAAACTGAAATTAAGAAATTAATAAACTCTCTCAAGAGTAAAAGCTCTCATGGCATTGATGGCATATCCAGCAGGGTATTAAAAGCTTGTTCCCAAGAAATATGTAGGATTCTTAGCCACATTTGGAATAGCTCACTGGAGCAGGGTATTTTCCCTGATATAGTGAAATATGCTATTGTCAAACCACTTCATAAAAAAGGTGATACATTGGATGTCAACAACTACCGCCCAATCTCACTTCTGACTGTTCTATCAAAAATTCTTGAAAAAGTAATGTATTCCAGAGTAACTTCATATATTAATAAAAATAAAGTTCTAACAAAATGTCAGTTTGGTTTCCAGAAAGGCTTTTCAACAGAAAATGCAATACACATTTTCACTAATGAAATATTAAATGCTCTGGATAACCGTAAATCACCCGTTGTGATTTTTTGTGATCTATCAAAGGCCTTTGATTGTGTTAACCATAGAATTCTTCTAGATAAGCTTAAGTACAGTGGTATGAGTGGCAAAGTGCACAAATGGTTTAAATCATACTTAATTGGAAGAGTTCAGAAAGTTGATATAAGTAATTCACATAATATACAAAAAATAGCCGAGTCCTCAAACTGGGGAACTATCAAGCATGGGGTGACACAGGGTTCGGTAATGGGACCTTTGCTGTTCTTAATATATATTAATGATTTGCCTTTCTATATTCATAAAGATGCCAAGCTAGTTCTCTTTGCTGATGATACAAGTATCGCTATCACACCCGAATCACAGGAATTAACTGATGAAATTGCCAATGAAGTACTGCAGAGAATTATTAGGTGGTTCTCTGTAAATAGACTCTCTTTAAATTTTGAAAAAACACAGTATATTCAGTTTCACACAATAAATGGCATCACACCATTAATTAATATTGACTTCAACCAGAAATCTATAGCTAAGGTTGAATATTCAAAATTTTTAGGTTTATGCATTGATGAGGGGTTGAATTGGAAGAAACACATTGAAGATCTGTTAAAACGTTTGAGCTCAGCTACTTATGCTATTAGGGTGATTGCAAACTTTGGTGATGTACAACTCAGTAAACTAGCATACTATGTCTATTTTCATTCTCTGCTTTCTTATGGCATCATATTCTGGGGCAATTCATCATTTAGTAAGAAAGTATTCATTGCCCAAAAGCGGGTCATCAGAATAATTGCTGGAGCCCACCCAAGATAAGGAAGGATTGTTTAAGGATCTAGGAATCTTTACAGTAGCTTCACAATATATATATTCACTTATGAAATTTGTTATTAACAATCCAACTGAATTCAAATGTACCAGCAGTGTGCATACCTACAACACTAGGAGAAAGGGTGACATACACGATTCAAGGTTAAATTTAGCTCTGTCACAGAAAGGGGTTAATTATTCTGCCACAAAAGTCTTTGGTCACTTACCTAGTAGTATTAAAATTCTGACAGATAGCCAACTAGCATTTAAAAATAAATTAAGAGAATTTCTGAATGGCAATTCCTTCTACACATTAGGTGAATTTCTAGATAAAAGTTAGTACTTTAGGAAAAACTTAAAAAATATAAAAAAATAAAAATAAAAAAAATAAAAAATTCAAATATTGAGTGTCATGTAATATTATGTATAGACACACTTCATTTAACTGACACGTTCCACATCATTACGAAGTGTCGTATTCATGATCTATGGAACAAGTATTAATCTAATCTAATCTAACGAAGTAAAAATGATGCCTTCATCTATGGAAGATATCAGACTATACGTTGTGCAAATATTAAAGATTTTAATAAGTTTGGAAAACGTAGTTTCCTTTTGGAAAACAGCGAACTGATAAATGTTTTAAAAGATGTGAAAGATGCTAATAACAGTCAAGTTCGCAAAAGGATTTATCAATTTATTAAATAAGGTGATTGGTTTCGATCGCTTCTGAGACCATCATCTGACCTAGTCGTCTCGCTGTTGATGCCGAGGCGATGAGCGTGCGGTGACTGCTTTATTAAATATTTTG
This sequence comes from Locusta migratoria, assembly GCA_026315105.1. Taxonomy (NCBI): domain Eukaryota; kingdom Metazoa; phylum Arthropoda; class Insecta; order Orthoptera; family Acrididae; genus Locusta; species Locusta migratoria. The sequence continues at coordinate 400,011,348 of CM048746.1, forward strand.
CTGGGTACATTTCTCGAAATCCTACCTATCAGTCTAACTTGCACGTTTGGTATTCAAACATCTTTATTTGTAGTGTATATATTGTCAAAACGATAAAACGGAATAATTTATTTTTGAACTTAAGCCGTCTCACATGATTAGTTATTTATATATTTACGTTCATCGGTGAAAAAGCGGCAAAACCTGATTTTTTACCTTGATGTGGAACAGCCTACAACTCACGACACAGGCGGTAGTTGAGCCGAAGACAGGCATGTGAAAATCCAATCACACTCACACACACTCAAAACTTACCTATCGCCAACAGCTATCGTCATAGATATGACAAACATCTCATTCATGTAGTGACACGCGCCTAACACACTAACACAGGGGGCATGGAGAGAGTCCAGACGAGGAGGAGTAGAGAAGGTGAAAGATGTATAGTGTATACTGTGGGACAACAGGTTATTGCGGTTTGAGACCTGGATAATTTTGGAACGGGAGAACGTCAAAGGTAAGTCTCATGTCAGGGCATGGTGAAAGAGAATCAAAAGGCTTGACGAATGGCGTGGTTTACATGTTACAGCCCATGGTAGTTTTGAGCAATGGGCATTCATATGTAGCTGGTTATTGGGCTGGAGGTAAGATTGGGTATGTGTGAGGAGATCATGTGGTTTATCCGTTTGTGGAATAGATCTGGGAGATACTGTCTGGCTGTGAAGACCATTATGAGACTTTCATGCTATTGAGTCCTTGTTACTAGTAATACACTGATCTCAGGTAGTCGTGCCTTATAGGAACGTATTTCTGATAGGGAAGAGATGAAAATATCTTTACTGTTGGCGCTTAGTGGGTTTCAGCTACATGGAAGTGTGCATGGGGCATCAGTGAAGTTGATATCTGGCATTGTGACACGCTACGTTGAAGGAAGAACAGATGAACAGAACGCAGAGAAGGAGTTAAGCTAGTTAGGATGTCCTGAAAAACATGAAAAGTTATCTGTGAACATGGACTGAGCAAGAAATTTGGGGTATTGGGAAGCCAGAAACACAGCCAAAAAAACGGTCGGTCCAGAGCTGCGCCACCGATTTGATTGTATACCTTCCCTGATAGGAAAAATGTTGTTTTTTTAGCTTAAAGTTAGTTGAGGCTGAAGTAATTTGAATGGATATGTTTTTGGTGTATAAGGGGGCGCCATCAACTATGAGTTTGGCTCGAAGACATAAAGGGATGTGTATCATAGAAATTTGGTGAAGGAAGTAGTTGGAATTCCTAATTTGATAGATATCAGACAATTGGTTCAATATTTCATTGATTATATTTTAATGTTTTGGACTCGGAGCCAGGAGATCATATCCTCCTTTATACTCAACAGTAATATCTTCCCTGCCACACGTTTCCCCTGGTAACCCAATATGCCATCATCGTGAACGTTACATCACCTCCACAAATGGCTTCATCCACACTTCTGTCCACATTAAACCAAACAATCAGCAACAGTATCTTCATTTCGAATGTTCCGTCATCCACATACAATTAAAATTCCCTGCCATACAGCCTGGCCACCCATGAATGGGGTATTTTCAGTGACGAGAACTCTCTGCCTCTATACGCTAAATGTGTCACAAACTTCTTAACAGACATTATCTGTAAACAGAATTCCCGTAACATATCCACAATCACCTCCAATAACTAGCTAAAAGAAGACTGCCCTCCTCGTCACCCAACAGTAACCTGTACTGGCATAACTAAGCCACATCGTTTATCAAGTCTTTGGTAAGAGACCTCTTTGCCACCACTCATAGTGTTCCATCGTGCACCAAACCTCCAGAACACCCTCGTTCAACCCTATGCTGACCCCATTCACAGGCCCCCTGCCATAAAGATCACATCCCTACTGCAAGACCAGCTAAATCAACCCAGCCAACACTTTGTACTCAAGTCCCCGTTAAAAGGTGGGGCCACCTCTTTATTACAATGACTGCTATCAGGTCTATCAAAATGAATGGTCAACAACAAACTCGGGCCAACAGCGAGGTGGACCACCCTGCTGAGAATGTCGTGTTTGCTTTAAACAGCTGCTTCACAAACTGTGCCACCTGGATCATGCCCATCCACCGCCGAGTTCCATATTTAGTCCGAGCCAGACTGCTCACGAACTGCTACAAAAGGTGACTAAGTGGAATCTAGAGCAAAACATGCGAGGGCATTCCCACTTGAAGAACTGGGATGAGCAGTGCGAAACTGAAAGAAAGTAAAGTAACATGCCCCGATAAAATGGGATCTGAACAAGTAAAGCAGATTAAGCCAAAAACTTATGAATGACTAGTGAGGATGATAAGTGGAAACATTTCAGATTCCCAAACTGTAGAGAGAAAAAGTACTAGCAGTACTATTTAGCCCGGGAAAGAACCAAGTGATCCGAAGAATCCCGATCCTCTTTCCTTAGTAGTCATATGTCTCCATTATAAGCTATTTGAAAGAATAGCGACGAAATTTGATACACAACTTAGAACAAGCTGGTTAGACCATGGAAAGCATGTCGTAGTCAAACACTTAATCAGCCGCTACACATTGAACACGTGTTTGTAAGATAATTAACAGCACCTGCGTTCTACGATTACCTTTCTGCTGTTGTGTACGATGCAATAAGCCATCATTGAGTTCCTATGAAATGTCTGTCTTTAGAGGCATGCAGCAAAATCGTAATGTAACCTTCATAGGGAAGAAAATGGAAGCCTTCTCTCCTCTATTCTGTACTACATATACGCAGATTACCGACCATGCGAGCCAGAAATAAAAATATTCATTTATCCAAACGACACATCCATTACTGCTCAAGGAAGAACATTTGAAGGATAGGATAGGAAAGGAAACTAACATAGGCTTGGATACGTTGAGGAACTACTATGAACAAAACCACCTGCGACCTAATCCGAAGAAACTGAAGTAGGGCACTCCACCTGCACAATACAGAAGCGGTAAGACAATTGGACATACATTGGCCAGGAGTTAGGATACGTCACTGCGTCAAGATTAATGACAGGAATTACAAAATACAAAGTAAACACGAGTAAGGGTGGATATTCAGACGATGAAAAATGTAATGGGAAGGAAGTTGTTTGCACAGCGGAAGATTTATTTATATGCGATGACAAGGCCATTAAAGCTGCTGAGTTTTGGAAGAAGAGGACTTAGATGTTCTCACCTGGACACGGAAAGTAATGAAAAAAAGTACCTGTATCTAAGAGTCTAGAGATTTGTATCTAACATAGTTATGCATAGACGAAGAGATTTGCATAGGACAGACTGTTGTGAAGTGCTTCTTCTGATCAATCTTCTACTGGAAATTTGAACTCAACTGTTCACTTAGTGCCACAATTGACAGAGGAGCCGAAGAAAAGGTGTGTATCTGATGATTGTTTTCGTACCTGTTACTAGTCAACTGTCATATTTTTCTGTAGGGAGTCATTCTATGAAAATGTTTGAAATTCATATTTAGCCTCACAGTAATAGAAAATGTTGCGCCTAGAAGCGTAAGTGAATGTCATAAATGTTGCGTAATATTAGATAATGAAGTCAGAAATTTTCAAAAAATGTTCACGTGTTTGTTAAACTTTTGGGACTTAACTACGGGGTCAGCTGTCCCTAAACTTACAAACTACTTATGAACTAACTTATACTAAAGACGACACAAACAGCCATTCACGAGTGGCAATTCGAGCACCCGACGAGGAACGGTGTCGCGCATCGGAGCATAGCGCTACAATGCTCTCGGCCACTCCGCCGCGGCTCAGAAATTTTCGATTTTTTTTACATGCGTATTAGCCGAACATACTAAAATATCACTCTGTCGTCTTAAATGAGTGTCCATGCTTCATGGTAGGGACGTATTCTTAATATTGGTTAATATAAATATCTAATAAAAGCACAAGGTGGAGTCGTCTCTAACAGCGTCTATAAAAATTCCAGGCTTTGTCCCTACTGTTTGGTCAAATCGATATCAGTTTTCTCTCGATGCCATTCTCCGTGACAGGTTGCTGATAATGTCGCGAATTCATTCCTGGAAATTTCCTTATAACCTGAAATTGACGACCTTCGAGATATCATTATTTTTTGTGGATAAGATTGACGAACTTTTCAATCTTCAACTTCATAAACTTCCTACTCTTCTTGTCGGACGAGTTTTCATATTCATTCCCGCCGACAGAAAGAAATGACTCACAGGAAACTAAAAAATGTAAATAAAATTAATCATAGGAATGGCCGGAAAGAGAAGAATGGTCAGATGTTAGAATAATATTTGCGTGTGTGTGAGTGTGTGTGTGTGTGTGTGTGTGTGTGTGTGTCCGCGCGCGCGTTGTTTTTAGCATCAGCTAATTCAAGAAGTTTGTTGTTCTAGAGGCATTTGCCCTAGCCCGTTTTGTCCCATAGGTTTACAAACATTTGATTTGATATTGCTATCTTCGTTGAAATCGCTGCAGGATCTAATGAATGTATTGAACAGTATATATAGTAAAGAACTGGCTATGAAAAAAAAGAAACAAAATATAAAACATATAGAATACGTGTTTTTCTGTGGAGGCATCGGTTGACCTATCACCTTGTGATCAAATGTTTTAGGTTCACATTAGAGAGGCATTTACTTTCGTCTGCTAATTGTACTAAACACAGACACTAAACTGATAACAGCGAACAGAGACGTCAATGAACGGACGGACAGATCATAATTTTTCGAAAAAAAAATTAATATTTTCATTCGACGGAAGGCTTGATCCATGTACCTTCCGCTTAGCAGCTCATCTCACTAACCACGACACCATAAGTACTTTCCTTCAAACAATGTGGTCATCGTTGCCTGTCTTTGGCATAGACCGTCCAGTTTTTATATTTTCCTTATTTTTTTCATAGTTCCACACAATTTGTTCCAGTTTTCTCGATTGATCTGTGTTCAGTTTTTCACGACCTATGCACTGCGCCAACGTATATCTAAATCTGCGGGGTATGCTATGGGAAGGTTCCCTTGTAAGTACAGAGAAGTGAGGTTAATCATCTACCTAGGAAGGAATGTAATTGATGAAGGATGAAGTACAGAGCTCGTAAAATGCAGACAAGGACTAGCAAACAGGGCATTCTTGGCAAACGACATCTACTGAGATCAAACATAGTCCTTAATCTCACTGAGAAAATCAAATGGCACTGCCCACTTTACGTTTTTCTGTGATATCAATTTTTTTGTTAATATTATAGCAAAATATAATAAAAAATAAATATGATTCTTCAGTTCCTCCCGACGTATTTGATGATCAAAATATCCACGGGTGTACTGCCGGTCTATAGTGCCCGTTGGACACTATAGACCGGCAGTACACCCGTGGATATGTTGATCAAAAAATAAATAACATAAAAGTATACACATAAAAATAATAAATTAACAAATATATGTAATAAAATTATATATATATCACACACACACACACTCACACACACACACACACACACACACACACACATGTATATATATATATATATATATATATATATATATATATATATATATATATATATGTGTGTGTGTGTGTGTGTGTGTGTGTGTGTGTGTGAGAGAGAGAGAGAGAGAGAGAGAGAGAGAGAGAAATTAAAAGTATACATAATTTTATTGTTATATTATCTATATTTTTACTATTTTTGTCTGAATTAGTTGCAAAAATAAGCAGTAAAAAAGGCCCATATGATTTTCTGAATTCATTTAATTTTCGATATAGAAATTCTTTTCAAAAATCAACATGTTCAATACCACAATAATTATAAAATATTTTAACACTGCTTTAAAACTTTATTATCTCACTATAAGCTTATTTCGACCTTAGGCCATCATCAGGTTTTTTGTAATACGATTAATATAGAAGAGTTGTTATACATATTCTTATAACATAAAATTTTTACAAAGTTCTACTTACATTACTTATAATATTGTTGTTTTTTATTTGCTGCCCAATTGATTATAGCTGATGTAATGCTTATCTATTACTGGTTATCTGTATATGTGCAGCAGCTCTGGTTATATGATTAGATTTTTTATCAGTTTCTTATAGTGGCAGTCTGTAGTGGCAGCATTCAACGATATTATAAGTTTACATGGTTACCAGTAATTTATACATTAATATCTTTGGTTTATTGGACTTTTATTTGAGTTTTACAATGCATTTGGAATCTTTGGTGTTTATTCATTCTCTTGTTTCTTTATAATGTGAATAAAATTTTCAAAGAAATTCAATTACGACATTATTTGGTGTGTGTGTGTGGGGGGGGGGGGGGGGGGGGAGGGACATTCATAAACATCGAACCCAGTACCAATAACAATGAATCAAGGTTGTTTATTGAAGGGTCAGAGGAAAACTCACTTAAATCAATTTTTTTCGAACTTTCATTATTGCGATAGTTCGGTTCATACTGATTATACGAAGAAACATTTACATGTTTGTAAATTAAAGGGCCTTAACTAAGTTGGTCATCAGTCCATAGACTTACAAACTAGTTAAACTAACTTAAAGTAACTTATGCTAAGGATAACACAAACACCCGTACCCGAGAGAAGACTCGAATCCCCGACGGCCAACGGTCATACTGATCATACGCTTCCGCTGAGAGGCGAATACTGCGAAAAAGCCCATCGTTTCAAGAGATACTTGAATTGAATGTTTTGTTTACAGGGGAAAGAAGGAGGCAAGTGGTGGTTACTCATCCGACCACGTGAGGGCAGAGCAAACAATTCTGATGCAAACTCTCCCGCCATTAATTAACGCTTTGTTTTGTTGATCCTCATATGTCTGTTGTACTATGCGTTGTGTGCCACGTGTGTGATTAACAGCTATTGCTTGAAGAACTGATATTGTCAGTGTTGTCAATGAAGTTAAAAAAGCGGAAGAAGCCTGGACGGATAACAGAGGTAAATAGATAACTAAACATTGGAACACCTGAACCCTGGGCCCCCTTAGAGCGATTTGACCGTTGCGAGTGTACCAGATATGAAAGATATAGTACATCACTTCCACAACTTAAAAATCACAAAATGAACATATTACATATTTGGCGTGGTTATGTTCTGTTATGTCTGTGGCAATAAGAAGACGAAGTAAAGAGGAACACTTTGATTGAGAACTAGAAGTAGTACAAGACACTGAGGTTTTCGTCAAAGTATTTTGTTCAACGAATGTAATCACGAAAAACAAGTTTAAATTTTTCCCAGAAAAAAGTACCTAAATACTAGTTGATATTCATCCTACGATAAGGACGGTAAACTTTCTACAAAACACAGCAAGTTAGTAAGATCTTCGTGGCTATGACTGAGAATCGCTTTAGAAGTTTCAGGGGCTGTAAAAAGGGACTACAGTCTGAGAGACTAGAAGAAAACCTAGGCACCTAAAAAACTGGGTATAAGGGAGATGTACAAGTACTTCAATGAAATTCATCCTAACACGTCTGTTTCTTAAGAGAGCGAACAGTTTCCAAGGGAATTATCAAAGAAGTCAGATGTAAGGTATCGACTGACACTTTATTCAGTCTTACGAGGATATCACATATGTTTCGGATTTTAGAATTGATACTTATGGTACATAAACGTCAGAACTCAAATAGAATCAGCCAAAGCCATTCGGCGCAACTGTCAGAAGTTCTAGAGAAAATAGACTTTGAAGTTTTGCAAGTACATGTAAGTACCGATAATTATAAGAGTTGAAGTATCTGTCAGTGTGGCTCAGGTGCCGGGCGTCGTGGGTCAAGCGCGCTCGATCAGAGGGCTCAACTCCCTCTGCAAAAAAGGAAAAGCTGAGCCAAATACTCAAGGAAGAAGAACAAACGACCGCAAAGTAACTGACCTATCTGGATTTAAAAAAAAAAAAAAAAAAAAAAAAAAAAAAAAATTGGGCCGGTGGTTCGAATCCCGGCGAGGGCGATTTGTTTTATTTGTGTTCTAATATTTACAGAATTTTAATATCTAATGATTATATTTAAGCAAAATGAACGTATTTTTGACTATTCGTACTTTTCTATGTTTTAAAAGAAGGTTTTTAATAATGATGATTTCAATCAAGAAATCATAACAATTTACACATTTTACAGTATTATCTTTACTATTTGCTGACGACGGTTATCTTTGATTGTTCAGTTTGTGAACAGCTACGACTCTATTTTTCAAAAGTCATCTCCATAGCTCATAATGGCTTTACAAGCAGCTAATCTACTCAGCGTTTTACGTGAGGACAAGGTGTTCTGTTCGTCTACATACACATAAACAGAAACTGAGACAACACATTTTATATAACTGAATTTCTAATAGTGTAAATTTGTTTACACCCACCATGAAGTTACTCCTCACAGTTACTCCTAGCTGCTTGGAAAGAATTTAGTAGCTATGGAGATAACTTTCCAAAAACAGCGTTGTAGCTCTTCACAAACTGAACAATCGAAGTCAACCGTCGTCAACTAATAGTGAAGCCAATTCTGTAAAAAGTGTAACAAATATTTTTTTATTGAAACAATTATTATTAACAAACTTTTATAAAATAAAAAATAGGAATAAACAAATATACGTGCATTGTTCATAAAAATTACGATTAAGTATTACAATGGTGTAAGTACTCGAAAAGAACGGAAGAAAGTACGTTTCATGACAGGATTCGAACCACCGACACTATGCTTGTGAGACCAGAACGGTACCACCTGCGCTGAGTTGACAGATGCTCCAAGTGTTTTAATTATTTCTACTTACATGTACTTTCCAAATTTCAAAGTCGATTTTCTCGAGAACATTTGAGAATTGCGTTGGACTGCTTTGGCTGATTGTTATTTAAGTTCTGAACTTCATGTACCATATATAACATACCCATGTGGTTTCCTTGTTAATCAAGAAATGGTGTTAGACAGGAAAACCCCTATAAAGTTTCCTTCGAAAACGCAGCCTGTACAGAAAAAATTAATCTGAAGAAGACCACTACCTTATGCTGTAATATCGAACAAATTTTCACAGAGGATTGCTGACTGCCATCATAAGAATACCACAACGCTGTCAGTCAATGGATGGATTATTTGCACTATTCACACCTGCTTTTGATGGTGTGTTTAACTTCCGAACGACTGTAATGGAACTCTAACAAATCTGTTCTTCATTCACGACCTCGAAATTTCAAACCTAATAATGATTTGGATAGCCTTGTGAGGTTTTGCGGTCCTGATGCCTTGAAGTTCTTCACTCAGTTACCCCTTAGATAAATACACGAGATGTAAGTGCTATCTCTGTATTATCGCTAAGAGAAATTCGTTTAGTTGAGATTATTATAGAATTGTTGCGTAACTTTTCGATAAACAAACCTCATTCCTCCCTCTTATAGACGTTTGACTGCATTTGCAGCAGGTTTAGACATTTCGTCTTTCTGTGATCACACTGATTGTCAATATATCTATTTTCACATCCTCTGGACACAACTTGTTGTATATATGAAGTATAAATTGTCATACATAAGATAAAACATTAAAATCGCGTATTCATCCGCACTACAGTATCCATATTCCATAAGCATGAAATCTGGTTGAAGACGCTTGTGAGGTACTGTGTCAAAGTCAAATGCAGAAATATGGTTTCGGTTTGAGATCTCTTGTCGTTAGCACTCATCACTTCATCTGAGTAAAATGCAAGCTGTATTTCATAAGAACGATACTTTTGAATCCGTTTTGACTATGGATCAACTCGTCGTCCTCTTCAAGGTAGTCCATAATATTTGACGAAAGTCTACGTTCTAAAATCCTGTTACAAACCGACGTCAGTGATAAAGGCCTGTAAATTTGCGGATCATTCCTATTACCTCTCTGGAATTTTAGTGATCTGTGCAACTTTTGGTATGGAGTGATCGGTTGTATATGATTGCTAGGTTTTGATCTATTGTATCTGAATATTCTCCAGGGAACCTAATTCGTATAAAATCTGGAACGGAAAACATGCATTTGTTAAGTGATTTAAATTGCTCTGATACTCCAAAGATATCTAATTCTAAATTAAGCATGTTTAGGGTTGTTCTTCATTCGAATTTTAATCTGATTCGTCTTCTTTGGTGGAGGTTTTCCGTAAGCTGTTTTTAGGAATTCTGTTTTAACAGAGCTGTCATCCTTAGCATAACCGATTTTATCGCGTGGTGAAGGTATTGATTGCGTTTTTCCGCTAGTATACTTTATTGACGACCAGAAATTCTTTTGATTTTCTACCAGATCAAAAGTTTGTAGTGGTATCGGTTACATTCCACATCTCTCTTGGAATAAAGCTGAATGAAGTAAAATTGCCCTTAGTGAGTAGTCTTGCTTCGGGATGTACAGTACCTGGATGCCCTGCAGAGACTTTTCCGGGTACGACCCGGACAGCGTTGGGATACCAACCTGATGGCCGAACAACCAAGGGATGGTGTGCACTGCCATTTCATTTCATAGCATCAAATTTCGTTGCTCTTCAAGGCAAGTCATCCTTACTTATAATTTAAACATGACAATGCCCGTGAGCACAGAACAGAATTTCGTACTGCTAGATTTATAATGGCCGACAAAGTTACAGTATCTTTTTCATGTTGTGAAACTTTGAGCAAAAGAAGTACGAATAGTAGGGATTTAACGTTGCGTCGACAGTGTAATTATCAGAGACGGAGAACTAGCTCGGATTGATTTGTTAAGGAAAAGGAAGGGAGTCGGCTGGGCTCATCGCGGCATTTGCTGAAATTACGGAACACGTAAATCGGGATGAGCAGAGGCTGATTAGAACCCGCATCCTAACGAATGCGTCGCACTAACCACTGCGCCATCCCTCTCGGTAGAACGTTTGCGATATTTTGGGATTTTCACTATCTCACTCATTAAATGGACATAATTTTGTGAGGTCCTTCCGGAGGATATTCAACACTCGCGGACATAATGGCCAGTGGACTAACCTGAATACACTTCTCAACATGTGGAGGTCTTTCTCTTGAATAAATCAACCATTCGCATTCGCATTCGCTTAATTATTTCATAGTGCCTACGTCCAAATTTTTATTTAATATAATTCTATTTATTTGCTGTACTGTGAATATGAAGCTTACCAACATTCGTATAACTTTTTCAACAGTATTGTACAATGATGCTAAAAAATATTTCATACATCTGCGTAGCATATCTGATCCGTTTTGCACCGCCGCCACAGTCGTCTGAAAGGCCCGAAAAACTGGCCAAAAGTCGAAAAATGAAAATTATAACTTTGGGTTTAGTCCCATACAGTCATGTTTAGAAGCCATGGGTCAACTCTTTTTCTTATGGCACAGGGAAGGGAAGCTACTTTTCATTCCGAAGAAAGTAGTTGGCAGAGGAGCACAGTCCACGCAGAAGCGCTCCGGACTACATGCTGTGCTTAATGTGCGAGTAATTTTTGTTGTAAGGGACAGTATTCTTGCTTGATGTAGGGTGATAAGGAAGGTACGTAGAATAAAATTATATGTTATGTGATCATACATTGATGTTACGTATGTGGTAAAAGTAACGTCAAAACATAACCTCATCATGTCTCCAATTCACAAGTAGATCTATCTTAAGTGATCGAAAAATTATGATCACCGTAGATCGTGCGTTATACGATAGTGTAATATGTAGCGTAGGATGTCTTGTGTCGAATTGTACAGGAATTGCTTGCGACCTGTTGCGATTCTCGTCGTACTGCCATATTTACTGAGAACATGCGCTGCTAGCAAGCTAGCACAGAGTGCAAAAGGTCCGCTAAGGGTATTCTATTTCCATTATGCACTTTGAGAGTTAATACAAGACAGTGGTCGAGTGACACTCTCCGCTTATATTATTTTCACGGTGTTCATTAAATAATGCAATTGACAGACTGCCGCGGAGGAGGAGCTGAGTGGTCTACAGCGCCTCGCTGCGGAGCGCGCGGTTGCTCGCCGTGGAGGTTCGAGTCCTCCCTGGGGCATGGGTGTGTGTGTTGTCCTTATGTTAGTTTACCTAGGTTTAAGTAGTTTGGAAGCTACGGACTGATGACCACGCAGTTTGGTCCGATAGATTTACAGACATTTGAACATATGAATTGACAGACTAAGACAATATTGAATGATGTGTACATTTCGACACACTACATAAGTTTAAATAATTTAAATCTGATTCTATTTAGTATCAGATGGCATTAATTTACCTACCAGGGTCGGGTGCAACCAATGCACTCGAAAGGAAATCTACATCATGATAGAAAATAACGGGTAATCGGATTTGAACACGCAGCTTTCGGTTTTGGAGGGTAAATTGGCTGAAAAGGCAAAGTTGTATTTCAAAATGCTAATCGTCTGAAGCCTTAGAACTTTTATTGCCTCCATATGAGTCTGGATAACAGGGTATTTTTGTCTGACAATTATGAATCAGCCTCAGACAACGATACTGACTAATTATATAACGACAACTTTTTGGTTTCAAAATGAACGCTGTTGTCTTGTTATAGTGAAAAAAAGTAATTTTCAAAGCAAGTAATTCTCTAGTTGTAATCACCGATCCCAAAAATCCATATTTTACAAATATACATTAAAATATTATATGTTTTTATTAAATAACTCGGGTGTATTCAAACCACCATTTGTAACATTTTTAGTTCCTTTTGTCCTGTTTTTACCAGAGTTGCTATATTATAATATTATAGTGTAGGTATTTCACTTACTGTCTAAGCAACTGATTTAATAAAATATGCTATTGCCATGTGTATTTCGCCTTTATTTCGAAGGCATCATCAGTGGCCTGTAATATATACATGATTATTTTTTACAATATTTTACCTTTACATTTCTCAGTATTTTTGGGTTATGAACAGTTCTGATGCTTTATTTTGGTATAGTATTGATATCTGGATATTGTACTTACAATATTTCATGGATATAGCTTTACATCTAGTGCTCATTGGTTGCTTCCAGCTGTTCTGCTTCAATTCTGTGCATTTTTCTGTTTTTGTTGTTCCAGCACTTCACAGTTAGCACCACTAGGCACAAGCCATTTTTGTTTGTGTTGTCTTTTTGTTTTTGCTGGTGTTGACAACTGTTCAGTATGTGTTTGTCCTATCTTTGCTTTGTGTCAGTGTGTGTGTGTGTGTGTGTGTGTGTGTGTGTGTGTGTGTTATTTGATGTAATGTCACGGTGCAACAATGTCCACAGAATGACAACTGTATACCATCCTCAAACAAATGGTCTCTCGGAACGTTTTAACAAGACGTTAGCCGACATGCTGCCGATGTACGTCGATGCTGAGCAGAAGGATTGGGATACAATTCGGCCAGTCGTGACATTCGCTTACAATACCGCAAAGACAAGACACCACAGGCTTCACTCCGTTTTTCCTGCTCCATGGCCGTGAAGCTGAGACGACAATGGATACGCTGTTCCCGTTTCAACCGGACGACACTTAGGATAACTATGTTAAACAGCTCATCACCAGGGTCGAAGAAGCAAGACAGCTGGCTCGCATACGGACACTGGAGAAGGATCGTCAGCGGTATAACGATAAGTACCGACCTGTTGTGTACAGCCCAGGAGATCTGGTATGGATTTTTACACCTGTACGGAAGGTTGGACCGTCAGAAAAGTTATTAAAGCGATACTTTGGTCGCTGTTTCTCCAGGAGAGGGAGCAATGCCGCGAGAGACGATCAACACTAACTGCCGGCGTGGCGCAGGGGATAGCGTCACAGACTGCGGAGCAGAAGGTCGCCGGTTCAATCCCGCCCACCGGCAAAAATTTATTTCTTTGTAACTGACTAATCCAGAAAGTTCTACGTCTTTCTTATGTTCACTTGTAAATTCTACTTGTTTCTTATGTTAACTGGTTAATTCTGTCTGTGCCGGGTGTATGTTGAGTTCGTAATAAACGTGCTTTCAGTATAAGTGCTGTGTTTAGTTGCCTTCGAAGTCAAGCCTGTTTCCATTTCAACGCGACAATATTGAATTGTAGGACATCACTATAACAGACAATGATCTGTGTTGCGTTACCGAAAAAGATAAACCATTGAAGTTCTGAGGTCCACTTTGTTCTCCTGTGTTTTATACACAAGACCAAACTGAATACTACTGTATTTACTAGAATATCTTCAACTTTGTGTTTTAATGCTAAAGAAAGAAAAAAACATGCGTAAAAATATAGGATTGAATCGTGATAGAGACTAAGTATTCAGTCTTTTTTGTCCTTTCTAATTTTAGGCAGCTAAAAACGTATACCGTATATCGGTAAGAAAACACACTATATCAGAATATTGAGACAACGAAATGGTCTACATTGTTTAACAGTTATGAAATGTTCAAATGTTCGTTAAGCTTATGGGACTTAACTACGGTATCATCAGTCCCTAAACTTACAAACTACTTCTTTACTACCTTATACTAAGGACGGCACAAATATACATGCCCGAAGGGGGATTCGAACCCCCGACCGTAGTGGCCGTGCAGACCGTGACTGGAGCGCCTCAGTCCCCTCGGCTACCGCGGCCGGCGTTTAACAGTTATCGAAAATCCCGCACAGGAACCAAGATTTGATTTCGAATATAGACAGCCACTACAGGGTTTAGACGGCTGAAAATATGAAAGCGTTGTGTAGCGTAAGGAGGGGCAGCTAGAGTTTTGAAAATATCAAAGAAAAAAATAAACATTATGAAGAAAATGTGGTTCCTAGTGCAGTAAAATTACGTTATGGGTCTGCTATCTGCAGAAGAGAGTTCCTGGAAGTACTTTCACCGGGTAAACAAGTGAAACTGGCGCTGTATTAATGATGTAATGGGTGTACCTCAACGCAGAGGTTAATGCTTGTAGAGCGCACCCTGTTTGATGCCGATAACCGCAGAGTTCTGGGGAATCAGAGCTAGACCGAGCGGACGTGGTCTCGACCCAATATTTGACTTTCTGCTTCATGAGGCCGAGGCCCTCCATACGTAATCCCTCCTCTCACTCTGACTACAGTAAACCAACACATGTTGCAGATGTCAACGGTGAAGATCTACAATGTGAAAGGATTGAAGATTCAGCGTGAGTCGCAAGTAGTCGGCACTAAAAACTAGAATAAATATAAACAAGAAAACGGGTTTATTACGGTCGGAATCCAACAGTGAAAAATCCACTGTTAGGACTTCTGCATCATGTTTTAACACATTTAGAAACCCTTAACAATGAATTAACACCAAAAAAATTGTAGTGTAAGTTGATGTATCCTTGACGACTAATGTCGTATCAATACATCTGATAAGAAACAACAACAACTGAAACTTATTGTGGTTGTAATTATTAATATTAACACAAAATAAAGCAGCATATAATTTTTGCCGTTGGAAATGAACATAATATCCCCCTTACGTTGAAAAACTTTTTAATAGAGAGAGATGAAAGAAATTTTCGTTTAACCATCCTGATATTCATCGAAGCAAATCATGCACCAGTTGACACTATATAAAACTTTTATATCATCACAACATATTTCAGGACTACACTATCACATTTTCAAGTACTTAAAACAAGGAAGTCCATACTGAAGTCTTCTTCTTCTTTTTATCGTAGCCTTGTCCCACGTCAAGTAGGGTCGGCGTTGCCCATCTGGATCCTTCTCTTCTTCCTTCTTCCATCCCTTCTCCCTTAGGTACCTCGCTATCTTATCCTTCCACCTCATCTTCGGTCTCCCTCTCCATCTCACTCCTTCAATCTTTATATCATCAACTCTGTTTCCGATATACTCTTTCCCTTTTCTTTGCAAGTGCCCATACCGCCTTAGTCTACTCTCTTGTATCTTTTTCCCCATGGATACCACTTTCACAACTCCTCTAACAAAATCATTTCTAATTCTATCCATCATTTTCTTGATTTGCAGCTCTTACTCTTGCCGTGTTTGCAGTGCAAATTTTTGGGTTTGATGTCCGCCTGATATGGAAAACACTGTTTTATTATATGCCCAAACTCGTTTCAGCACCTATGTGGCATCATCAGTGGGTTTTTTTTCAATTTATTTAGTGCTTATTTTACATTCTGTGGTCATGTGGGACCCTTTCTACATGATTATGTAAGTGTAGCGTTGTCATAGTTTCTTTTGGTGTACACTTACTCTTCCACGTTTTCGTAAATACCACACATGTACGAATTTCTAAAGTGGGAAGTGATTGTGATAGAAAAGATTCCGCTAAAAATGTGTATTACATGTGTGGTATTTACGAAAATGTGGAAGAGGAAGTGTACACACAAAGAAACTATGACAACGCTACCAGTACATAATCATGTAAAAATAGTCACACATGACCACAGAATGTAAAATAAGCACTAAACAAATTGTAAGACCCACTGATGATGGCACATGGTTTGCATATCAGGCGGACCTTAAACCCAAAAATTTCTAATTCTATCCTGTCTTGATACCCCATTTCTACCACTTCCATCTACCTTTCCTGGGCTACAGTGATTGGCCATGTCTCTGCTCCGTATATCATAGCAGGCCTTACCACCGAGTTGTACAGTTTCCCTTTCAACCCATTGCTCACCTTTTTGTCACACAACACTCCGGTCATTTTCCTCCGGTTGATCCAACCTCAGTTTATTCGGTGCTGTACTTCTCTTTCCTGTCCTCCGCCCCTCTGTATGTACGACCCCAGGTATTTAAATTTACAGGCAAGATTTCGGCTACCCACGAACCCAATATGCAAATCACAAAACTAACATAAAGTATAACGGTATTAATCAAATAAGTACAGCATATAACCCTTGACAACGTAATGTCGTCGTTTGGAACGAAACATTCTGCTGTGATTGAGCACTGTTGTGGACTAACGGACACCAACTCATCATTATCCATTTGCATCGAAACTGTCGAATGTGACTAAAGATTATATTTTCCTGACATGAATCTAATTGTCCAATAAAATTGAAGCTATTATATACGGAATATATCGCTACGTTAATGAGAGATACTAACACCTGACATCAATAATTAGAAAAATTGTCGCTGTTTCTCAAGAAGGAGATTCCTGAATTGCGCCAAGTAATGGCGACAAGACAATCCTTTCTCATTTAGAATTTTGATGGCCCCCTCCTTTAAAACACAAAATCTCTCAATTGTCTCCATATTCTTTCTACGTTCGCCAACAGCGGTCGACAGACTCGGACGGTGATGCATCCAAGTTCTAGGGACCAATGACCAGTGTAGTTTAGTCCCTTGAACCCAAAACCAATCAATCAATCAAAGTTCTCGACACGCCCGACAGTAATTTCTGCAATCTATCGTGAACCCGTGAATCTAGTGTTGCACGGCAGAAACGATATGCTTAATAATTATATTGCCACTAGATAGAAGTACCCTATTCTTGTTCCTATGTAGAAGACGAAAGGAGTAATTGTGCATCTCGTTACCCTTCGACTGAAAAATTTGAAAGAGACTAGCTTTGCATGCCACGTATCTCATCATGAATCCACTTTTACGGGTTTGAATTAGAATCCTCCTATGCTACGCCATGCTGACAAAGGATTAAACATTGATATACTTCAAAAGACATTCACATTCAAAAACTTAGACATTAAGACAATCCGTCAAAGAATAATTAGAATCAACCTCGCAGTTATCATCCAAATATCGTAGCACTCAACATCAGTGAAGACCATAATAAGGTATATTCATCCTCTTGCATAAATTCTGTACGTCTTAGCCAGGTAACAGCTATCATATTCCGTCTATTTACTCTTACATATTTCGTTACACATTTTTATACTAGCATGGCCAAATTAACAAAAGCTCCGTCGCATATGGTAGTAATCTTACCCTCCTTAAGTGCATGCTAGGCGCCATGACAAGGACTGTGAGCTCTACCTACCGCGTGTGTGTCTGTGTCATCTTTAGGTTAGTCTAATTAGGTTCTTAGCCTAGGGACTGATTACCACAGAAGTTTGGTTCCATAGATTTACAAACGGTTGAACATAGTTTGTTTCCAAACCTCATGAGGAAAAACAAACACTGATAACGGTATTTCAGTTACACATCCAATGTCACAAGCATAAAATGAAGAGATACTGATGGTATGTAAAGCACCTGAAATATGCAATTCTGTAGGTACAGAGGGATGAAAATCTATTGAACACGCGGTACTGGAACGCAGCTGAAGGTGAAGGGATTGATGGAGTTGTGGGAAATACGCGCTGGGCAGTAGGACTGATAAAGGAGAGAAGCCAATAGAGTTCTGTAAATGACCATTAAAGTTCAAGAGAATCGTTCCAAAGAACCAGCATGGAAGTAAATGGGATACCAAAGTACTAATAAATGATGAGACTGCTGTACGAAGGCTACTATGAGGAATACCAGAGTCAGCATTTCAATTGGAAAGCAGTTTACATCACAGAATTGGGCGGTAACAAATATTGGAAATACAAAACTAGGTGTAAGGAAGTAAATGCAAAAACTCTAAGAACAACTGAAGGAATGTTTCGCATGATCGACAAAAAGAAGTAAATTCAAAAATGATGAGGGCAGTTCGTGACTACAGAAGTACAAGTTACTTAGAAATTAAATGAATAGGCAGTTCAAACAAGCCAAGGCGAAATAGTAGCAGGAAAAAATGTCATGAATTCAGAAAGGAAATGATCGTTGGTAAGACTAATCGTACAGAAAAGTAAAGTGAACCATCGGTAAAATAAAAGCAATGGTAGTTCCACCGTTGAACGCAGTTCAGACAGAAATTTGGAGAAAATATTAACTCCGAAACCAACGCTATATTTTTATGCCAATTATTGTAATATTTTAAGATGAAACATCAGGTCTCATACGGACAGTCACAGACGAGGACAGGAACAAGTAAAGGACGCGTATAATAAAGGTATATTGTAACAGTTAAATTATTTAATAAATAAAAGCGAATGTGTGATTTATACACATGCACCGACACATTAGCATAACGATTACGTGAAATTGACAGCTAGGCTGCTACGGCCTCCATTATATCTTTGATAAAAATTACTGCGTAATTAATATCTTTGAGCTATATGATGTAAAATAAAAAGTTGTTATTGTTTCATCATGTGTAATGGTCGTGTCAAAATAGCAGAGCAGACAATTTTTCATCTATTATTTCAAAAGTCATAATATCAAAGCGATTCTTTTGAGAAATGTAGCATTTATAAAGGGTATAGAAGGTAATACAGTGAAAATCGCTACAGTGGCTTCTGCATATGAAAGTGACAAAATGAAAAATACAAACACTGTGAACAGTTCCAAATATGTAGGTAGTTATTATTTAGTACTTTGTTTAGTAGCTCGTATATGAGTATTGCAGATCAACATTTATTCTGTGTACGTCAGAGGGATCGGCCATTTTAGATCTTTCGACAATCTGCTGGTTGTTTAAATCATCCTCGTTCGAATGTAAGAATATTACTCACCCAGAATCTACAGTCCTTTAACGGCTTAGCCGTTGGATGTTTTGCATTGCGCGGTGCTTAGCGATTGTAGGTCTCTCAGGTCAAATATTAACAGCCAGCAGTAATTGTCAGCCTAAATTAAATCGGCAAATAGTATTAAATACATAATCAAAATAAATGTGTTTAAGTGCCGTTGAAAAATCTGTTATCACGAAGTCCCTCAATAAAAAATTTAAAAAATTAAAACAAAAATTCTGCAAATACATTTCCAGAAATAAAGATTAGTGCAACTTCTAAGGGTTCTCCAATTCACTCCACATTTATCGTTGAAACAGTGAATGTGTAGCGTGTAAAATGATGTGGTAAAAGAACAGTGTCTCCGCCAAGTCTACTGCACAACCGCACCATCCTTTCCTGACGCAATTCAGAGCTTTTTCGATCCACATCTCCCACACCTGTGATTTCGTTGTGGAGCCGGACAGATGCATGAATTTTCTGTTCCAAAAAGGACCTTCCATATACAGCTATATTTCCAAATTAGAGTTTATGATATATTGAGAGTCAAAAATCGTAATATTGCTTCACGAATTATCAGAATTACAGTTCACTTTCAGGAGGCTTAAAAACTTTTCACTAATTTTACATTTAGATGGTATTTAACCTATAATGGAAGGAGAAAATCAATAACACCTAAATTTCAATCCCTTTTTCGAACGTTCAAATCTAGAAACTCATATTTGCGACACATAATTGGTGTTTTGGTGACAGTCACGCTGTAGAGCGTAGAACTCCATTGTCGAATGTTACGGGTTCAGTTTCTGTTTGGACACATTTCATTTCTTTTTTCTTCATTTTAATCTAGCTTTTACCTGTCCAAGACGTAAGGAATTGCCAGAAACTGCATACAGTTCGAATTCGACATTGAACTGTAGTGAAAACAGCGCGCAGTGATGAGCACGGAATCTTGTTTTGACATGTGGTAAAATGTACGCTGCACTTTCAAGAGTGAAAAAAAAATCTGAGTGGATTTCATGTAAGTACTGTCGACTTCAGTGATACCAAAGTTGAAGACTCTGCAACTGCTGAATATAATCGACGTCATAGCACATACGCTCCAGACTTGTCAAAACTGTTACATCAATGCTACTAAAAAAAAAAAAAAAAAAAAAAAAACTGTGTTTACACAAAGCCTACAAAATCGAAGGCATTTCACGTTTAATAATGACAATTTAATGTCGATTAGCAAAGTAAATCACATAAGAATAAAGTGTAATCGCATACGAATGATTTATAAAAGGCTTCACATGCTGAAATAACTTTTGTTAATGTGAACTGTATGCCGCACATGAATAAGGATGAAATTACTATGTATTTAACAATGAGGATGAAGGTATTACTGATAAATTAGTTTTTAATGGGTGAAGTTGATTTAAGTGGCACGAGATTTGTTTTAAATAGCGAAAGTCTGACTTGATACACCTTTTTAATTATCTTCAAAAGTAAAACTACTAAATCGCTATACGATTATTTTATTTACTGAGAACCTGTTTCAATGGGCTATGCCACAATCATCTGGTCGTATAAAATTCTGCAAAGTGATCATGTGAAGTTATTTAAAAAATTGAGCTTAAACAGAACGTGCAACATAGCATTTAGTCAAAATATAAAATATATTATCCACTGCTTGTAAGAGATTCATTTTTATTTGAATCAGTGCTCCGAGAATGGTTTGGCGACAGCTTTAACCCTAAACCAGTTGGTTTCTACAGGCACGTAATCAGTAAACCTCCTGAGCAATGTCAGTCACTTTCAAATGATGTGTAACAATGAAGTCTACTGTCGACTGAGTACATTTCGTAGGAATTCCTACTCATTTTCAACCTGGGTACTTTTAGCTTTGTTATTTTCCTTCCTGCCTGAATATTTAGTCGACTAATTAAGTCGAAACACAAAAGAAGACGTTGGTCATAATTTTCACATAGTAAGGCTTTCCTCGAATCAAAAATATGAATTGAAGTGAAAACATCACTCGCATTATTGAACGGAAATGACAATGTTGCTAATTCTCCATTAGACTGGCGACGGACAGAATCCGTATGCTCAGCGTCTGTGTTCCTAGGGCTGGATAGCGCTTACAGAGATCGCTGCTTCGAACGCGCGGCTTGCTGTCTGGTACCGTTTCAGTGTTCCATCCATGAATACGATTGTCGTTACGAATGAATTCAGTTGCCACATCTCTAACACATAAATGCACAAATATAAAGGCAACGTCACATTGATTACAAAACGTGAACATCCACAAACAATTTACATACGCTCTTTGGAATGTGTAATTTCATTCAGTAAAAACCAAATCGACGAGAAGTATCGTCTCTGCGTAACGATAACGAAACAAACGGGAATAGGTTACACTAAGAGTGGGTGAGAAGGAATTTTTTTATCATAGTAGCCCGCTGTTAGCGTAGTGTTTACGTAGTTTCTTTCGCAGTTGTTTCATTCTGACGACCATCTGTGCTATCAGAACGTTGAAACAATAATTATGGATTTGTAACTGCTAAAATACGCTGATATGTTAAAAATTATGCCACTTTACCAATTCAAAGGTTTTTATATGTGATGATAGCAGATACCGAAACAACGATATAAATAAATACAATTTTAGGGATGTAGGCAACATTTCTTACTAAGTGCCGTATATAATTTTTGCTACACCCGCAATGAATGCTGTAAGTTACAGACACTCTCAGGCAGAAGTTGTCTTTGACAGTTGGCATAGTTTCTTAAATTTTCTTAGAAGGACGAAAGAATGACCTGATTCCTTGGCTGTTTAGGACTCACTCGTTGTCGCACTGCAGAATGGTAGCCGTACGATGTTTTAGTCCTCTTTATTTATCGTGTCTAGGTTTCCTCAACACCGCAGATCTAATATCACGGACAAAATATCCGTTTTTATTTTTAATTTGTTAGTGTCAATAGGAATTGTTCTATTTAAAAAGTATGTGGTAGCATAAAAAATACACTCCCTTAACATCTACATGGGATACTCTGCAAATCACATTTAAGTGCCTGGCAGAGGGTTCATCGAACCACCTTTATACTCTTTATCTCCTATTCCATTCTCGAATAGCGCACGGGAAGAAATAACACCTGAATCTCTCCGTTCGAGCTCTGATTTTTCGTATTTTATTCTGATGATCATTTCTACCTATGTAAGTGGGAGTCAACAATATATTTTCGCATTCGGAGGAGAATGTTGTCGATTTGAGTTTCGTAAGTAGCCCTCGCCGCAGCCATAAGCGCCGTTGTTGTAATGATTCCCATCCCAGATCCTGTATCATTTCCGTAACGCTGCCTCCCCTTTATAGTGACAATACAAAACGAGCAGTCCTTCTTTGGACTCTTTCGATGTCCTCCGTCAAACCCACCTGATAAGGATTCCACAATGTGCACCAATATGCACCAATACTCCAAAGAAGGTCGGACAAGCATAGTGTATGCAGTTTCTTTAGTAGTTCTGTTGCGTCTTTTAAGGGTTCTACCAATGAAACGCAGTGTCTGTTTCGCCTTTCCTACGATATTATCTACGTGTTCTTTCCAGTTTAAGTCTGAAGTAATACTAATTCCTAGGTATTATGTGGAGTTTACGGCCTTCACATTGATTTATCTTGAAAACAAAGTTTAAAGAATTTCTTTTCATACTTCTCATTATTTAGAGTCAATTGCCAATTTTACACCAACGTGATATCTTATTCAGATCGTTCTGTAGTTGGTTTTGATCTTCAGACGATACGTGACGGTACATGACGGCGTCATCTGCAAACAACCTAAGAAAGCTACTTAGATTTTCTTCCAAATCGTTTATGTAAATAAGGAACACCAGAAGACCAATAACACTACCTTGTGGAACGCCCGATATCACCTCTGTTTTAGTCGATGTTTTACCATCGATTACTACAAACGGTGTCCTCTCTGACAGAAAAGCCCCTATCCAGTCGCAAATTTAGGGCGATATACCATAACCACGCAATTTGATTAAAAGCCGTTTGTGAGGTACGGTTTCAAAAGCCGTCTGTAAATCAAGAAATACGAAATTGAGTTGTGAACCCTTGTCGATAGCACTCATCACTCCGTGTGAGTAAGGGCTAGTTGTGTTTCGCATGAACGATATTTTCTAAATTCGTGTTGACCTTGGGTCAATAGATCATTCTGTTCGAGATAATTCATAATATTTGAATACAGGATATGTTCCAAAACCCTGCTGAAAGGCCTGTATTTCAGTGGGTTACTCCTACTGCCTTTCTTGAATATAGGTGTGACCTGTGCAACTTTCCAATCTTTTGGTACAGATCCTTCTATTATTAAAAGCTGTATATTTGTCAACAATAAGAGCCCCAGATTAGCAATCCATCCTGAGAAATCTGCACATCAGAACTTCCTATATCCACAATATTTGACATGTTGTAATTTACCCTATATTTTCCTATCACTGGGATACCAATAATGTATCTTTACGGCATTCTTCAAGTCTCGTATGTGCCCCGTAATGTCTAACACAGCAACCGTAAAGGCAGATTTTGTTGCTACTCGCACCTGTATAGGTGCCTCCACACTGAAATCCAATTCCAACAAACAAAAACCTGCAGTAGTTGCCATTCTAGCAATCTGAAAACAGCTGTAAGTTTAGCAAAATTAAAACTGTCGCAAAGTGTTGAAAACAGTTACAAATTCTTGTAAACACGCATTCGGCATCTTTCTTTTACTATTTATGGCGAGCGCTTCATTTAAAAGATGATAGCAGTGGATGGCGAGAGGAAAACGTAAAAAGTGCTCGCACAAATGTACCTACACTGCGAGGACATAACCACAAAAATTGTTTCAGAATGCGCGACCAAACATTTCAATTCACCCACATATTTATAAATACTTAAATTCATCATAATCTATGTTGTGGGAAACCCTAAATTTGTCGGTGTATGAATAATGAAACACTGAAATAGTTACATGATATTTTTAATGCTTAACATAACCTCTTTACGGAATTTATTATAATTTATAAGAGAAAATATTTTAATAGTTACGTTTACATTTGCATCATTCTGCCTCATGCACTGCAGAAGTCTTTTGATAGTTTACTAAAGTCTGAAATTATTTTAGTCTGATTTTCGAAGCACCCAACTATAACTAACTGCTCTTGTGGTTAACTCTCGCAAAGCATCGTGTTAAGCACGTAAAGGTACGGAGCTAACTGGTGTAGTGTTTCATCATGAAAATCATGAATTCCATTTCTCGGGTAGGTCGTCTCGTTTATAGCAACAGATAGAAGCTATTCCAGCACGCAATAAAATGGGGCACTCTTACATTATACCATTTCACGTATTATTCCAGACAAAATTGCGGTGTCTGGCAAGTCTGAAGTGCGCGCCACGTACTTTCTCCGCGCGCCGCCATGAATTCTACGGCGCGGCGTTCTTACGACGTCGGACACGAACGCCCTCTGCTGCAACCCCGCTCGTGGCCACCACTGAACTGCATCGGCAATTGGCAATAGGTCAGGCACTAGATAAGACTCGCACCAGTAGGCAGACTTCTACCTATTTTCATGTAAACTTTGTATCAGCATTCCACTAGTCTGCAGCAATGAACTTTGTGGAAGCTAAGTATTGTACTATTTCTACGAAATATATGTATTCTACTAATCTAGCTTAGTGTTTCTAGTTCCTGATGTCCCACTGGCTGGTCACCTCAGACACTCGTGCATCCTATTTTCCTGTGTCGGTCTCTCTCCGTTCGGTCACCAACTCTTAGGTCAACCGTCGGCAACGAGACACGAAAAATAAAAGTGAATCAAAATATAAAATACTTAAGGAGGAATTAAGTATGTTAGTTTAGTGTACAAATAAAAACATTTATTTCACTTATGAATCTCCATAAATCTTTTATTCAATTTAATTTGTTCCTTATCATCCACAATGAGCCACTTCGAATAGAATTTTCTTTATACGATTCTAATAGCTTATTTTCGTCACTGTGCTCTGTATTAAGAAATATTTCATATTTTTCATACTTGTATGATAACACAGCAGATGGCAGGGTAACACGGCAATGCGCATGCGCAAGTTGTCCACACCCACCGTTTTTTAGTTCACTGACCATAAATCACAAACTCAAGACCAAACTTCCCTCAAGTAGTTTTTCAGACCAGCGATTTCATATAATTATTGATTACAGTTGAAAACAAAGGCAAATTTCGTGTTGACGACAGTTGTCAAATTTGTTGGAGTTGGTTGTCACTGTGTAGGCACCTTAAGAAATTTTCAATTTTAAACATGGACAACAGCCGTTCGTGAAAGATTAATACAGCTCATCGGTTACAAAGCTAGAGGGTGATTACTTAACCACGGTGTCTGCTTCAACTATGGAAGCTTTCATCCGAATTAAAAGATTTTTTTGTTACATGTAATGGATAATGGTTCACTAACAACAAGGCTCACGTTCAAGCTACAAATGTAAAATTACGTGCGTCAGGATTAAAAAGCTGAACATATTTCATGTAACTAAAACGAGCCGCTATGGGTCACGTGTATGGACAGCACTGTAGGTGGCATCTAACTGATACACGAAAATTGTTCTGCTTTTTAATCCTGACGCAGGTAATTTTACATTTCTAACTTGAACGTGAGCTCTGTTGCTCAAAATCCATTGTCCATTTCATTTAACAATAACAGAAAACATATTATGAAAGAACAGTCTCTAAGGTTTATTTTGATTATGTCGGTTCATAACAAAATTAGTAGCAACTATCATACAATTTACAATTTCCATGTCACAAAAAAAGGTGTTTCTTAGTTTTGTGAAAAATTCGCAGGTAATTAGCATATGAAATTTCTTTCTCACTCAAAATCTTGACATATTTGTCAGAACAATAAGCAACAAACAGCAAACATGGACACAGTCTAATGGCTACAGTCTAATGACATGTCACTAATGCTACGTTGCGTGTCTTGCAGTTTCTTTTCACGTAGTCCTAAATCCAGAACACAGAGGACAGCAGCAGTCAGGGACATATAGGTAGCTGTCCAACCACAGTAGACGGCCTGCTTCGGACGCGCAACAGCCGCCCGACATATAATCGGGGACGGTCGTTTTGAAGCATTTCTGTAGCCCGATCTGTGCTCGGGCTCAGTCGCCACAGTGTCAAGTAATCAACCTCCAGCTTTGCAAACGATGAGCTGCACATCTGAGTGTTGACCTTAAGAAAGTTTAACGTGTTTAGCCAGAGAATGGCGCTTGGGCCACTGCAAGCAGCATCCAGTCGGTGCCTGGGAAGACACGCGGCAGAGGTCTCTGGTCTTTTGCTCCCGCGCCGCCACCCCGCCCACCTCGCCTCGCGGCAGTTCTTTATCCAAGGGCCGGGGGATTCGGCAGAATTCCGCACCTTCGTGGCCGCCCGGTCCTTCCCCGCCTGTTTGCTCCCCGGCCGACGGCACACAATGCGCCATTCGTAGCCGTTCGCAGCGGACACTGGCGCCAAGGAGGCGATAAAACGCCACTATTGTGGCGCCTCGCACGAATGCAAGGCTCGATCGGCCCCCATAAAGCGGTTTCACACTGTGCCCGAAACGTTTCCAGCAAAAGCCCGAGAAAAGGAATGCGCACGATTTCACACGCATCTGGGAGATTTGGCTTCTGTTGCGGTTTTATAACGGACATGAGGAAGTGGTGCAATAGTCTGTATCTTTCAAGCTTCTTCGTGAAGAAAGTGAAATACAGCCAACATGTTCCGTTGTGAAAGGTTTATTAAATCCGCTTGACCGATGTGTCAGAACTTCAGACTGATACATAACCAACCTAAAAGATATGTACATATTAATAACGACAGGCAAATTTACGAAAAAGAAATGAGATAAGAAATTGTTGTTTGAGTTTATGGAGGAGATTATAAGTGTATGGCCACGACACCGATCAATCATAAAATTGCGTCTTTCAGTAAACTACATTTATAGACAACCTTACTGCCTGTACCGTCCCCTGGAGAAACGATATTTATAGTAAGTCACGCCGTATTGAACTCATCGAAAACAGACGTGCAGTGATGTCAGAGGTAAAGAGCTACCGATGACGTTAATGAATTTTTTTATAACAAAGAAATTTTAATATCGTCGTGAATGTCTCAACACTTTGTTCGACTTTATTTAAACAATTTTACAATGAGTAATACTTCCTGTCTTGTCTTGTTTATGTACTTGTCATGTCACGATTTGAAAGAAAAATATTATTATAATCTTGCGATAGTCGCCGGTGTTCCTCAACAATAGCAATAACTGTAAAATGATTGTAAAATGTCAAATATGTTCAATAGAAATGTTAAACAGTATATCGTGTTGTGACCACAAAGGTTTTCCAGACGTAATCTTGTCGGGTTTGCAGCCGGATACGAAAGTCAACATGACAATATTTCAGCGGCGCAACTGCCTGCCATCCTCAGGTGAGCGTGCTGGTACACAATCTCGCCGGAACTGAGTTCCCTGTGTAATCGGCGGCTCCTTTATACATCGCGAAAGACCCGTAGCGCGTGCGCAAGAAGTGACAGTAACTGCCCTCTGGCGCACAAGACATACAGTGCTCCGGTGGTAGAATCCGGCGAAATCGATAATCGATGATAAGGAAAATTATTATTCAGATAGATGAAATACCAACCGTTGTTTTTAACATCTGATAACACAGAGTTCCAAGATTTACTAAGAAGGTAGCCTTGATCTCTGTTAATTTGATTGTCATATAATCGAATCTCTATGGATTCCTTTAAGACAAGGTCCTAGTAACGAGACGCTAAAGCAACCATGTGAGTTTCATTATACAACGTTCAACAACCCAAATCATCCTTCACAGATCCGAGCAGTGCTCTCGTCTTTACTGGCGGAAGAAAAACACAATGTCATGCTTTTTTTTTTTTTTTTTTTTTTTTTTTTTTTAATTCCTCCTACCTTTGATGAAATACTCCCGGCAAAAGGTAGGAAAGCAACTGATTTGAGGGTCTCATTTAATGGTTCTGGTGAAGGACCAAACTGAGAAGCACAGCGGATCTGCTTATCTGTGTAGCCATTCTGTTTAAACACAACTTTGAGATGATCTAGTTCTTGCGTCAAACTTTCTGCATCAGAAACGGCGTAAGCTCTTCTAGCTAATGTCCGAAGAACGCCAGTACGTTGGACCGGAGGATGACAGCTTGTGGCATGCAGATAGCGGTCCGTGTGCGTAGGATTTCGATAAACATTATGTCCCAGTTTCCCATCATCTTTTCTGTAAACCAGAACATCAAGAAAAGGAAGCTTCCCCTCCTTCTTAACTTCCATTGTGAACCTGATGTTAGGATCAGGCGGAGGCAATTAGGCAAGAGGTTGCTCATACGTTGTGTCGGGCGTCGCCTCCACGGAGTAACGTCTCTCCTCACTCGCCAGTAAAGACGAGAGCACTTCTTGGATCTGTGAAGGATGATTTGGATCTGAGGAAGCCCGGGGTATAAAAGATTCCCTGTCAATGTCGGAAAACGTATATTGGTCAATCTGTACCATTCAGGACAGATGTGTTGAACATCAACGCCACACACGTTTGCTCCAGCCCGAGAAGTCCGCGGTAGCTTAGCTTTGTCTCGATGAGGGACATTAAATGTTATATAATGAAACTCACATGGTTGCTTCAGCGTCTCGTTACTGGGACTGTGTCAAAGGAATCCATAGAGATTCGATTATATGACAATCCGATTAACAGAGACAAAGGCTACCTTCTTAGTAAATCTTGGAACTCTGCTATCAGATGTTAAGAAACAACGGTAGGTACTTCAACAATATGAATAATAATTTTCTTTATCATCGATTATCGATTTCGCCGGATTCTACCACCAGAGCGCTGTCACTTCTTGCGCACGTGCTATGGGTCTTCCGCGAGCCGGCCGCGGTGGCCACGGGGACTGATGCGCTCTAGTCACGGTCTGCATGGCCTCTGCGGTCGGGGGTTCGAATCCCCCCTCGGGCATGGATTTTTGTGCCGTCCTTAGTCTTAGCTAGTTCATACGCAGTTTGTAAGCTTAGGGACTGATGGCTCTGTAGTTAAGTCCCATAAGTTCTACAAACATTTGAACATTTCTTCCGCGATGTATAAAGGAGCCGCCGATTGCACTGGGAACTCAGTTCCGGCGAGATTGTGTACCAGCACGCTTAACTGAGGATGGCGGGCAGTTGCGCCGCTGAAATATTGTCAAGTTGCCTTTAGTATCCGGCTGCAAAACCGAGAAGATTACAAACAAGTATATCCACTACACTCAGG
This sequence comes from Locusta migratoria, assembly GCA_026315105.1. Lineage (NCBI taxonomy): Eukaryota > Metazoa > Arthropoda > Insecta > Orthoptera > Acrididae > Locusta > Locusta migratoria. Next base: position 400,041,070 of record CM048746.1, read on the forward strand.
AAGCGGCTACACGGGTAGCGGGGGCTGTGTGGCGTGGACTGGGCGGTTTTTTAGGTTAGATGGCCTCGGGAATACACAAAATGGGTTTCAGTCTCAAAGGGGGCAGGTCATATACGGGAAGAAAGTAGACATAAAAACCATTGGTGGAACAGTTGTAAATTGTCGTAGCTGTGTTGGGAAAATTCCAGAGCTCCAAGCGCTGATAGAAAGTACTGAGGCCCAAATCGTTATAGGTTCTGAAAGCTGGCTAAAGCCTGAGATAAACTCGGCCGAAATTTTTACAAAGGGCCAAATGGTCTTCAGAAAGGATAGAATAAATAAAACAGGGGGGTGGCGTGTTTATTGCTGTTACAAACGGTTTATCCTGCAACGAAATTGAGGCAGATACTTCCTGTGAATTGGTCTGGGTAGAGGTTATACCTGACCACCGAAATAAATTAATAATTGGATCTTTTTATCGGCCCCCTGACTCAGACGATGCGGTTGCAGAAATGTTCAAAGAAAGCTTGAATCATATTTCAAATAGGTATCCGAAGCATACTGATATAATCGGTGGCGACTTTAATTTACCCTCGATATGTTGGCATAATTACGTATTCAAAACCGGCGGCAAATATAAAACATCGTTCGAACTAGTTCTGAATGCTTTTTCTGAGAACTACTTCGAACAGTTAGTTCATGAACCCACTAGAATAGTACGTGGTTGCGAAAATACTCTTGATCTCCTAGCAACAAATAATCCCGAGATAGTAAAGACCATAAAAGCAGATACAGGGATTAGCGAACATCGAGTTGTAGTAGCGAGACTCAATATCGAAATTCCCAAATGCACCAAAAATAAACGAAAAATATATCTATTCAATAAAGCAGATAAAAATTCGCTTCACGCTTTCCTGAGTGATAGTCTCCAGTCCTTCGAAACTAAAAATGCGAGTGTAGATCAGTTGTGTCTTACTTTCAAAGACATAATATCAGTAGCAATCGAGAGATTTATACCAAATAAATTAATAAAAGAGGGGGCTGACCCCCTTGGTACACAAAATAGGTCAGATCACTGTTGCAGAAACAAAGAAAAACGCATGCAAAATTTAAAAAGGCACAGAATCCGCAAGACTGGCAATCTTTTACTGAAACTCGCAACCTAGCGCGGACTTCAATGCGAGAATCTTATAGTTGTTTCCACGACGAAATCCTGTCTCGTAATCTTGCAGAAAATCCAAAGAAATTTTGGTCATATGTGAAGTACACTAGCGGCAAAACACAAACAATACCTTCACTACGCGATAGCAATGGTAATACTACCGACGACAGTACTGCTAAGACAGAATTACTTATCACAGCTTTCCGAAATTCTTTCACCAAAGAAGACGAAGTGAACACTCCACTATTAAATCCAAGAACAGCTGCCAGCATGCGAAACTTAGAAGTAGATGTTCCTGGAGTAGTAAAACAACTTAAGTCACTAAACAAAAATAAATCTTCCGGGCCAGATTGTATACCAACTAGATTCCTCTCAGAGTATGCTGATGCAATAGCTCCGTACTTAGCTATAATTTACAACCGATCACTCAGCGAAAGATCCGCACCCAAAGAATGGAAAGTTGCCCCTGTCACTCCATTATTCAAGAAAGGCAATAAGAGTGATTCCGAAAATCACAGGCCCCTCTCCTTTACGTCGATTTGCAGTAGGATTTTGGATCATATATGTTGTTCGAACATTATGAATCACTTCGAAGAGAACGACCTATTAACCAATAGTCAACACGGATTCAGAAAGTATCGCTCTTGCGAAACATAGCTTACCCTTTATTCACATGAAGTGATAAGTGCCATCGAAAAGGGATCTCAATTCGATTCCATATTTCCGGATTTCGGGAAGGCTCTTGACACTGTAACTCACAAGCAGCTTTTAATGAAATTGCGTGCTTATGGAATATCGCCCCAATAGTGCAATTGGATTCACGATTTCCTATCAGAAAGGACACAGTTCGTAGTACTTGACGGTACATCGAGTAAAACAGAAGTGATATCTGGCGTTCCCCAGGGAACCGTTATAGGACCCCTACTCTTCCTAGTGTTTATAAACGATTTAGGAGACCTTCTCAAAGTCATCCGTCAGTCCCACCTGGTGAGGGTCCCACACTGAGCAACAGTACTCCAGTAGAGGACGCACAAGTGTGATGTAGGCAGCCTCTTTGGTGGAGCTGTTGCATCTTCGAAGCGTTCTGCCAATGAAACGTAACCTTTGGTCCGCCTTCCCTACAATATTTTCTATGTGTTCTCTCCAAAGTTGTTCGTAATTGTAACTCCTAGGTATTTGGTAGAATTCACGATCTGAAGGATTGACTGATTTATCGTGTAACTGAAGTTCAGCGGATTTCCTCTTAGTGGTCATGTGAATTACTTCACACTTTTCTTTATTTAGTGTCAATTGCCAATTTTCGCACCAAGTAGAAATTTTGTCTGAATCGCTTTGCAGTTGCTTTTGACCCTCTGTTGACTTCACTAACCGATAAACGACAGCGTCATTCGCGAAAAGTCTAAGGGAACTATCCAGATTGTCTCCTAAATCATCTTGGAAATGTTGCACGATTTGACGTGGAAATTATTAAAACAACGACGTTGTTCGTTATGGCGAGTTGTATTTGCGAAATTTCAATCACCGACTTTTACTTCAGAACGTGAAAATATTTTGTTAGCACCCACCTATCATCCCAATAAAATAAAACAAATTAGATCGATAACAGAACGATTTAGGTCTTCTTTCTTCCCGCGCGCTGTTAGAGAAAGGAACGGTAGAGAAAGTTTATGAAAGTGCTTAATGAAACCTCTGCCAGACACTTAAATGTCATTTGCAGAGTATCTATGTAGATGTCGATATTAAGATTACATGAGAAAGATACGGTTAAAAACCTGTTTAACCATAGTTCTCTAGCTTCGCGACTCGTTAACTTTTTAGATTGTCAATCTGCCCTGATAAGCACGTACCGGCTATCAAATTTATCACTCCTCAGCACGAAGAGTGATTCACTCCACGAACTGGATTTTATTTTTGGACGAAAACATCGCAAGGTTCTATGCTTTAAGGTCATATCTTTCTTACTTCTTCTACTTTATTTTAATTTATTTCGTTATTATCTTTCCTGGGAAGAAATTATTAAAACACTCGAAATAAAGAAGTGTGCATCATATGTAAAAAATAAATGGTAGTCACCTCCATTCCTTTTTAACCCCAGGGTATCTACATCACTCAATCCAGTCGTGATCAGTCCACTTCACGTCTGCTGTACCATGTTCCAACGACACATGGCTGAAGTCGGTAACTTTTATTGAGAATTAGGACCGAGTGTACCTTGTAAACACCGCATACTTTTTGTGTTTGTTAAACAAATGTTTGTCCAGCTTAAGGGACTTAACAGCGGGGTCATCAGTCCCTAAACTTACAAACTACTTATGTACTCTCTAATACTAAAGATACAAACAGCCACGCCCGAGGTGGATTCAAATCCCCGACGGGGAACGGCCTCGCGCATCGGAGCATAGCGCCCCAATGCGCTCGGACACTCCGTTACGGCGCATACTTTTTGTCAGTCGTCCTATTACGCTAAAGAAGGCCACGTTGGCTACGAGAGATTTCTTGTGTCTTTCAATAGCAAAATTCTAAGAGCCAGTAACATTTCACTTTCAGTAATTTGCCAAGCTGATGGAATGGTACACTTCCCTACCAGAAAACTGCTTCCAGGACTCGAGTTCCATCGAAGACTTGGTATTTGTATTATTCTAACAATTCATCGCAAAGTTACGCGATGCGGCTTCAATTAGAAAGACTGTCGAAAGCATATAAGCCGCGGTCTCTTGGCTTACAATGCCGAACGATTACTTAACGTTTTCTAGCTCTAAAATTCCATTATTTGATATTGAGACCTCAAACTAATATATTCTCTGGCCTATCACGTAATTTACGAGAGAGTGGAGTAGGAACAAAATTTATAGCCCACCTACAGCTTATAATGGTGTAAATGGAGGAGCAGTTTTGACAGTAATGCCTCAGTGCGGTAGATTTATTGCTTCTTCAAGCTACAAGTGCTGGTTAATCGCCTGCCAGGGGGATGGGTCGGGTAAGATGAAATTTATGGCTGTTTATCACTGAAAAGTTCGGTAAGAGAAGTGATCCATTTTCTACTGGAAGATTTAGCAATTGTAGAAGCAGAAAAAAGATTTAGGTTTAGTCTAAAAACGTTTAAAATAAATATTTAAATGTTTATGTACTTAGGTATGCATTAATCATTTCGTTGGCGGATAATAACTCCTACCTCCCACGTAGATATCATCAGTTCTCAAATTGTTTACCGATAGTTTTGCGTAAAACATCGTCTGGAACATGGAACACTGGTATACTAGATTGCATTGCCGAAATTTGAATGTGGTTTTACTACGTCAAAAGCGTTTCGGTCGAACATATGAAAAATGTGGATATATATATATATATATATATATATATATATATATATATATATATATATATATATATATACCTGTATTCATGTTATTAATTACTAAATGCAGCCGACCGCAGTGGCCGAGGGGACTGAGGCGCTCCAGTCACGGTCTGCGCGGCCACTACGGTCGGGGGTTCGAATCCCCCCTCGGGCATGGATATTTGTGCCGTCCTTAGTATAAGGTAGTAGATAAGTAGTTTGTAAGTTTAGGGACTGATGACCCCGTAGTTAAGTGCCATAAGCTTAACAAACATTTGAACATTTTTTAATAAATGCATTTAAATAGACACTCGTAAATATCTTCAAAAATATGAACTTCAAACTTGGTTTTGTGCTAATATTACAATGACGTGTTACTACCTTACTGATTGCATATCTATATAGCAAATTGCTAAAATATACCAATGTTTTATTTCCGATTGTAACAAACTGACTTTGATTCATCTAACACCTAATTAGCATGTAAAGGAAAATCATGCTAATGAACAAACATTTCCCTTGTTGTCTTATCCTAACATTTAAAGAGATGCAATTAAGATGCAGCTGGCAGTAGGGGAAATAACGATTGCGGTTTTATAGTAGCGTAGAGCAGTGTTTTTCAACCTGTTGGTCGCGACCCCTAGGTGGGAGGGGGAGGGAGGGCCGCAAAGTCTTCCTTGGGGGAGGGGAGTGGGGAGGAATCGACTACACATGAGTAAGTACTTGCACCATAAAATAACCAGGGGTTCAGTATTACTACAACGTTCGCTTAAGTGAGATATATGTAATGTTAAAACTACGGAGTTCCTTGTGTAGCATTCATCATAGATTGTTTTATAACATAGTGTCTTAATGATGAATAAGCGCGACGTCTGAAAACTGTTTTCAGGAACCAGCCGATAGGTAAAAGAACTTATACAATAATTATTTCTGAAAAATTCGAAAGAATGCACTTCTATACAAATTGTCTTTTTAGCAGGACCATTCCTAATGAACATAATTCGCTTCTGTGTCTTGCCTGAAATGCGAAACAGTCGATAAGCGAAAAAAATTTTGTATCGAAAATCATGTTAAAATATGGTAGTGTGTTCCATTCCAAAAAATACCCATAAACTTCATCCAACAATTTAAAATAAAGCTGGAGCAAAAGAAACAATATTAAATTTGTTTCCTTTGAGATAACATAGTTTTGTTACCGTTTCTGAGGAGGAGAGGTCGCCAGATTATTTTTATATGGAAGGGGGTCGCTAGAATATGTTTACTTGGGATGGGGTCTCATATTCGAAATGTTTGAGAAACACTGGCGTAGAGTAAGGCTCTTAGCCGCACTTCAGTTATTTTGTCCTCCAACAGTTGATTATTTTTATCTTCTTTGGCACTCAATAGTTTTTCTAAAAAAAATCCCAAATAAGGGTACATTATTTTGTTGTTGGATGGTAGCAAGCTGAAAAATATATGATTTAATTGTTTAGAATCTTCATTGATCACTCCAGAAATAAGGAAATCTATATTGTACAAAAGTAATGCATCCAAAAGCAATAAGGGCTGTAAGAGACAAGAAGCTGGCCGGTAACTGTTCAACGTCGACGCTAGGTTAGTAAAGTGTCACAACCCTGTGGCCTCATTAAATGTCATTATGCGGTCGTAATGGATTCAAACTACTTTGTTTCCTACCTTGAGTTAGTATGCAGTTGTTTCAGCTGTTCCCCTTGATCCCACGGGATGGTATTTTGATCACGAGTTTAAGGGAGAGGACCAAAATATATTTTTGATTATAAGGGAGATTTAGTACAGTGAATATCATCTTCACATGTATTCAAATTTCTTTGTAAGGGATGAGATTAGGGACGTAAACATAAAAAAGAAAGAAAAATCAGATATACTTTGCATAACAGGAGTCATATATCACATTTTGGGCTAGCTCTATAAGCTGAGAGAGAGTTTTCAGAAGAACAATGATATTTGTGGAGAAAATTCGAGAATAGTGGGCAAAAACTAATAGACTCATTTCTGACGCATTTTGGCACGGATGAACACAAGCTGTTCAATCATTTTTCTGAAGATTAACAGAAAAAGTATTTTATCTTCATTTTCACTGAGAGAGCGCGAAAAAAACCGATTCATGTTAAACCAAAAGAAATACGTACGCAGATACGTAGATATGACACAAAAAAGTAAGAAAATAATCGAAATCGATACATTTAGTACTAGCTCTCCTCCGTTTTCGGTAACCCACGAGCGATTCATGAGTATTGGTTATTTCTAAGCATTGCGAAATGTTGCGTGAGTCAGTTAAGAAATAAATATTGATATGCTTCAGTTTATAACAAGGTCAGGCAGAAATTCAGCGTACGTGCGGTGCTATTCACGTAGTGCATGTTCCTACACTCAGGGGTCGCCAGGGGTTACGGGCACTTAAAGAGCCTGTATATGGAGAGAGTGGCCATGCATGAGACCACTGGCTGACAGCCCAGGGCGTCATGTTTTTACAAGATCTGGCGGGCTTTAGCTGTACGTGAATTGTTACAGTGTGCGTTTCTGTACTTTGGTGTGTCTTAAAAGCTTCTGACCGCGATTTCATTGTACATTTTACATAATCATTAAGCGTAATCAAGAGAAATGACTCGTTGTTCGTATTCCCCTGTTGGCTGTAAAAACCGAAGTAAAGATTTTTATATGATGCTTGTGTTCGGAAGGCATGAGTAAATACGGGAAAAGTGGGCAGTGAAAATTAACCGAGAAAGCGGAACCGTAAAGGTGACTTATAAAGCAAGAAGGGCATTGACGGAATTCAGTAATAGAACTACTGCCTGTGAAATTCTCGCGTGGTGGAGTGGTTGCGTACTGAGTTCATAATGTGAAGATGCGAGTTCGAAACCGATAAGCGGAAAATTATTTTAAACAATATTTTCTAGCATTTTGTTAGTTCATGGTTCTGGTTTTTTATATTTCGTGTTACAAGGCATGTTTTAACATTGCTACGGCGCCTCCCCTTGGGCTTATTGCCTAGATACAATCCTATTATTGGTTACGGGATGTGAGGTGAGAAAGAGAGAGGAGGGCGGTACTATTGTAGATACTATTTTCAATCTGTTTCTGCTGTTTCACTAATGTTAGTATCGACATTTTTCCGATTTTCTGTGATACTCTGTCTCTAAAAGTATCTACAGAATGACGTTTTTGGTATTTCCCAGTGAAGGAAAGTGTTATGAGATCTATAGTTGCACATACTATTGACTATAGTTACAGAACGACATATTGACCACAGCTATGGTCAATATGTCGTTCTGCAATTATCTCAAAGCTGTTAGGCCCCACTTGTTCACCTTTTTGACTATACATAGACCTGGTATGGTTTCCACAGAACGGCGGTCCTGTGGAAATTCTCAGTTAGCGAGTGAGCAAACCTGAGTTTCGCATTTCTTACAGATTAGCTAACCTGATTTCGTTGTTGCTTGCAGTCGAGGTGATTATAGGGGACTCGGTGCTGTTACTATTTCCTGTATGCCGCGTCTCTGATAACCAAATTTTTGAAGTTCTTCTGTAAGCCATGGTGCAGGCTTTGTATTTACTTTCACTTCTTTAAGAGGAGCATAGAAGTTTATGAGATTAATGATGAAATGATATACTTCAATATGTATGTCGGCTGTAAAACTAAATTGTCTTTATTTTTAGATACTACGCTGAAACTATTAGAGTTACAGATTAACACGGAGAAGCAAGTAAAAGAGGAGAACGGCGCGATTAAGATGATTGGACATCATTTATATTAATTTTATATCAAGAGTTATTAAGAAAACTAACATTACTTCACTAGGAAAAATCCACTTGGTGAACTAACTCAAGTACAATAACGAGCGAGGGCTCAAATAAAAGGTCTCATCAAGACGCAAAGTTTGGTGTAACCATAACATCTACAGCTTTTCCATTGCGCATAATAATGCACTTTTAAGGAAAAAAATAATGATTTGTTAGTAACAATTAATAAAAGACAGATACACAAACGGCGAGGCAGTAATAATTTGCAGGTGTTGTAATCACACATTATAACCTGTTTAGAACATATTACATTTGTTTATTTTAATATGTCCTCTTTCTGTACACTAAATTATTTTGTTTGTCGAAAGTAATTTGTTTAAATTTATGAGCACAGTAATTCTGAAAAGTACTTTGGAAAGAGGACTGGAAAATCTACTTGAAAAACACTTTACCTAAGTGATTGCTTAAATATTCATCGTGCGACGACCGAAAGACTTATATATCTGTCATACTGATAATATTCATTTGTTTAAACTTAAGATTTTGAGGATATTATTAGTGTTAGAAATTAAAGTATGCATTTGAATTACAATCTTAGTGCGCATCTAACAATGCCGTCATATCAACATTTCCATCATTATTTAAAAATATTTTATGCACTACTGCGAGAATCACTAAACCTTGTTAGATGACTTATTACTGGAATGATGTCACATATCGTATATAAACGACAGCTTGGAGCAGCCGAGCATCAGTCGACTGCAGCTGGAATTGTAATGCAATCGAGGTGTTCAACATAGCCACAAAATCGGCAGCGCTAGACTCTGGAATATGTTCGGATGTACGTGGACTTTTGTGGATTTTTGAAACAGTTTTTATTGCATTCTGACAGGTTTTTTTATAGAACAATAAAGTTTAATAGCAATTATTTTAGGAACATTATTCAAATGATTAAATAATCATACAGCTATATTGTTAGCGATATTGGGAGATCGAGCTAATCAAATCAAACGGAGTTTAACGAATTTAATGGTTCTCGTCAGACATAATTCAGTCAATGGCCAGTAAACAATTTTAGTAAAAACGCAACCCTCATGTTGTAGTAGGTTATTCAGTAGCAGCCGCCCTAGTTAAAATTTCTGTGAAATTGAAAGTTTAGTTTTACAAATAAAGCGGACAGCAACGAGTCAAAGGTAGCAGGAATAAGTAATCCCGTAAGACAAAGTTAGTTTAAGGGTCCATACCGTTACAACTTGAAATCTCAGGTTCCGAAATATGCAGTGGAACTCAGGTGGGCAGTTGAGGATTGGATATCGTGTAAGCGATCCGTAGTGTCGAGCTGTCTCCGGCTGGGAGGGTGCCGGGCGAAATCGGATTTCGTAAACGGTTTTACCCAAATCCGCTTTTGGTTGGTCATGTAAACGCTTCAAAATCGCTTCTGGAAATCCATCTCTGTAAAGCGGCTTTCCAATTCAACAGGCGGTTTTCTCACCCATGTAAGCGCAACAGTTTTTGAAACGATCTTAACTTGTCAGATTGTGGCTTCTTGTTAAGAATTTTCGACTCATAAGGACAGAGTGACATTTTCTGCATTTAAAGAGAAGTGAAACATATTGGAGTGAACATGAATCGATGTATGTAAGTAGAGAAAAATGGCGAATGTGCTAACTAAATCATGAACGGAACAGCTGTTTGTTCAGTCGCCATGTTAAGTGGGCTAGCAGATCTACTTCAAACTATAACATGTAAACATGACAGTGAAAAACGGTTTACGAAACTCGGTTTTTGTCTTCTGGAAGATGTGCTGCAGGTATAAGTAGTGAAGGTCGACTACACTTGCTGCGCTAACAGTGGAGGTACAAAAACCGTGTGTTCTCCATTGCATTGGTCGTGGTTTAAAAAGAAACGTAAGTGGTCGCGCTGATTACATATGTATGTCATTTTCTCAACTAAAACAAAAAGAGGCCACTAAGTTTTCAGATATTTTTATTGGGTGCTTTATGTATTGTCCATAGTAATATTTATTAAAACTGTCAACAAAACGTTAAACATCACCTCAAATTTGAAAAACACAACAAACTCTTTACATAAATTCACAATTTTCAGTAAGATCATATAATTGGCATTGTTATTCTTTCAAAAAACAAATCTAACCCTCAGTCGGTGTCAATTATGTCATGAGGTATTTCCATACCCCACACTATTATCGCACTCAGGCAGGCATATGAATATAAAGTAACTAGCTGTAAACCCGGCGTTGTTGTTTGTAAATCTTATGGGACTTAACTACGGGGTCATCAGTCCCTAAACTTACAAACTGCTTATGCACTACTTACGAACTAGGACGGCACAAATATCCATACCCGATGGGGGATTCGAACCCCTCGACCGTACTGGCCGTGCAGACCGTGACTGAAGCGCCTCAGTCCCCTCGGCCACCGCGGCCAGCAAACCCGGCGTTGCCCGGGTGTTTATCCTGCACTGTCGCAGTCCACATCCCCTGTCTCTCTCTCTCTACATCCTCCTCTTTCTCTCCCATCTCTCTGTTCGTTTCCACTTTTCCCTTTCTCGGCAAAGTTTCCTGCAAGGTACCCTCTGTCATGTACCATACAAACATTTATGTACCCATTGATCTTCATGTTGGTTTAAAGGTCATGTGTCCAAAAATTCATAATGATTGGAGCAAAACTATGCATTTTACGAAATTCCGTAAGTTAAGTACCCTCCACCATGAACCGGACGAAATTTTATACAGACAGTTGACATTCTTCTATAGGTAGAGTGTGCAAAATTTCAATATCGGAATAAAACTGCAACTGAAACGCAAGGTCACACTGAAAAACGCACATTGTTTTTCTCAAATATTTCATACATCCCTTGTTCTGAGAATAACAAAAACAACAAAAAAGATCTGTGATATCGGTCGAGCCGTTCTCAAGTTATGGCGCGACCCAGGTATTTAGGGAACCATGTTTATGTTGCAAAGTACCTTCCCCCATGTACTGTATGAAACTTGAGGTAGACGCTGATGACCTTCCTCTTGTTTTGATGGGAAGGTCAAGCGTACGAAATTTCGTGAAGATCGGAATGAAATTGTAGATTTCGTGAGTCTGTAGGAGAAGTATGCTCCGCCATGCGCCTGTCACAAAATAATTTCTTAGCTGACCTTTCCTACTTATTCAAATTTCAGCTTCATAGGTGAAGTAGTTTTCAAGATTTCTTGTTTAGTCAGTGAGTGAGTTAGTGTCCTTTCGCTTTTATATAGATGGAGGTTGAGAAAACAGATTGCTTAGTTTTGAAAGCAAGGGAATTAAAGGAGACTTGCAGACTAAAATAAATAGTAACATGCAAATATGTAATGCTAACTGTATTTAATACAATTTCATGCCTGATGTGACAGTTTTACGGCATCTACAGCAAAACTGTTGTGAGCGGTAGACTTCTTTTCGTTTGATCATATTATGGGTGGTGGGGAGAGGGCGAATATCGGCTACAAAACGCTTCATAAACGTTCGAAATTACATGCAAACTTTGTTGTAGGTCCCTAACTAATCCCATTTTGTAATAATTGACGCATAGATCTGGGTATTCTCACGCGGTGGCCTCTTATCATTTATGGCGACATATCTCCTGCGCTATGTGTCGTGTTCTTTTGTTTTTGGGTCAGGAACCTTCGTGAGCGTACGGTGAACAGTTCACCAAAGTTTCATTGCAATCGAATGAATGACTTATGAACACAGAGAGGACATACAAATGATATATAGGGTATTTCACTGTGATGCCTCTGTAACTTAAAAAATAATAGGTGACGGGAAATTTTAATGCGGTAGGTCAACACAAGAAATGTTACGCTTTCTGCATAGCGATGAACATAGTTTATTGTATAATTTTCCAAAGAGTTACACCACAAATATATAATTTTTTTAATGGAACAATAGTTTTTTCTATCGTGTAATGGATTCGTTTAAACCAGCTGCGTCCAAATTAATTTAAACTACATTCCTATCACTGTTAGTTTCCGAGCTACAGCCCTATAAAGTTCCAGGGGCGGAGGCTGCGATAGCGTAGCTAACTGGTCGAGTGGCTATCCCCTGGGGCACAGCCCACTGTCTCATGACCACCAGCCAGTGAGCTACGCTGTCGTAGCCTCCGCCCCCTAAACTTTGAAGGTTTGTAGCTCCCAAACTAACAGTGATAGGAATGCAGTTCAAATTGATTTGGACGCAGCTGGTTTCAACGAATCTAATGCACGATAGAAAAAACTATTGTTCCATTTAAAAATTATATATTTGTGCTGTAACTCTTTGTAAAATGACTGCAGAAAGTGTAACATTTCTTGTGTTGACCTACCGCATTAAAATTTCCCGTCGCCTATTATTTTATAAGTTACAGAGGCAAACACACTTAGTGAACACCCTGTAGACTATACCCACTGCTATTTGGTATTTATTGACATCAAAACAACTTAACAAAATTTAAACATAACAATGGTCTGTCTAATTACCAATATCTCGTTAGTGCACCAGCTTCAAATTCTCATGCATTTCTTAATCACTGAAAAAATCTTTAAAGTTTTAATTCGGTAATTAACAGAAGTTGAGTTATGTCCATTAGTGTTCAAAATATAAAATAAAACAGAGATTAATTAGGTACAGTACAATTTAATGTATTTTACAAACTATGAACACGAGGAAATTTTCATTTCTTCAGACACTCTAAACAGGTTGAATGCCTGCTGGATACAAAAATATATTATTTGTAATTCACACAGAAAATGTTAGTCTTCTTGTCAGACGATCCACGGCACAGAAAACACTTTCTCCGTTTCAATGAACCGACATTTCGCATTGGAAGAAGGCAATGGTTCTGAAGAACCACTGAGTTCTCTAGGTAATTTTGTATTGACTAACATATCAATTAAATAACATCTCACACATCTGACTTGGAAGATCCTTTAGGTAATCGAATTTAAGTATACAGTATCATGTTCACTTTTGCGGTCATGATCAATTTCACTGGCAGTTTCAGCTTCACTGTCTACAATATCTTCCGCCTCATATTACGAGTGATAAGAGTCGTAAAATATGAATCAGAAACACTCACTCTGTCGTTGTTAGTCATGCAGAGTGATCTGTTGCTAAACAATATAAAATAATAAGAGGCTTAAAATACTGAGGTTGTTACATAAACTGTGTGGTGGTGTCGCATCATACCCCAATCAAGTTATTCTGCTTACCAAGTCAAAATAATAGCAGCTCACAACAAAGATTGCTGACTACAATTGATAATAACAAACTCAACGAAAGCTACCGAAGAGCCAAAGTCCACAGTACACAAAATTCCGATGTTATGCGCATTGGAATGTTGGATCCTTCTAACCTACAACACCGATTGAGCGCTAATCACGATTTTATGAACAAGAAATATAGACCATCTTGTAAGGTGGTCAATTATTTGTTCATTTATTTTCTCTCTTTCTGGTGCCTTTATGTGTGCTGTGTGTAGTGCGAGTAATTTTCTAGTCCTTACATTTTTTATTTATTGTTGCATGTCATAACAGGGTGACTCATTATGTATTGTTTGGTGAATCTGCAGTTTGTGTCTTGGATGACTTCTCGTCTTGGATGATTTTTCGTTGTTATTGGTAACTGTATTCGTTAGCTAATAGGCGCTGTCCCTGCCTGCGGAAGGCAGAGCTGGGCTGGCTTGTTGAGGGAGACTGGTCGTTGACGACACGTTTATGGGGGCAGTTTGTGAGGTGGGACCTATCTGTCTGTTGGCTCACTACCTAAGGTGGCATAACTCTCTGGAAAACATTCGAAAATGTTTCGCTTTCCTTTTAGACAGTGGGCAGTGTGGGCCACATTCCATGGGGTTCCTATCATCATAAAGCCTCTTAGTGTATGCCTTCGGGCAGGTTATCTTCTATGTATGTGTTAGACTTTCTTGTCTGCAGAATTACAGTCTGGGGCTGACTAGGACCAGGTTTTTTCAGGGTGATATACTGCCTGGCGACCTGCAGAATTTCAGCGTGCAGTGGAGTCTTTTCTGGTGTTTCATGTCCCCTTTCCACTTTGCTCTTTTATCTGTGGCTATTTAGGCTAAAAGCTTGCTAGATAAGACTTTATATTTCTTCTAGAACAAAAGACTGGAAAGACCTTGGGCCTGATGAATTTTCGAAAGGACTGTTGGATTGCGTCATTTGGAGGCAATCAGATTGGCTCCGTCTTTGTAGCTATCTGTCATAGCTGCCTGTCCATCTCATTGGCCGGGTGGTCAGAGCTCTCCAGTGATTGGTATATCGAGTTTAGTGGAGCGGTGACGCCCAGTTTTTCGCGTGGGCGGACGAATAATGGCGAGAGACTTCTCGTGTAAGCTCCGGCTATTTCGGACGTCTTCTTTCAGATAGGACCTCAAGAGTTTATTCGCCCTTCTGGGCTGAGTCCTGAGCGTTTGTGGGACTATAATTTTCTGAGGTATCTGCCTGCAGCAGATCGCGAACTTTGAAAATTTCATGTGTCGACCCAGACAGGAACTCATTTGCAGTTGTTTACTTTCTGAAGCAGCTGTGTTTTATATTCTTGTTCAGTCGAGACTTGAGATTAGATAGCCACAGTCGTACTGGCCGTACCGACGTGATAGTGGTTCATGCAATTCCATTGTGGGGACACTTGTGCTCAATACTCGCGTTTTGCTCTTGAATTTGTGAGTGTATGTCCTAGCCGATAACTGCTATCTGCCGCGATAGTGGGGCTGCTATAATTAAATGTCGATACTGCTACAGAGATCTTAGTGCGATTTCCGGGCGGAAAAATTTATTCTCTTTCAGCTCCACTCATTCCACATCGTGCAGTTGCCAGCGTCATCCAGCCAGCGCCGACAGATCAAGCCGACTCAAGATCATTGGTAAAGGGATGCTTGCTATTTGCTATGGTTGTTTTATATTGTTGCATTAATCACCCATCAGTGTGTATGTGCATGCGTTTGATCGATGTTGACTTCTCTTTCCTATAACTAATTTCTTAGCGCCTCTGTCCACCTTTCTGTTTTACAAGATAGGACAAAGCCACATGTATAGCTAAATATTTCACTGTGATGTGGATCTATTTGTTTCATTCCTATTAGAATTCGTATATTGATTTGTAAACTTATTTGTTAAAACTCAGACAATTTGCTGGTCACACATGTATTCTGCAATTTTAACTGATTTTACTGCATTTGCTGTCCTTTTTTATAAATACTTGTTTACATTTCTAACCTATTGCTTGACTACACTTTTAACTGTTATTTCATTAAAAAAATACTTTATACTAATTGTCAACTATCCCCTGAATTTCTGTATGCTTTAATGAATAAATGTATTTGTTTAAGTCATAAATTTATTTTCCCTTACAAACTCTTAACCCACTATTTGGGATGGGTAATTAGATAGATAGGTAGAGGACTATGTTTATTATTTGGTGCACTCTGATCAATTATCTCGGCACCGTGCTTGTAGATTTAGGGTGTTGAATATTTTTCCTTGTTTTTAATAAAAAAAATATGGTGGCGACCCTTGATATTAACTTTAATGAGGATTATATTTCAAATTAATTAGCATATCTGTTATTTTGCTCATACCAGTGGACCGTCTCTGACGAGTAAAAATTATATCCACTCTGTGTTGTTATTCCTCCCTTTTTGACGTGACATCATACAATCTTCTGATGATTGTATGTACTTCTATTTCTTTATCGTCCGCAGTCATAGCACCGACCCACAGAACTCCTCTCTGTCATTCGCAAAGTTGATAGCTGACTTTCCACCAGAGGAATTTCAGGCAAGACTTTTATTTTGAAGGACAAAGTTTTTGCAAACATTTTGTTGTCTAATCTCCACTGAGCCATAGGTTCCATGCCAGAATTCGACCTTCTTGTCTCTGGTCCATATTTTTTTTCTAAAATTCAATGAAATTCGAGTATTATTTCAAATATTTATACATTGTAAAACGGTATTCCAAGCCGGCCGCGGTGGCCGAGGGGACTGCCACGGTCCAGTCACGGCTCGTCACGGTCTGCAGGGCCACTACGGTCGGAGGTTCGAATCCCCCCTTGGACATGGATATTTGTGCCGTCCTTAGTATTAGCTAGTTCGTAAGTAGTTTGTAAGTTTAGGGACTGATGTCCCCGTAGTTAAGTCCCATAAGCTATTCAAACATTTGAACATTTGAACGTATTCCAACAAACAAGTGAAAAAACAAAGAAAAAAACTGTTTTACGAAAATACTTACTTAACAAGTGATGCAGATTACAGTGGTAGTCCGCCGACATTGACTATAGAGGTTCTGTGAGGTAACCATACGAGACCGGCGCTCACACAACACTGAGAGGATCCGCCAGCAATCCATCTGAAATAACACCAGAGTCTCGAAGAACTGTCACTTCCAGACTTCCAGATTTATTACATACGTAATCAACAAGACCACAGCTGGATTAAATGAAAGGACAGAGTGAGAAGTGTATAAAAATGAGAGAAATAGTGATTCTCCTGTTAATAACAAAGTGAAAGAAGCAGTAAATGTAGCGGATTAAACGAACACACAAATAAAAGTAGCTGTGATAGAATGTCAATAAGAGCAACACAAAAACAGTATAAAAATGATACAGCTATTAATAATACTATTCGAAATTGTACGAAGAAGAAAGCTAAAGACGCTCTCTCAAATACCGAGGCTGCAGTTTGTGGTGTAAAGAGCGGATTATTTTTATGACTCGCATTTCAGGGGTAATCTAGCAAAACACTAAATAAATTTCGCTCTTCTACCTCACTCTGCCAGCACGATAAAGACTTCGTCTTAGCTCTGGCACAGAGATGGATTCTCAGTTTTGTAGCAGCTCGGAGTAATGTTTTTTTAAGCGGTCTGCCTCGGTGGTGGATTCTCATTAAAGGTGGCCGCAGCGTGGCGGCGGCGAGGGCGCAGAAAAATTACAGGCAGCTGAATTAAGGGCGGCAGGTGGGCGGGGCGCGCTCCCTCACCGCTTTGTGTCGCGCCCTGCCAATTAATCCTGCGAGGGGGTAGAGGGGAGGGGGGTGCGAAGTCACAGGCAGCGAGATTGTGCCACTTTCAGCAGGAAGCAGAGAAAGCAGAGATGGCGGTTATCGTTGAAACAACCGGTTATAGGTTATGTCTGTCGTTTTTTCATCTCCACTTTAACCTTATTGTAAAAACCGATCAAGATAACAGTTTTTTTCCAAATAACGAGTTTTCGGTTTTTATTGCTGTTACTTCTTTCACACAGGAGGACCGCCCAAATGTACCATCATTTGATCAGCGTACTAATTCCGAAATGGGGGACATAGTAATAGGTATTTCTGGTGTAGAGAAGCAACTGAGAGAGCTAAATACTAAAAACGTCTGCTGGTCCGGATGGAAAACCAGTTCTGTTTTACAAAGAGTATTCTGCGGCATTGGCCCACCTACTTAGCTTGCATTTATCGCGAATTTTTAATTCAGCGCAAAGTTCCTAGTGATTGGAAAAAACCGCAGGTGAACCCGTTTATAAGAAAGGAAAGAGAACTGACCCACACAATTACAGACCAATATCGTTGACCAGTTTCATATAGAATTTTGGAGCATACTCTCAGTTCGAATATAGTAAGTTTCCTGGAAACGGAAAAGATTCTTTCTATGAATCAGCACGGATTTAGGAAACATCGTTCATGTGAAAGCTTGCCCTTTTCTCACATGACATGTTGCGAGCCATGGATGAAGGGCAACAGGCGGATTGTGCTTTTCTCGACTTCAAAAAGGCATTCGATGCGGTGCCACACTGCAGACTGCTAACGAAGATACGAGCTTATGGAATAGGGTCACAGATTTGTGACTGGCTGGAAGACTTCCTAAGTAAAAGAACTGCAGACTGTTAACAAAGATACGAGCTTATGGAATAGGTTCACAGATTTGTGACTGTCTGGAGGACTTCTCAAGTAACAGAACGCAGTACGTTGTTCTCGACGGCAAGTGTTCATCAGAGACTAGTGTATCGTCAGGCGTGCCCCAGGGGAGAGTAATACGACCGCTATTATTTTCTATCTACATAAATGATCTGATGGACAGAGTAAGTTGGAATTTGCGGCTGTTTGCTGATGATGCTGTGGTGTATGGGAGGGTGTCGTCCTTAACTGACTGTAATAGTATACAGGATGACTTAGACAAAATTTCTAGGTAGTGCGAAGAATGGCAGCTAGCTCTCAATGTAGAAAAATGTAAGGTGATGCGCATGAGTAGGAAAAACAATCCTATAATGTTCGAATACAGCATTAGTAGTGAGCTTCTTGATGCTTTCGCGTCGTTCAAATATCTAGGCGTAACATTGCAGAGCGATATGAAATGGAACGAACATGTAAGGACAATTGTGAGTAAGGCGGACAGCCGACTTCGGTTTATTGGAAGAATTTTTGGAAGATGTACTTCACCTGTAAAGGAGACCGCGTATAAGATGCTTCTACGACCACGTCTTGAGTATTGCTCAAGTGTTTGGGACCCGCAGCAGATCAATTTAAAGCAAGACATCAATTCAGAGGCGAGCAGCTAGGTTTGTTACTGATAGGTTGGACCACTGCGCGAGTGTCACGGAAATGGTCCGGGAACTCAATTGGGGATCGCTGGAAGACAGGTGACATTCATTTCGTGAATTTCTGTTGAGGAAATTTAGAGGGCCGGAATTTGAAGCTGAGTGTAGTACGATCTTGCTGCCGCCTACTTACATTTCGCGTAAAGATCACAAAGACAAGATAAGAGAAATTAGGGCTCGTACGGAGGCATATGGGCATCCTTTTTCTTCCTCGTTCTATTTGGGAGTGGAATAGGAAAATAAATGCCTCTGCCACGCACCTTACGGTGAATTGCGGAGTATGTATGTAGATATCGATGTAGATACTTCCAGTAGCAAATGTAGATCTCAAAAGTTTAAAATTTTAGACTTACACCGAGTTTTGCATTATACTATCATTTAAGGTATGTAGAATCAAAATACGAGGACAATCACTAAAGTTGGTTTGTAAAAAGCTTTTGACAATGTTGGTTGGAATAGACTCTTTCGAATTCTGAAATCCGTAGGAGTACAATATTGTGAACGGAGGGTATTTACAACTTGTACAAAAACCAGACAGCAGTTACCACAGTTGAAAGGCATTAAAGGGGTACAGAGGTCGGGAAGGGAGTAAGACAAGGTTGTAGCATTTCCCCAATGTTATTCAGTTTGTGCATTGAGCAAGCTAAAAAGGAAAGCAAGGAGAAATTTGAGGATGTAATTAATGTTTAGGGTGAAGAAATAAAAACATCGCGTTTTGCCGATGACATTGTATCAAACACAGCCAAGGACCTGGTAGAGCAGTTGAAGGGGATGGACAGTGTGTTGAAAGGTGCATTTAAGTTGAACATTAACAAGAGCAAAACAAGGGTAATGGAATGCAGTCTAAGAAAATCAGGGGATGCTGAAGGCAATAGATTAGGTAACGAAACAATAAAGGTGGAAGTTGAGTTTTGTTACTTGGGTAGTAAAATAACGCACAATGGTCGCAGTACATAGTATATAAAATGCAGAATGGCAATGGGAAGCAAAGCGTTTTTGAAAAAGTGAAATTTGTTAACATCGAATATTAATTTAAAGTCCTTGCTGAAGGTATTTGTTTGGAGTGTTGCCTTGTATGGTAGTGAAACATGGACGATAAACACAGCAGACAGAAAGAGGATATAAACTATTGAAATGTGGTGTTACAGAAGAATGCTGAAGATTAGGTGGATGGATCTCGTAACTAATGAAAAGGTACTGAACAGAATCGGGGAGAAAATGAATTTCTGGCATACTTTGGTTGAAAGAATGGATCCATTGGTAGAATACATTCTTAGACATCAAGGAATCGTGAATTTAGCATTGGAGGAAAGTGTGTGGGGTAAAAATCGCAGACGGAGACCACGAGATGAATAAGTAAGCAGATTGAAATGGATGTACGGTGCCTTTTCTACGAGGAGATGAAGAGGCTTATTAGGATAGAATAGGGTGGAGAGCTGCATCAAACCAGTCTCCAAACTGAAGACCACAACTACTACAAAACCACATTATCATCTTCGAAGTAGTTCCCTTGGGAAGCTGCACACCGAGTACACATCGTTCGCACTCGCGGAAGCATTGACGAAGGTCCTCAAGTGACACCCTTCGAAAATCATGTGTCAGACCCTTTCATTGTCTTCTACAGACCCAAAATGAAGGCCACAATTAGCATTTTTAATTTTGGGGAATAGGAGGAAGTCACTGAGGGACTGAGATCTGGGGAATAGGGGGGGCGGGGTGTTGTGGAAAAGCAGAAGTTCCCTTATTGATAGAGAGAGCAGTGTGCACGGCGGATTGTCTTCATAGAGGATCCATGTCAGGGCGCTCACCCGATTTCTCAGTCTTTCAAGGACCTGGATGTAAAATTGTTGATACAATGTTTCTTCCTTGGGGATTCTTATGGATCAAATGTTCAAATGTTTGTAGAGTCTATGGGACTTAACTACGGGGTCATTAGTCCCTAAACTTACAAACTATGTATGACCTAGCTTATACTAAAGACGGCACAAACAGCCATGCCCGAGGGGAGATTCGAACCACCGACCACAGCGGCCGTGCAGACAGTGACTGACACGCTGCAGACCGTTCGGCCACCGCGGCCGGCACTTATGGATCACGCCTTGACGATCAAAGAAGGAAATCAATATTGATTTGATTTTTGATTAGCTTGTCCTGGCCTTCTTCGGTCGTGGTAAGCTGCTTGTGTGAATTTGTGGTTTGGTTTTAGGTTCATACTCGAAAACTCACGTCTCATCACCTGTCATAACACGTTTGAAAATGTCTGGGTCAGTTTCAGCGCAGTTGATGAGGTCACGACACACTGCTATGCGATGCTCCATTTGTTCAATTTCCAAGTTTTTACGCACCATTTTCGCACAATTTTTTTTCAATTTCCTGATCTTGAGTAAGAATTTCATACACTGCTTCGCCATTAATGTTCAGTTCATCATCAATCTGGTCTCGCCAGCACTCTGGCAACATTTTTATCGATTGGTGTCGTGCTTGGTCTTCCTGAACGTGCCTCATCTTCAGCTTCCTCTCTACAGTCCACAAATGGCTTATACCACAGAAACACTTGTGCGCGTGGCATTGTGTGGTCCCCATACGCCTGATTTAATTTTATAAATGTTTCTGCTGCATTGTGCTTGAGTTTAATACAAATTTTGATGGCGAAGAGTTGTATAATTTTGTACTCGTCATCTTTCTGACGAGCAATTCTAGCACAACCACACAAAATATAAACTCACTTTTGTTCACCGTGGGTACTTGAAATTTCACTGCTTGTCGTCAAAGGCTGCTCCACTGGTTTTATTGTCCTACTGTATGTAATTTCTGAAATAGAGAAACAGTCTCATCACTTTCCTGACAGATCTCGTATATAGTAAAATAGAGAACAGTTCGTTTGTTTTCTGGAAAATTAAGCGTGGTTAAATACTAAAAATATTTTTTAATCACTTTTTCGTCTACTGATTCTGAATCTCAGCTGAAAAATCATATTGTAATT
Organism: Locusta migratoria; assembly: GCA_026315105.1. Taxonomy (NCBI): domain Eukaryota; kingdom Metazoa; phylum Arthropoda; class Insecta; order Orthoptera; family Acrididae; genus Locusta; species Locusta migratoria. The sequence goes on from CM048746.1 coordinate 400,062,903, forward strand.
AAGGATCACATCAGTATTTAGTCACTGAGAATAGTCAGTAGTTTCAGATGTTATCAGTTTTGCACCCTGAAGCCACCACAAAATTAAGGGTTCGGTTATTATTCCAAGCTTTTAGTACATCAATAACATCATAGGAAGATAAATCAAACTGATGCTATCTTCGAACGAACTTTGTGGGTGCTTTCTCCATAAATGATGCCGCAAGTTTGTAGTACGTCCACCTGTTTTCAGCCTTTCAAGCCAAATGCAGCATTGTACCTCACTGCTTCCACTATTTGTAACATACTTACGGACTCGGGATGGCGCCATTTAACCGATGTCCGACGACGACAGCGAAAAACTGCCAAACGACCAGACGGAGGTGAGTCTTGTACACTAAACGTGAATACGTGTCAGCTAATAGACAACTCCACAAGGCAAAAGGTGCACTGATGTCTCAACAACAACAGCTATACTTAAGGTGACCAACTCTCATTACCGGGATCTCAAGCATTTATTTGAACATATTTTTCCAGAACATCCCATCTCCCAAATATGCAGGCTCTTTCGTCGTTTTAGTCCTGTGTTACACTTTCTCTTGGCATAATGTCTTTTTTTTTTTTTTTTTTTTTTACACGTATGTAAAAATATGTTTAACGCATTTAAATTTTTCGGGCAATTCCAGAATTCGTTGAAACGTTAAGAGAGTAGACACAACTGATGATACACTACTGGCCATTAAAGTTGCTACACCGAGAAGAAATGCAGATGATGAACGGTATTCATTGCACAAATATATTATACTAGAACTGACATGTGATTACATTTTCACGCAATTTGGATGCATAGATCCAGAGAAATCAGTACCCAGACCAGCCACCTCTGGCCGTAATGACGGCCTTGATACGCCTGAGCATTGAGTCAAACACAGCTTGGGTGGCGTGTAGAGGTACAGATGCCCATGCAGTTTCAACACAATACCACAGTTGATCAAGAGTACTGACTGGCTTACTGTGATGAGCCACTTGCTTGGCCACAATTGACCAGACGTTTTCAATTGGCGAGAGATCTGCAGAATTTGCTGGCCAGGGCAGCAGTCGAACATTTTCCGTATCCAGAAAGGCCAGTACAGGACCTCCAACATGCGATCGTGCATATCCTGCAGAAATGTAACTTTTCGCAGGGATGGAAAGAAGGGTAGAACCACGGGTCGTAACACATCTGAAATGTAACGGCCACTGTTCAAAGTGCCGTCGATGCGAACAAGAGGTGTCCGGGACATGTAACCAATGGTACCGCGTACTATAACGCCGGGTGATACGCTAGTATGGCGATGACGAAGACACGCTTCCAATGTGCGATCACCGCGATGTCGCACAAAAACGGATGCGACCATCATGATGCTGTAAACAGAACCTGGATTCATCCAAAAAAATTACGATTTTTCATTCGTGCTCTCAAGTTCGTCGTCGCGTACACCGTTGCAGACGCTCCTGTCTGCAATGCAGCGTCAAGGGTAACCGCACCTATGGTCTCCGAGCTGATAGACCATGCTGCTGCAAACGTCGTCGAACTGTTCGTGGAGATGATTGTTGTCTCTCAAACGTCCCTACCTGTTGACTCAGGGATCGAGACGTGGCTGCACGGACCGTTACAGCATGCGGATAAGATGCCTGTCATCTCGACTGCTAGTGATACGAGGCCATTGGGATCCAGAACGGCGTTCCGTATTGCCCTCCTGAACCCACCAATTCCATATTATGCTCAAAGTCACTGGATCGCGACCAACACGAGCAGCAATGTCGCGATACGAAAACGACGTTTAACAAAGTTGTGATGGTATGGATTTCCCCTCTTTACACTAGGCATCGCAACAACGTTTCACCAGGCAACGCCAGTCAACTGCTGTTGTGTATGAGAAATCGGTTGGTAACTTTCCTCATGACAGCAAGTTGTAGGTGTCGCTACCGGCGCCAACCTTGTGTGAACGCTCTGAAAAGCTAATCATTTGCATATCACAGCATCTTCTTCCTGGCGGTTAAATTTCGCGTCTGTAGCACGTCACCTTCGTGCTGTAGCAATTTTAATGGCCATTAATTCTATCGATTATATTAGAAATGACATATAGACGCTTTCTCAGCCACTGTTTACTGTAAATCATTGTTCAAGATTTTATGATAGAGCGCGAGGTCAAAGCTACAACGCCACCAAGAAAGGAACCATATGTGTGTATACATATCTTACGAAATGTAAAACTTTATACTCCTGGTTAGGACCCCATGGTCAGATGCCTATAAACATAACTGCTCAATCTGCAGACAGGAGTTTCGCTTCGCGCATGGAGGCAACAACGATTCACACTAATCACCGGCAGAGTCGCATCTAACAGCAAGCGTCGATCGACCATTCGTAAGATAACCAGTTTTGTCTACTGTCCTAACGTTTTAACGAATTCTTAAATTGCGCGCAAATGTGGAATGCAACTGAACCTGAAAATACGGGAGCCGGGATGTTAAGTAAAAATATATTCAAATACGGGAGATCACGAGAAATACGTGAGAATTGGTCACCTTCGGTGTAGTAGTTGTAAGGCATCAGTGCACCTGTTGCGTGGCCTATTAGACGACACATATGCACGTGTAGTGCGCAAGACTCGCCTCCGTCTGGTCGCACGGCATTTCCTCGCAGTCGTCGCCGGACATAGGTTGTGTTTTAAATGGCGCCATCCCGTCTCATAGTACGTTACACAGTGCGTATATATAATTTTATTATTGAGATAGATTTCTGGATAGTGGCACTATTGAATTAATAGCCACTGTTCTTGGTTAAAATTCTAAATCTACTGAGAACAAATTCATCCTATTAAATGAGTGTTTATATTCTTATTTGATAATAGTTTTAATACTCTCATCCCACTATGTTTAAAAAGCGAATTAACATTCAATGAGATGCATGAAGTTGTACAATGTGTGAACCCAAATAGTGTGAATGAAGAGGAATAATATGAGAAATTTTGTAGTTCTAACAATGGAAGTATATGTTGCCTCTTTATAGGTAACGTTAGCCAGAAATATATAAAGGTTTAACAGTTTTAAAATCAAATAATGTTAATTTCGAGAACTTTGGTAAGAAGGTGTGTTGTGAGTATACTATGAAGTAAAGATTGCACATTCAGTATTATTTCTTGTGAATAATAAGTGGACAGATGTAAGGAATGAAAGTAGCAGAAACCTAATCAAATCTGAACTGGAAGTTTCCATGAATTTTCTTTATTTATGCAGTGATTTCTTTGAATTTGCTGAAAATGATATAAAACTACAGAGGCAAAATCCGTATAAGTACTTATGATGTGGAAATAAATAGATATCTTTACCAAATACTACTTTGATTTTGGTGACATTTCGCCGCGATCTTAATCTCCCTAACGTTGTTTGAGGGATTTAAGTTTCTCCCTTATTTTCGTTTAGAAAAATTGTTCACCGTAGCTACACCAATTCTTATGCCATGTGTTTGTTGAAACTTCCTGGCAGATTAAAATTGTGTGCCGGAACCGGGACTCGAACCTGGGACCTTTGCCTTTCGCGGGCAAGCGCTCATAAAGTTGTGAGGCGGCATCGTGAGTCGTGTCGGGGTAGCTCAGTGGTAGAGCGCTTGCCCGCGAAAGGCAAAGGTCCCAGGTTCGAGTCCCGGTTCCGGCACACAATTTTAATCTGCCAGGAAGTTTCATATCAGCGCACACTCCGCTGCAGAGTGAAAGTTTCATTCATGTGTTTGTTGCTCGTTTGTGACTCGTAATTGTTCTTAAATTATAATTGACGCAGTTCCTATTTTTTATGATAACCTAATATTTTACTACAGGGGAGATTTTACTAATAAATAGTAGCAGATTTTTATTCTTTGTTTAAAATTATTTTAAATCAAACACATTTATAGGCACTACTTTGCAGTTATTCTCGTGGTTTTACGCGACTATTGGTAAAAAAACTGAAAAACTGTTGCAACAAATAAATACCAAATCATCCGTCATTCAGAACTAAAATTCCTTTATCGTATTTAACCACTCGATTTTCCCCATCGCTAGCAGGCAGTGGCAGCGGCAGACCTCATGACTACCATCAGCAAATTTTCATTCCTGTTTAAGTGTATTTATATCTGCACATACATCCCTGCTCCTTAAGCAAACCCACGGTATGTGGCACTGGATTGATTGTGTACCTTCTCATCCTATTCCAGTCACGTATAGTTAACGGGAAAAAGATTTCAAGTTTTCTGTAAATAAAGGTCTGCACGGATACGGATGTTCGCAGTATTTGTTACTTTGCGGATAGAGTCTTGAACGATGCGAATATTCGCCCTGTACGACAGTTGAAATTTTTGTTGAAAATTTCAACTAGAACTTTTAACGCTTGACATGAACTGCTTTGCTTTTTGTCAGACAACCTGTCGCACATTTTTATGAGGAAAAGAAAGAGTGTCTTCTGTAAAACTCCGAAAGAAACGTTGCTCCTTTCAGTGTAAATGAAGTGCTGCAAAATTAGAATCTACTGTACGCCGACCACTTTTAACCACTAAAAATTAAAATAATAATAATATAGAAAAGCCGGTATTAAAGAAGACAATAAGATGTAGAGACAACTTAATTATATAGTGCAAATCTTTAAGTGAAACATTTAGTAGCACAATTTCCTCAATATGTATGAATAAAGTAAGTATTCAAAAAGACAGATTTCAATTTTGATAAACGACTATAACATTTAGAAGTGAAATAAATTCCATTACTTCGGTTCACTCATGAAACTCTTACGAACTATCAGGACTTCAGATAAGTATAGAATTACTAGGGATTTTCTCATCTGAATCTTCGACATAATTTGTAAGTCTACAATACTGTACACTCGAATTCTGTAAGAGTTCAAAAAAAGTATTCAAATGTTTGTACAACTTATGGGACTTATCTACGGGTTTATCAGTCCCTAAACTTACAAACTACTTATGAACTACTTACAACTAAGGACGGCACAAATATCCATGCCCGAGGGGGGATTCGAACCCCCGACCGTAGTGGCCGTCCTGAACGTGACTGGAGCGCCTCAGTCACCTCGGCCACCGCGGCCGGCTATAAGAGTTCTAATACCATAAATTATGAGTGAATTCTTAGAAATATTTCCGAAGTGTGATATGATAAGGTGAGAAACGGTTTTGAAGCAAATAGAGAAATCATGATGTGATGCAATTGCAATAGAAATGTAATAACGAAATCTGGAAAAGATTTCATGGGTATAACAGCAAGAAGAGGACCAACAGAAGATAAGTAGGCTTGGTGGGGGAATGAGGATATTCAGAAAATGGTTCAAGGGAAGAAATATGCTAATTAATAATGGGATTTAACAGGAATACAGGAGGATGGGGAAGCCTGTAAGACTCTAAGAAGAGGAGGCAAAAAGAGCAGTGGGAGAAGCGAAGGATGACGGCAACGGAAGAGCTCGAAAGAGCTGGAAAGAAGACAAACTGACAGACTACACTTACGGATAGCTAAAGCGAGGGATATGACGGTGTAGTACTAAAAGACCAGTATAACATCCTTAAGAGATATAAGCAGTAAATTTATCCATGTTATTTGGATTTTTTTGAGGTCTGCGACTGTATTATAATCTTTTTTTGAATGATTAATGCTGCAGCAGTCACGGTTTATAAATATTTTTATTCGCACGACGCGTTTCGGCAGCATGCTGCCATCATCGGGTGCATATTTACAGTTACTGGTTACATTCTTGATGTATTGTGTTTTGTGTTGTGGATGCCAGTGAGGTTATGTTTGTACAGTTTTAACCTGTTAGGAAGATATAGCTATTTTTACAATTATGTTTCATCATTATGGTTTTTGGATTATTGTAATGTTGTATTTACTCACAGTTTTGCTAATCTTGATAAACTTGTTGTCTGGCACACACAACACAAGCACATAGTCACATACACACTTACAACACATGTGGACATTTTGTATTTGAAGGTTACTGTACAAAGATCCTTAAAAGCTAAGATAAACTACTTATATCAGTAAATATAGTGAATATGCATGAGTTTAAACAGAAGTTGCTACATTTTGAAGAATTGATCAATCAGTGTTACATTATTAATTTTATATTTTAATTTTATTAATTTTATATTTTAATGAAAAATGCATTCAATACTGGAGAACACACACACACACACACACACACACACACACACACACACACACACACGCCAAAGGGAGAACTCGAACTTGTGGAGCGAACGGCCGCCCAGTCCGAAGTTTGATGCCATATACCGCTCGGTTACTACCTCGAGATGAAGTATTTCAGACTTGGCTCTTCCGTTAACTCGAACGAGAAGAAAGTCATATTACAGTATGATGTGGGTCCGCCCTATTGGCACTTGTCTGTCTGTGCCTCTTTGAAGGAAAGGTACCCAATGCAATGAATCTATCTCCAGACAACGTGATGGAGCATTTCACCATTTGTTTCAACGAATCCCGCCCCACGCCCCTGTGAAAATTTTCAGTGGGGAGTATTTTCAAATTGTTGTTAGACCGCCTCTCCCAGCTAACACTGTAGAACTAAAAGAATGAATTAATGCACCAGTCTAAACTGTTACACATAATGTGCCACTGAGAGTACAGAATGAGTTCGATTATCGGACTGACGTCGTTAGTGCATCTGGAGGAGGTTATATTAAAAATCTATGAACATGCTTTTTACTTAAAAGTACTCTTCCCATTGCTTAATAACCCAGGATCTCTCATATTGTTTCTTTGACTAAATTCAGATTTTCAAAGTTGTGGTGTTTCGAAAAAGCTAAATGTCGCTAGGAAACAGATTGCTTGGAGACAGATCAAGTGATTAGGGAACGTGAGAGATCACTTCGAAGTCGTTGTCACAAAGAAGCTGCAGCGTAGCCTTGTGGTCACTGGTTAACACTAAACCGTCATTCGGGATTGTCTGCATACATCCAAAGCAAATGAAAACTCAGAGCGAGGTGTTCCACAGTCCTTCAGTGATCCTGCAAGACAATTTCGTACCCTCGCTCGATCATGTCGTCAGACACTGTAATGCAACAACGTTATTTTTTTGCTGGATGATGTCACACGAAGTTCTGACCTATGAACTTTCGCACTCACGAACGCCCGTTGTTCCATTGTTCAACACATCCAGACACCATTATGTCACTCAACTGGTGATGAATTTCAGTCAGTGGCACACCACGCTACTGGAGAATAAGACTGATTATGTTCTTGTACTGTGAACGTTCCATTTTAATTCAAACTATACCATAACCGCAAAAAAAAAAAGCAAAAAAAAAGTTTGCTTCGACAAGTGGTTTCGGCACGTAGAGTTACCATCTACCTTTACAGAAGTTTCGGCAATACATATTTTGCCAGTGCAGATGGAGAGACAAACATCATATCATTAAAAATATACACAAAGAAATACACCATTATATATTTGGTGTTGACTGTCAGAGGGACTTCAGTCGACAGCAAATACATGATGTATTTTATTGTGTATGTAATGGTCTATTTTATTGTGTATAATTTTATTGGTTTTATATTTGACCCACCATCTGCACTGAATACAACTATAATGTCGAGCGCATAAAAGCTTTAAGATACCATGGACCAGAAGATTGTGGCAAAACCGATGGTCAAATATATATACAGGGTGAACCTAAATTCGTGCACTCGGGCATCGCAGCGCGATTCCTCACATGCTAGCAATAAAAAAATGTGTCACAAAATTTCGTCCTGCGCATATTTCCGGTAGTAAATGGATAGGTGATTGTCCTATACGTCAGTGTGTGTCAGAATTACACTTCTACATCGACAAACTTCTAGGGGATGTAGGAGGTGTCTAGAGGAACAAAGTGAGCATGTAAACTCATGCCCGTAAACGTCATCCAATGACGCTACAGAGCGTCGAAGTTGCTGGAGGGGATGTCTAGCGGCAGGAGCTGGTGCCTGTAACTTGGACTCTCCGTAGCGTCGCTAAATGGGGATTCCGGGCATGGGTTTCTATGCTCACTTTGTTCTTCGAGACACCTCCCACATCCCCTACAAGTTTCTTGGTGTAGTAGTGTAATACTGAAACACACTGACGTATGGGACACACACCTATCTCAATCTTCGACGTCCATTTACTGCCGGAAATATGCGCAGAACGAAATTTTGTGAGAGACATTTTTTTATTGCTAGCATCTGAGGAATTGCGCTGCCAAGCCCGAGTGCGCGAAGATTCACCCCATATACAACTTGAATTTAAAAGAAGATCGCCTATCCAAAACATGATGAAATTCAGCCATTTTAATTATCTTTCGTATAAAGGAAACGAATTTCCTGAACGAGTTTGCGATTTTAATTTTTTCAATAAAAATAAAACACGTCTAGATCGCTAAAATTGTATTTATTGATTACGACGTTTCGGCACTGCTATTATGATCTAAAACATCTCTACTTGCAAAATAAAGTTCAGCTTCAATAATAAAATATCTATCTAGTAGTTGACGCATCTACTAGGTAGATATTTCATTATTGACGCTGAACTAGCTTTGCAAGTTCAGAGGTTTTAGATCTGATGATGGGAGTTACCGAAACGTCGTAATCAATAAATGCAATTTTTGCGATCTAGACGGATTTTATTGTTATTGATTTTAACTATCAGTAGCAGTCATACCTCTTTGCGCTATCGCTAGAGTTCAAAATGCCATCTCCGCATTTATAATAAACTAGCTGAAAAACCGGTGTTGCCCGGGTATTTATTTATCTTTTTATTCCTGCCATATTTCAGTTATATATTCATTTGTATAAGGGCTGTATGTCTGTAAAATCTCTTGGGAATACAGTTAGTATTAAAGAATTAATGTATTTAAACATGGTCCGGGAAGGGGCGGTTTTCTATGAACGTTACTGTTTATGTGCTCATATCTCATGAACCACGCGTCGGCCTGTGATACAATTTAGAAGGTACATTAAACTGTATGTGTGTATTCTGTCTAGAAAATTTCCTGCGGCTACAATTTCTAGTGTACAGATTATAAATTGTAACGTCATACCGAGAGCCGTAGTTTTTCTCCATAAACAGCGGAAAAGTAGTAAGAGATAAACTTTTTCCTTTCATCATTTTACTATGGTTGCCAGCGAGAAAAAGTTTAATAAAGGTTTGAAATTATGTTAGAGTTTGCTGCAAGTCGCTAAGTACTGTCATTCTCATACAGTGTATTTCGAAAGTCTCGCCGAATTATATGGCATTTTTTTGCGATTTCTACTGGTTATGACGTAATATCTTTTGAACCATGTGCCGTATGTGATTTCTTAACCATGCAGCAATTGTTACCCCACGTTAAGTAATGTGTGTACCAAATTTGGTTGAAATCGGTCCAATGGTTTAGGAGAAAATTAGCAGCATTGTCGCAAAATGCAGCAGTCTTTCGCGCATCTCATTGTTTATGAAGTCATATCTCGTGAACTATATATCGTATGTGATTCTGACACTTACCGCGACCGTCCTCGTGGATTGAAGCTTACGTGTACAAAATTTCATAAAGATTGGAACAAAACTGTAGATTTGTATGCAACACGTACATACGTACGGACACTCTGCTTTATATATTAGATACTCGCGTATTTTAAAGCAAACCACATGTCTCTATCGGTAGCCAGTCCTGAGAAAAAGAATCGGAGGTGTTGCAACTTGAATGCACCTCGCATTGCAACTTCATAACGATGTCCGACACGGAGAAGGCGTACGTTACGCAGCAGCACAGTGAGGTGGTAACTGCGGTGCGCAGCATAGCGCGGCGGCTGGAGCCGGTGAGGCAGAAGTGTCGCTTCCACGCAGCTGGATATTAGCGGCAACCGGCGCCCCACGCCCGTGGTGGGAGAGAGCGGGTGTGGGTGTGTGGCAGTGTGGGTGTGTGGGTGTGGCAGGCGAGGCGGTTAATCCCGGTGGCTGGCGGCCACCGAGCCACGCGCGGCTCCCCACAGACAGGGATTACCTCGCGCGGTCGGCTGCCGCCCCGTGGCGTGTCCGGTGGCGGTGGCGGCGCAGACAGCAGCCACTCAAATGCAAGCTTGCTGTACGAATGAGCGAGCCGTCGTGAAACAAGACTCTGCCTCGCCTAAGGGCGACAAGTGTTTCACGCGAAGTAGGAAGTCCTGGACTCTGCCAATGTAGAATCACTGGGCTGAGACTCTGACGCACATAAATGCAACAGATATGTAGGTATCCTCGGTTAGTTTGCAGCTTTCTACTTCACTCCTTTTCCACCTACAATGCTGAAATTATTTTTAAAACATTTCGTTTTGGTTTTTCATAGAAAATTACTATACTGTGTGAGGGATTTAAAACTGTTTTCCTGAGTATTTGGGAAAATACAAATCGGAATTTAAAAAATTGAAAGAAATTTTTCCACCTAGAAGAGACCCCTTCGCCGTGGCGGAGTGGCCAAGCGCAGTGAGGCGCTATGCTCCGATGCGCGAGACCCTTCTCCGTCGGGGATTCGAATTCCCCTCTGGCATTAATGTTTGTGTCGTCTTTAGTATAAGGTAGTTTGTAAGGTTAGAGACTGATAACCCCGCCATTAAGTCCCTTAAACTTAACTAACATTTGATCATTTAGAGAGCCCTTCATTAACATAAAGCTCGACACCCCCCTCCACTAGCCCAGGGGCGCTGGGGTAACTATGAAATCAGAAAATTGCACCCCTAATTTTTTATTGCAAATTTGGCTAATCCGTGAAAAAATGTGCACCTTATATATGAAGCATTTTTTCGTGATGAGTGGCAACAATAAAATTGTTGAGAATCGGTAATATCACGAACAAATAGCCTTCTGACTCTTTCTATAGAGTTCCAGTTTCATATTTACAGAATGTATGACCTTTAACTGCGTATATCTAAAGTTGAAAATGTGTACCCAGCCATGATTCTAAAACCGATGTCCTGCTTTATAGGCAGTTTCGCTAACCCCTATACTACTGGGGATGACAGCAATCATTACATTTGCAAGGGTAATTAAGAACACTTACCGTCACATACTAATTCTCAGCTTTACCTGCCTACTATTACTCAAAAGAGGGTATAAGAGTAAAGTGTAAAACAAGGATAATGGAATGTAGCGTCAGAAAATCAGGCGATGCTGAAGGAATTAGATTAGGTAATGTGACACTAAAAGTAGTAGATGAGTTTTGTTATTTGGGTAGCAAGATAACTTCTGATGCCCGAAGTGAAGAAGATATAAAATGCAGAATGGCTATGGAAACAAAACATTTCTGAAGAAGCGAAATTTGTTTTCATCAAATATTAATTTAAATGTTAGTAAGTCCTTTCTGAAAGCTTTTGTCTGGACCGTAGCATTGTATGAGAGTGAAACATAGACGATAAGAAGTACAGACAAAAAGCAGATAGAAGCTTTTGAAATTTGTTGCCACAGACTGATGATGAAAATTAGATGGGTAATTCACGTAACTAATGTGGAGATGCTTAACCGAATTGGAGAGAAAAGGAGTTTCTGGCATATCCTAACTAAGAAAAGCGACAGATTGGTGGAACATATTCTGAGACATCAAGGAATCGTCAAATTTGCATTAGAGGAAAATGTGTGGAGTAAAAATCGTAGAGGGACACCGAGGGAAAAATACAGTAAATACATTCAAAAGGATGTAGGTTGCCGAACCTATTCTCAGATGAAGAGACTTGAACAAGACAGGGTAGCGTGGAGAGCTGCATCAAACCAGTCTGCGGACTGAAGACCACAACAACAGCAACGGCAAACAGCAAATTATTATTTCTTCTCCATGAACTTTAATTCCCTCGCCAAATTTCTCCTTACTCAACGTACAGATTGAACAACATTGGAGAAAGACTACAACCCTGTGTTACTCCCTTCCCGACCCCTGCGGTCCCTTCTTGCCCTTCGACTGTAGTAACTGCTGTCTCGTTTTTGTATAGGTTGAATATAACTCTTCGCTCCCTATATTTTACCCCTGCTAACTTCAGAATTTGAAAGAGTGTATTCCAGTCGACATTGTCAAAAACTTTCTCCAAATCTACAAACGCTAAAAACGTAGGTTCGCCTTTCCTTAGCCTATCTTCTAAGATAAGACGTAATGTGAGTATTGTCTCCCGCGTCCCTACATTTCTCCTAAATTCAAACTGATCTTTCCCAAGATGGCACATGATAGCATTATCAGAAATATCAGAAAACTGTACTTAGATTTTCCTAATCTGATGGGTATTTGTTTGAGATATTGCGGTTTTGTACAATTTTCCAACCCTTATATTTTTGCCGATTACAGTGCCATCTGAAAGTCCTGGACAATCAAAATCTTCAGGGAGAAATAGGTATTCTTATTTAAGATTTCAAGGTCCCCCACCCTTCCCGCCGCTAGGGGTGGTGCAGTGAGGTCACTTTATGTTAATGGCTATCCATCTTCGAGGTGAATAAATTTTATTGCAACTTTTGTTTAATCCGATTTCTATTTTTACAAATATTTTAAAAATCAAAATGCCCACCCTGCAAACGTACAAGTTAAACTTTATTACCAATATCAGTCATAATGGAAAATAGCATTCATCGAAGGCATGAATTCAGTTTACAAACCAATCAAATTGCCACCTTGTTTCAACCAACTGTAATTTTATACTAAAAAAGTGGTAGGTATTTCCTTCCAAAGAAGGACAATAGCTAATGTCCCAATAACTGTAATTGCAGCTCACTATTAAAAAATGTTTGTATAAGGTTGTGCCCTGTACCGTGTTTTGTATGGTCCTTGGAGCAAAAAATATTCAAATGTTTGTTAAGCTTAATGGACTTAACTGCGGGGTCATCAGTCTCTAAACTTACAAACTACTTATAAACTAACTTATACTAAAGACAACACTAACATCCATGCCCGAGGGAGGATTCGAGCCCCCGACGGGGAACGGCCCCGCGCATCGGATCATAGGGCCTCAATGCGCTCGGCCACTCCGCCAAGGCTGGTCCTTGGTTCTTGGCTCCAACTTAAGCTAAGAAATGGCAAAAATTTTGCAAAAATTTCAAGTGCACTGAAAGTTAATACTCGTGATTTTTATATACATCGTACGGATTGTACGTGCCAAACTCTTATTTTTCTTTTGGTTTTTTTTAAAGCACTTCTACACGTCAAACTTCAACCACTCGATTCAAACTTTTAACTGATGTGTATAAATTGGATAAAGTAAAAAATAGATTTTTCTAATAAATATAAGTAAGAAAGCTCTGCGTTTAACGACCCGTCGACGGCGTGGTCGTTAGAGACCGTGCTCGAGCTTGGAGTTTTGGGTAAGATTGGGGAAGGAAATCAGCCGTGCCCTTCCAGTGGAACCATCCCGGCAGTTGCTTTGAATGGTTTAGGGAAATCACAGAAAACCTAAATTGGATGACTGGAGGTGGATTGGAACCTCCGTCCTACGGAAGGAAAGGGTTTACCACTGCGCAACCACACTCGGTCTTTTTATAATATTCGTAATTAAATATGGAGATTTGACGGTTTAAATAACGGTTAAATTTAGCATATCGTTGTTGAACGTCGAACGAGAGTTGGCTCCCAGGAAAACTGTGCAAATGGATTCATTCATTTTGTGTAAGATGTCAATTAGGCTGGTATTATCGCTCAGCAAATGAGACTACTAGTGCTAGCAGGATTCGGATTTACGTGAAAAATACTCTTTCACTGGAAGGATTTAGACTGGTGTCACATGGACACTTTAAACCTGTACGAATTGGTTTATACTTCATACAAAGGAAGATAAATGTTTAAAGTCCAAACAGATATATTAATCTAATAATTTTTATCTGCTGCCCATATACAACGCTTTAAATTGAAGCAATATGTTGCCTCTGGTGAAACAGGTTGGATTTAGAAACATTGATAGACCTAAAAGTAAGAAGCGTAATAGGGGACCTATATTCCTCTTGTTTATAAACGATTTAGGAGACAATCTGAATAGCTCCCTTAGACTGTTCGCGGATGATACTGCCGTTTATCGGTTACTGAACAGAGGATCAAAAGCAACTGCAAAGCGATTTATACAAAATTTCTACATTCAACAAAGTTTGAATATTGAATAAAGGTGATGATGAAGCTGAATGCCTGAGGAGTTTCTGTGATGATGATTTCGTTTAGAAGGAAGCAGCCTTTCAAACATTTTATTTATTTACGAAAGGCTGTAAAAATCTGACGACATTAATTGATGTTAAGAGGTTTCATCTAGAGAAATGCGCCTCGGTTGCACAGTGGTAGAGTGCCAGACTACAAATCCAAAGGTCGCGGGTTCGATCCCCGTCAGGTCCTGGGATTTTTATCTGTCACTTTCCACTTCTTTCACCTCAGGCAGTATTGCTCATGTGAAAAAATACCGAGTAGCACCGTGATTCGGAACCCACGTTAAACTGTAGGTCCCCCTATAATTGGCTGGGTAAGTCAGTTCGAAGGTCGGAGGAAGGCAACGGCATACCACCTCCAAACAGGACCATGCCTAGTAAAGCACTGTGGTGTTCAAACCAATCTTCGGATTGTTGACTGCTTTACCTTAAGAAGGGATGAGATCGAAATATTAATAATACAATTCCCTTGCCTCGATTCAATACTGAAACTCATCCGGAATTTGTGCTCAACAATGTAACACTGTCGATCTTTATCACTTCGTTCATAAAACCTTCCAATTTTTTTTTTTTTTTTTTTTTTTTTTTTTTTTTTTTTTTTTTTTTTTTTTTTTTTTTTGCGGACAAGCGACCATACGTTGGCATACATGACATTTTTTGAAATGTCTTGGTCGCACTGTTTTTTTATTTTATCATTATGCATTTCGATACATCGTCGGATATGTGGCACAAATAATAAAAATAAATTACATTTCGGATGTTTACAGTTCTTAATCACAAAATTCATATGGAGCACAAACACATTATATGCAAATATACTTACAAACATTTTTAAAAACCATGGTATATTTCTTTTGACTTAATACATCTTGTAGTCGTGTTTTTCATAGCTTCTATATCAGTAGACAGTGCAGAGGGCCCAATATGATGTTATTGTAAATTCATTCAAATAATATTTAATTTTAACCCTGCGCCATCTGGCGTGTAATGGAGCTGCTTTACCTGTTACCGTGTTTCTCCCCCCCCCCCCCCCCCCCCTCTCACCACAGTTTGGCATGAGAATCCAGTTGAACACCTTCACTAGACATCCACGATGGTGGTTTACATTTTAGTCATCTGCAATAAGATGTATTTTAATTACCATCGTTTTAAAAAAAAAGTTTGTAAGTATATTTGCATATAATGTGTTTGTGCTCCATATGAATTTTGTGATGAAGAACTGTAAACATCCGAAATGAAATTTATTTTTATTATTTGTGCCACAGATCTG
Organism: Locusta migratoria; assembly: GCA_026315105.1. Lineage (NCBI taxonomy): Eukaryota > Metazoa > Arthropoda > Insecta > Orthoptera > Acrididae > Locusta > Locusta migratoria. Next base: position 400,078,311 of record CM048746.1, read on the forward strand.
ATGATGAAGTATCGAAACGCGTAATTATAAAATATAAAACAGTGTGACCAAGACATTTCAAAAAAAAAAAAAAAAAAAAAAATGTATACTGTCGATCTTATTACTTTTACCAAGTACTACTGTGAAACTCGAACGACAGCTGCACTCTTATCAATTAAACTTGAAAAATGAAGTTATTTAGTTCCTGATCGTAGCCGCAAATACATCACCTTTCCGATGGTGATGAAGAACAGCGATATGCATCAATGGCAGCTGTGCTGGTATCAGACTAATCCACTGCACATACTGCTAGCATATGCAGCGTATCAGACTAATCCCACCCCAACTGCAGTCGCTTCAGCAGCTCATAGCAGCTAGCCATGTTTATTTATTAACATCTTATCAAGCAGCTAGAATTTACCTACTATTCAATCATTATTGACCAACTGATGTTAATTTTATGTGACTTGAGAACAGCGTGCTCTAGTTTGACACGTCTGATGTGATATTTTCATCAATACTTCTGATGAGAATATCCCTAGTGAGTGTTGAAACGTGTAAAATTTTACGTGCAGTTTGTGGACTGCTAATTTGTACTTGCAGTAAATAGCTTTTTTACGGTTTCTACTTCCAGACAAACTGTGAATAAAATCATAGAATTCTTTGTCGCTATAAACACGCCTCCAAATTCAACGTACTGCCTTTCTTGAGATATATGCTTCAGCCAGCTTTTCGAGCTGAACACTATAAGCACGAAATACTTGACAGATTTTGAAGAACTTCATTTAAACACGATAAACAGGGAGTTCTTCAGCTAAGGCTCTTAAAATTTCATAAAATGTCGAAATAAAAATATTCAACACGAAGATAAAAAGAAATCAGGACTACCAATTTTTTATGACTTTATTCACAGAGGTACGCCTACTTGCACACAGTGTAATCGCTTCATGTATTTATAGCTATTTTCTCTTGATATTGATCGCACTACCGCATCCACAAAATCTTTGGAGATTTTCTGTCTCCGTCATAGTGGTTCTTTGGCAAAGCGTAATCAAACGGATTCATGACAGACAAGTCCAATGGATGTTCCACACCCTTCCATTGGCAGAAGTAATACTTGTCTAGTCGGTGGCTTTCGTGGTTTGAATATAAGCTGTTCCTGAGTATTATGCAACTGAAGTCATTACGATGTCTTTGGTAAAGTGAAACATTGCGAGGAGTCATTATCCAAGCTCAAGGGGGTCAATACAAGACAATCAGAAATACAAATAAAGCTTGTTACAACACCATCAGCAGGGGGAGGGGGGAGTTGGGAGGGCTATATTTAGGTAACTATAAGTAACTCTGTCATCTCAGAGATAAACAATAATTCTCATTACTTATTACTTGCCCTTTAAACAAAGAAGAGCAGTGTAGTTTACTTTTGAACTGCCTAGTAACCGAGGTAGCAAGCCGTGTATATGGATTTGTATTTGAAAAATATCAAATGTTTCTAGCTCACGTTTTAAACTGATCTCATATGAATCAGTTTCTCGTCGATGGTTTCAGATAATTTGTTCCACAATTAGGCGCCAGATGATTTGGACTGCGGCTGAATTTAAGACATTGTGCGTGACACACCATGTGGCATTTCTGATGGATGGTAAGTGACGGCTACCCAGTCTCAGCGCAGATGGTATTTCCTAACCTTATGTATATCACCTAATCAGAAAGTTGCTGAGTGTGTGTTGGTATATTTATTGCATATTCGCGCTGAAACAACTGAGCGGATTTGGCTGAAATTTATAATAGTTTTAAATCGTAGCCTGAATGAATACCTTTCGTAAGCCATTGCACAGTTCTTGGTGTCGGTTGCCTTGCAATAAACTTCGAAACAGTTTTACAGATCACCAAGCATACAAGCACTTTTCATAAATAGGGAAGCATACAAGCACTTTCTCAAAAATAGGGAGAACGAGGATATTAAGAGAGGTGGAAGAACAGAGGAGGAGCAGGAGGAGGGGGAGGAGGAAAATGAAAATCAGAACCGAAAACCGAAGAAATACGCTGTGTGCATCTCAGAACCTGTGGCTAATACATTCATTGTTGTTCGGTGACTTTATGATTCTTTAGGTAACCACACTAGTTTCCAGTGAAGTATGAAATGCAAAAACCTCAACACATCTTTAAAACAATGAACGATGTGTTTCATTTCGAAGGCAAAAGCACTGCGGACTGTTCAAACGGAAACACATATACATACACGCGCACGCGCGCACAGGCACCCACATACACACACGCATACACAGAGAGAGGACACCAAATGAAAAACGCATACGACTATAGAAGCCTCACTGGTAGTATTATTGTTTCGGCAGTTAGTTAGGTTTCTGTTATCTACATCAAAAAATTTCTGTACATTGTTGTCGACGTGGAATATCCTGTTTTAAATCCACTTCTAGCGTAATGAGATTCTTTACTATGGGTTAGTTCTTCCTAAATCCATAACAGATACGGATAAATGGCAGCCTAATTGGTTTGATTTTCAAATGTGATGAATCCTAAATTCCAAATATTATAATTTAGGATATTGAGGCTTGATTGAATTTTATGTCTTTAGATTTCGATACTAGAATCATTAATTACTATGTAATTCCAATTGCTGAAAAATTTACTTCGAGGTATGAAAGGTTATTTATTCTAAAACTCAATTTTTGTGTACTCGACTATATTATTAATTAGCAATATGAAGAAATTGTGCCTTGTTTGCAACTTTTCCTTGTTTCTTATTTTGCACATTTTGAGAACAATTTCATTGGAACGTTTTGACGATAACATTTATGATTTTAATCGACATTTTACTCGTGTGTGTGTGTGTGTGTGTGTGTGTTTGGGTGCGTGCGCTCAGGCTCCACCCCTTTGAGTAGCGACTAGGGCTGAATCTACGAATCTCTATATACGGCATCATTCACAGAGTTGTTACCACCGTCTGGCACATTCCAATGTACTGCTGCAGTTTAAAGACAGCCAGACAGTTGCATACTTGCTAATTAGCATTATGATTGGTTCAAAGTATTCTAGAATACCACACAGTCAAGCGATTCATATGTCAGCGGAAATAGATCGACATAATTTATGGTAGGTAAAGGGAAACGTCTTGATTTTACATTACTGCGCGTACCACTAATTACACGCACACAAAAATCACTACGGAGTTTGTTGAAATAGCAGACAACATTTCCACGTGAAACGCGAGCACATCAAAACAGCACAAGATAGGCTTCATAGGAAATCTCAAGAAGAAAATGCAGTTTCCGAAAACAGTGTTTATTTTCATTATGAGAACGATAGTAAACTATTGAACATGATAAAAGTGATGTAATATTACTAAAAGCAGCAAATTACGCAATAGGCAGGAGTTATCCTTATGATTTGAAACAACGAACTATTGACTCTCTTTTGTTAGATTACAGTAAAGGAAGGTGCATCAGTGCAGTGGTGATGTAGCAATTGCAACTTGCACTTCGTTGGAGTTATTAGTGACACCTTTCTGATGTCAGTAGCAGTGAATCATATACATGTGTATTTTTGGTCGAAGGCCAGTGGTGCATGTATGACCCTGTATTAAGTGTACGAATGCTACTTATGAACTGAAAAGTGGTAGCGACCTTCTGAAGCGTGCCCGGTGACACATTGTTCAGAATATCCAGAGGGCAGATTACTAGTAACAGAATCGTAAGAAAGGCTTACACAGATTATGCTTAAATCACTGCACATTTTTCTACTCAGATTGAGGGAAAACTTATTCTTAGCGATTCTCTTTTGGTAACGCAACTTCCTCCATTATGAGTCACTAGTTTTAACACAATCAACTGTTATTCGTTATGTATCGATATATGAAACTTTTTGTATTTGTGTATGTATGTTTGTATGTAATATCTGCGACGTTATTTGTCAACACTCTTCACAAACTATTATTAATTGAAACTTCCTGGCAGATTAAAATTGTGTGCCGGAACCGGGACTCGAACCTGGGACCTTTGCCTTTCGCGGGCAAGCGCACTACCGACTGTGCTATCCCGACACGACTCACGATGCTGCCTCACAACTTTACTTCCGCCAATACCTCGCCTCCTACTTTCCAAACTTCACAGAAGCTCTCCTGCAAACACGCAAGACTAGCACTCCTGGAAGAAAGGATATGGTGGAGACATGGCTTAGCCACAGCCTAAGGGATGTTTCCAGAATGAAACTTCACTCTGCAGCGGAGTGTGCGCTGATATGAAACTTCCTGGCAAATTAAAATTGCGAGGTACTGGCGGAAGTAAAGTTGTGAGGCGGCATCGTGAGTCGTGTCGGGATAGCACAGTCGGTAGTGCGCTTGCCCGCGAAAGGCAAAGGTCCCAGGTTCGAGTCCCGGTTCCGGCACACAATTTTAATCTGCCAGGAAGTTTCATATCAGCGCACACTCCGCTGCAGAGTGAAGTTTCATTCTATTACTAATTGTTTGTATTTTATTGTAGAAATATTATTTGTCAGGTGTATTCGTTGAAATAATGTGCATTTTTGAATAGCTGTTTACGAAATTACTGTTGTAAATAGCTTATCCACCCACAGAGAACTGATAGTGAAGAATGTACTACTATAAACCATAACGTCAACAAGGAAGTGTTTTATAGGAAACGGTAATTTTGGCCGGCAATCACGGTAGCCTCATTCTGTGGCGGGATAACAAGAGACAGGGGCACGCAGGATTTGTTTGGGGGCACACCTGTAGAAGGATCTCTCCACTAAAGTTCAAATTTTGCGACAAAATTGTCTCGGGTGTGCTCAACAAGGCAACATACTAAGACAAAAATATGAATATTGTGCCCATTAACAGCAACAGCTACGTATGTACCTGCCGCCAGATTGTACGAGCTACAGCCTACCGTCGCCACAGCCTAAGGTTGTTTCAAGTTATGTTGTCCGGCATGGATGGGTACCATACGCGTGTGTATGTATGTGTGTGTGTGTGTGTGTGTGTGTGTGTGTGTGTGTGTGTTTGCTTTGGTAGGTGTGTTTATGAAGTAATTAAAAATACATTTTAAAAATAAATATTTGCTTTTCTTCTTCTACTGAAACAATTGATCAGAGTGTCCCAATGTAGCAAATGCGTTTCATTTCTTTACAAATGAATCAGTGATTATTTTGTGCAATTTTTAACAAAATTATGGAAGGTTAATGGTAGGAACAGTACATGATAAACCACTCCACCTGAACTACTATCAATGTGAATAGTTGATATTAAAATTATAAAAGTTATTAGTAATTTTATTTAAGATTGATATTTTAGTCGTAAAAGTTATTCGTAAATGTTAATTTAAGAAGTGGTATCAGTTTATGCTTCCCTACCCCCCCCCCCCCCCCCATCAAACCCTCTCATGTTACAAGCTAACAGCAGATCATAAAATGCTATTTTATTATAAATTATAGTTTTTGCTCGCTAACTGTGTTTTACATGAAATAATAGATTATTAATTTCTTTTACTGTAATTAAAAAACGACATTTAGTACAGTTCAGGCCCACTGGGATGGATTTACCCACTTTAGTCACTTAAAAGAAAATATGGTTGTAATCCATACCTATTGTTTTTGTATATTGTTTTCATTATTATTACTATTATATTATTATTATTAAATATATGGAGATATCATTCATTGTGGGATTTTATATATAGGTTAGGTTATTCAACATTGTCACAAACAGAGGTATTGAGTACAAAAACTTATCCCTGTGCAGTGAAATCGGGGTTTAACATCTATAATTATTTAATTACTGTGTACCATTGGTCGACTAATAATTATTAGTGATCAGTAAGCAATCAGACGTGAGAGGAAATACTGCACAAATCAAATCTTCTGCTTAATATCAGATTGAATTTTGCTTACTGAAGAATAATATGCAAATGTCATGAATACATAGAGCAACATTTACAATCGCGCATACCAAATACAAGAATGAAAATATTTACTTTCTATGTGTGGATATAATTCTTCGTGTTTTACAGCCCACGTAGGCTAACAACCGTTTTTTAATTAGTTAATTGTCATCCAATCACACGCCTAACATAGTGAGAAAATGTTTCTTATGATTAGTGCCAGTTCTCCTCACCAAAATCGTATGCTGTAGTTAAAAACCGCTTACTGTAGGCACACCATATTCGATATCACTTTCACTGGGTTAGCACTGCATTTGTGGTTCACTTAGTTATAGTGGGCAGTAGCTTTTTGGGTAAAATAGACATGTACAATACCTTTCCAGGTCTTACGTAAAATATGTACCCATAATAAATTTCTTTAATTTTTTCATATTTAGCATGACTTAAGCAATGTAGTTAGTAAGGGGGCTTTATAAATAGGTCACCTCACTGATGTCTTTAGTTGACATAATATTGTGAAGCCTTATGATTATGTTTAAAAGATGGTGAATTTATAACTGATCAGGAAGCTACTGCGTTTCTCCCAACATTAATTGTTTTACTGCTGTACTGCATAAATCTTTCATTACAGAACTTCAGCATCTGGTATAATGGACAACACTCAGTGGAGGTACTAGCCAAACATACGTGTCTGAAGGAGTGAAAATTAATTATCACGTTCAAATCTAAAATACTGATTTGCTGTGTCGTATTGATTGACTAATATTGCAACAAATAAAGTTCCATAATACATACGTTAACTACTTCTACTGCAAAGGAAGACATTTAAGCCGTTTAATGATTCTGAAATGTTTTTCTGCGTGTCAGTTGACAGTACCAACTGTTGACGTTATTCTTAAAAAAAAAAAAAAAAAAAAAAAAAAAAAAAAAAAAAAAAAAAAAAAAAAAAGGGTTGCATTAACAACTGCAACTGCCTCACACAACAAACTGAAAGTGTACTACATAAAAACAAACTATTCTAAACAAACTATTCTGTCTACTTACGTAAGAGTACTGTACAATAAATTCTAAGAAGGTACAGATGGCAGGAATATTGCTTTTACCGAAAGAATTGCCGTACTGGACGACAGACAATTAATTTACCCTCTCTCAGTTTGCAGCAGTTTAAGTAGAATCTGTCGATATGCGTTCCTTCCATTAATGTTACTAGTTACTCATACCAGTATTGCATATTGTGTTAAATCGCTTTATGGTAAATAAAAACCCGTAAGCCCCTTTCCTCCCCTTGCACTTATGCTCAATGCGTTGTCTGTGTTTTATAAAATGAGGTGGGGAAGTCTCTGTAATTCTTTATTTCGTCGACAAGTGAATGACATATTCAATAAGTACGTAAAGCAAACTATGCAATAGTTAATTTTGTCAAATACATGGCAATTACGTCAAGGTAAATGATGGTAACATGTTTTCTACGTCCGAAGTAAACATTCCTTTTATGAATTCAATTAATTCCGTAATTTATTGGTAACTGAAATTTAATTAATTAATTTTCAGTACTACAGGGGTTCGTTTGGAGATTTAGAGCGTTTAAGCTCCACAGATTGACAATACAGAATGATTTGGTAGCTATATAACGAATTTTACACACACTTAATGAAAGATGTTAATTACAGGCAAGTTAATGAATATTTCTAATTGTTATTATTGTATAGCAGAAATTATTTAATATAAATGCTTCTGATATAGGGGATATTCTTGGAAATAGAACCAGTTGCTATATCTAGTATGTATTTTACATTCATATCTGACTAGCTTCTAAGAAAGTCTGTATATAATTTACGTTGTTTGAATGGGATAAAAGAAAGTAAACAAAATGTCTTTTGGTATGGGAATTAATCAAGTCGCACATTTTACCTGGACGCCATTCGTTGTTAAATAAATGGTTGCTACCGCATATTCAGCTCCGCTGTGAACGACGGTAACTGCAAAACGAATTATGATTACTGAATGGAAAGATTTCGTTTCGACTTCGGCATTAATCTATCTTCATGTAAAGTCTTTATACCCATTCTTAGAAAAGTAACCCTTACGTGACTGAATTAATTACAATTTCCCATATGACTCTAAAATATGTTTCTTGCTTTTTGAATGGGTAGTGAGTCAGGCCATGTTTCTAATTTGCAGTAGTTATATGTAGTTTTACAGTAATTTTAAGCGGGGCGTATATGTCCCACTGGTTTAAAGGAGCAGTAAATTTAGGGTACCAATGTTTCTTTAGTAGGCATTGGCGTCTGCACAAATAAGAATGTTAATGCCATTATTACCTCAAACACATTTCTTTATACGGAACAAAATATTTGTGGAATTATTCAAGACATAGCTGAATACAGTGTGGTACTTTGCAGAAGTTGCATATGAAATTTGTCTGGCTCTCCTGCTTCCGTTTGCTGCATTATCCGCGTCGCCTCCTTGCGCTCCATGTTTTCCAATTGCGCATAAGCGCAGATAATCAGAAATGACAGAAACTCGAGGTTCGTTTCCTGTGACGAATGCCTTCTCCTTCTCTTTATAGTTTTCGCTGTAATTTACAAGTACTCCTGTCACACATTTGAGTCATCGGATACTATAAGTTCTGCTGCCTATTCATCACATTCGTCTTCTGACAACGCTTAACCAATTGGGCAGCGAAAACAAGTACTTCAAAATTTCTCCTTTCGTCAATCTCGACATATCTAGACACAGGGAATGAGAAGATATTACTAAAAGGTACAAAATTTATAATCTTTCAATTACCTTCGCAGTTTCATACGAAAAAGCTGAATACAATGTCGTGGCTTCCAGTAAGTAACAGTAACAAGCATCCACCTACAAAACACCGTTTCATATCAGATCAAGAGAAATCAAATATTACATAATAGTATAAAAATTATATATATATCTAAAAATTATTACACAAATATTGACAAAAGGAACAATATAAATTTGTACACAAGCTGGCGATAAGCAGTGATTCACCAACACATATACGCACAAATGCCTTTACTATACTTATACATTTCAAACAAGATGAAATAGTACATAAAACTGCCAAAAACACGAGACACATAAAAGCACTACTGAAACAAATAAGCGATAACACAGGCAGTAGCTGCCAAACAACAAGCTAGTTAGTTCCAAACGATTAAACACTAAATGGCAGTACCAAACATATGGGACTTTTATATCCTTGTGAACTCAGGGACACAAAATCGAATTTGGGACACATATGTCCAACACCTCCTAGAGAGAAGGCCGCGGCGCTCTTTTGTGACGTCAGGTTGCGCGCGCATAGCTGACTGGGTAGCTGCTGGGGCACGGCCTACTATGCCGAAGCAGCGAGCCAGTCAGCTATGCGCGCGCACCCTACTCTGCCTGACGTCACACGAGAGCACCGCGGGCTTGTCTCTAGGTGGTGCTGATATGTCCCGCTGGTTCCGAGAATCCTTTCGAGAATTACCACACAAGTTGGACATACTGCGTCATGTTTGCAACGATTTGATTGTAATGGTCACGTGAAAAGTCCTTTCACTCGGAGACGAGCGAGTAGACTTCGTCGCAGTACAGACGTCCGCCAAAATCGCCGTATTGTAAGAGTAGCTGTGGCAGATAGTACAACTATCACACCAAGAGGGTCTCTCAAACCCAGCAGTTTCAACACGAACTGTTGCCAATCGATTACTATACATGGGACCACGCACATCTCAAGCCCATCTTCCACTCACGCCACTTCAGCGATGAAACCAGATTTTGCCTGCACGCAATTGATGGTCGTTTAAGGGTACCACGTAGACTCTAGTAAAGTGAATTCGTCAAAGAACAGCTGGCTGTACCCATATATATGCTTCGCAAATCGCGAAATTTCCCGACGATCTGAAACACATGAAAATTTGTGCCGGACCGGGACTCGAACCCGGGTCTCTCGCTTTTCGCGAGCGGTCGCCTTAACCACTCGGCCAGACCCAAACTTCCATATGTTGCACTTGCCTCTTTCCCTCGGATCACCGCCAACGTCTGTTCCCTTGGAACAGACATGATAGTAAACATTAACGCCTGACAAGCTTACGGTAGTAGAATTGTGTCTCTCTCTCTTGCGGGACTCACACCATAACGTATGCGAGCATATGAGGGAAAGAGGCAAGTGCAACATAATATGGAAGTTTGGGTCTGGCCGGGGCGCGTACTCGGGTGACCAAGTGGTTAAGGCAACCGCTCACGAAAAGCGGGAGACCCGGGTTAGAGTCCCGGTCCGGCACAAATTTTCATGTGTTGCAGATCGTTTGTCCATCTTACAGGAGCAGCAGACGTCGGGAAATTTCGCGATTTGCGAAGCATATATATAGATATATTTATCTCTGCTGCGGATCACCGCCAACGTCTGTTCCCTTGGAACAGACATAATAGTAAACACTGGCTGTACCCTCGTACATAGTGTCTGAGGTGCGATAAGATTTAGTTTTGCATGGTGATTTATTGTTGAAAAACGATAGTCGTTCACACACTGCACGTGGACTAGTGGAACTAAATAGGACTTCCAAGATGACGAGGCCACTTACCTGGTCGGCACGAACAAGTTTAGATTCGATTAGTTGTTCGGTCCATAGATCTTCGTGGATGTGGAGCAAATATATATAAACAAGGTGTGTCAAATGATGCCGTCTCACAGCAGGAGCTCCATCATGCATGTAACACATGAAATGTGAACTAAATGTGATGAAAATTTTAATAGTAAATTTTAATAGTAAATTTGAAATTGATTTGTACTAACTAGGACGATGTTTACGATGACGTCAGTGGCAACTTGGAACCATACATCAGAATTATCTCGCAAACGGCTCGTTTGCGCCGACCGCGGTGGCCGAGGGGACTGCAGCGCGCCAGTCACGGTCTGCACGGCCACTAAGGTCGAGGATTCGAATCCCCCCCTCGGGCATGGATATTTGTGCCGTCCTTAGTGTTCGCTAGTTCATAAGTAGTTTGTAAGTTTAGGGACTGATGACCCCGTAGTTAAGTCCCATAAGCTCTACAAACATTTGAACATTTGAATTTTGGCTCGTTTGCGGACCCATGTTTACTGGGACATTTTTGCTTCTTTTATAGTGTACTTCCAACCATGTAAGTTTACGAAATCCTTTTCGATATGCCCTATGTATTGAAATATATATGTGTGTTTGTGTATGTGTGTGTGTGTGTGTGTGTGTGTGTGTGTGTGTGTGTGTGTGTGTGTGTGTGTGTGTGTCCATACAATAATGTTAATTAGTATGAATACAGATACATGCATCATTTGATTCTATTAAAAAATTCGTCTTTGGAGTGAAAGGAGTTCAAACTAGTTGGCACCTTTTTAGTTACATTTCAGGCGGTACAGACAAGCAGTCTTGCGAGCTACTGTTGGACACATTATCCGAAAACTGTCTCGAACAATTAAACCTGGCAACCCAAGTGCAATGTAAATATTTTAGACCTTATAGCTACGAATAGGCCTGACCTTATTAACGATGTCTGTGTAGTGACAGGAATTACTGATCATGATATCGTCATAGCGTCGATGGTGACCAAAGTTCATAAACTAATCAAGAAGCAGTTACATAGTATTAATAATAATATATTTGTTAGGATCGCACTTAGAAAATGAAAGGACATCGTTTAGTTCCGGTACTATAGATCTAGAGAAATTGTGAAATAAATTTAAATGCATTGTACATAAATGGTTAGAGAAATATGTGCCTGTAAAGTCGATTAAGGATGGAAAAGATCCACCGTGGTATAATAATAATGTTACAAAGCTACTGAGAATGCAAAGACTGTTGCACTCTCGGTTCAAAAGACAACACGCAAATGATGAAAGGCAAAAGTTAGTAGAGATTCGTGCGTCTATAAAAAGATCGATGCGCGTAGCATACAATAATTACCACAGGCATACCTTAGCAAAAAATCTTTCCAAGAACCCGAAAAAATGCTGGTGCTATGTAAAATCGATAAGCGGGTCAAAGCCCACTAACCAATCACTCGTCAATGACTCCTGGGTCGTAATAGAAGAAAGCAAACGGAAAGCTGAATTAAATTTAACCTTTAAGAAATCTTTCATGCAGGTGATCCACACACATGTGCCATCATTTGATCAACGTACTAATTACGAAATGGACATAGTAATAGGTATTTCCGGTGTAGAGAAGCAGCTGAGAGAGCTAAATACGAAAAAGTCTTCTGGTCCGGATGAAATGCCAGTTCGGTTTTACAAAGAGTATCCATTGGTCTCTTACTTAGCTTGGATTTATCGCGAATCTTTAATTCAGCGCAAATTTCCTAGTGATTGGAAAAAAGCGCAGGTGACCCTTGTTTGTAAGAAAGGAAAGAGAACTGACCCACACAATTACAGGCCAATATCGTTGACATCAGTTTCCTGTAGAATTTTGGAGCATATTCTCAGTTCCTTGAAACGGAAAAGCTTCTTTATATGAATCAGCACGGGTTTAGCACACATATTGCGAGAAATGGATGAAGGGCAACAGGCAGAGTGTGTTTTTCTCGACTTCGAAAAGGCGTATGACGCGGTGCCACACTGCAGACTGCTAACGAAGATATGAGCTTATGGAATAGGTTCACAGATTTGTGAGTGGCTAGAAGACTTCCTAAATAATAGAACGCAGTACGTTGTTCTCGACTGCGATTGTTCAGAGACGAGAGTATCGTCAGGCGTGCCCCAGGGGAGTGTGATAGGACCGCTGTTATTTTCTATCTATATAAATGATGTGATGGGCAGAGTAACTTGTAATTTGCGGCTGTTTGCTGATGATGCTGTGGTGTATGGAAGGATGTCGTCTTTAACTGACTGTAATAGCATACAGGATGACTTAGATAAAATTTCTAGTTGGTGTGAAGAATGGTAGCTAACTCTCAATGTTGAAAAATGTAAGGTAATGCACATGAGTAGGAAAAACAATCCCATTATGTTCGAATTCAGCATTAGTAGTGAACTTCTTGATGCAGTCGTGTCGTTTAAATATCTAGGCGTAACATTGCAGATCCATATGAAATGGAACGAACATGTAAGGACAGTAGTGAATAAGGCGGACAGCCGACTTCGGTTTATTGGGAGAATTTTCAGAAGATGTACTTCATCTGTAAAGGAGACCGCTTAATACGCTCAATTGGGGATCGCTGGAGGAAAGACAACGTGTTTTCGTAAATTTCTGTTGAGGAAATTTAGAGGGTCGGAATTTGAAGCTGAGTGTATTACGATCTTGCTGCCACCTACTTTCATTTCGCGTAGTGATCACAAAGACGAGATAAGAGAAATTAGCGCTCGTACGGAGGCATATAGGCATTCTTTTTCTCCTCGTTCTATTTGGGAGTGGAATAGGAGGAATCACCTACTAGTGGTACAGTGTACTCTCCATCACGCACATTACGGTGGATTTCGGAGTATGTATGTAGATGTAGTACGTCTTTCAGGCTCCTCTTAAACTGATTTTTATTTGTAGCTAAATTTATAACAGCTGTTGAAAAATTATTGAAAAGGTGGGTTCCTGAATAGTGGACTCCTGTTTGATCTAAATTAATATCATATAAGTCCTTGGGTACGTCGTTTCTGCTCCTAGTATTGTATGTATGAACTGAGATGTTTGTTGGAAAAAGGGTTATATTACTTGTGACAAATTTAATTAAAGTAACAGTAGTTAGTGTACCCACTTTTTTGTAAAGTCTTATACAGGATGTTCGTGAATTTACTCTACAAGTAATACGTATTACACGCTTTTGGACTCTGAAAACTTTCGCTTGACTTGAGGAGTTAGACCAAAATATCATACCATATGACATTATGGAATGAAAGTAAGCAAAATATGCTTATTCGTTTTTATGTTGCCTGCATTTGATAACACTGGAATTGCAAATAGAAATTTTTACGATTTCTGGTTGATTCCGCCTGATGCAAGACACTTTTTTTGTTTGTAAAGTCTTTTCTGCATTTTTGTGGTGTGCTTCACACAACTGAACGTATTATCAAGTTGTAATCCCGGGAAGCTCATACTGTTAACCTGTTATATCTGCTCTTCTTCATACTTGATGTATATGCTGGATGGAAACCTATTAAAATGTTCTATAGGTGCATTTAATGAGTCTTTTTAAAGTTTGATGTCAGTGAGTTTGCCTTAGACCATTAATTAATATCCGTGAACACATCATAAGCAGAGATTTCGAGATGCTCGATATGTTATTTATTGCAATACTATTATCATCTGAAAAGAAAATGAACTGTGATTCTGGTTTCGTAACTGATGAGAGGTCATTAATATTTACATATTTGTAAAAGCAATAGCCCTAAGATGGATCCTTAAGGGAAACCATACGTAAGTTCTTCCCAGTCCGACGATGAGTGATGGCTTAATTAATTAGTCACTTCCACTGCCACCGTTTGTTTCCAGTTAATGAGGCAGCACTTGAAACATTTCGCAGTTTTCCTTGTGACATCATGGAATTCGAAATTACTTATATGAACGTTGTCGTTCACACATTCATATTAATTTGACGAATCACAAAGAAATGCTGTTGTAATTTATTATCTAATGAATTAAGTAAATTTTCACTGTATGTGTAAATTGCCTTCTCGATATCGGAATCTTTGAGAAATCCAAACTGTGATCAATTGGTATAGAAGCTGCTTGTACATTAACTTTTCCAGAAATTTCAAGAATGCTGGCAAAAGTGAAGTGCGTCTGTAGTTTGATGGTATCTCTGTATCCTCTCTCTGAAATAGAGGTTTAATATCGGTATATTTTTCCCAATCTGGATGTGGTAGAGTTATAGTGGACTGACAACACACAAACATGGAAATTATGCTAAACTCACAGGAACATGCATTAATTAACTTTGTTGGTATCTCATCATAACCACTAGAATGCTTTGATTTTATAGCTCTTATTATGTAAGTTATTTATAGTGATGAAATGAGTCATATTGATGTACCTGAAGTGATTTGGAAATGAATGTCTTAGGTAGTCATGGGCATTATTTACTGACCCTGACATCCCATACTATCAGTAACAGATATAAACTATGTGTTAAATAGATTTGCCACACTGAGCCCATCGGTTTCTTTTGTATCATCATCTTTTTAATTATGCCTAGTCCTGTTCATTTTTGGTTATACCAGTCTCTTTCACTATATCCAACATTGCTTTTATTTTGTTGCCTGACATTGCTATCTTCCTCTCATAAGGCACTTCTTTAGATGTCTTTATTAATTTTCTTAATATTTTACAGTATTCCTTATAGTTAGCTAAATCTTTAGCATTGGAGCTATTTTTGACTGACAAATACATTTTCCTTTTTGTGTTACAGGAAATCTTAATTGCTTGTGTAATCCAAGGTTTCATTATAAACTTCTGTATAATATTAGTTACTTTTAGAGAAAAACAGTTTTCAAACATGGTACTGACGTTATTTATGAAAATGTTATATTTTTCATTCGTGTTATGATCACACTAAACGCCTTTCCACTTCAAATATTTGAGCAGTTTTCTAAAATACTCAATTTTGACTACTCTCCTATATTCAGAGTTAGGTCTGCATAATCTGCTTAGCATCTACATCTAAAACCAGGAGCTGCATATCACGTTCTGATCATAGGTTTTATGATATGATTTTGTTCCTTTGATTTGTCTATAAAATGTTATCAATAGCTTTTCTATTGGATTTAATTATGTAGTTCAAAGTATGAGGTAGACTGAAAGACAATGTTACTGACTGCAATACATATTTTCTGAAAGACTGCATAAGAAAATTTGTATTAAAGTCCCCAGAAATCAAGATCTCTCCGTTTCTTTCTATAAAATAACCCAATAGAGCGTACCGATGATTTAGGAATATATTATAATATCCTGCAGGTACACAGGAAATAGATACTATTATATGGAATTTATTATGCAACTCTGCTTCACTTGCACATGCCTGTAAGTGCTGCTCTAGACATTATTCATTTATGTTCATATTCTTGAATTCTCCTCGTACCCAACAGAAGGAGATAGCTAACTTAAATACTGAAATGTTTAACGTATCTATAACAGTGGTCACATGATGTTCAGGGAGACAAATTATGTCAATTGTGTTGTTTCTATCTATTTCATTAATACAAATGAGTAGCTTATCAACTTTATTTTTGATTCCTGTATGTTCTATTGTAATAAAAATAGGTGATGTTGCCTTCTACTGCGATTATAATTGGCTGGACAGAAATTTATGGCAGTTTCTGAATACTTCCCGTCAAATATTGTTTGCAAAAAAACTACCTCTTGTTCATCTGTTTTCTCAAACTGAGTGTGTCTTCCAAGCTATCTTAAAACTAGTTTCCTTTTTCCTCTCACTGTCCTAAAAAAAGCATCACTCTGACACTTGTAAATCTCTGGTATGTAACGATTTGTGGCACTTCCCACCCCCTTAAGTCACCTGCAATCAATTCTGATTTTTCCCTTCCCTTTCCTGTTGAGGTGCAGGCCATGCATGGTGTAGTCCCGTGTACAGATAGTAACCACAGAAATTAAATCAATGTGGGACCCTACAGCTGACATAAGCAGCCGCCCAACCTCCAAGTTTACTCTCCTGACGGAATAATTCAAATGGGGCCGATCACGTCATCTGAAAACAGAAACAAATGCCATATTAGTATGCCTCGTTGCGGATGTTATCTGCACCAGGTCAAACTCTATGAAATATTCAGTCAATACTATTTTACGGACCACCCACTATACCCACAGTACCCCCCCCCCCCTTTGCGACATCTTTGCATAAAAATACCTATATTCATTGTTACCTGACCCAGACGTGCATTAGGTTTGAGACTGTATCGCCTAGTACTCTGTACCTAGCTCCTCGTGTAGTAGTTAGCCAACTCCTCTACCATGTGAACTATCTAAGACTAATTCTCTTTACAAATTTATCTATATTTCTGTGAGTCCTTCTTGAAAGTTTCTTGTGCCCTTCCTACAGCTTCAGTTACATAAGGCTGCTCCCATTCAGACTGAGGCAACAGGTCAAATCTATTTTGCAGATTAATGTCATAGCTGTCTGACAATGTCCTAAACCTGTTCCACCGTTACCTATTGTTACATACCACGTCATTTCAACCTTTCCCCCTTTAACCTGCTCATATTCTGCCTTATCTAATTCAGCTTGAATAACTGCATTTCTCCCCTCCTGTTCCATTACTTTCCTATCTATGCTGCTGATCTTACAAAACTAATGCTGAGCCTCATTTATGTCCCCATTTCCCATGCCACTGCATTCACTCCAATGAAAGAAACCAGAGGAAATATCTACCTTATGTCGTACACTTCTCTCCCATGGTAAGAAAGTAAATCGTACAAACTCGATTAAGTACTGACTGAAACATAAATGTCACACCAAGAGGCACTAAAGACTATTCACACAAATATAACTGCAGTAACTGAAAAAAGGTACCAAATAAAAGAAACTCTTCCACAAAAATATTGGTTAAAAATCACGGACTCTACACATTTTTGCTAAATCGAGAAATTTTAATCCATGCTGTTTTCAATTTATTTGTGTTTGATAGAGTTTATAAACCTTAACCACTATGTGAAATGAGAGATACAAGTTGAAGTCAACGTGTACAACGATTCGCGCGTGTTGAATTAGGGCTAGAAATAGGTGCTGTAAGCACGAGAAGAAAAATTCACTTTTTACACTCTTTACCATATTTAACACTACATTAAAACTTCCAATAATGTAACAACACATGTGTTGCACTTCTTACAGGTTGGTTGAGAGGATTACGACCCAGACCCTTTGGTGTGCTCCTCATACAGAGGGAACCAACGGATCACACAAATTTCTGTGTGAAATTATCTCTAAAACAAAGAAAACTTTACTGTGTCCTAATTAACCATCTGCTTTAAGACCAAAAAGTCTCAGTGAGAATTACCGATAGCAGTGCCTCCTGAGTATCAGACATTGAGTGAAGGTAAATATGGAGACGTACTACTCGAAGCTTAAAAAGGAGATATGGATGCCGATCTAACATTTCAGGTACCCCTTTGGCTCAATTTTCCTCAACGGTATTCGTTAATTAAATTTATCGAAACAACAGGATCAGCTTCTAGATGCACTATTAAAAGAAAACATTCTTCATCATCTTCCAAATATGGAAGTGAACGTTTTCTGACTGCTGTTGGGCCTTACGAAAAGATATCACAGGAAATCTACACGGAAACATTAGTATCTATTTTTACACCTTTTTGCTTACTCTTACATTGTTCATTTCTTTGAATACTACTGCTGCAGTTTTTTGTGTTCTCCTCTCGTCAGAAACAAATGACATCACCATACCAAGAATGGCTAACATTAGCATTTATAGTAATCATTATTACATGGAAAATACAGATCTGTTCAGAAATTCTGAAATTAAATCTGCTTTCAGGGATCAATTATCTACCACAAAGAACGTGTTTTGTTCTCGTATCTGAAAAAAAATGTATTTCGTTGTAGATCCGCGAAATCGGCCGTGTTCTATCAAACGTAAAAATTTCGGCATTTTCCCGGACCGATTTAGAGAAATCAGGAAAAACCTAAACCTGGTAGGCCGTTATGAAATCCGTCCTCTCCGAGGCCAATCGACACTCCTCAAAGAAAAGGACTAAGCGCTTTCGTGTCACATCACACAGTGGAGGCCACCATCCCGTAGCTGTCTGACCCAGCTGCGGTTTGGTCCAATATGCTAACCACAGCCCCTCCATGCTCAGTGAAACGACAAGTGATAGAACCTTACTCTTCAGTGTGAATACACTATTGAAGGTTGCTAAAAGAGAGCCGAACTGTTTTATTAAACTGACAATACTGTAACTTACAAACCTTTATGAGCCTGCTTACTTGCGAATTGGGATTATTACATCTTGCACACTTCGTTAGTTTCGTCATGGCTGGCCCTGCGACAGATTTAGTGTGAGGGATTGTCGTCCACTCGAAAGCTGTGTTTCGACTGAAGTCTTGCAGAACTCTGTCAAATTTTTTATTCAGTGTTGTATCTCCTATCTCCCACTACTTTCTATTATACTGTCTTGAAGTACATTTGTAGACCATTTGTATATATTCTTTCCACCTTGCATCTTTCTCTTCTTTCATCAATACTTCCATCTGGGGAAGTGCTTTTGTCTGCAAAAGTCACTTTAATTTTCGAGTAGACGGTTTTGATCTTTCTCCTAGTTACACATTCTTTTACAGACTTACATTTGTGCACTAGCCAGTCTTGCCTAGCTATTTTGCACTTCCTATCAAACTCAAGTTACTCCCTCCGTTTCCATCAATCATTGTCTAAAGGTACCATTCACACTCTCAGGAATTTAATGTTCCTTTTATCCAGGTCCCAAAACTTTATTTTTCTACCTTTCTGCTGTTTCTTCAAATTCAATCTACAAATTATGACCGTTAAGATATGAACATACTCTATATCTGCCACTACATGCATCTTACAGTTTAAAACGTGCTTCCAATATCAATCTCGTACAATTATAAATTCAATCTTTACATTACGTTGTCTCCTGGTCCCATCCACATACAACCTTCTTTCATGATTTTTAAGTTTGTGTTATTATTAAATTATCGGCGCACTCCATACATAATTCTGTCAGAAAGCTTCCTTTATCATTTTTTCCTCGGTCTATATTCAGCTACTACTTTTTCTTTTCTACCTATTGCTAGTACTCAGTTTCGGTTCCCCATCGTAATATCGGCTGAGACAGTGGTTGGTGTTGGCTTGGCTACGATAATGCGCTCATTATGCTGTTCATGGTGGCTTAGAAATAATCCTACTTTCTTGTTCATTATTATACCTGCAGCATTATACCAAATTGATTTTGTATTTATAGTCCTGTACTCACCTGACCGGAAGTCCTGTAAATCCTTCCATCTAAGTTCATTTAGCCCCACTATAATTTCAAATGATTCATTCCTTTTTAAAGTTTTCTAAACTCCCTACCCGATTGAAGGATATAACATTATACGCTCCCAAACGTAGAATGGAATACTAGTGTCGTCTTTCCTTAACTTGACATCCATTTGAGTAGTCCCCACCCAGAGATCTGAATGATGGACTCTCGACGTAATTTTGCAGACATCACCTTCAAGCCAAGAGGAAGGAAACTGTCTACATAAAATTTCGTATAGTGAATGGAGGAAGGTACTTTATTTGCACACTTCGACATATACCTAAAGTTTTATTCCGATCTTAAAAGTAATTTTGCAGTACTGACCATGTAAATAAACAGGAAGGTTACATAAAATTTCATACGCTGTATGGCGGATGGTACTTTACTTACAAACTTCGACGAAATGTACAGTTTTATCCGATCTTGATTAAATTTTTTACAATTGACATACAAAACAAGAGCCTGAGTACACAAAATTACGTATGGTGGATGGTGGAGGGTAACTTACTTACAGGCTTCGACACATTCCTGCAGTTTTATTACTACATTTACAGATTTTACATACTTGACTTAAAACAGAGAGGTCGAAAAAGACTTTGACAGCGTTTTACGAATTATTAGAAATTTCTCTCATCTAAGAACGTATCCATGCAAAGGTGTTTAAAAAAAATGAAATGAAAAATCAACGCAACTCAACGTATGGTGCATGGAGAAGGTTACCTTGTATAAAACGTTTACGGTGTTTCAATGACCACCTCGAAAATTTACACGTACATGTATCATAAGCGGAGGAGGATATAAACTGAAGCGGTTAAATGTACTGAGAGAGGACTGAGAGAGAACTGAAATAAATCATGATATAATTCGTATTACTCGGTATAATTCTGATAAAATTTTAATTTCCCGTATCATTTTTTCCATCAACATCTCCCTCTTGTACCATGATGTTTACTCCATGATACGTTTACATGCCCTATATCCAATCACTTCTTGTCAGTGTTCTCCCACTCTATGTTATATCGACCATTCTATACGATAGATTCTCATTCTCATCGTATGAATCCACCTAATTTTCAACACCCAATTTTCAAGCTGTATATGTATCAAATCCATACAATGCTGTGGTCCACACGTGCGTGTTCAAAATAAGTACAATGTTTCATTCAAATTTAATTCTCTTGAGCATATACATCCTCTTATCCTGTGCCAGTCTTTCATGTCCTTATTTCGTCTGGGTTATTCTATTTGAATGCACTTAATTGTAGACAGTGCATACTATTAATTTCTGTCAAACCCAACAGAGTATCGTGAACTGGCAGATAAATATGTTGTGACACATAATAAAATTAATTTAACGATTCAACGCTAATAAGTTGAAGTGTTAATATATTAGTAATAGTGTCTGCCTGTGAGAAACATTTAGTTTCCGCTTCTTATGTTGTAGCCTGGTTTTTAACTGACGTAATTACAACATATTTAGTATTTTATCATGAAAAGTTTATTCTTGTATCAATCAATATTACTCAAGGAAAATTCTGAAAATTTGGTTGTAGTTTTAATGTGATTAATTGCAGAGTTTCCTTTTAGGTGTACATTTTAAAAGAGAGTTTAAATTTCTGTGCGTATTCAATACTTTGTTTAATGTTCTATGCTGTCTGTTGTAAAAGCTGGAGTGAACTTTTTTTAACGGTGTTCGTGGGGCCACGGTGCGTGGCTAAGTTACTTTCTGTTGTAAAGAGTTGTTGTGAGTTGCCGAGCTGGCTCCTTTTGACACAGGAGCCCACTGTTCCGTTTCAACACGTCCATAACTTATGTGAACTAATATTTATTCATTTCTTGTTTTAGAAAGAGTTCAAATGATTTGGTTCAGTATATTTTAACCTTCTGGTAATCTTTATAAAATGTTTTGTCTTTGTTTCCGTTGTGGGAGAATTACTTTTGTAAATTTGGTTGTTGTTAATAACCATGTAGTACGTAATTAAAGTCAAAACCGAAGTAAATCTATGTTAATTGGGGGTCCATATCTGGTTAGTTCAGCAACAATTGTTTTTAGATTGTGACCCTAAGCACTATAATAGTAATGTAATACCGACGAAATGTTTTCTGGTGGGAAATTTGCTACCATTTATATCAGTAAAGTGTGGTGGCTCTTATGAGGTGTTCAGTGAATTTAATGCCGCTCCAGCCCTTCAGAAGTTGCATATTTGTTTATAAGGCGATTATTCGTTGATTACTACTTTTTCTTAAAGTAATATTAAGGATGATAACAATTACACAAATTTTCCCCCAGACGCCCACTTATCGTTCTAACAACATTTTTGTCGATTTCATTAAAGAGTAATGCCACACGGTTTCGAACGTCCGGTGTTTACTCGGCCTCACCCAGTACTGAATTTTTACGTTGGTGACAGCGGGGTATTGTGGCGCAAGTACAGAAATTACTGGAAGAAACTGACATGGTATATACTTTTAGTGTTAAATGAGTTTTCGGACGAAAGACTACAACATTTACAGTTCCACGATGTATTTCCGTTACATTGGTCTGACACGGAAGAGACGTGACTGAGTATCAACAAAGGCATCGCAGGATTCATGTATTTTCTGGCAGTTCCGTGACCAATAAAAGAAAAAAGCTGGAAATCTTATTTTTGGAATGGTCCAAATTTGCTCCTGGGTTGAGACATTTTATTTTATTTTCACTCCAGACTATTTCGGTTTACATTATTGCTGTTTTCAAGTGACCTGCTGAGATACAATTATTTTTAAAAGGCACCTACTCATTTAAAATTACAGAGCTCTTTCTGTATGTTCTTACGTCAAAGTTGAATGACGTACATACATAATCTATACACACTGTTTGATAATTGTGAAAACTCTTTCGTGTCATAAAGTGATGTTATTAAACTATATTGGATAGTTTTGACAGTCCTCGCGTTGCGATGACATATGTTTACAGATGATGTTTCGATGGTAACAAAGATGATATTTTTATTACCGTTCGTTGTTGTTGCGATCTCTGGTTGTTACTTTATATTAAGCTGTATTGATTTTGTAATTTATACAGCTATAATTGCCATAAAATTGTTAGTATATTGCTGTTAGTGACGTCAAATAATTATTTGCTTTAATTTAATTTTATTTTTATATTACGGTATTCTCGAATTTTTAGTTTATGATGTAGCAGAGTTATTATTTGTTTGAGTTGCTGTTTTATTTAATACATTAGATTTTGATAACACTAATGTTTGGTCGTGGATTACCTTCGCAATTTAACGGTTTTCTTTTACAAATATCTCAATAAAGTTTTTAAGGCAATGTTGGTGTTTCAACTCGGTGTGCTCATTCAGAATTTCTTGAGGTTCATTCTTTCGTTCTTCAAGTGCACGTAATTTCAAGTTCTCCAAGGATCGTTATAATAGGATCTTTTTGAATACTATGTAACATGTGTAATGCACTCTCAATTTTGGTGACAATGTGATGGTGATTCTTTAGATGGAGAAAGAAACTTGACTGTTTTTACTATTCCTGATGGGTTCTTCAAATCTGGTGGCTTTATAAAAACAATTACAATCACGGAGTGATTTTATATATTCCTGTGTTATCGTAAATTGATGATTTTGTATTTCCTGATCGTGGTACGTCATTCAATCTAGACGTAAGTAACTGATTCCTTATACGTATAGAATAAGCTGTGTAATTTTAAATGTTGTTGTTGTGGTCCTCACCCGCAGAATGGTTTGATGCAGCTCTACACGCTTCCCTGTCCGGTGCAAGTCTCTTCATCTGAGAATACGTTAGGCAACCTACATCCTTTTGAATCTGCTTACTATATTCCTCCCTCGGTCTCCCTCTACGAATTTTACCCCACACGCTTCCTTCTAATGCTAAGTTGACAATTCCTTGATGTCTCAGAATATGTCCAACCAATTTATCCCTCCTCTTAGTTAGGATATGCCAGAAACTCCTTTTCTCCCCAATTCGATTAAGCACCTCTTCATTAGTTACATGATTTACTCATCTAATTTTCATCATTTGTCTGTAGCACTAAATTTCAAAAGCTTCTATCATCTTTATGTCTGAACTCCTTATCGTCCATACAATGCTACACTCCAGACAAATGCTACAATGCTACACTCCAGACAAATGCTTTCAGAAGGGACTTCCTAACATTTAAATTAATATTGAATGTTAATAAGTTTCGCTTCTTTAGGAATGCTTTTCTTCTCATAGCCATTCTGCATTTTATATCTTCTTTACTTCGACCATCATAAGTTATCTTGCTACCCAAATAACAGAATTCATCTACTACTTTTATTGTTTCATTACCTAATCTAATTCCTTCAGCATTCCTTCCGGCATGCATTCCACTACCTTCGTTTTACTCTTGTTAATGTTCATCTTTTATCTTCCTTTCAAGACACTGTCCATCCAATTCAGTTGCTCTTCCAGGTCTTTTGCGGTCTCTGGCAGAATTGCTATGTAATCGGCAAACCGCAATGTTCTTTTTTATTTCTTCTCCCTGCACTTTAATTCCCTCTCCAAATTTCTCCTTCCATTCCTTCACTGCCTGCTAAATGTGCAGATTGAACAACACTGGGGAAAGGCTACAACCCTGTCTTACTCCCATCCCAACCTCTGCGTCGCTTTCTTGCCCTTCGACTCTAATAACCGCTGTCTGGTTTTTGTAATTTAAATGCGGATTTGTATTTTAAAACCATGGGTTATTTACGAAAAACGATTACATCTCAACACGCACATGAAAATGCAAATAATGGAAGCCGAAAAAGTCTGCATTGAAAATAAAATGACATCTCAACCTAGCAGCAAATTTGGAGCATTTAAAAAAATGTCCTTATATGACCTTTATAGCGGTTTGGGTCCCAAGGGCCAGAGAATGGGAACACTTGTGTATCAGAGCTGCCACTTTACAAAAGTTATGAGACGTCGACATTAATGAGCTAATTATTCCATTGGCTGTTTAGGCAGTTCGTGCAAAAAGTCGTGCACAGACAACAATTGCGTAGCTCTATGGTATCGACTTGTGAGGTACAATGTCAGAAGCCATCCACAAATCTAGAAATGTTGCTTTTGTGGTCTTCAGTCCGGAGACTGGTTTGATGCAGCTCGGAGATAGAGAGGCTAACAGGGTCAACATGTGACTGTTTTTTCAGACTTCTATTGTTTCTGTATATGACAGAAAACTCGACATAAACAAAAAACAGAATTTCTTCCGCTGTTCGGAATGAAACTGTATAGCCGATATACGAGACAAAGACGGTAATTGGCGTCTGCAGCCCTGTAGCAGTGGAGACCTGGCGGCAAGTTAACTGCGCGTAACGGACGGCGCCTCACGGCGGGAAGTTTGCGCGCGCTGGCTCTGCTCCCGCAGGGAACACCCCGCTCCCCCTCCCCCGCCAGATATTACACAAGTTAAGGCGCGCCACCGCCACAGCCACCCCTAGATTTATGCTGGCCATCTGTTAGGGCCACCCGAGGCAGCATTCTCGTTCTCACTGCGACGCAGGAAAGATTGTCTCCTTCCGCCTGCAGCGCTGATTCTGTTTTGTTAAGGACGGACTCGCTGTTGTACCCAAATCTTCCTCGGAGTTTGTTTTCGGGAAGGTGGATTCGATGCGAGCACCATCGATAAAATCTTGGGCACCATGAGAAGTAACAGGTTTCTGAGTTTCATCCTTATCTTTATTACACACAAAGTAGAATGTCCATGTGTTTGTTCGTATTGCATAGAAATCTTCAGTTTTGTTCCATTCTTTAAAAAGAAATCATGCACACGTAAGATTTAATCTATGAGGACGGTCGCTGTAATCCATAGTTCACGAGATATGACCTCTTAACCCTTTCCGGCCCAGTGGTTTCAGCCAGAAGCTACAGTTTTACTTTGCGTTCTTTCCCAGTCCACTGGTTCGTTCTTGAAACCATCACCACAAATTGATTACTGGTGACTTCTAGCGTCGGCGCCTGATACTTGTTACAGTACCGAAGTGATTGTTGTTAGGTGAATGACATTTTTGTTCAAATGTACAAATGTTTGTAAATCTATCGGACCAAACTGCGTGGTTATCAGTATGTAGCTTACAAACTACTTAAGCCTTGGTAAACTAACCTAAGGACAACACACACACGCCCATGCCCCAGGGAGGACTCGAACCTCCACGGCGACCAACCGCGCGCTCCGCAACGAGACGCTTTAGACCGCTCGGCTACTCCACCGCGGCGACATTTTTGTGTAGCGCTGCGACGATTACAAGTGCTTTCGACCCAGACTACAAAATATAATTAGTTTATGACTTCTATAGAGCGGATAATTGGAATTTAAGGTATTGCATTATTCTTATTAACCATTTTATGATATTTGGAAGATGTTTTCACAGATAACTGTAATGTGAAGTTTAGTTTTTTTACGAAAGTGTAGCTGGTTACAGAATGAAACCACTGGGACATAAAGACCTTCAGTAACGGTAAATCTACAGGTTGCATTTAATTTTATTCATTACAGCTTGACGGCATGGATAATAGACAGAGGCGCCGACTTTTGAAAATCAGTATGGGTGCTCTATAACACGTTTCACAAATGTTCGAAAACAGCCCTCCTGAAAATCATGTTCATGCACACTGATTACTACTCGCTTGGGGACTCGCGTACAAAACTGATCATTTCTATCACGTATGAAATATCGTCTCTCGCTATGGTCACGTTTTGCATTGCCTCTTGAGTCATAAGGTAGGTTTTGATCTTTCCAGATTTTTTTTTTTTTTTTTTTTTTTTTTTTTTTTTTTTTTTTTTTTTTGTAATTTATACAATTTTATATTCCACCTCAATTTTATGTGAGTGCCCAGCACCCCCAAAAAATTCTTAGGGGTGCACGAGCCCCGGAGCACCCACGGAATCGGCGCCCCTGATAATAGACCACCCTCAAGAATAAAGCAGCAATTCAGATCTTGTGGCCTTAACACAAATATGGTAATGTATAACTGCTGAAATTCCAAGTACTACTGAGTCAGTTGCTTCGGATATTGGAAGTGAATGAGACGAAATTGATGGACAACTTCCACTTCTTTCACCTGATGAGTATGTAGTTGAATTTGAAGAGTTGTCAATGAAAGCGTGTGCGAAAGTGTCTCTTTACGTTAGTAGTGGCAACAATGACGACGATGTGATACGTGTTATGACAATACAGAGCTAAAAGAGCATACTTAATGGTTGCAACAGATACAGTACTGTCAAATGAAGCAACTGAGTTTTCACACGACATGGCTCAATTGTCACTTCTAACAAATCAAGCCGCACTGAACACTGTGGTAACAGCCCATTGGTTTCACTATGAAACCATCTAGAATATTTTATTTTGAAATACCAGTTTTATTGTTATAACACTATATTATTGCTTTTTGAGACAGTAAAAGTAAATTTTGGAAGAAATTGTTATAGTTTTCTTCCTGTATTTATTCATGGGCCTCAAAGGGTTGCGCAAAAAACTGCGGCCACACGCGACAATGCTGCACAAACTAAACTACTGGGCCGATTTCAACCAAATTTGGTACACGTACGGCCGTTCTTATGAGGAGATGACGAGGCTTGCTCAGAACAGAGGAGGGTGGAGAGCTGCATCAAACCACTCCGCACTGAATCCACAACAACACATCCCTTACCTTGAGGTAACAAATGTCGGCGGGGTAAGAACCACATACCACGTATAGTTCAGTAGATATAACGTCATAAACAATTGGAGTCGTAAAGAAAGTGCCACATCATGGGGAGAGACTTCATTCATATCCTGTATGAATATGACAATACTTAGCGACTTGCAAAACACCTTAAATATAATTTCAAACCTTCATAACACAAACTTTTTCTCGCTGACAACCGCATCAAAATGAAACAATGACAAAAAAAAAAAAAAAAAAAAAAAAAAAAAAAAAAAAAAAAAAAAAAAAAAAAAAAACCTTACTACTTTTCATCTGTTTTTGGAGTAAAACTACTGACGTTCAATTTATAATTCCTACACTACAAATTGTACTCTCATGAAATTGTATAGACAGTACACACATAAACAGCTGAGTGTACCTTCGAAATTGTATCATAGAATGAAACATACTTCAAATCAAATCTTGGTATATCTACGGAACTACTCTGCTTCAAGTAAACTTATACTAATTTATCAAATGAAGAACCTTCCGCCGTTATTTTTAAAAATTTTTAATCAATTACATGATTCGAGATTCCAATAATCTCATCTTTACACCATTATAAGATCGATGTGGTAATATGAGAACTAGCCATCCATTTATAATCCTGCATATACCCGCTCACCCCAAGAGTTCTCAGCTACACCTTGTGGTGAGCGGGTACATGCAGGATTATAAATGGATGGCTAGTTCTCATATTACTGCATAGAGCTTATAAGGGTCTGAAGATGAGATTATTGGAATCTCGAAACATGGAATTAATTAAAAATTAAAAAAAAAATAACGGCGGAAGGATTTTCATTTGCTAAATTAATACATCGCCGTCGTCCCGTCATCCATCTGAGATGGATATACAGAAACCTATGCTAAGGACAAATGCCCGATGGAGGACTCGAACCACCGACGGTGAACAGCGGCGCGCTCCGGTACTAGGCACCTAAGAACGCTCGGCCACTCGACCGCGGCGACACATAGTTCATGAGATATGAGGATATAAACGGTAACGTTCATGAAAAACTGCCCCATCACGCACCAGGTTTTAATACGTCACTTCCTCACAACTAACTGTATTCGCAACTGATTTTACACACTTACAGCAATTATACAAATGAACATATACTTGCAAAATTATACATTTGTACAAGATATAGTTCAATGAATACGAAATCATAATTATATACTGCGATGGGTAAAAACCGTTTACATCATGCACGTTTTAATACATTTACGTATTTACTCGCAAGACACTCCTGTATTCCAGTTAATAAAATTCCTGAATGACGACAGTGCTGTTGACAAATTTGAACCAACTGTGAAATGTGTAGCGCACACGGTTGGAGACGAAAGCGATAGACTTCTTTGGAGATACAAGGAAAAGAGAGAATAAAACAGTGTACATCCCGATATATCTACCTTTTTACTTCAAGATACTGCAGTTCCCCGTGAGACTTGCATTTTCTATTACGATTACTTAATCGCAAGGCAATATGTTTTCTCACTCGGACGACTTTATGCCGCATGCTCCAGGATGGGCTCACCAAATAATTTATTTGTATTAGATCCTGGACAAGTAACAAGAAATAATGTTTATAGTCTACTTTTGAATTAAATAAAGGTATGAATGTTACATACCTATTTATTTTGATTACTACCGTCCTTTGTTTGGGTAGTGCACTTCTGTGGATTATGCAAGATGGCCTTATTTATTATATATTCTCTCATAAATATAGCATGTTTTCAGAAAAAAGGAGATGGACAGAGAGATAAGGGATAAGAGAAGTACCAACAAGGCTGGAATGAATAAAGAATTAAATATCCGAGCAAAGCAGAGTTTTCAGCATGTCTTTATTATATGCAAAGTACAGTGTCCATGCGTTTGTACGTATTCCATACAAATCTACAGTTTTGTCCCAATCTCTATGTAATTTTGCATACATGACCTTCTAACCAATGGAACTTTCGCTGTCGGGATAAGGAGTCCGTAAACAATGAGATGCGTGAAAAACTGCTACTACACGCGACATTATTGTATAAAATTCCTCCTAAACCACCGGACCGATTTCAACAAAATTAATGCACGTATTCCTTATACTGTAGATGTAGAACATCTTGGTTCAGGAGCATAACGTCATAAATAATATAAGTCGGAAAAACTGTCACATCATGCGGCGACAATTTATGAGATTGCGATTGAGAGTACTTCGCGATTTGCAACAAACTTTATACATACGAGGTGCGTCTAAGAAATTCGTTGAATGGTCTCAAGAAATACAGGAAACAAGAGTTACAAACGAACTACGTTCACTGGCCTTGAAAGTAATCTTGATTGACTACAGAGCTCATCTGACATTGTTTTTACAGCTGTTGGAAACGCTTTTCGTGGAATCGCTCGTAGACTGAGATCACGTTTGTTCTTGAACAATAGTGCTTACACTATCTGTGCTGACATTGAACTCGTCTCCTATGAATCTCAAAGACAGCCGCCGATCATCCGCAAGCATCCGTCGCATTCGATCATATCGTCTGGTACTGTGAGTGTGAAAGGTTGACCCGAACTTGGCTCATCCTCGACACATTACTTTCCGTCTGTAAAGCGTTTAAACCACTCAAACACACATATTTTACTCACTGCTTCAACATCATACACTTGCACTAACACCCAGTGGGTCTCCGCAGCCGCATTTCCAAAGTTGAAACAAAACTTGATATCAGCGCGTTGCTCCATTTTGCGCTACATGTTGAAATGACACGAGTTCTCACATTGACCCTGATAGCCCCTCTATCTCCGAGCTGCATCAAACCAGTCTACGGACCGAAGACCACAACAACAACATCTATAGATTCGTGGATGGCTTCTGACATTGTACCTCACAAGTCGATACCATAGAGCTACACAATTGTTGTCTGTGCACGACTTTTTGCACGAACTAACGTTTCGATTATGTCCTATAGCCTAAACAGCCAATGAAATAATTAGCTCATTAATGTCTACGTCTCTATCTGTAGAAATTCTCTGCAAATCACATTGTACTGCATGGCAGAGGGTTCATCGATGCGCATTGATATTTCTTTACAGTACCATTCTCTAACAGCGCGCGGAAAATTTTAGAACTGATTCCACTTATTTTATTGTGATCATATCTCCATGCGTAGATGGGTGCTACAAAAAAAACAGTTCGCATTTCCATATCGAGTACATTCATCGTACGTCCAACATAGATTTCTGCAGTTACTGCTTTCCTGTTGCATAGCCAACACTACGGGAATTACGGTAATTAAATTAATACTGCTGGCCACTTCGTTGTCGGTGGTGAGCGATAATAGCTGATGTTTGGTATGCTAGGCATACTCTCGACACAGTGCATTTCGAAATGAATTCTTTAACGATTTCCGGAGAGGAATGTGCCAAGCTTCTAGCTCCAATTATCATTTCGCGTTCCAAGTTCGTTAATTCACTTCATGCGGCCATAATTACGTCGGAAAACATTTTATATGAATTGCTCGAGTGAAAATTAGAGCTGAATCTATGCACTGCTATTTTTTACAGTTATGATCAGAAGAAAATTGCACGTTGAAGAACTGATGCCACAGTACATGTATTATTAGAGTGTTCTGTAGAAATAATTACCATTTCTTCTGGTTCTTAGTTCCACCTGATATTCAAAACACTGTTTATACTTTTAACCCAAACATTTCTCGCGATCTCTATGCCATCATCAGTGTTTTCGTTATATTTATTTGTAACTAGGAAAATCAAGTTACAATTAGTACTACCCAATGGTCAATATTAGCTCTCAAAGTCGTATGTCTCCATTTTTATTACCTTGGTTTCACATTTCGTGGTAATGTAGGATTCCTTTTACATAGTTAGTGGTTGCGTTCTCATTTGAAACCAAATAATTATATGTGGACATTGTGATGGGCTATTTCTAGTGTGAAACGCAAATTTAGTGAGCAGTGATATTTCCAGCATCAGCCTGTAGTGCCCATTTCTTACGGTGTTTTTCATTTTTCCTTATTTTTATGCACACCTTGTCTTCTGCGTGTCCGTAGACATCACCCAAACAATACACATTACAATGTAAACTCCCAGCAGGACTGACGCAAACAAATTGGTAATCCCTGCTAGTAATGTCCCACATTATCTCTGTACTCTAGACATCAGCTTCAAGTATGACAATTAGGCTGTATCAAACATAAGACTATTCTCTCAGGATAAGTTAATCACTTTCCTCACATATTATGCATCATCAACGATACTATGATTTGTTAAAGCGCACACAATTAATTAAAGCACTCTCATACCTGATAGGTGCCTCCTTCTGGAAACTTATTAACAAGAAATTGGGTTCAACTCTCGCAAGATTGAAACTTAATATACGTCGCAGGCCACAGCTCGATAAAGTTATCAGAGCAATAAATGACTACACTACAACTATCGCGCTGCAGAAGGCGCGATAGACGTACGAATGTAAGATGCTCTATACGATTATAATAGATGTAACTAACATAATTGCTTCTTAAGCGAAGATGTTAACGCCTGGCTCACTACAAAGCAACTAAATAAAATTGTAATTCCGAGAACCAGCAATAACGATTAATTTCACAGGTTTATCCTTTTCCATTATTAATGAGGAAAATCTTCTTGCAGTTGCTAGATGTCGATAGCATCTGTGCCGAAAGTTTCTGATGTGACGACCTATAACCTCATTTGGTCAATGTGGCTATTACATCTCGTGTCAGATACATAAAACACAAAATAACACAAAACATTTCAGTTTTAATTAACATACAAGATGAGAACTGGGGTTGATAGGGAAGCGTGCCTGGATAGCCTAATGGGTTAAGTCGACCGCTGGCACAAAGCGGGATATCCGGGTTCGAATCCCGGTGCAGCATAAATTGTCATCTTTGTCATTCGATTTATTTCAATGTCTTGAATGTTTAAATATTTCGAATTCTTAAAATTACGGCCGCTAATGTCAACAAATGGTGTCTGTTCTTTTCAATAATTGTATAATAAATCCCTTTTATCGGTTAGCATTATTACTTGTAATTACTTACGTACAGAATTGTAAAAAAAATTGACCAGTACGACATATTTCGCAGACTTTTTTTTCACCGTCACTTCAAACTTTGGCAAAATCGACTATGTACGCTTTGTTATTATGAGCACCTACGATTCGGCCTTCATTTGTTCTCCAATAGCAGTGACGTTGGACTTGAATCTCTCTCTCTCTCTCTCTCTCTCTCTATCTCTGTATGTATGTATGGGTAAATGTGTGTGTGCTCGTGTGTATGTATGTGAATAGTTGGTCGGGAATTCCCTCCACACGATAAATTAGTACCGACAAATCGTAACTTGTACAGGGGCCTTATTCGAGACGAGTGGGCGTCTTATATCGGTACTGAGTTCCTCTGTTTCGTCATTTTCGTTTAGATGTTTGCACCCAAACTGTAGAGCTCTCTGATGTGTATTTTCGCAACTGAATAATGAAGGCCGCTTATGTGGTCAATTTTTTCGCTGGAGAGTGGGATATGATAATTGACTTTAATTGACTTTATGAATTGTCAAATGTCGACTGGTAAATTCTGTACACTGTTGAGAACCTAAGGGAAAAAAAAAAAAAAAAAAAAAAAAAAAAAAAAAAAAAAAAAAAAAAAAAAAAAAAAAAAACCGGAAAAGTATTGTCCAAAGATTTCAAAACGTATTTATCTATTTTCCGAAGAAAATTTATACTTGCAACACACATCATTCAGTATGGAAAATGCAGTTAAAAGTGCCTTTTATGTCAGTTTTCATGTCTTTGTTTTCTTGCTAACGGAGAAATATCGCAGAAAATAATTTTCTCGTCTGATAATTCTGACTGTCTCACTGTTGAAATAATCTTCGTTAAAACCTATATATCTTAGCTGTATCTGTGGTATGAGGAGTACAAAGCAAACAAGAGACTAAAGTTTAAGAACAGCGAAAGCATTCCTGTCCTATAAATGAAGTCGACGAGAATAGCTTAAGTACGATGTTATAAAACGATACTTCAGCTTCTTGCTTTTGCGCATGCGCATTCTGCAGAACGCTCGGAAAGTTTGAACTCCACACTCGGCACAATCTTGAGATCATTGATGTCATAGACGCACTACCAATGGGATTGGCTGCTGATTTACACGCAGGCAACAAAAAGATCACGCACTTTGAGTAGTCAATTTTCACCACAAAGTAGATCGTGTGAGATGGGCCTAAGTAACGACGTCACTGTGGCAGGAGTGTGATGACATTGTGTTTCCGGACTAATAAGTGTTAGTTTGAAAATGTTGGCCTGCATTCTGCTTCGCAACAGACAGGAGGGAACGGAATTACAGTGACTCATGCAGCGCTAACTCAAGACCTTTCGGCGAAGGATGATATTGATCTACAACTACAAAATGACACTTAATTCGTTTTAGGGCACTGTGATCTGTCTGACATACGTGATTCATATCCTGCGACCCGTAGCCATAAACGTTCTTCACCTCACATCAGATAGCATTCAGGAAAACAATGTACGACCACCTGTTCCTACACGAAAAGTGCCTTTTGGGTGTCAGCATTTACCCATGAAACTTCAAATATTCAAATGTTTGTAAATCTATTGGACAAAACTGCTGTGTTTAATATGTGGAAAATTGGCCAACGGCTCGTTGATAAACCAACATCAATAATGAATCTCTGTCAACCAGTTTCAGCACCACATTAGTGCTATCTTCAGGCCATCAAGACATTCAGGATGAAAATTTGCTCTATATGGCTGAAATAAACTGGATAGCTTCCATATGGATGCTGGTACAGCATCCACATACAAGACATGCACATGCACCCACATGGAAGCTGTTAATCCAGTTTAATTCAGACATATAGAGCAAATTTCCATCCTGGCGGTCTTTATGGCCTGAAGATCGCAGTAATAGGCGCTGAAACTGGTTGCCAGGTAATAACATCATTATTGTTACAGCTGTTAGTTTATATATTTTAATGTACTTTGATTAAAATTCCTATAGTCAACATTTCCATGCCTTAAAAAATCTTAAAGTAACTTACAAAAGAAGAGCATACAATCATCCATGTCCGATGGAAGACTCGAATCTTCGACGAGAACGGCCGCCCAGTCCTTAGCACGGCGCCTTAGACCACGAGGTCATTCCGCGTAGCGCCCGCCAGATCACCAGACATATCTCCATACGAAAATATGTTGGAGTGTATCGACGGCTGCAGCACTGTGATCCAGTGCCAACTATCGTTCATGAAATAAGTGAATGAATTATGGATTGCTATACACCAGCGCGTTAATTGCGCCATATATGCGTCGACTCAATCACGTATTGAACAAGTTGTTCAAGGCGGTCTAAGGTGACTGGAATAGTAATCATTTCTTGAGAAGACACTGATGAAGATGTCATGTGAACATGAACTTCATATCTTCTTCAGTCCCCAGGTATTATATATGACACCTCTAGGTTTTACTTTTTTCTTGGGTGCCCACTCAGCTGAACGTTTTCTGGTCTGTGGTATCATGTACTGTAGACGTCACGCTTGCTGCAGCTCATTTTTTCGTCCTTCTCCTGAATGCTAACAGTTGGCAGCACAGTGTGAAAAACTTCGGTTTCTGCTGCTCCACAAAATGTCTCGACATAATAAACGTAAAGATATGCTATTTCCTAATTAAATATGTTTCAAGTGCCTAAATATCTTTTCGAAAGTGTATAGACATCCCTCTAATATCTAACTGTAAATCGACGTATCGGGTATCATATACGATACTTCGGGATTCAATGCCGACTTTAAGTTACTGGAAGTGAAGTTATATTTTTTTCTCGCTGGATTCCCAGGTTTGACTGATGATGAGATCTTTGAGTTGGTGAACAGAATAAATCCAGATAATTCTGACATAGAAATTGATGAATCTGATGATGAAGATGATGTTTTCATGCAATGAAATGAAACTGAAGAAAGTTCATGTCCAAGTTCCTTGCCCATGTGTGGTAAAGGCATACAACACTAACATGGGAAGTGTAGACCTGTTAGACAGGATGTTGGGGAAATATGCCATGAGAGCGAGGACCCACGAGTCGACTATCAGTGTGATTCATCACTTCATGGATTTTGCAATTGCTGCTGCATGGTTGCAATACAGGTGACCCCAATATTCATCTTCAAACTGCTTCTGAGGAAGGTTACAAAACAATTCGGGAACCTCAGATGGTCGCCTCGTGCACCTCCTGTTCTTGCTCATTGAACATTCGACTCAGAGCATCGACCATACCATTATCCGATCCCCTGATTTGTTTAACCTGGAAACTAAAGGATGAAATGCGTACGGCCCACCGGGCAATCCGTCCTGTCTTGCGGGGCGGACAAGCGCCGAACTGAGCGCCTAATTATCTGTCTCCAATATGAAGGTGCAATGTTCTAATTAAAAGGCAAACTTCTCAAATACAAATAGCACCGCCAGAGCCTCGCATTCATAAATGGAGTAATTACGCTCCGCCTAAGATAAACTTCGAGTTGCAAAGGCTAGCGGGTGTCGGTCCCCTTCCTCCTCTTGGAGTAGCACAGCAGCCACACCACCCCGAGACGCTTCTTCAGTCTTCTGAAATGAGAACTGTCTGCAATTTCATTTGTTCTCACACATCCAAAACATTTCTTTAAAAAATTCCAATGTTAATTTCCTTACTTACGGATTTTTGATGGTTTTTTTTATTTTTTTCCTGATATTACGAAGCTCCGACGTGTTGCACAGTTCATGGCAGAGACTATTGCTTTGTTTAATATACCTACACTATAAAAGAAAACATCATAAACGGCCTAAGGAATGTAAATCTTGCAAACTAATTTTGGTAGGCAGTGAAATAAAACACGGAATCACAGATGTCAAGGAAACTCAACCCAATAGATGACACTGCTAGCTGTGTCACCTGACAAACGCGTGTAAGCGCCACAGAGTTTCCGCTTGTGAAGGGGCTGATATGGAGCCGTTTATTTCGCGTATCAAAATATTAGGTGTTAAAGAAGTTTTCTTGCTTGGAGAACTGTGTGAAATAGAAAGGGTGTGAGAGAGAGACAGTAGATGAGCTTGTATCCCGTGGGAAAGCTCCGCCCCTATTGCAAGTTGAGATCTGATTGGCTCCCGCCTATACTAGTTGCCCGCCAAAGTTTTAAGCTTCTTTTATTAATATTTAACTTTCTTATGTCTATTAAAAATCATCTGTATACTTTCTCTAATGCTTTTGTGCTAAGCTATATTTCGGTTAATTAAAAGATTTAATTATTTGTATATTTTGTAATAAGTTGAACAATGTTAGTCTAAAAGTTTCGCTTGGCGCCAAAACGGTGGCTTGTGGCGCGCAGCGAGAGGCGGCGGCAGTCAGTCGAGCGCCGACCGCGATACCTTGCACATTCATGTTAGTTCTGTGCGGGCCAAGAACAGTTTATACGTTATGCAACGTTTATATTTTTAACATTACTTATTCTGTATATTTGTGCTTGGGTATACACTGGCATTTCTTCAATAAAAAGAAGCACTGGCATCCTACAAAAGCTAAAGTTATTCGTAGTGCAGTACTTCCTAGCCACATCTCAACACCTCTTTTAGCATC
The DNA here is from genome assembly GCA_026315105.1 of Locusta migratoria. Classification (NCBI taxonomy): domain Eukaryota; kingdom Metazoa; phylum Arthropoda; class Insecta; order Orthoptera; family Acrididae; genus Locusta; species Locusta migratoria. The sequence continues at coordinate 400,115,500 of CM048746.1, forward strand.
ACTTCAAGTACAACGGATGTGCGACCTGTGTGCTTAACCTGCGCAATGGGACATCAACTGCGACAGAAGACACAAGGTTAGTAAAAGAGTGAATTCAGACATGCACTGAAATTGCATGTCGACACGGCACCTCGCGTGCAGTGCTGCCCCGTTTACAAACCAGGGCACTGGCACGAAGTGCAATGGTAACATTGCCGAGGGAAGGCATGAAAGAGGGGAGGTGTTTTAGGAACTTTGTCAACTATGCACTGACCTTCCCTCCCTTTCTTTTAAGGAAGAAGCCCCGCCGTACGCTATTATCGTTATACGCAATCTGCTGCAGCCTCGCCAGGTCCTGAGCCCTCTTTGCAGGGTAAGGCCGACTTCGGCGGGCTGTTGTGTGTACACTTCTCTTTGTCGTAGCAAGAGCGGCCGTGTGTGGCCGCCAGTTGGCGCGCTAACCGCCCTGTTAGTCGAGGCGCCGCGCCGCGCCGCTGACAGCCTAATGGACGGCCGCGGCTGAAATTGCTCGCCGGAGGGGCAGTGATGCACTGCCGCTGCCGCTGCCGCCGGAACAGGCGCCGCGCTTCCTACTCCAAGGCGCCGCCTCACAGAGCACGCCGCGCTCCTGCCGTCCGACTGGGGCGCCGAAGAGCTTCACCGAAAACCCGGACTCACGTGCTACTCTTCCAGACGGTCTTACCAACACCGCCTAGAAGACAAGGCCTGAGAACTGGCAGTGCGTACGTCACACCGAGAGGCGGCCCACGCTAGCTGACTGGACGATCGCTACGAGGCGGTGGGCGTGCCCCAGCGGCCAGCCAGTCAACTGGCAGCCGCCGCCTCTTGGTGTGACGTAGGCACTGCCAGTTGTCAGGCCTTGTCTTGAAGGCGGTGTTTCCTTTACACCTTCGAAAAATGTTCAAATTTTGTTAAGTTTATGGGAGTTAACTGCGGGATCATGTCTCTAAACTTGCAAACTACTTATGAACTACCTTACACTAAAGACAGCACAAACATCCATGTCCGCGGGAGGATTCGAACGCCCGGCGGGGAGCAGCCTCGTGCATCAGAGCATAGCGCCTCAATGCGCTTAGCCATTCCGACGCTGCTTTACACCTTCTAGTCTACAATGTTCAAATGTTTGTGAATCTAAGTGGCCTAACTATAGTGGTCAGAGATCCAGAGACTAAACCCTCTATTGCACAAGAAAAATTAAAGTAAGATTTTTCAGTTACAACATTGGAATTCATGGCGCCCTTGAATGTAAAATATATGATAATAAACGTCCTAGTAAATATATTTTGGGAAATATCAATCCATATACTCAAATAAACACTGCGCAAATACGGATGTTGTGAGTACTTACATAGTAGTTAGTAGAAGGTGGTTATGGTATATGGCCTCAAATATGGAGATAGGAGATTTCTTGTCAGAGAGGACACAGTTTGTAGTAATCGATGGTAAAGCATCGACTAAAACAGAGGTGATATCGGGCGTTCCTTTGCTGTTATTTATTTACATAAACGATTTGGGAGAAAATCTATGCAGCTCTCTTAGGTTGTTAGCAGATGACGCCGTCATTTATCGTCTAGTAAAATCATCTAAAGATCAAAACCAACTGCAGAACGATCTGAGTAAGATATCACTATGGTGTAAAATTGGCAATTGACTCTAAATAAAGAGAATGTGTGAAGTCGTCCACATGAGTAACAAAAAAAATCCGTTAAACATTGTTTACAAGATAATCAAAAGTGAAGGCCGTAAACTCCACAAAATACCTAGGAATTACTACTACTTCAGAATTAAACTGGAAAGAACACGTAGACAATGTCGTGGGAAACCAGACACTGCGTTTTATTGGCAGACCCCTTAAAAGATGCAACAGAACTACAAAAGAAACTATATACAATACGCCTGTCCTTCCATTTTTTGTGTATTGCTGCCCAGTGTGAGATCCTTATCAGGTGGGTTTGACGGAGGACATCGAAAGAGTCCAAAGAAGGGCAGCTCGTTTTGTATTGTCACGATACAGGCGAGACAGGGTTACGGAAATGATACAGGATCTGGGGTGGGAATCATTACAACAACGGCGCTTATCGCTGCGGCGTGGCCTACTTACGAAACTCCAAACGCCAACATTCTCCTACGAATGCGAAAATATATTATTGACTCCCACGTACATAAATAGAAATGATCATGAGAATAAAATACGAGAAATCAGAGCTCGAACGGAGAGATTCAGGTTTTCTTTCTTCGAGAATGGAATGGGAGGTAAATAATGGTGGTTCGATGAACCCTCTACCAGGCTCTTAAATCTGATTTGCAGAGTATCCCATGTAGATGTGTTAAATGTTTGGGAAATGACGTTCAAAATTTATGATACATCAACAAACTAGGACTTTTAAGTAAAATTTACTTTAAAAAAAAACTGAAAAACATTAGAAAGTTTGGATGTAGATCAGTTGGCAAAACGTTACTGCTTTGCAATTACAAACTTCCCTGATGTACACAGTGTGAAAATTGAGGAAAAACTATTTCTATCTGGTATAAAACACAAATATATATCACATTATGGACACATTACTTTTGTTACTTTTTACATTCATTATATTTACATCTGCCAGATTTTCCACAAAATGTTCAAATGTTTGTAAATCTATCGAACCAAACTGCGTGGTCATCAGTCCGTAGCTTACAACTACTTAAACCTAGGTAAACTAACCTAAGGACAAACACACACACCCATGCCCCAGGGAGGACTCGAATCTCCACGGCAAGCAACCGAGCGCTCCGCAGCGAGACGCTTTAGACCCTTCGGCTACTCCACCGCGGCGATTTTCCACAGTAGTTAGGCCAGTGGCCGATTCGGTCCTTCCTGATATCATCATTTGTTATATATGGCTGCCTTCTGTTTTTTGTGCTATTTCCTGTTGAGTTATCAAGGGAGAGTCTCTTGGATAGTTTTCCTGACCAACAGAGGGATTCAACAATATCAAACTTGAAATAAAAAGGAAGCCATCTAGGTTTTCTCTTCTATTTGCAATACAGGGTCTCTTGTAACGTAGCCAAGCAACATGTCAAGTGTGTACTCTTGAGGCTCTCGTGCGACCTCTGCACGTTAGGTCTCTCGCGTAATAGGACGGAATCAAACGGTGGCAGTTCCAGACTTATATGGGTGTCTTGGGTAATACCGTATTTACTCAACTGCTGTAAGCAGATGCCGTCAAATGCCGTGATACACAAGCACACCTTTATATCGTAGTATACACTGTGATTAAATGGTACACATTACGTGTACTAGTACAGAGTTCTGATATGTATACTTAAATATACACAGTGCAATAGAGGGTTAAGAGGGTTGGAACTTAGTGACAACTATTTCTTTACAACCGATACAAAAGCGTTACATGTTTGCACTTATTACTGTCCTTCAGAATAGTGACCAGTTGATGGTGCGAATCTCTGGAACAGTTCTGAAGCAAATGCCACGAATTGGTTCCTTCATCTTCGAAATCAAATCAAATCGTAAGTCTGGGGAGTATGGTGGATGTTACAGTACTTCCCAGTCCCATCGACCGAACACAGTAGCCACACCTTGTCTGTATGCGCCCGCGCATTATCGTTCAAAATGATATGTCGGATGCGCACAAAGTTTTGCCGCTTCTTTCGCACAGCTTATCGCAGGTGATACTCCAAAAACAAACGGTAATACTGTTTATTGACCATCTGCCGCTGAGGAACGTAATACGCTAGGATAACACCACGATAATCGCCAGAGCTTTCACCATACTGGGATTACGACGCACTTTCGACTTTCTCGCGACTCATAATGACGCAATTCACTGGATTGGCGTTTGTGTTTTAGCTTGTACGATGTGGCCCAAGTCTCTTCCAGTGTTACGTTACGGCGCTTATAGCGCTCCAGGTGCGTCTCAGCAGCGTCGTAACTCATCTATTTCTGCATTTCCGTCAATTCATTCGGAACCCATTGTGATGCAAGTTTTAGCATGCCCAGGCGTTCCTCCAGGAAGCGAAGTACAGTCGTATCCGATAATCCGGTTTCATGGACGAGCTCACGAATCGTCTGGCGTCGATCACTGTCCACTAACGCGGCAACAGTATGCACTTCTTCTTCAGATACCCTAGGACGACCTGCCCGGTGCATTTCTGCCACAGTTTGCCGACCAACGTGCCACTGTTGTGTACGGCAATGACAATTCCCCGCACGTCTCTTGAAGATCTTGATGACACTGTCGTGCTGTACGACCTCTGGCTGATTCAATCTTAATCCAACTTCGTCGTCGTTCCTATTTCGAAAACATAGTGACACCTTAACGGTGTTAGACCGCTCGCTGACAACTGACTGTGTTTCTCTCGATTGTGCGCAAGCCTGTGACGTGAGGCAGCGATACCATTTGCTCGGAGCTAAAGTACGTACACTCAGTCGCAAAAGTATTCGAACAATGGGAAGTTTCACAATGACTACTCGAGAAACACTATGAAAGCCAAACATATTTATTAGCAATATATATGCGTAACAACATTCATTACTAACGAATTATTGTATTATTTCGTTTCCAAAACATAAATAACAGAAAAATTAACAACAAAAATGAAACAACCTGAACACCCTGTTGCTACAAAAGTATTCGGACACTGTCCAATAAATGTTCATAAGTTGTACCACGAAAATATCAATAGCTTGTGTGTCCACCTTTCATTTTCAATACCTCCTCCAATCTACTAGGCATGCTTTCCACGAGGTTTTTCGTGAAATATGGGCCTATATTTTCCCATTCTTGGCGCAGATTCTCTTTTAAGGTCTTCTTCGTATAGATGTTGTCCGCGCGGAAGGTCCATTTCAATTTATCCTACAAATGTTCGATTGGGTTAATGTCTGGTGCTTGGGGAGGGGGGTGCAATACTTTCGGGTAATTGAAGAGCAACCACATTTGTACAATATGCGCGGTATGCTTGGAATCATTATTCTGATAAAAATTAAAGTTATCTGCAATACCTAGATGTCTTCACTCTGCTTGAAATGTCCTCCCAATATATTCGAATACGCTTCCTTGTTTATCGTATCATCAATGAACACTAAATCACCCACACCATTGCCGGACATGCATCCCTACACCATAATGCTCCCACCTCCAAACTTTACTGTTGATGTGAGGTTCCTGAGATTCAGCTCTTCGTTGGTCTTTCGCCACACTTTTACCGTTCCGTCGCATTGCCATAATGTAAATTTACATTCGTCGCAAAATATCACCCAATTCCACCAGGCCTGATCGTATTCGGCGTATTCCCTCGCAAACTGCATAAGTTTCTTCTGGTTCACTTTCGCCGTGCCACTAGACCATGGTACTGCGATCTTCGTAATACTCTCCGCGCGGTTTCGGGATGAACTTTCATACCAAGGCCTCCCTCCACCTCACTTGCAATTCGTGTGGCAGGTATTTTAGGATTCTGATGTACCTTTCGCACAATCACACGTTCATCCCTCTGTGAAAATGTCCGTGGCTGTCCTGTACTGCAACGGAATTCCAATCGGTCTTCTTTCTCGAACTGTTTAATAATGTCGTGAACTGTACTTTTCTTCGTGTTCACTATTGCGGCAATTTCCCTGCAGGTTTTCCCCTTCGCGTGATGATAAACGACAAGTTGTCCTTGCTCGAACGTAGAACACTTCCCTCTGCGTCCCATCGTCGACCTGCACAGGCTCGCGATACGTGTTTACTAATCATGGCTATCGTCTCGCGCAAATGTCGGACACACTGCAGTCGCTTCACCCTCTGTGAGTCTCGTAATGAACTATTCTCTCACGTTGTCCGCCTTTGTCCGAATACTTTTGTTGCACCTTCCCATGCCGTTTTCAGGAAATATTACGTAACAGACACATGTCCAACAACAATTCTTCGTATTTGATACGTGTTTCACGTTGCGACATCGTACCCGGAGTCCCAAATACATTACAAAGTGCAATTTCTGTATTTGTTCGTGCGGAAAACTGCAAAATTATGTGCATTTACGTGCTGTCCGAATACTTTTGAGACTGAATGTATATCAACAACGTGTGCTATCAGATACAATAGTAGATTCCATTACGTAGTGTCTACACAGCAGTGTTGCCACTATTTAACTTGCAACCCTCGTATAAACTACTTATATTATCGTACGCTAAGGAGAACACTCACACACACACACACACACACACACACACACACACATGTACAAGAGAGGACTCGAACCTCCGGCGGGAACATGATGGCTTAGAATATGCGGCCACTCCCGCGTGGCTGTAGTCCACGCCTCTGATATTGTATCACGGTCATTACACCAGTCACATTACTTGCTGCAGAATTTGTTTGGAGTATTGTATAATTCAACTAGCGAATCCAGCAATGCTTTCAAGTAGCTAACTATCCATGAGAATTAGAGGTACATCCTGCACTATTCCCTCAGTCTCTCTGCCCATCACTTTCACAAGCTCTATGCCAGTTCTATACCTTGCTCTTTGTCCTCTTAGACCTTGCTCTTTATTGTTTTGCCACGCAGTGCACAACAACAAATATAGCGCTTTCAGGTGTGGATAAAGTTTCTAGTCTCCGTTAAATATAAAAATAAAGAAACACACACCGTGCTATCATATTTACACCACAATGCTAAATCATTTGGCGTAGAAATTGTAAAAAATTATAAACAAATTTCGTGCATCTCGGAGAAGAAAGTTTAAAATTTCGCACAAATCGGCATTATCTCGTAGCTAGCAGAGAACCCGGTGTTGTTCGGGTATTTACTTATTCCAATATTTAGTCTACGTGCCCCTCTGTCAATATCCTCCTCTCTCCTATCCATCTATCCAAGTACCTTTCCTCCTCTTCCTCCTCCTCCTCCTTCTCCGCCACCACCACCACAACCACCACCACCACAACCACCACTTCAAGACGTCTTCTTGCTGCTCCTCTTCCACGTCTATATCCACCCATCCAACCCACTACCTCGTCCATTACCCACACTCTCGCTGTTAGCCAGTCTCCCTTCTCTCTTTTCATCACCCCTCTTTCATTTTCCCCCATCCCCACTCTGAGTCAGTTTTCTCCTGTCCCCTTCTATCTCTTTTCATATACTCCTGACCCTCTATACGAACAATTCTGCATATTCCATGATGATCATCATGCGGTGTCGAAGTCATGTCGAAGCCATGTACCGTACAATATCATATGTAGACAGTGATGTTTTTCTTGTTCTGAAAATCAAGTTCTTCTAGAAACAGCTGTGAATTAGGTCCCACCCTTCGCCATGTACAGAACGAAAAATTATGTACACAATGACATTCCTTTTTTTTTTTTTTTTTTTTTTTTTTTTTTTTTTTTTTTTTTAATGTCAGGTGAGCAAAGTTCCATCACGACCACAATACAACTGGACACTGGTCATGTAACCCGAACAAACTTAAAGAAAAGGTAAATGAGGACATTTTCATAGATTTTTCTGTCTGTTCTTGGTAGAACATTATGATATTGAATTAAAAGCAGAATTTTGTGTGTGTTCTACAAGCTTATTTTCAGTTAGTTAACGGTTAAATTTGAAGTCTGATGATGACACTATTAAGTCGAAACTCAATTCACTAAATAATAATAAACTTATGAAACGTACCATAAAATTGTGTTTATAATTCATTCATCGTCTTCTAACAAGAATGGAAGGAACAGTCGAAGAAAATATCCTCATTTGCTTTTGCTTTAAATTTGCTTGAGCTAGTACTAACAGTTGTGTCTCTTATGGGCATTATTCATTTCAGTTCGTTTATCACCTGATAATATATTTACTACTTCTACTGAAACACCGCGTATATTGATCTTTAATTAAGCTCGCTGCATCAAGTTCATTTTAATGAGTTTTTCGTTTGTTTTATAAGTAAGAACACACATCTGAATAACAATGTCAACACTGTCAGTTTTTAATTTATCGTTTAAAATCTACCAACTGCTCTCCATGTTGTTTCTTTGAATTGATAAGAATTGTTAGAATTAATAAGTCCTGATAGCCAAATTTTTGTTTGCATTTCATGGCCGGTTTCAGTCTACATAGACAATCTTCAGAAGAATACCACTGCAATGCAACATAGAAGATGGTCTGTATAAACTGAAAATGGTCACTAAATAAAAACAACTTTACTATTTGTACTGTTTTTAATTTTGTTTTAACCGTTATATCAAGTTCGCCTTATTTCTCAATTACGCATGGTTCAAATGTTTGTAGACCAGCCGGGCGGAAATACCGCGAAGTCTAAAGGCGTCATACTATGGACTGGGCAGTCGTTCCCAACGGAGAGTCCAATTCTCCCTCGGGCATGGCCGTGTAAGTTAATTTAAGAAGAGTGGCTATAGCCTGGAAGTATTGTAGATTACATTTGGCGTTCGACTCCTTTCGGTAGAAATCGGCAATCTATCACGTGACATCCCTCGCCCGAAACATTATCTAACATACGGCTTCTTGCTCTCTGTATTTTATGAATTTCACGCGTAGTCATTTCAAAGCGTACTGAAGAAATAACAAAAACACGTTGTTGTGTGTTTAACACATCATAACCTAGTGTCTAGAAACGCCATTTTAACAGTTACATCTACGTCGGATACTCTGCAAGTGCCTGGTAGAGGGTTCATCGAACCACCATTATTTATCTCCCATTCCATTCTCGAAGAAAGAAAACCTGAATCTCTCCGTTCGAGCTCTGATTTCTTGTATTTTATTCTGATGATCTTTTCTAGCCATGTAAGTGGGAGTCAACAATATATTTTCGCATTCGGAGGAGAATGTTGGCGATTGGAGTTTCGTAAGTAGGCCACGCCGCAGCGATAAGCGCCGTTGTTGTAATGATTCCCATCCCAGATCGTGTATCATTTCCATAACGTTGTCTCCCCTGTATCGTGACAATACAGCTGCCCTTTGGACTCTTTTGATGACCTCCGTCAAACCCACCTGATAAGGATACCACACTGGGCAGCAACTGCCGTAAATGGTATGAGATTACCAAATATATACCAAGCAATCCACCGAATTGTAGGAGATTACCAAATATCCAAATATATACCAAGCTATCCGCCGTAGTGTAGTGAGCTATGTAGTAGACTGTGATACAGGTGGTCGTAGGCTCCAAACCCGCAACATCACCTTTTTTTTTTTTTTTTTTTTTTTTTTTTTTTTTTTTTTTTTCATCATTTTGCTGCCTTATAAGTTTTCGCACATTGCTGTTAACTGAATACAACAATGTTCTGCAATGTTCTGAGTTGTTCAATGGTAAAAGAGCTTTCTATGAAAAGTGAATTTGTTCTATTTTGAGAAATTGCCATGATATACATACTAACGAATTGCAAACATAGACTTATTAATCACAGGTACAAAATGAAATGAGCGTATGGCTTTCTTGGCCGGGAGATGCCTTGCACGATTGTTCGGCCGCCTTAGTGTAAGTATTTTTATTTGACGCCGCGTGGGCGACTTACGTGCTAATGCTAATGAGATGATGATAATTAGGACAACACACAACACCCAGTCCCCTGCCGGGAATCAAACCCCGGCCTCCTGCGTTGTAGTGGTAGTGGGAAGTTATAATGAATGTTGTCAATGGCGTCAGTAATAGCAGTAAATTTGTGTATGGATAAAGCACTAGGTTTCTGCTTAATTCAGTATCACCACACTTATTCCGTTTGTTATTTTATATATAAAGAAAACTTAGTCAAGGTTTGAAACATAGTTTTTTCTCTTTATTTTAGCGCAGAACAAATGACGTGAAAAAGTCATGTCTGAACTACAGAAAAGATAACCGAATTTACATTAAAAGCGTCCATAGCAACCATGACAAACATCAACATTTTAGTAGACGCATTGATTCTAATGAATGACTTTCAACATATTCCATAAATAGTGAATAATTGCTTAGAAGAAAAAATACAAGGTAATTTGTTGCAATGTATATATATATACTTCCGGTTCATCAAGAAAAGACAGTTGCCACAGAAATGTAAGCCTTCAGTTATATATGAAGCTACCAGTATGAGCACGTTGTTTAGAGAATTCATTATTACAGTCTCATCCCGGCTTACGTGCATATACTTCAGAAGACCATTGTTGAATTCGTTGGTACGTTCAAAAAAATGTTTGTAAGGCTTATGGGACTTAACTACGGGGTCATCAGTCCCTAAACTTACAAACTACTTATGAACTACTTACAAACTAGGACGGCACAAATATCCATGCCCGAGGGGGGATTCGAACCCCCGACCGTAGTGGCCGTGCAGACCGTGACTGAAGCGCCTCAGTCTCCTCGGCCACCGCGGCCGGCTCGTTGGTACGTATTTCACAGCATGTTTACAAAATAGGACAAATATATACTTTAGAGGGAGCACTCTTACTTATATAAAACGCTAAATATTTCTCTTTAATTAATAAGAATGCGCGAAATCCTTTTATGAGGCGAAAGAAAGAAACTGGATGTGGCGGGTTCGGAACTACCGACCTAGTATAACACAATCCGTTGCACTGCTCATTAGACTACAGCAGATAACTGCGTAAGCATTTTGTAGTTCTCGTACGACTGATGCCTGTTGTTAACTGCTAAACTGGCATTTGAAAACACTAGATTATAGTTTATCGTACTAAGAACGACGCATTTTGTTAATTCGTCAGTACGCCATTGGGGGGGGGGGGGGGGGGGGGGAGAATTCTTTGGCCGGCCGAGGGGGCCGACTGTCGTGCGGCGTGCGGCGCGCCAGTCACAGTATGCACGGCCACTACGGTCGGGGGTTTGAATCCCCTCTCGGGCATGGATATTTGTGCCGTCCTTAGTCTTAGCTAGTTCATAAGTAGTTTGTAATTTTAGGGACTGATGACGACGTAGTTAAGTCCCATAATCTCTACAAACAATTGAACATTTTAAGAGTTCTTTGGCGAGGGATGTCTCGTGACCTATTTCCGATCTCTTCCGAACGGAGCCGAACAACAAATGTAAGCTATGATACTTCCATGCTATAGCCACTCGTAATTTAAATAGTTGGTAAGTCTCGCGAATGATGACCGTAGCAGTTTGGTCCAGTAGGTTCAAATATTCAAGTGTTTGTAGAGCTTATGGGACTTAACTATGGGGTCATCAGTGCCTAAACTTACAAACTACTTATGAACTAACTAATACTAAGGACGGCACAAATATCCATGCCTGAGGGGGGATTCGAACCCCCGACCGTAGTGGCCGTGGTTTACGTACATTTGAACATTTGTTTGTAGACCTAATGGACAAAATTCCTGATGTCGTAGGTTGTCCCTAGACATGCAAACTACCTAAACTAACTTATACTAAAGACAACACACTCATTCATTCCCGAGGGAGGCTCGAGTCTCCGTCGGGGAGCGGCCGTGCAATCTATGGCAAGACGTCTTAATTTGCCGGCCAATCACGCGTGGCTGTGTAACACCACACCGCGACCATAGCATTAAAATCACCATATTCCAATATTTTTTATCGTTTCGTAATTTTAATTATCTGTTAAGAGGCAGAAATTTCTCAGTTTTCAAAATTTTTACTAAATTCAAATTATATCAGCGTAATCTATATCTATAAATGTGAATGTCTGTTCGGTGTACGCTTATCACGCCCGAACGACAAGACGCAGCGCAGAGACTTCAATATTTGTAGAGTTACTAATTGATACCTGAGGAAGGTTTTAGGCACGGATTTATAGCTATCTGATAGATATTTAGTAATTTATAATGCAAAATGCGGAACAATAATAATATTACTGTTTGAAAATTATATTTACGCTTTGAAAATGGTTTTATTGGTTGCATTGTTGCTTGAGGGTTGATAATGATAAAAGGGTGGAGTATATTGGGATAGAAAGTTATTAGTGTATATAAAATTCTACGTGTGTGTGTGTTAATATTTCGCTCTGCAGCGAAAACTACAGAAAGCAAATGAATGGTATGTGTGTAATTGTCCGAAGTCTCCCGTTGTACACCATAGCAGTTTCATGCCGGGAGCTATAAGGGGGTGGAAGTTATTGTGGTTGAAAGTCGTCAAATTATAAAAAAAAATTCGAAGGTTAGCGGTGACGATTGCGATTCTATAGCAAGGAGGTTACATACTGCGAAACGTGATGCCACAGACCATATCTTTGGTCTATGCGTGCTACAATATCTTTAGCTCATTCTCTGTAAGGATAAGCATACGAATAAGTAAATATAAGAATAAATAAATAAAGCAGTAAAAATGTAATTTCTTTTAATACAGATATACAGCACTTATACAAATGAATACATACCTGCAAAATTATACAATTGTACAACATATAACTCCATAAACATGAGATCGTACGCATTTTATATGTCATTTGTGTTTTGATTACTATCTTTCTTTGTTTGGAAACTTATAATTTTGTACATTATGCGAGACAGCCTTACTTCTTATTTATTCTGCGATAAATATAGCATGTTTTTAGAAAAAAGGAGATGGACAGAGAGAGAGAGAGAGAGAGAGACAGGGGAAGTACTAACTTAAAGCAGTATAAATAAATAAATACCCGGGCAAAGCCGGGTTTTCAGCTAGTTCACAATAATAGTATCCATGGAATATATATGTCGTATATCAGCGATCATTTGTCAGATTGCCATTATAAATAGTACCCGCAGTTGAGTTACTCGGTCTCTACGTGATTAATCCTCTATGTGATTAACGCTCTGCTGGGGCCTAGCGGCGGTCGGACTCATAGGATACCGTGCCCACGGGTGCGGTTCCTGTAGGGAGATGCTTGTCCACTGTTGGTCGAGCCGATCTCTACGAGATTACGAGAGTAACTCGTGCGTCCGATCCTTGATTGTCGTGAGTGCATTCGTGTTCTCTCGATAATCCATTTATGTCCGGGGCAAGTCCCGGAGATAAATTAAATTGGTCCCAATCCCCCGGCTCCGACCAAGGTTTTCGGGAGGTTTTCCTTGGTTGTAAGGCGTATGCCGGAGCTGGTAAGCCCCTCCCACTTATTCCCAATTGGGATCCCCCTTTGCCCCACTATCAGCTTGTCTGATATTGGCTGAATAGAACCGCGACTCTTTATGGGCCGGATCTCAAACAGCCCGCTCCACTCCTCGGAGTGGAGAATGAAAAAAAAAAAAAAAAAAAAAAAAAAAAAAAAAAAAAAAAAAAGAGAGATAAGCCTAGCGGTGTGTTCCAAGCCTTACGTCAGGATGAGGCGTGGAACCTGGTGGAGCGCCAAGGGACGCTAGTGAAACAGAATTATAGTTGACACAATTTATTCCGTAACATACATAAGTTTGGTGAAGGCGTAGCTCGACAGGAGCTAGAGCAGTAGGTGGCGTCGCCTTCGAGCTGCAACCTTGGTGTTTCGGAAGATGGTAGTGCCCGCGCCACGCCGCGATACCGGGAAGCGATGCAAACACTGTTATTGTGAAGTGCTCTGTCCCTTCATCAGGCTATGCAGCGGCCGGTGGATCCACGCAGGGACCCCTCTGAAGTAGGATATCGTGCTGGTTCCCGAGAGGTGTGAAGTCGTCAGCACAGCGGATCACCATCTTCCCAGATGATGTTTAGTGTGAAGTATGGCCTCGACCAGACTCCATCTCTTAGCTCTTAGCATCTGTGACAAAGACTGAGCACAACGATTAGGCTAGTGAATTGACGACTACCCCCTGGGCATCGTCGATTCAGAAGACCAAGTGACTGATACTTCTAAATGTGGGAGTATTTATACATAAAATTGTCTGAAGCTACGAAGTATGAAACGGTTTGAATGTCTTCCCTTTGAAAATGCAGTGTTCGCCCGGTGTGTCTTTACCGCTGACAGAGTTACGTGTAGTTATGAAATGTTTACTAGCTGCGTCTCTGTCTGACAGCCATTTCACTCACACACAGTTCGCTGACGGTAGGCTTCCCAACTTGCCGACGCAGCGGCTGCCGTCTTTACGCAAGGCGGGTGAGCATTTTCTGCTACCTGCTGCTGACCTTATTCCGTCTTGCTAATGTGAGCAAACCAAGATCTTAACACTTTCCCTGTCACAATGTTTGCGGCGTAACATATCTATGTGATTAGCTCTCAGTATTCAGTGCTTAACTTCAAAATATCATACGCGGATTATTTCCAAGATAGAAAGGAATCCGATAAATTATTTATTTCTTAATATAAACTTTCATATCGTGATCATACGCTAATGTGTGCAATATCTTTGGACTTTGATCGGAAGGAAGAATTAGAAACTTCTGCCTCCCGTTAATAAACTGATTAATATTCGTGATAATGGAATTCGAACTTATTTGCAAGTTTTAAGAAAATAAGTTTTAAAAAACTTTTCTGGAAGAATTGAAGTTCATAGTCAATGTAACAGGAACCAGAGACTTTAGTGTAAATGAGACTATTTCAAGAATAGTCACGAATTGTGAACTTACGAAGTGTTTTCTGTGACTGTGATTTGGTTGTAACTATTAATTTCAAAATAGAGACTCTGTGAAACTTAAAAACTGTCTTAAACAGTTATTCAGGTATTTAGTTCCCTAATATAGTCCAATATTATTCTAGAGGTGAACATATAATATCTTTGAAGTTCGTAAGAAATCAGTTAATGTGTGAAAGAAAAATATCTAACAGCTTTGGCTAGGAGAGACTTTCAATAATTTTTTTAAAGGAATAATTCGATAGAAAAAGGAATCATGCACAAATAATATCTTTTGTGACTGGCTTCAAACGGTCTGAACTACCGGGACTCAATGATTCAAGGTTTTTTTTCGGTTTATTAAATATTAGGCCCTGAGAAATGGAATTTCATGCTCAAACATTACCAAAGGTTTTTAAGTTTAAATTATGTGCAGAACCAATTTTTACACTGTGAAAAATTCAAGAAAGATATAAATTTTATTAATTACGAAGAAGTACCAGGTCTACCAACTTAAATATCATACTGCGATATGCCGGCCGCGGTGACTGAGGCGTTTCAGTCACGGTCTGCACGACCACTACGGTCAGGGGTTCGAATCCCCCGTCGGGCATGGATATTTGTGCCGTCCTTAGGATAAGCTAGTTGATAAGTAGTTTGTAAGTTTAGGGACTGATGACTCCGTAGTTGAGTCCCATAAGCTATACAAACATTTGAACATTTTGAACATACTGCGATAACAAGAAAATTTAGAACTAATACATCCATTACAAACTGTGAAAGTGCAACCCGCAAGATAATTCCTCTAGTAATTTTGTATTGTGTAGTGTACAGCGACACATCCACAATTACATTTTTATTATTAGTAGAGATTATGCATGAATCTCATACATATCTAATATAAACATCACATTAATAGCTTCACAAAGTATTAGATTCGTAAAGCTAAGAGGGTCGGGTTTGCCCCCACTCTCCCATACAATTAACTAGAAGGTGGTGTTAGAAGGAATTCCCGGAATTACGCGCTACAGAGATATAACCTGCACCTAATTAAGCTCCGAAATACGCTGGCGCTCGAGACAGAGAGAGAGAGACGTAGAGAGAGAGAGAGAGAGAGAGAGAGAGAGAGAGAGAGAGAACAGCGGGCGTTAATCCTTCCTCTCCGAGCGCCGTCCTGCCCTGAATCGCTGCAGAGGTTATCGCAGGCAGGGCGACAAGGACGCCGCTCTGTGTAAATCACACTAGCGCAGCCTCCCCCTCCCCTCGGCGGCCCCCAACCAATAAGCTCGTATTTCGCGGAACGTATTGTCAGCACAGTGGCCCTTCGCATGACAGGTTTCCACGGGTCGCAGAGGAACCGCGACCCGCAACACATCAGGCAACTTTGTGCACGTGGCGGTTGCCGTTTGACGAGAGACAACGATAGCGTAAATCCACACGGACAGTGATTCGCTGATGCCGGATCAGGATGACAGTGGTAATTCAATGGGGACTAGTGGCAGGATGGTCGCAACCGCCTGAACGTGATTTAAGGACGGAATAAAACACGAATAAAGTCTAAAGCCGGCCGCGGTGGCCGAGGGGACTGAGGCGCTCCAGTCACGGTCTACACGGCCACTACGGTCGGGGGTTCGAATCCCCCCTCGGGCATGGATATTTGTGCCGTTCTTAGTCTTAGCTAGTTCATAAGTAGTTTGTAAGTTTAGGGACTGATGACCCCGTAGTTAAGTCCCATAAGCTATACAAACTTTTGAACATTTGAACAGTTTGAATTCTAAAATTACTGTATGGTGACGATTTACAGCGTTGATATATTTCACTTTGCGTCACTCTATAAGGTATAGATGTTCTACCAAATGGAGACATAAGAAAATTTGTGCCGGGCCGGGACTCGAACCCGGGTTTCCCGCTTTTCGCGAACGGTCGCCTTAACCACTAGGCTACCCGAACACCACTCCAGGACCATCCCAAACTTCCATATGCCACACTGACTGCACTTATAAGTCAACTACAGATTTAAGAGATGGTAAGCGAGGCAATGACGATAACAGCGTAGGTCAATGCCTCGTTGTTTTCATTCTCCCTGGTGCGGGAATACTGATTAAGCTGCGAGTACTAAGGGATGAATGTAGTTGACTCAGTCAGTGTGGCATATGGAAGTTTGGGACAGTGCTGGAGTCGTGTGCGGGTAGCCTAGTGGTTCACATTCGAGTGGCAGCAGCGTTGCGGGACGGGCGAGTGGCTGCAGCGCTGGTGTTCGCGAAGTAAACAACGGCTGAGTCGCTGTGTTTAAGGTTAGTTGTAACCGCTTTGCTTAGCTAATTGTGGCTATTTTTGACACGAAAAAGCAGACAGAATGAGCACGATTAAAGTCTTGAGGAAAGATACGATTAAGTTTACTTTCGATAGATGTCATGTAAGACTAGAGGTCTGCATTATGTCTGATTTTTACCGGCGAGTCCCGCTCGCCCCTCTGTCTCTCGGGAGTATGCGGCCGAGCGTCCTCTTCTACCGGTCGCGGGCAACCGATCGCCAGCGCTCGGCCGAGCGCGCCGAACGCTCGGTCGGTTGCCAGTAACCGGCGCACTCAGCGACAGGGAGCTGCACCACGTCACACTGCTTACATTAATACTTACACATTAATACTGCTTACATTAATACTTGTTCCGTAATCATGAATACGACTCTTCGTAATGATGTGGAACGTGTCAGGGTAATAAAAGGTGTCTGTAGAAGATATTACATTACACAAAATGTTATACGACACAAATATATTTTGTATTTTTTTTTCTTTTTCTTTCTATGATTATTTTTACTTTTTTATTTTTAGTTTTTAGTTTTTAGTTTTACTAATTCATATCTAAAAATTCATGCATTGAGTAGAAGGAGTTGTCATTCAGAGATTCTTTTAATTTGTAAATGCTAGTTAGCTATCTGTCAGGTTTTGATGATGTTTGATAGGTGACCGAAGACTTTTGTGGCAGCATAATTCATCCCTTTACGTGCCAAAGTGGGATTTAACCCTGCGTAGTAATATCATCATTTCTCCTGTTGTTATACCTATGCACACTGCTATTACTTTTGAACTGTGTTTGCCGTGGCGGATTAGCCATGCGCGATGCGCACGGCCGTTCGCCATCTGGGGTTCGGGTCCCCTCTCAGGCATGGGTGTCTGTGTTGTCTTTAGGTTTGTTTACCTTAGTTTAAATTGTTTCCAAGCTACGGACTAATAACCAAGCAGTTGTGTCCGATAGATTTACAAACATGTAAACATCTGTGTGAACTGGATTGGATTATGAACAACAAATTTCATCAGTGAATATACTCTGAAGTAACTGTTAGGATATCTAAATCGTTAAATAGGTGTCTCCAGGATGATCTTGAGTCCGCTCCAGCAATTATTCTGATTACACGATTTTGTGCAATGAATACTTTTTACTGAATGGTGAATTACCTCAGAATATGATGCCATACGAAAGCAGTAAATGAAAATAGGCGTAGTAAACTAATTTACTGAGATTCTTATCGCCAAACTTTGCAAAAACCCTAATAGGATACGTAGCTGAACCCAAAAGTTTTAGCAGACGATCAACGTGTTGCTTCAAGTTTAATCTCTCCTCAATTCACAAATATAAAATTTTTGAAAATCTCTGGTTTCCGTTCAAAACGAACGAATAATTTTGAAAATTCTACCTTAGCTACGGACTTCAGTTCAAAGTCTATATTTATCACTGGAATTGTGCCATTTATTGTACGGAACGGTATATGCTGTGTTTTATCAAAAGTTAATGAGAGTCCGTTTGGTTAGAACAACTTAATAATTTTGTGGAAGGCGTTATTTACGATTACATCAGTTAGTTCCGATTTTTGGATGTGATTACTATACTTGTATCATCAGCAAAAAGAACTAACCTTCATCAACTTAGAATGGCAAGTCATTAATGTATATCAGAGATGAGAGACCACCGCTTCATATTAACAACTTATTTCTTTTACAAATGTCTTTCGTTGTTTACTATCAGTTCTATAACCCAAATACTACAATTGTATATGTTACATTTGATGTTTGATGTTGTAAGTTTAGGGAATCATGACCCCGCAAGTTAAGTCCCATGAGCTTTACAAACATTTAAACATTTTTTACTATTTTGCAAACTACTGGAGTTTCGACTATTGAGGTGATCATCTCTTCCAGTAAATGCAACGTTAAAAACTGTAATTTCCGTATATAGTATTTTGTTCCGTTCGGTAGACAAACGGTAATACAGTAGTCTAATCGTGCGTTATGTGCACGGCCACGTATACATTGTACTGATATTGACTGCGTTGCTCAAAGCTAGGTCGGTTTCTAATGTGATTCCGCAGTGGTGAGCGCGCGGCGGTCGCGCTGTCACCGGCCGAGACTGCGAGAGCGCTCGAGCGCTCGAGCGGCCGGCAGCGCTCGACACTTCCGCCGGTACCCGAGAGGCGGAGGGCGACCGGCCACAAAAGCTGCATTAGACGGCCGCAGCCGTGTCGCTGCGTGCGCCTACCCCAGCCGTCGAGCAGCGGCGCCAAACGGGTAACGCTCGAGCGGTTGTTTTCATCGAAATGGAGAGCTCTATGAAAGACCGAAAGCATACGAAGTGAAACAATGGTTTATAGAAAAAGTACAGATTTATGAGAGTGACGTAATAGGTGTATATTTGTCCTTTGTAACGAACGCTGCGTTCGTGAAACTGAAAAGTCCTGAACTATGTTATTCAATAGTGGATAAGTTTGGCGGTATCATAAAGTTCAATCATTTTGACGGTAGTGTGATTGACGTTCCTGTCTGTCACGCTGGTTTACGGATTCCTTTTGAAATGCCGGACGAGGAAGTCAACAAAGTTCTTCGGCCCTACGTCATAATAATCTCCAACATCGCCGAAAAGTGGTCAGAGGCCCATATGCTTCCAGTGTTGAACGGCGTCAGACAAGTGAAGATGGAACTTTATAAGCACATACCCTCATACTTAAATGTGTGCGGCTGTCGTGCTTTAATAATATATGACGGACAGCCCAGAACGTGCGCCCTGTGTAATTACACGGAACACATTAGGAGCGAGTGCAGCAA
The DNA here is from genome assembly GCA_026315105.1 of Locusta migratoria. Lineage (NCBI taxonomy): Eukaryota > Metazoa > Arthropoda > Insecta > Orthoptera > Acrididae > Locusta > Locusta migratoria. The sequence goes on from CM048746.1 coordinate 400,135,013, forward strand.
GAGGCGCGTCCCAAAGCTGCCGGCGGCAGAGCCCGCCGTGCCCGGCCAGGCGGTCAGCCTCAGGCTGACGTACGCTGCCGCTGCGCCGCGTACCCGCGCGGCCCCGCTGGGCAGGAGGAAGTGGCTGCCGCACCGGCCGAGCCGTAAACAACACAGAGCCGAGCCACGTAGGGGAAGCAAAGACCAGCGACGCGAGCCCCCCAGCTGCGGGAAACGGTGACAAACCTTGTGAAGCAGATGTCCTATCGAATGTGCAGGCCAACACAGAAACTGGAAGTAGACGGCGCTCTTCGGTTATACAAGATGAAGAGACAACGACTTCCGAAATATCTGCAATGGATTTCGAGGAAGCGTCAGGCAGTCAGACGCAGTCCATAGAAGGCCAAGGTGGAAATGGAAAAGAAAACCAAAGTCTGCAGAAGGACGGCAAAAGGAAAGAACTCCAGATTACAAGTGCAACACAGAAAGATTTAAATACTGAGTTGAAAAATGGCAATCCAAAACGAATTCAAGATAAGGAACAAGTTTCATCTGAGAGATCCTCGGCGGATTCCCAAGACAAATCACCTGAGTCATCCAACGGGGGATCCCCAAAGCGAAGAAGGAACAAAAAGCGTAGGTTGGCTCACGAAGCTGCAGAGAAAATAGCCCCCCTTCTACAGGAAAAACTCAAAACTGTCAAAGAAAGACAGAAGCAGAAAGACGACTCACAGGCAGCACAGACTTCAAAGGCTCTCCCCCCAGGAAACAGAAGGGAAGAAACTGACAACACTGAAGTGGCCAGAGACGAGCCCTTCAGAGGCGCGATTGGATTGGACACTGGAGACAGATGAAGAAATGGAAGATGCGTCTATACCAGAAGAAGATGATTTTTACTAACAGTTTGAAATGCAACATTGTAGACAAACAGAAAGAAGATAGAGAAAAGGAGAAACTTAGAAAAAGAAATATAACTGTCCTCAACTATTAACCACTTTCTCGCATATCATTAATGGAACAAGATTATAACGTGACGACTCTCAATATAAACAAAATACAGAACGCAACTAAAATGTCCGCCCTTAAAGACTCTCTGTATCAGTCTGACACAGATATAGCGCTATTGCAAGAGGTTCAAATCAAAGACCTATATATCTCTGGTTATAAAACACTCGTAAATGTAGCCCCTGAGCACAACTGTGGAACAGCTATCCTTGCAAAGGATGGAATTGAAGTAAACGACGTCTGCCCTTTAGAATCGGGGAGGGGTATCAGGTGCAAAATTTTTAATACAAATATAATAAATATTTATGCACCATCGGGCAACAATTTAAGAGCAGAAAGGGCCAGTTTTTATAAAGGTGATATTCTCCATTTACTAAAAGACAACCTTACAAATGTTTTAATAGGAGGTGACTGGAATTGCGTTTTAAATGAAAAGGATCAACGCCCAAATTTCAATAAATCTAGAGAACTTGAAGGTTTGGTAACAAATATGAAATGGAGAGATGCATGGGAAATCAAATACCCCACCCTCGTTAGGTTTACTTACATTACTAGTAGATCGCAGAGTAGAATTGACAGAATTTACGTCTCATCGAACTTCGAAAATAAAATAGTTGCAATCGAAGTTATACCCACTATATTCTCCGACCATCTTGCAGTCAAATGCAGTGTAAAGTTGGCAAAACAGGAAACATACTGGGGTAGATCACTGTGGAAATTAAACACAAGTATGCTGTTAGAAAACGAGCTAAATCAACAAATAGAAGACGCCTGGCAGGCCTCTTTAAGACAACGTCACAAATATAGGTCAACTGTCCAATGGTGGGTTACGGTTGCGAAGAAGAAATTGAGAGCTACTTTAATATCATACGGCAAAGAGAGAATGAGATGGACTAGGAATACAATTGAATTTTATTACTCCTGTTTACGCGACCTATATGGACAACCAATGACTGATGATATTTTAAGGCAAATAAATCGAACAAAAGCTAAACTAATAAATATGAAGAGTAGACAGCTAGAGGGCTTGAAAATTAAATCCCAGGAGCAAACTATTGTAGAAGGGGAAAACGCTTCAGTATATCACCTCATACGGCATGCACAACAGAGGAGACGAAATTTCATTGAACACCTGCGAGCGGAGGATAAGAAAATCTTGTCGAATCAAAAAGATATCCTGAATGAGGCTTATCGATTCTACAACTCTCTTTATAGTGAAAAGGAGATCGAAGAAACTGTGACAAGAGAATTTTTATTCACATCTGGACTTGCGGACGCAATAACGGAAGAAGACAATCGGAATCTGCAAGTAGAAATTACTCAAGAAGATGTCCTAGATGTCATCAAGTCATCTCCGACTAAAAAGTCACCAGGCCCTGACGGATTGTCCATAGAGTTTTATAACTCGTATTGGCATATAATAGGGAACAAGTTCACTGAAATGATTAATGAAGTTGTGAATGGGGAACCTGTCCCTCCAGATTTTAAACAAAGTATCACTGTGTTGATTCCAAAGGGTAGGAATACGGAAATAAAGGATATCAATAAAATGAGACCAATAAGTTTACTTAACTCAGACGACAAAATAATAGCCAGAGTAATTAAGGATAGGTTAACACCGATCCTAGAGAAGATCATTGGGCATCACCAAACATGTCTTTCTGGACGCAGTATTTTTAAAACCATAAGCGAATATAAGGATATAGTCACCATTTTTTCGAACATGGTGGTCTGGTTTTTATAGATTTCAGAAAGGCCTTTAATCATGCCTACATTTTTAGTACCTTAAAATTCATGGCCGCAATGTCCACAATCTGAAAGTTTTAAAAAACATTTTAACGGGAATGAAAACAAATGTATCTATAAATGGTCACTATACAAAGGATATTTCAATTGCTGGTGGGATTCCCCAGGGGAGCCCCTTGTCCATGATGCTCTATGTAGTAGCCTTGGAACCTTTGATGCGACGGTTGGAAGAAGCACTGGATGGTATATCTGTTTCCGGAATGAAGGGGGTATGCAATACATATGCCGATGACGTTGGTGTGATTATCAGGAATAATGATGATGCTGCAAGATTAACAGAAAATGTGTACCTTTACTCTCAAGCAACAGGTGCACAAGTAAATGAAACAAAGAGTGCCTTTTTAAAACTTAATGGACTCACCGACGTGCAGATTGCCTGGGCAAAATGTGTTGAACAACATACTGTTTTGGGTCTAACTCTCCATAATTGCCCACTTCGAACAATAGCCTCCAATTGGAAGACAATGCTAGGCAAAATTCGCGGCTCTCTCATATTAAATTACATGAGGGATCTCAATATGAAGCAAAAAATCAAAATCATTAATTGTTCGGTTTTATCCAAAGCAACATACATTGGACAGGTCTTACCTATACCGAAAGACATAGCGAAAGCTATAATGGCAACCGTTTGCCGTTACATCCGGCACGGTCAAATATTTCGAGTGGCTGTCGGGACAGTGACCTTACCTGTGGAAGAGGGGGGACTTAGTTTAACGGATTTATAAAGAGGACCCTGCAACTTTTTGATAAATATCCAAGCAGTATAACGGCAAAAATTTTCAAATTGTTTGAGCCAAAAAGCTTTCAGCCACCTGTCAACATCATTAATATCAACTATAAATTTAAATATATTCGAGAATTTTTTTTAGAACTAAGCTACTTGCAAGACATTGCATGGGATAAAAACAAGCAGAACTGCAAGTATTTTCTCGAAAGATTGAGATCCAAGGACAGCCAAAACAAAGTGGAGGTTAAGAACCCCAATAAAAATTGGTAAAATATCTGGAAGAATATAAGCAATACAATTCTTACAACGGATATACAGGCTGCATGGTACGGAGTTGTAAATAATATTATTAGCACGAATGAGAAATTATATTCAATAGGCCTCAGTGATACAAGCAGATGCTCAAAATGCCATGGAATCGATACATTAGAGCATCGCTTTACTTGTACAGGATTGGCAGAAGTATGGCATATAAAATTTACCAGAGGAAAGATCATTTGAAAAACTTTGGTAACATGTTGAGAATTGTGTTTCAGAAGCAGGGAGTAGGATGAATGGATTTCGGCGGTAGGTGCTTCCTAAAGTAGGGGATTGTTGCTGAGGGTGAAGTACGGTGGGGACTTCGTGGGCCCCGTGGCCGCTACGGTAGCCGTGAAGGCCTCAGCAGAACCCTGAAACAGCTGGCCAGTGGCGACAGGGAGATTTATTACCATTTTTTCCTTTATATATAAAGGACCATAATATCGTTCTGCAATCCCTATAAATGAAAATAAATTCACAATGTTCATAATAAGATAACTTTGATAAATTTAGTATAGACTGAAAAGTGATAAAAATCAGTTATCTCCGCAAGTAGTACCTTTAATTAGTACATTTATTTCGTGTGCGAGGTGCTTTGGTCACATTGAGACAAGCATTGTGAGCCTAAATAAGAACTCAGTAGGAGAGGCAATTTGTTTTTAGAATAGCCTGATTTTACAATGTAAGGATATTATTATTATTGTTTATTTTTATAACTCCTTAGTAAGAAACTTCACAAGAACTACTAATCAACAAATGATTCGAACAACAGGTTTGTTTTCCGAAACCGAAGGCTCTCGAAGTTATGAGAAGACGAAATAAGGTTGATGCTGAAATGCTAAGAAGGAAAAACGGAACAGGAGAATCACAAAAATTGTGGAACTATTTGCATTTGGCAGCAAACTATGAGAAGACGAGCTTCGGCGCTTCCTAGGACTGGAATAACAACCGAGATAAAAAAAAAAAAAAAAAAAAAAAAAAAAAAAAAAAAAAATAATAATAATAATAATAATAATAATAATAATAATAATAATAATTAGCACAGCATCTGACAGGTTCAAAATCAAGTGTGAGATACAAATCAGTTACAGCGAGATCATAAATTTTCTTTACTTTTATTTTCAAGAATTTATTTATAGCTGTGAAGCTTTAACATTATTCTCAAGCAGAAGGCTAATGAAAGCCTACGCCGACGAAGGCGACAAATGACGAGTGCAAGGACGGGCTATAAGGGGAGATGGGAGGCCCGGAAAAAAAAAATAAAAAGTGGTTAAGGCGACCGCTCGCGAAAAGCGGGAAACCCGGGTTCGATTCCCGGCCCGGCACATATTTTCATGTGACTCCATTTGGTAGAACATCTAATCCTGATGCAAAGTGAAATTCGCTATTGCGAAAAAATATTGATTAATACGAAAGAAGTCATTTTACAACCGATAGTAGAGTAACAACAAATACGTTCTTTCAGGTCAAAGGAGTACATTTAAAAAATGTTCAAAAGTTTGTAAATCGATGGGACTTAACTTCTTTGGTTATTAGTCCCTAGGCTTACAAACTACTTAAACTAACTAACGTAAAGACACCACACCTATGCCCCAGGGAGGACATAAACGGTGTGCAACCGTGCGCTCCACAGCGAGGTACCTTAGACCACTCGGCTACTCCACCGCGGCTTGAGTACATTTAATTTGAGTAAGATAAATGGAGAACCTTTGCGAAAGAAGTAAAAAACGCTTCCGTGCAGGCTGATAGTGCGCACGTTCTGCTAAAAAGACATGTTACATGGACTGTTGAAAGAGACCTTTACGAAGTGATTACCGCAGTAGTTTGGTTCCCTAGGTTTCCATATCTTTGAATATATATATTTTTTTAAATTGTGTGGCTTAAAAGGTATTGCTCAGCTACAAAGATTACACTGAGCTAAAAATTTTCGTACTAGTTTAGACTGTACTTTCAACGGGGTCCTCCGACTAAATGAAGAGCTGTGACTCGGCTTCGGTTGGTTGACTTGTACTTGGCTTTAGTTTGTGGACCTTTCCACAGGTACATTGAGAATATTTTACAGCAACATATAGTCTTCTTTTCTTCAAAATCGGATCGTGGGAAGAAAACAACCGTAATTTGAAGCTTTAGCTATATTATTGACGAAGAGACACCATTGATGAAGAGACACCATCAGTTGACAGTAACGGCCATAATTCTACGATTCGAAATATTGGAACATTTCGACCTTTTCGGGGCGTTGAAAATTTGTGCTGAACCGGGCTGCGAAAATGGATCTTCCGCTTTGCGTCAGCGTTCGTCTTATCAATTACGCCATCCGCACTTCCCTTCCAACCCAAATTCTCAACTTACAGCACACTACGATTGCAGTGCCCCTTGCCCATTTGATTCTTCTTGCTCACAGCCTACACTGGAATCCCGCAAGGGATCGTGCTTATTAATGCGTCTGCATTGAAATTTTTAATTGCCTGTTGGGGGCATATTGACAATTTAATGAGATTTGAAAGCATTCGTTCCTATTAGGAAAGACGCGAACTGATATATTCGAATCGAAAATATCAGTCGAATTCGTAAAAAGAACATTTATTTATAATTAGATGACCAGTTTCTATCTACTCGGAGACCATCAGACGGAATTCATCTCAACGTTTGGTCACCTTATTATAAATAAATTGTAAAGAACTTTTTGCGAACTTGACTGATATTTTCATTTCGAATATTTACAATTATTGATAAGGTGTCTGTTCTTTTCAAACAAGCAGAGTAATAAAAATGATATTCACTAAAATAACCTAAAGAACAAGTATAAACACCACAATAATATAAACCATGTTGAGAATATATATAAGCAGCTCTAAAAAAGATAAAAATACTAATAATAAAATCATATAAGAAGATCAAGAAATAATTCTATTTAATAAACTAAATGTACCTAAAAGATTTAAAGATGGAGGAGCTACTTCATTGTCCTTAAAAGTGTCGAAATGTTTCACTATTTCGAATTCGTAAAATAAAGGCCATTACTGTCAATCAATGGTGATGTTCTTTCGGACAAGTCCGAAAAGAACAGACAACAAATCGGTAACTGTAAATATACCCAGGCAATGAGAATTTCAATGCGGACACACATACACGCTCGCTCCCGTACGGAATCCACTACATATTGCGAACAAGAGGTACTAATGGGCAGGGGGCACTACCATCGTAGTGTACTGTAAGTCGGGAATTTGGTTTTGAAGGTAAGCGTGGCCCGATAGCCTAAATGGTTACGGGGACCGCTGGCCGGAAGCGGAAAGGGTTTGAATAACAGTCGGCCACAAATTTTCAGCTGTTGTTAGAAACTGTCGAAATGATTCAACATGTGGAATTCTTTATATATATGCTTAGTACAATAAAGAACATATGAGCTGCTTATTTAGTGCACCAGATAACTAATAGATGGCGCTCCTGTCATATTTCCCATGCTGGCTCTTTTGTGTGTTTTGTCTCATAACGCAAGTATTTTGATACACGTACGTCAGTGATAGTATGCAGCGTTGCAATCTTGCATCCTAAAATTCAGTACAACATTGGAAAACGATTTACTGATTTCGCATTTTGTGTTAAAAATCTTAACGACATTGCTTTGCTCCCTTCGACAGGTTTCGTTTCTGTTTAAAACATAAAAACATTCTTGACTGATTAATGGGAGTACCAGCGGATCGAATTGTAATAATCACACAATATTTCTGCGAGACAGCTGCTCGCCATCTTCAGGTGAACTGCCGCTGTTGCTTCTCTGCTCGCAATATACATGGTGTCATGTCACCACGGCGCAGGCGCCGCCGCTGTGACGTCATAGCAGACCAGAACGTCGACGCTAAGTATCTGGCATCTCTCCTCAGCCCTTTGGCTGGAAAATATGAACACCACATTCGGAAATCGGAAGATTTTATACGCCGTCTAAACAACCTACGCCTTGAACCTATAGACTTATTGCTGAGCTTCGACGTAGTCTCCCTGTTCACAAGTGTGCCTCTAATGGACACCTTACAACTCATTGGGGCCGCACTGGAAGAGGACATTTTACTTTTAACTTGCTTGCCTCGACCTACTTTTTATTTAACACACAATATTTTCAGCACACTGACGATGTTGCTGTGGGCAGCCCTCTGTAGCTAATCTTTTCATGGAAGATTTCGAGGACAAAGCACTTCAGACGGCGCCATTGAGACCTAAATACTTTTGGAGGTATGTAGACAATAACTTCGTGTTATGGCCAGACGGGTCTGGCACGCTGCCTTCTTTCTTAGAACATCTCAGCTCGCTCCATCCGAACTTCTGTTTTACCATGGAAGTGGAAGAAAATGGAAGGCTCCCGTTTCTGGACGTCATGGTTCGCCGAAATGAAAACGGTTCCTTGGGCCATGGTGTGTTTCGTAAACGTATACACACCGACCTGTGTCTGAAACCTACGAGCTGTCATCATCCATCTCAACGCAGCGGTGTACTACAGACACTCGTACATAGAGCAAGAGCAATCTCAGATGCAGATTCTTTATCAGCAGCACTCAACCATCTTCGCTCTGTGTTTGCCCACAACGGCTACACTGAGAAACAGATGAATTCGTGCTGCATTTCTATCGGTTCGCTCGAAATCTGAAGAGGAACTAGAAGAAGCGGAGAGCTCCACTAAAATGGTTTTTCTTCCCTACGACGGTGGCGTGTCCTTCAAGATTAGCAGACTCTTTAAAAGACAAGTGGGCAGGAATGCTGGGCTCCGTTAAAGACCACCTCGGCCTCAGGAGACCAGGAATATACAAAATCCCGTGCCGGTGTGGAATGTCTTATACTAGATAGACGTGTCGCACTGTGAAAGACAGATGCGACGAACATAAACGCCACACAAAACTGTGTCAACCAGAAAAATCGGCTGTGGATGAACACAGCATGAATTATGAAGAGACCAAGATCCTGTCATCCGTTTCCGCCTACTGAGACTCCATAATTAAAGAGGCCGTCGAAATACGCATCGCCAAAGATTTAATTAATAGTGACTCGGGGTTCCAACTCAGTAAAGCATGGGAACCGGCCTTGTCAGCACTGAGACAGCATCAGCCGCAGACAGATGATAGTCACCAATCGACGCAGATGGGTCATCGAAGTCAAGACGCGTAAAACACGCACTTTTTCCTCCGGTTGACGCGTGCACAAGGGGTACGCCGCCAGCGGCCGCTCTTGCCCGCCCCGCGCCTGCGCAGACCACCAGCGGCGCGATCAACGGCCCTCCGGTAGGGGGCTCTCTATATTTACGCCGTCGACATTCTGGTCCGTGATGACGTCACAATGGCGGCGCCTGCGCCGTGGTAACAAGCCACCATAAATATTGCGAGCAGAGAAGCAACAGCGGCAACCGTCAGTCAAAAAGCCCTCTCCCGCCTTAACCTCTTGAAATGCCTCTCCGGCCGGACATTGGGACTAAATCCTTCCACCATCCTTTATACCTACCGTTCCCTCATGCGTCCCCTCCTTTGCTGCTTCCATCCCTCCTGGATCTCCGCTCCCCTCTCCTATTATGAATCCCTCAAAATCCTCGAAAGCCACTCCCTTCGCCTCACCTACCGCATCCGCCTGCCCTCCCCCACGCGGATCCTTTACGACCTCATCCCATTCCCAAACCTGGTCCAATTCCTTCAACACATCCGCCTCAAGCACATACACTGAAAGTTAGAGTCCTGTAACCCACTAGTATCTACTCTCCTCCTGGATCCCAGGCCCCTGCCACGCCTTTACCGCCACATCCCTCCCTCCCTTCACCTACACACCCACTACGTCCTCTCTGAGGGTGGCTTCCGTCACCTACCTCCCCCAGACAACGTTCTCCACAACCGTCCCGACATCTATCCCTCCTTCCAACTCTGACCTCTCCCTATGGATTATCGCCCCCTCCTCACTCCCCCCCTCACGTCCCCCTCCCGTCACCTGCTTGGCTCACCCTTCCCTTCACCTACACACCCACTATGTCCTCTCCGAGGGTGGCTACCGCCACCTACCTCCCCCAGACGACGTTCTCCACAACCGTCCCGACATCTGACCTCTCCCTGTGGATTATCGCCCCCTCTTCCCTCCCTCCCTCACGTCCCCCTCCCGTCACCTGCTTGGCTCACCCTTCCCTTCACCTACACACCCACTATGTCCTCTCTGAGGGTGGCTTCCGCCACCTACCTCCCTCAGACGACGTTCTCCACAACCGTCCCAACATCTATCTCTCCTTCCAACTCTGACCTCTCCCTGTGGATTATCGCCCCATCCTCCCTTCCCCCTCACGTCCCCCTCCCATCACCCGCTTGGCTCACCCCTTCCTTTCTCCTTCCGGTCCCCCCCCACTTTCTCTGCTCCCCCCACGTCCTTTCCCCTTCCCCGCGCTTTCTCCATCCTCCCCCCTCCCCCTGTAGGGCCAATTCTGTGCTAGCGTTTTAACAGTGTTCAGTGCTTCGTGTGTATAGTGTTTGTCGCCCAGTGTTTTTTTAACGTTGCGTATCCGCCTGCGGGAAACAAGTGTTCAGTGTTTTTTTTACCCCAATGTCGCCGTCACGTTATGTCTCGTCGTCTGTAGTGAGTGTTTCTTAGCCACCCTGGCAATGTCTTGTTTTAACAACCATGTATATGTCTATCCACTGTCATGTTTCTTTTAATTTTCTCCCATTTTCTCATCTTGAGCTTGTAAAAGCGCCATTTTATCACCTTGTTAATTTTATATTCTGTTTGTCTATTGTTTTCATTCCTTCGGCTGTAGAGCAGCATCAACGGCTGCTGTCAGCCTGCCTGTAACAGGGCATTAAAACTCAATAAAGGAAAAAAAAACAACAGCGGCAGTACACCTGAAGATGGCGAGCAGCTGTCCCGCAGAAATATTGTTTGATTACTACAATACGATTCGACGCTACTTCCGTGAACCGATAAAGAATATATTACATCGGGAAAGCCCGAAACAGCACTCAAAAATGTTCCTTCCCTTTTGTCGCAAGGTTTCACTTACATCTACATAAGAATTCTTTGCAACAACATACGAATTTTTTGTTGTATGCTTTGTGATTTCGGTGCGTACGTATTAGATTTTGAATCCCCTATGTTTGAGAATTACCATTCCTTTTCCCCAGTCCATATTTACCTACTATTTTTTTCTCCCCTTTGTTTTCCTACTACCGAATTCCAATACCACATCAAAATTAAGTTTTCCTCTTCCTTAACTATCTGATTAACTTCCTTTGTCTCCTCATATATTTCTTCGATTTCATCATATCAACTTCTTCTACTGTAGTAGATGATGGATTCGTATCTATTTTGACTACGATAATACCAAGATTGCGCTCCTCATAGCAATTTACTAGCATTCATATATCCTTATTCGTTAGTAGACCTACTGATTTTTTAATCCTGTACACATCTGACCAGAATTCCCGTTATCTTTCCATCGAACTTAGGTAAATTTTCTAATGTCACTAGCATATTTAGTGATATAACATTACACGCTCGAATCCGTAAAATGTAACCTCTTGAGTAATCTTAGGCCGGAGATTCGAATGGGGGGGGGGGTTATTTTCCTTCGAAATAATTTACCCGAGATAATGCCATCATATATTCATACAGTGGAGCTGCATGTCTTCGGGAATAGTAACGACTTTAGTTTCTCCTTGGTTTCAACCGTTCACAGTAACTGAATGGCAAAGCTACATTAATTACAAGGTCAGTTACTGAGTAGGCTTCTGCGCCTCTTTTGTCTGGCATCTCCACAGATACCCCTCCGCTGTGGCTACACCTACAAAATGGCATTCTGAAATGAGACATTAATATGACATAGGCCGAACGCATTGGGGCGCTATGCTCTGATGTGCGAGGCCGTTCCCCGTCAGGGGTTCGAATCCTCCACACACCCCCCTCCTCGGTTATGGATGATTGTGCTGTCTTTAGTATATTTAGTTCACAATTAGGTTGTAAGTTTAAGTACTGATGACCCCGCAGTTAAGTCCCATAAGCTTAAATATTTTAACACGACATTATGTTAATAATATGTGTTAAGAACAAATGTCGTCACCTTCATTTTCATTATGCTTTGCTTTTGCCTTGTTACTTTCACATTTTCTTTGGAACTTAGATTGAAATGAAATCTTTCTTCTCGGGCACCTTTTATTCTTATGATCTTTGCTCTATGGACGGGTATTTTAAATTCCTTTCTCTATCCTTTAATTTTCCTTCGCTCTTCTTTTTTCTTGTCGCCTGCCCACAGTTCCGATTTGTTTTTCAATTTTTATTTATTTATTGTGAATTCCCACCCATGCACAGAGGTAAAGCATTTACAGTTCAAGCTATATTGGAAATGCGCCTGTTTCCAGTACTATTTTGATTGATGTACTGCTTGATGCCACGATAACGTACGTGGTAATCTTGCTGCTCCAGAAACGAAAGCCTGGATACCTTCTTCATTTTGAACTTAAAAATTGGAAGTTTGAAAACACGTAACAACTTATTTTAACAATGAAACATTGAACTGAATAAGTTTAATACTGTGTGTCACTACAGTGAGTAGGTCCAGTTTGTTCCCATCTTTTCATGTATGAGAACGGTCACGGAATTTTGATGAGGTACAGGAGCATCACACCTCGAGATAGGTCAAACAATTGCTTACATCCTCAGAGGCCTTCTCTCGGCATGACTGAATAGAATTTTCTGCTTATTACTGGGACTGGGCACCTGACATAAATAATTTATATTATAAGGATTAGGCCAAACATTGCCCTTGAAAACAGAACGTAACACTCCCAGGAAGTGATTCATTGGGTGTTTTTATTGTTTTCAACATAAGGGTATCCATTCTTGTACCAAAGCATTTTGAAGCTATAAATCTGGTCCTCATCCTCTGCTTTTCTTAAGACTTCTCATAACGATTAATTTGAGACATTGCGATTATCTGTCCAAGGCAGATGTTTGAAAATGTTCTGATGATGTACAGAGTACGTCTAAACATTTTTGGATGTTTGTAAGGCCCCATTATCATTACTGAATACGGCTGTGCTCTATAATGTTATGTTGGTCTTAGTAAAAAGATTATTGTGGTGTTATATTCATACAGATCCGACAGTGCCTTATTTTGGGGCATTCGATACATACATGCGGTTGTTTGTAGGAAGTAATGTAAAAGATGATTCACCCAACAATTCCACATATATCGAGTCATCAGGTCTCCAGGTTTTACCACCGCGCCATCACATTCTTCGCAGGTTTACGTTTGCAAAGTGTTTAGCAACTGCAAAAGGGTTTAGCAATTGCAGTCCTTACTGAACTGAGTGTTAAGTCCTGCTGTCACTTTTGCCATGGTAGTTTCGTTTTCTCGTCACAATCTTTCTTATTGCTCGGCTTTTGTGGACAGTTCAGGTTTCGCCCACTATTCCTCTTCATCGATGCTGTCTTACATTTTTTGTGCAGGTTTTCACTACTGAAACGTCAAAATTGTAACGGTTTTCGTAACAGGTGTTCCCACTAATTACACGCCATCGAGTTCTTCTCTTTGAGAGTCTGAGACATCACACACTCCACAGGTCATTTCACTGCAAAGTAACGTCTAAGACTGCATTCGTCAATTGTGCACTGCGGTCGCCTCTATTGTTTACCGAGAGGCACGACCGTGGTGCCAACTTGCACAAAATTTAGTAAACTGCTTGGCGTTTATTTTATTTTGCCCACCAGTTGTATTTGCTTTAGTTCTAGATTTGAGAGAAAGTGCCAGGCCCGATCATCTGTTAATTATAACCACTGACGACGATGGTAGGTAATATCAATCAAAAGGATGACACCTTGATTGATATGTTGTCTCTTAAAACGTAGATATACTAATAAATCGATTGTACTGCAATAGTTGCAAGACAAGTGATGACGAGATGGACTCAGGACAACCACGTGGTTAATAATGTAGCCAATAAACACTACGCAATGTGAGGATAATAGTATGATCCGATCGACACACATATGCAAGGGCGACGATAGCGTAAATCCAAACATAGAACCGCCCATTTGTTTCTGATCCGATTTGTCATGTGTTACTTACAGACTGAAGACAGCACGTGGTACAGACAATCAGTTTGATCATTTATTAGTATATTGTTTGGTCAGCGATAAGTACCGCTCTCTTTGTATCAATAAAATTTGTGCGAACATGCCCATAGACAAAAATATAGTAAGATCGCAAGAAGCAGAAATCAATCGTTACGACAGAAAGTACAGGAATGTCGTGAACAATATTAACTGCTCCATCATTTGGCACATTAATAAAGACATTTTATTCATCCTCTATTTCAGAATTAGAGCATTTAGTTACTTGAAACAAAAATTTCAATCCTTTGTGAAATTTTTTGATACCCCACCAAAATGATGAAAGAAAAAAGTCCTATCGTTTACACTTTCCCTCTCTCCCTGCAATGAAATTGCGGCATTCGACAAGACATTACAATTTATTACTTCCCCTATTTTCCTGTTACGATCGTGTATACTTATGTAAGTAACTGACAACAAATTATTCAGGTATTGAAAGTAAAACGGTAGTTGTTTTAAATCTCGTAATAGGTTTCCTCACAACGTACACGTCTTTATTGTAATGATTCCCTTGACAATCTTTCCCCTATTATGTGATTATATCAAAGTAGCGGCCTTCTTTGTACTTTTTCGTCGTCCCAACCAGGGCGTTTTATTGTACAGCAATATTCTAGCAAATGATGAACAATCGAAGCGTAGACTGTATGTGTATATGTTTACGTTTAAGAACATCGAAGTAAGAAAATACGATACTGCAAGACCAATTCCACAGATCACTCATAGACCTAAGATGAAATAAAGCCTTGGAGTAGAGGAGATTCTCTTTGAGGTAATGATGTGTTTGGGGAAGACAACCCTGTCAAAACTATTCCATATGTTGTGCAAGTTGTATGAGACAATCGAAAAACTTTCAGACCTAAAGACTATAATAATTCCAATTCTAAAGATAGCAGGTCCATACGATCGAATAGTACAGAAATATCGTTTCATTTGTCATGGCTGCAAAAATGTTAACTCGGATTTCTACGGAAGAATGAAAAACTGGTAGAATCAGAATTCGGGGAAGTCGATTTAGGAGAAAAAGCGAGGCAATGTTGGCCATACGACTTACCTTAGATGATACGTCAAGGAAAGGCAGTTTATGGCTTTCGTACATTTGCAGTAAGCCTTTGACACTGTTGACTAGAATATATTCCTAATTCTGAAAGAAGCGGAAGTAAGATACAGGCAACTAAAAGTTGTATACAGCTTGTGTAGAAATCCGACAGCTGTTAATGAAAAGGATGTAGTGGTTGAGAAAAGAGTAAGACGGCTGTAACCTTTCACCCGTGTTATTCAACCTGTAAACTGTGCAGGGTTTAAAGGAAAGCAAGGATAAATTCGTAAAGGGAAATAAAGTCCAGGGAGAAGAATTGTAAACTTCGCGGTTTGCCAACGACATTGTTATTCTACTAGAAACTACAAAGTACCATTATAGTGTTTGATCGGATTGCATAGTTCCATGACAGGAATGAGAAGCTTTAAGAAGAGAAAGGGTAATAGAATAAATAGAATTAAATCAGGCAATGTTGAGTAAATTATATTAGAAAGAAGGGAAGTAGTTAAGGATTTAACGTTCGGTTGATATCGTTGTCATCAGGGATGGAGCACAAGCTCGGATTGTTTTTGAGCCGTGGCAAAATCGGTATGAAATGATAGATCGGATGATGGAAGTTTAATCTGCCGAAATCGGTCATCTAAGAAACATTAAAAGAGATTTTGGCTTTTTCCGTAATAAATTCATGAATATCTGTCAACTGTCGTGGTGATCAGTGAAACACTGTCTAAGTTTATTCCAAGGTACCCTTCTCCATGCACCACATGCTGACTTGCTGTTTATAAATACCTTGTCTAGGTATATATTTATGCATGAGCTAACTATCTAACCCTTGGTAAAATTGGTGTCAAATTCTGTTTTAAGATAACCTTTCATGGTCAAGTCTGCACAATTTCTTAACACTCCAGGTGGGTAAAGTTATCGTCCGCCATCCACCATATGAAACTTCATGTTGGCAGAGAACCATCGCTTATCTTAAAGGTCCAGTGTACAAAAAATCAAAATCGGGATGAAAATGTAGATTATGAGGAATTGCAAATGAACACAATAGGAACTCACATTGTGGGAGAACGAGAGGATTATATTAAATTGAATTCAGGTGTCGCTGTTTGACAAATATTCTTGACCATGAGGGAGTTCATCTCCTCGTCGTCCGCTCACACACAAAATTAAATATCAAAATTCTTCAAAGCTCAGAGACACTGATAGCAGAAATGAGATGTTTGTACGAGTTGAAGTAGTGGTATTCCAATCAATTACGGAAAAATCATATCCCAATTGTAACCTGGGATTTATCAAAAATGGCCTGAATAAACGTCAAACAAAATTCTGATGTCTCATCTTATTGATACCAAAGATATTTAGTCACCTCTTCTCAAAATCTATTCGTATAAAATAAGGTCACGTTTTCACTTCAAATCCCCCACATGAACTGTAAGTTTACGATCTTCACCATAGAAAACCTTCTCAAAATTAATAAAACAATTCAATTATGATTCGTTAATTATAATTTATATAAAATTTTAATAAATTAGCCCATTGAATATTGAAATGACTTTTTCCAACACACGAGTAGCTTTCGTAACATAGAATGTTTTTTATTATATGTGTCATATACAAGTGAACACATCGGAGTCATAACATGAACTAACTTGAAATTCTGATCAAATTTTATATGAATTTTGTTCAAAAAATTCAACAGTTGATTTATATAGTAACAGCTAACGTCAACTGCAGAACGCCGCATCTTCTCCGACCCGTAGCCGTCGAGCCGAGATATCAAGTGGCCAGTCAGCTGTTTGCACTTAGGTCTCGGCTGCGAAGATGTTGCCCTCGTAGGTTGAGTCGCCATCACCCCACATGAAACATGAAAATCACATACAAGACATAGGAATCACATAATAAAAATTATTAACATAAAATTGTTTAATAACAATGTAAATAAACGTGTAGCTATCTGCAAAACTGAGCAGATGTAAGGCGGCAGCAGAGATAATGTCTCGTCCCACCATAACAATGATCTCTATAGATACTGGATGTATAACTCTAGTGTCTGAGCATAGAACTGCAGCTTGCCTACGCATTCATATGTTTTGCACTCGATTTCGCTTTGTCCGCCAAGTTTAAATTTGGCAACCGTGTTTCCATCGGTTATTACGTGACAAAGAATTACTTGCTTACCGCTATATTTGGAATTTAAGTCAATATGCTGATAGGGGAGCGCAATCGACAGGTAATTTTTTTTTCGTTTGCATATAATAATTCATAGCAGCCGTATTTGAATTTGGCAAGAAACGAAATATTAACATTTTTTGCTGGCACGCTCAGACAGCTGAAGATCAACATCCAGGTAGTATAGAGATGAGTGTACTTTAACTTCCTTATTTATAAGATACGTATTCACAGAATCTATGACTTACTCTGCAAATGGGCAAAGCTGAAAATGTGTACCCAACCGAGATTCCAACCCGGATCTCCTGCTTTCTAGGCAGTTGTACTGACCATTACATCACTAGGGGCACAGTGAGCAACGCACCTGCAAGGATTACCTAAGCACGCCTCCCGTCAAATGCAAATTCTCAGCTTTACCCTACCCACAGTAATTTACTTAGTGGGCCGTTCCGTCTGACTTTTCCCCTGATGTGGTGTGAATGCACCCGAAAATTGACGTAGTAATTAACGTTTTAGTGTTTTCATGCTGTATATTGGGTCCTCGTCGACTTTTCGAGCGCCGTCGCCTAAGGAGCGGTCCAGACCTTGAACTGTCATAGCGTGGATCCAGGTTCAAACCTCCATCACGACAATTCCTTGTCAGAAGTTCTTCAGTATATTTTTATGTATTTTTTATATTTAAGATATTAGATATCCATTCTCGAAAGATGTCAGTATAGAAGCACAGAAAAGTTTTGTATCCCATCCTCGTCGCCACTTTTGTGACTCGTTTCCGTCGTAAGTGTCGGTGGCCGAGTAGAAAGAGACCGACACTGGAATAAAGAACGTACGCTTGTGCAGGTACGAAGGTGAGCAGCCAGTGGGACAGCAGAAACTAGAAACACTAGAGTAAATTAGAACGAGGTATATATTTCATAGACACTTAGTAATACTTTTACATAGCTCAGTACTGCAGAATGCTGATACATAGTTGAGGTAGAGGCCTGCCTAGTGCCTATCCGATAGCCAAGTCTTCACTGGTGCCTAGCTGATTCCCAAGTGTTAACTGGTTCCTATCTCAGTTCCAAGTGAACGATGTCGTTCAGTGGTGGCCACGAGCGGAGTTGTAGCAGAGAGCGCTCGTGGCTGACGTCGTAAGAACGCCGCGCCGTGCGTGCATGGCGGCGCGCAGCGAAAGTAGGTGGCGCGAACTTTAGACTTGTGCGACACCACAAAAAGTGCGAAAATAATGACGCTATTGCCCCTGAAATATTTATATCAGTGACTGATTTCATGCAACAACTGACTCAAACGCTCCGATGGCATATTTTCATAAACGAATACGAAGATAATATCGCTATATAATCTGTGCAGTCAAAACCGCATGTCTCTTATCAAAACACAAATCTGTTTTTATTCCAGTTAATTAAATGTTTAATTTGCAGGCTGCTAATAGCTTCCCGCTATCTATCCATTTTAATACGCAGCTCTTTTTTTCTGATACCACGCATATGTTAATCTATCTGATAAAATTAACTGAACGGAATAAAACGGATGTGTGTTTACTGTGCAGAGGGAGATTGGAGATTCGTGCGGTTGTAGTTTCATGCCACACTGGAAGGATAAAAAAAAATACTGCAAATCCCTGCTATCGGCGACTGACATTCCAAACCTGAGGGTCCTCTCAGTTTCTGGAAAGCCAGCTGCGGATGAAGCCACCTCAGAAGCCAAGCAAATACAGTTTCCTAAAAGCTCCGATATCGCGGCGACGGAAATTCAAGTCACGCAGCTACCAGTGGCGATATCGGCGGCGATATGAAATGGAATGCCACCCCTCCACAGCGCTGGTCGCCAGTTTTATTCGCGCGGCCCTGCCGCGGCAGATGCTCCACCAGATAGCACGAATCAGGTCGCCTGCGCGGGCAGAATGCGGAATCGAGTGCGCTCTGACAGGTGATTTACCGACCCCAACTTTCCTCCCAGATTCTTTCGCGACGGAGAGATAAATGGCGCCGAGATGAGCTTCCGATCGGGAGCTCCTCTCGCGATTGGGGCTCTCGCATCGTGAAGGTGGTGACAGCTAGGTGCATCATTTGCCTCGAGGGTAGGAGACGTGCTACCTGCATTAGTCACCTGAAAGTCAAAGTTTATACTTCTTCTCTCCTGCAGAGAAATGTTCCTAGCAGAATAATATATTCTATTACCTCTCCAATAATGACTTCATCAATTTCAGACGTCTCACTGCACATTATAGTCAGAGGTCGCATCTCTTGCAGGCAGTTCGGTAGGTAAAAAAAATCGCACTGACGTGTTTTACGACCCACTTTAGATTTGTAGTTTAATAACTTTTTGCAAACATTTTGCACCAAAATAATCATCTAAATAATAAAAAATTTATTAATAAGAGGGTCTGAAACAATTTTAGGCAAAAAAAAAGGAAGTCGTGGGCTCCGAACCCCCAAACAAAAGATAAGTCCTTTAATCTCATACTATTGATGGCCGTTGTTAACTGATGCTAATATGGCATTTGTAGACACTAGATTAACATTTATCGTGCGAAGAACGGTGTTTTGTTGTTAATTCTTCAGTGCGCCATTGCTTTGAAATGACAACGTGTAAGTTACAACAAGAAAATCATCAAATACCCAACGCAAGATCTCCGAACGGCTGGTTTTCGTTGTCAGATGAATAGTTAAGCCGTTATTTTCATTTAACTTTCGAGCTGTCAAAAGACGATTGCAAAGGCCCACTTTTAGTGTTACTACCGTAACCTAAAGTGGGCCAAAAAAAGGAGACTGAGATATTTAGAAAAATTTTGGCCAAAGTAATTTTAACACTGGAATCATATTTCTACGAGGCGCGTTTTTTAAGCACATTCCGTTTTGTTGTAGACACTATTAGTTCGCGCACATACTGCAATGAGCACGTGCATCGTGTACTGGCATGCCTCGGGAACAACTATGCTCAGTTTCAGTTCAGTAGCTAACCTGTACGGTTCTGTTCTTTGCTTTAAAAATGTTAAGACTATCAATTCGCCCGCCGCGTGTGAGGTTCGCTCAGTGAAACAGATTTTGTCTGCAAGGAGCCTGTCTGCTGCAGAAATTCATCGACAGATTTGCGAAGTGTACTGTGATACTTTTATGAGTAACGGCAAAGTGCCTAAGTGGGTACGAGAATTCAAAGGTGACTGCGACAACGTCCATGAAGAGAATCGTTCCGGTCGCCCGTCTTCGATTACAGACTATTTGGAGGTTTCAGCTGAAACGAGGATTCGTGAGAACAGGAGCTACATAACAACAGGTCTCTCAAACGAATTTCCTGACGTGTAGAGATCAGTGCTTTACAAAACGGCAGTTAACTCTTGATTATCGGAAAAGGCGGCAATATTGTATGAACAGGGTATTTTAAAATTGGTTGAGAGGCATGGTAAGTATTTGAACAAACTTGGCAACTATTTCGAAAAATAAAGTATTTACGTTCTGAAAACAAATTTACTTTTCTGAAATAACCTTTCGTTGTGTACTTCTGTTCAAACGAAAATTCTTTAAAAAACACGCTTCGGATGATTAAAATACAACCAGTAATATTCAGTTGCACTATCTATGGACAGACTAATACTTGGTTGCAAAATTATAGAACGAATTATTTACAGACGGATGGCAAAAATTGGTAGAAGTTGACCTCGGATAAGCTGAGCTTGGATTTCGGAAAAATGTAGGAACACATGAGGCAATACCCACCTTACAACTTATCTTCAAAGACAGGTTAAGGAAAGGCAAATCTAAATTTCTAGCTTTTGCGGATTTGTACAAACCTTTCGTCAGTTGTGACTGGAATACTCTCTTTCAAATCTTGGAGGCATCAGGGATAAAATATAAGGAACTTAAGGTTGTCTACAACTTGTACAGAGACCTGACATCAGTTAAAAGAGTCGAAGGATGTGAAAGGAGAGCGTTGTTGGGAAGGAAGTAAGACTGGTTTGTTAGTCAAACTGTACAATGAGCAAGATGTGAAGGAAAGCGAGGACAAATTTGGAGAAAGAATTAAAATTCAGAGTGAAGAAATAAGAACATTGCGGTTTGCTGATGAAACTCTGCCAAAAACAGTAAAGGACCTACAAGAGAAACTGAACTAATTGGACCGTTCTTGAAAGGAGCGTAAAAAAAAGCTAGTATAAGAAAATCACATGTTGTTGAAAGAATGAGATTACGTAACAAGTAAATGAAGGTGGCAGATGAGTTTTATTGCATGAGCAGTAGATTTACGTAAGCTGGTCGCCGTACAGATGATGTAAAATGCAGAATACCAAAGGGAGAAACAGCTTTTCTGAAACAGAGAAACGTTAACGTAGAATATTAATTTAAGGATTAGGAAAGCTTTTATGAGTGCATGTGTGTGGAGTGTTGCCTTGTACGGGAGAAAACATGGACGATAAATAGTTCAAAGAAGATACTTCGGAAATATGGTGATACAGACTACAAGCTTCCTAGGGTTTTATTTGCGGACGGAGAAGTTAATACTGCTTCCTCCCACAAGTCCCCAAAAACCTCCACATCCTTGCGGATGCTGTTGCGTAGCAGTGTGCGTTTGTACCGCCCTACAGTACGCACGAGGTGCTGTAGTTGCTCTCCAAGACCTTATGGACAGCATGGAGTTCTGAATAACCTGTTGTCTTCTATAGTTGTGTCCCCAGCGCAGAAGACAGCACACAGGTCGTAGGTTCTTCTACAGCATACAAGTGAGGCTAAAATAAGTTCTGTATGATGGAAGCATAATAATCGACTCGCGAGATTTTTAATTGTCAGGGATGCCATTTATTAAATAAATAATAAAAAAATGAGCAACTATTGTTAATATGATACGCCCTATGCTGCCCTTAGTTCATGTTGAGACCTAGACTGTTATCACTATTACAAAAATCTTAACTCATGACCGGCGCGGTCCGGCTCGTATAGTGGTCAGCTCGAGACTGAAACTGCGGCGCGTTGCTAGAGGGCACCTGACGCTCTATTTCGCGCCAAAACAGGGCCGTCGCGCGCCTTCTGCAAAATTGCTCATCTCTTGTTACAATAAGAGAAGGCACCTTAAACTTTTTAAATTGTCAAAACCTAGTCTGTCCTTGAGAGATATTTATTACAAATTCTCAGCTCTGAATAGTTAATATTTAGTATATAATAAACAAAACTAATTTCAAAAGAAATCACGTGACGTGAAATGCAGCAGCCAATGGAGGAGAGCATCAGTAACATAGGCGGGCTTTCCCACGGGAACCAGCACCTACTGCACCATATGCTACTGCTCCCCACCCCACATTTCAACATATGCTGCACTGCTGTCTTTCTTCCGCGTTTAAGGCACGTACAATGTTAGCAAAGAAACGGCCAGCGGCCAGAAATATGAAGTGGCCACAGGCCAGGAATATTACAAGACGAATGCTGGAAGATTACGAGAAAAGACATTTCAGACCTACCTTCACTAAAAGAATTTATTGATTAGTAAGACATATTCTGAAACATCAAGAAATCTACTTGTTAGCATTAGAGGGAAGTGTGTGGGGTAGAAATCGCAGCGGGAGGCCAAGCGACGACTACAGTTAGCAGGTTCAAATGTCTGCGGGTAGCTGTTTCTAAGAGATGAAGAGGCTTTCTGAGGATAGAGTAGGGTAGAGGCCCGCGTCAGAAGTGACCGGGCTAACAATAACTGCAGCAAAATAAGAAAAATGAGAGCTTGCAATGAGATGAAAGAAAACGTTCATTCAAATTAAATCTGTATAACAGAATAAAAACTACGAGAAAAGGGTTATGATAAAAGCATCGCTGCTAAATATGTGAAGTTAGAAGCAAAAAACTGATTGTAACCTTCACATGTTGTGTGAGCCAAAAGCCAGAATTGTACAGATGTTAAAAACTCTTTACAGAAAGAAAACCAAAAAGACTTTAATCTCCGAGGTCATTTATTGCAAGCTGATTGACTACAAATCTGAATAATAAGAGCTCCTGAAAACATTGATTATCCGTGATAAACGGTAAAGTTAATGTTCGTGCTACTTTTCTATGTTTATGGTACCCTCAAGTGATTCGCTTTAGTGTCTAAGAGCCGCGTGGCATAATTTATAATCTTCAACCAAGTAATGAAATTGTGGAGATGAGCGGCTTACACAGCATTTGAGCGAGCAATCCTAAAACTGATATTTTATCTGTACATTTCAGTGACAGTAACAGTGTATTAGAAGTTAGCGACAAGAGTGAATAAACGTGTGCTACTTGTTGAACCGTGCTGATCTAGGACTTGGCAGGTTTGGTGTTGAATCGTTTACACAATAGTAATCGTCTGGACTTCGAAAAACGTTTACATCATTTCCAATTTCATCAATCCTTTCACGGAACACACTGAAGACGTAACATATGGATGTGTGTCATACAGCTACTTTTCTATACAACTTTTCCCTGGTTGAGGAACATTACTCACTATCTGACAATGGTAACGTGGTCTGTTCGAAGTAGAAATGCGCCCGAAGTTGAGTGAAATAATCTTTCAGGACGCAGGCACACAGGGCTTCATTGCGTCGTTTTCGTCGAATGCAGAAGTAAGAAGTTAGTTTTCTGTAATTGCTGGTTTTACTTTTACAAAGTTATTTTAGTCAATTTCTTCTTCTAATGTAAATCTGGGTCATCCTTTTGTCATTTAAAATAATTCGTGGCAACAACATTTCGCATTCACTAGACTTGCGAGAGCGAAAACGAATTGTTGGGGCTCGCAGTGACCAAACCGTTAATGTTTGATCTCATTGCCGCAATAGCCAAGCAAACAGTGACTCAGATTCGTGACCGACTCCTTTTTAATTTGTAAATCATTTAAGCTAGCCACGTATAAAAATTAGTAATTGGTCACAGCATGCTTCAACGATCACGTCGCAGGGGTTCTCGCAACAGCCTACAAGAAGGAGAAGTCGTTTTAAACAACAGGAGCAAGGTGATGCAAGTAATGTATCACAATAGAAACTGCGGCTATTTCTTGGTAAATTAGCAATAACTGTTTTATCTCAACATTCACAGTTTGCAGTTCCTACTTTGGAGCATTACTTTCCAGCAGCGTCCAATGTAACGATAAATTCTTATTGCAAGTTTCAAAATCTCTGCTTGGGCAAATTTTGGCCCACCGTCTTTGACAGTAGTA
Source organism: Locusta migratoria (assembly GCA_026315105.1). Lineage (NCBI taxonomy): Eukaryota > Metazoa > Arthropoda > Insecta > Orthoptera > Acrididae > Locusta > Locusta migratoria. The sequence continues at coordinate 400,159,318 of CM048746.1, forward strand.
ATTCGTCAAAAAGTTTTCGCTGTGCACAACAGAAGCATACTGGGAAAGTAATATTTCACAAGCTATGATATACTATTGGCGGGAAAAGAGAAACAGCAGTAATGTAAACAGCGGCAACTCCAGAAAGCAGCAGAGTTTCACCGAAATCGATACACATCCGCTATTCAATAACCTCGCAAAGTTTATCTTCCTGTATGTGACAGCTAATATCAGGTCTATTGATACGGCTTTCACAACGAGATTCGAGGGGTACTAATGGATAAGCGGTTCGTGCAATTTGGCTTAATCATGATGAAATAAAATTCTCTATCATATTTCACCTGGTGCATAATATGTAATAGGCAGGGAAAATGCCTTCATACTTTAAGAAAAATGTAATAATACCCATTCCAAATAAAGCAGGCGCAGACAGGCATGAAAATTACAGAACCATCAGTGTAATAAGAATTGTTTACAGAAGGATGGGAAAGCTAGTAGAAGCCTACATCGGGGAAGATCAGTTCAGATTCAGGAGAAATGTAGAAACACAGGAGGCAATACTTTACTAATTATCTTAGAAGATAGATTAAGGAAAGTCAGTCCTACATTTCTAGCTTTCGTAGATTTGGAGAAAGCTTTTTACAATACTGATTGGAATACACTCTTTCTGAAGCAAACAGGAGTAAAATATATGGAACGTAAGATTATTTATAATTTGTACAAAAACCAGACAACAGTTATCAGAGTTGAAGGGCATGAAAGAGATGCAGTGTTGGGAACGGAGTAACACATGATTGTAGCCTTTCCCCGATGTTGTTCAATTTGTAAACTGAGCAGGCTATAAAGGAAAGCAAGAAGAAATTTGGAGAAAGGAATAAAGTTCCGGCTGAAGATATAAAAACATTGCGTTTTGCCGATGACATTGTAATGTAGCCAGAGTCAGCGAAGGACCTGGAAGAGCAGTTGAACGGAATGGACAGTGTGTTGAAAGGAACGTATACGATTAACATTATTAAGAGAAAAACAACGGTAATGGAGTTAAGTCTAAGAAAATCAGGCGATGCTGAAGGAATTAGAATAGGCAAGGAAACAATAAAGGCGGTAGATACGTTTTTTACTTGGGGAGTAAAATGACATATGATGGTGGAAGTACAGAGTATATAAAATGCAAAATGGCAGTGGGAAGAAAACCGTTTTTGAAAAAGAGGTTTCTTTTTAACATCGAATATTAATTTAATCGTAAAGAAGTCTTTTCTGAAGGCGTTTATGTTGAGTATTAACTTGTACGTAAGTGAAACATGGACGATAAACAATTCCGACGGGAATAGGAGAGTGGCTTTTGAAATGTGATGCTACAGAAGAATGCTGAAGATTAGATGGGTGGATCGCGTAACTAAGGAGGAGGTGCTTAATTGGAGAGGAAAGGAATATGGGGCGTACCTTGAGTAAAAGAAGGGTTCGATTGATAGGACACATTCTTATACATAAAGGAATCGTGAATTTAGCGTTTTAGGGAAGTGCGTGGGATAAAAAACGCAGAGGGATACCAAGAGATGAACACAATAAGCAGAGTCAAATGGATGTAGGATGCCATTATTATTAGGAGATGAAGAGGCTTGCTCAGGATAGAATAGGTTGGAGAGCTGCATCAAACCAGTCTCCAGACTGAAGGCCACAACAACAACCATATTTTTCAGTCTGTGTATGAATTTTAATATTAGGAACTACTGAAAATATTTTGACGCAGTTTTCACTAACAGAAACAGAGAATTACGAGGAAAATTTTTGTTTATAATTTGTTACCGCGAACACTGACTCGATTTCCGGCCATATATCGTGCAAATTTGGTGGCTTCCGAATGCACAAAATGTGTGGATTGATGAATCAGGTTATATGGAATTCTCACTTTGTAAAAGGCTGCAAACGGCTACAATATGTAACTGTCCAATGCACTTGTCATACTTTTATTGTCTACCATTGTACTGAGTTTGTCCATTTATTTTGTTTCCCTTTGTCAAAATTGTTCAAATGTTTGTAAACCTGTTGGACCAAATGACTATGGTCATTAGACCATAGACTTACAAACTAATTAACCTGGGAGCAACACAGACACACCCATGCCCCAGGGAGGACTCGAACCTCCAACGGCGAGCCACCTCGCGCTCTGCAGCATGGCACGTTAGACCTCTCAGCCGCTCCACCGCGGCCCCCTTTGACAGACACGAATATGAGACTTTTAACAAATGTACTGCCTGTCACAGTGGACAGAAGGTGACATCGATCTTGTTACGGTTCGAGTACGAATGTTCCTTTTCTGTACGCTGGCGTAGCGGGCACGCCCTCGAGCTGCTTTGATGTTCGATTACGTCACAGTTGACTGTCACTCATGTTGACAATGCACTGCCGCCGTACGTAGCATACGCCATTCACACGTGCAGTATACATTTGACATCGGAAATTAGTACCCGAAATGTTTTTAAGTAAAACGGCACGAAAAATGCAAAAAGCCATTATCTGACGTAACATTTTGTTAATTCCCTATTCCAAGTATATTGTCTGTTTGTGTAGTAGATTTTCCTTTAAAACCACATAAAAATTTTGTACCTTAATAGGCTGTTATTATAGCTTAATAAAGAACTGTGACTTCAGTTAGATAAAATAGGGAAGAAAAGAAAGAAATGATTTAATATTCTTTTCAGTTATATGGACATATTCCGGTAGTTAACCATCATGTGATAGATTATTGGATCTATCATATCCTGCATATAGGATTTTCAAAGATGCAACACTATCTGTGTTACAGTATAAAATATGAAAAACTATTTTAAGTGACTGAGTAAATATTCCAAACAGTACGTTCGAAAATGTTACGGCTACTTATTCGGCAGTCAATAAATCTCAAATAAAATGTTTTGTAAATCTATTGGACGAAAATGCGTTGTCATCAGTTCGTTGCTTACAAACTAGTTAAACCTAGGTAAACTAACCTAAGGACTGATGAATGAAAAATTGGTAATCAACACCACTAGAGGTTGCCCGCAAGGAGGAGTTCTTTCCCCTTTATTGTGGAATCTAGTGGTGAATGATCTCATTGGAGAATTAAACTCTAGCCAGTACATTTTGCCAAGGATACGCAGATGATCTTGTCATAGTAATACTTGGCAAATTTGCTGACACAGTCAAGAATATGGCACAAGGTGCTTTGGACATTGTGCAAGAATGGTGCAGAAAACAGGATCTGGGGGTTAGTCCTAAGAAGACTGTTGTTGTTCCATTCACAAAGAAGCATATACAACATTCAAGTTGGAATCTAAAGCTTTTCAATGAAGCGCTAACTGTGAAGGGGACAATGAAATATCTGGGGGTTACCCCAGATGAGAAACTGACATGGACCCCTCACATCAGGAATATTTGCTCCAAGGCAAAAGGAGAGCTTGTGGCAAAAATTGTGGCCTGAGCCCCAAGGGTATGCACTGGATATACACCACAGTGATTAGACCCAGGATCACCTATGGGGCGGTCGTGTGGTGGAAGAAGGTAGAACAGCAGGTTTCTGCTAAGGAGCTTGGTAAGGTGCAGAAGCTAGCATGCTTAGCCATAACAGGCGGAATTAGCAACACACCAACTGCTGGGATGGAAACCATGCTGGATATGCCCCCATTACACCTTTGTGTCAAGATGGAGGCAGCGGCTGGTGCATACAGACTCAAATTTGGCAACAACTGGAACTCTTTGGGATATCGAGAATCACACACTAAAATAGTGAGTGAGGTAAATATAGGAAAGGTTGGGGAAATGCCAGCCGACTATATTATAACCCCATACTGCTTCAACAAGCCTTTCAATATAACAATTGGAAGTAGGGAGCAATGGGAGAAAATACTTCGACACCGTACGGGGGATATTGTCTGGTTCACTGACGTCAAAATCAGACCAAGGTGTTGGGGCCGGGGTATATGGGGTGCAGCCAAGACTGGAGGGCGTCATCTCTCTAGGAAAACTGGCCTCAGTATTCCAGGCCGAAATCACTGCCATCAGGGCGTGTATGGAGGAGAATTTGCGTAGGTGCTACAAAGATCGTAGCATCTATATCTATTCAGACAGCCAGGCAGCCCTGAGATCACTGGCAGCTCCTGCAACAAGGTCTAAAATTGTTGCAGAATGTCACAGGGTTCTGGTGGAGCTAAGGGAAAGCAATAGTGTAAACCTATTGTGGGTCCCTGGCCACTCGGGGATCAGTGACAACGAACATGCCGACAGATTAGCCAGGATGGGGGCTGAGACTCCATTTATTGGACCGTAACCTGTCCTGACAATCACCAAGGCAATGATCAAATTGGAGCTACATAACTGGCTCAGAAGACAGCACGTAGAATATTGGACCAAAGTCTATCAACAAAAACATGGCAAGGTAATGATGCCAAAGCCATGTTTTAAAAGAAGCTCTGCAATCCTGGGCCTGAACAGGAGAGAGGTTAGACTCATGGTTGGATTGCTGACAGGCCATGGGAATTTCAAAAAACACCTACATACGATGGGAATAACAGAAGAGGACCCTAAATGTAGGATCTGTGATGATGGTGATGAAACTGCATCACAACTAATCTTCGAATGCATTGCATTGGAGAGTAAAAGGCACTGAACATTTGGGACAACTAGACCCGAAGAAATTGTGTCTAATAAATAACTGGTAAAGGGACTCCTTGCACTGTTCAAGGGCATTGGTTGGCTTTACTAGATATACAGGGAGCGATACCGCACAATAACTTAGTTTCGGTGCGGGCAGTGGCGGGTTAGACCAAGACTATTTTGGCTACCCTGGAAAAATGAAATCAAATCAACCTAAGGGCAAACACACACACACCCATGCCCCAGGGAGGACTCGAACCTCCACGGCGGGCAACCACGCGCTCCGCAACGGCTACTCCACCGCGCCAATAAATCTCAAAGTCAAAAAGAAATAAAATTTGAAAGTCTTTAGAATTTTTCATTTACTAGTACAATGTGTACGGTCACACTTTAATCACTCATACACTCATACGTCGCATGTAAATGTAAAAATAATAAAAGGAAATAAATCTATGGAACATACAACCACTAATGCTTCATTCTTGTGATAAAACTCTCTGCACCTTTAATGAGTATATTTCACACGTACACGAACTCGCCGCCATACATCAAGAATTTTTTCTCCTTCATTAAATATGATGAATTCAATAACTTCGCCACATGCACCCATTTTTAGGCGTTTTTAGTTTTTATCTTTTATCATTGCCAGTAATGTCACAACGAACACTACCTGATCCCTCAAAATCGAGACTGAAATTCTTGATTGTTAGCACACTTGCCACAGTGGAGTGGCCGAGCGCTCTAAGGCGCCTTGATGAGGAGCTCGCATTTGCTTGCCTTAAGGATTCGAGTACTCGCTCGGGTATTGGTGTGTGTGGACTGTTCTTAGTGTAAGTCACTTTATGTAGTTTATAAGCCTAGTAACTATAATCCCATAATTTCCTTAGTTTTACAAACATTTGGATTTTGTTAGCACACTTGGACCACATTGTCTTCACTTTCAACTCAATCACAAACTTCCTTCAAACCGCAGTTGAGCGGTTATTGCTCGCATAGCAGACCTCGACAAGCGCTATACGCTCAGGCACGCTGTGCCGTGAAATTTTCACGTGCAGATGGGCGACAACAACAAAGCTCTTGGGAGTGCGCATACTAATTCCATACATGCTTGCGGCCAACGGCGACGTTTTAACGTCGTTGCGAAAACCGCTGAGAGTTTATGACGATTATGTTTCACATAATTGTATAATTGTCACCCTGTATGTGCCTTCGGAACTGTAATCGTGCAAATTGACGAAGTTCTTATCTCTCAGTAGCAGGACCGTAACTAATTGTGCGAACCTCTCAGGTGTGAGATTTATGTGGTTTCATAGGGGCGTTCTAAGCAAATACCAGATTGGCTACACTGAACGTGTGCCTTCATCATACGTTCATTGGTAATTGAAGCTTATTCCTGTCTCTAGTGACTGAGCTGAAGATGAGAAAGTAAAACTCTTTCATTATTACAGCAGCATGTAGTTATGACTTTTTGCGACATCCAGAACTGTTACCAAATCGTTCACGAGGAAAAATCGCTGCAGTTATAATACTGTTAATGTTTATTTGGATACAGCATTCACTACCAATTTCGGGCTTGAAATCCCATTTTCAAATGCTACAAAAATAAGAGTAACTAAGCAGAGTACTAAATAAAATTAGTAATATTAAAACGATTCCTACAAATTAACGAGTCATACTTAAAGGACCTGGAAGAGCAATTGAACGGAATGGACAGTGTGCTGAAAGGTGCATATAAGATGAAAGTTAACAAGAGCAAAACTGGGGTAATGGATTGCAGTCTAAGAAAATCAGGTGATGCTGAAGGAATTAGATTAGGTAACGAAGCAATAAAGGAGGTAGATGAGTTTTGTTACTTGGGCAGTAAAATAACAAATGATGGTCGCAGTGCAGAGGATATAAAATGCAGAATGGCAATGGGTAGAAAAGCGTTCTTGAAAAAGAGAAATTTGTTAACATCGAATATTGATTTAACCCTAAGGAAGTCCTTTCTGAAGGCATTTGTATGGAGTGTTGCCTTGTATGGGAGTGAACGTGGACAATAAACAGTGCGGACAGGAAGAGGATTGAGGCTTTTGTAAAATGGTGCTGCAGAAGAATGCTGAAGATTAGGTGGGTGAATCGCGTAACTAATGAGGAGGTACTGAACAGAATTGGCAGGAAATAAATTTCTGGCATACCTTGACTAAAAGAAGGGATATATAGGGAAGTTTTTGGGGTAAAAACCGCAGAGGGAGACCAAGAGATGTGTACAGTAAGCAGATTCAGACAGATGTAGGTTGCCGTTCTTATGTGGAGATGAAAAGGCTTGCTCAGGAAAGGGTACTGTGGAGAGCTGCATCAAACCAGTCTCCCGACTGAAGACCACAACAACAACACCTGAATGAATACAAAAGTATCCCACCAGTGCTATTAAAATACCAATAAACATCAGGATGAGTTCCCGTCCGAGCGAGGGGTGTAAAGATTTCGATTATCCAGTAAACAAGTGCAAGATCAGCGCTCGCTCATAGACCTAAAATGCAACAACTAATTGCTGCGAGCAGCTAGGCAGATGGCGCTGGCCGAAAAAATAATTTATGGTCAATAGGTCAAGGATGAAAAAGGCATGGCCACTGGCAGTTACAGGTAAACGTTGGTGCCGGATCAGTTAAGTGTGACACCCATCTGGCCGTTATGCGGTTCAGAATAGTTTGAAGACGCTTTGCATCCTGCCCTACGGAAAGTTTTTACAGTGTTGCTTGTAGCTGTTCTTCGAGATTCAACATGTTGGTGCAGGGATGAAGGCCGCTTCCAAAATCAGTACACACGAGCTCAATGGTAGAGAGGTCAGAAGATCTTACTGGCCTCCTCAAGATTCTGTAGGCAATAGACACTTGAGGCGTTTGAGCACACATCATCTTGTTTGTCTCAGAGTACCATCAGCGGTGGATGCAGAATTTCTGTGACGTTATCACTTTTCCGTTCTTGTCTGACGCAGAACGACAAGTGATGCCATGACGTACATTCTATGTCTCCCTACACCATGGTAATGACGTTTATGCTTGTGTTTCTCCAAAAAAATTGACAGGATATGTTCTCTGCCCTGAATGCTGCCAAACCTGAACACCAAGGTCATCAGATACAGGGAATCGGGAGTCACTAATGAATAAGATGTAATGGCATTCATCGTCTGACCAAGCTTCAGGAGCACCGGGTACAGCACCATTTCATAATCCGGCCTTGTAGTTACGATTCAACAACCTCATTTCACGCAATCCACCTATGTGGCCCGTGTCAAATGCGTTGAAACGCAAGGCATCTAGGGGGCGTCGTACTGTAGGTAAACATCTTTCTGATGAAATGTTCAAATGTTTGTTAAGCTTATGGGACTGAACTGTGGGGTCATCAGTCCCTAAACTTACAAACTACATATAAACCAAACATCCATGCCAAGGGGGTATTCGAACCCCCGACGGATCTTTCTGATCACCTCAGTTTCCACAACAAGGCTGTGACATCATAGCTGCACCTTGGTGTGAATTGACAAATCAGTAGTTTGCATTTACACTGAAATGGGATAATATTCGAACATTCCTCCTGGGAATATACTTTTTCCTTTGCTTTTGTCTGGCAATGTATAACGGCATTGATGGGTCAAATCATAGAAGCACATAATGTAACTACATTGCCGGATATAAAAACTGGTACATCCTAAAAATATTCAGAAGCTGTGGTACCAAACTGCATTGTTCTTCAGGCCCTAAAATTACGAACTACTTAAACTACGAGAATGAGTACGTAAATGAGTCGCAAACTGAAATAGACATGCCAGTAGGCCTACTGAGCGCTGTTTAGGGGTATTTCACCACCATTAGTACACATCCGTCTTGTGGGTTGCAGCAGTTTAAGGAATGAAATAACTTTAAAGCACAAGAGCGTCGCTTACGGGAAGCTTCAGGCTTTTAACGCCTTCTCGAAGATGTGACGAGTGTTTAAATTTACAGGTGGAGTCAGCTGAAAAGTAGAGCAATTTTAAGGCTTGTAAACGCAATACTGGCATGTCACCCTCGCAACTTGTGCTAAGGACAAGACACACACACACACTTCCATGCCGACTGGGAGCACCTGTCAGTTGACCCTCACAGAGTTGTTCAATTCAATCATTAATTACTGAACACAGAGCAACAAGATTCCTGCTGAAGCACCCATATCGGTAGGTAATGTCCCCATCACCGGCGTCTATACAGGTGCTGCTTCATCCATCCATTCGATCATACAGATGCCGTATACTGCCTTCCACGCCTGCTCGACTTTGTTCACGTATATCTGTAAGAGTTGTGGGTTGACGAATCGCACGGGTCACTTGTCATCCCATCATATCTCGTACGTGCTCTGCTGGACAGTCTGGAGATGGTGCTGGCCAAGGTATTGCAGCACGTCTTGAACAGCACGTTGAGTTTCATACCGGGTGTGTGGGAGAGCATTATCCTGTTGGAACAACACATAACCTTCCTGTCGCAATTTTGGTTTTAAAAAAAAGAAACCATACTGCCACACACACACACACACACACACACACACACCATACATTCACACGAACACCAAAGGTAGAGTTTTGGTTGGGTAGAGTGCCTCTTGTATGAATGCACTCTAGTAGACAGTGGTCGCAAGGGCTACGTCGTACGTTCAAACAACCATCACTTAAAACTTCCTGGCAGATTAAAATTGTGTGCCGGAACCGGGACTCGAACCTGGGACCTTTGCCTTTCGCGGGCAAGCGCTCTATCGACTGAGCTACCCCGACACGACTCACGATGCCGCCTCACAACTTTACTTCCGCCAGTACCTCGCCTCCTACTTTCCAAACTTCACAGAAGTTGTCTTGCGTGTTTGCAAGAGAGCTTCTGTGAAGTTTGGAAAGTAGGAGGCGAGGTACTGGCGGAAGTAAAGTTGTGAGGCGGCATCGTGAGTCGTGTCGGGGTAGCTCAGTCGGTAGAGCGCTTGCCCGCGAAAGGCAAAGGTCCCAGGTTCGAGTCCCGGTTCCGGCACACAATTTTAATCTGCCAGGAAGTTTCATATCAGCGCACACTCCGCTGCAGAGTGAAAGTTTCATTCTGGAACCATCACTTACTTGCAGGTAGAAACTGCTTTAATCGCTGCAGCCCGTGGTCCGGCATTAGATATTTAACTGATTTTCTGACGCCGTCCAGCCGTGCACGTCGATGCTGTAGCGTTAGTGGAAGACGGACTAGAGGTGTACTTGTCCATAGCCCCACTGCTGTAATCATTAGGGGGACATGTTGACACTTTTGTGCTCACAAGCCCCAAACCCTTTTATCTGGTGCTAGCTGTACGATCTGCCACTTTTGCCCTGACAATACTATCTTGGTCGACGTATGTGCTGCGTGGAAGTCCAGAATCTCGTCTATGGGTGTGAGAATGTTCACGTCAATCAGCGTTTTTGAAACAACTGACACAAAACGTCCATCTTTTCTAGCGATTGGGCCACTCGGAAAACTACAATACGACTCTACTCTCAGTAGTCTCTTAGGAAGGCGGCTGTTTGCTTCTTAGAGTGATAGATCGCTGAGCTTTATGGCTATTAAAGGGCACATACAGAAGGTGCTCTGGCGGCTATGTTACTGCCCAGTCTGTGGAGGACGACGGCTGACTCATATCAGTAGATCACCTATCTCCCATATGGCATCTATCAACAACAGTATACAATTCTGTTTTCCGGCGTTGTATATCATGAATACAGGTCCAACTCAAATGTATGTGCACATTAAACTGAGACCGCAAGTTACACGTTGATGAACCAACGTAACAGTAAACCAAAAATGGATAGATGGTGTTCTTGCATTTTCACTCACTATCAGTGAGAGCACTATTTGCAACCGTTTACGTATCTGACGGAATTAAGCACTGCAGTCTCATATTGACGAAGGCTAACTGTAGACTATCATGGAATTTTCTTGGCTAAAGTAGTTTCCATTTTTTGATAGGTTTTATTTATTACTTACTCCTTGGCTAGGAAAAAGGAAATTAACTAATTCATCCTAAAAGATTTTACTTTTTACTGACTGATGTATTGATTACTAAACTTAGACCCTTCGTTAAAGGCGTCCTACCTACTTTGAAAGTGCAAATTTAACCACTCCCAGGCAGGTTAGTTGGTTATGGGTCACTAGTTTTTCTACAGACAGCTGTCACCTTTACTTTCACTTTTCTCCTCGCCCGAGATATTTAGTTGCCCCAAGTTAAAACAATATTTTCTGTAATATGATGCTATGAACTCTTTTATGAATCTTATGATACTGTCAATCATACATATAGTTAGATTTTCGAACGTCGTTCCCGAGCAATAGCTACATAGCACAGTTACAAAAAATAAGCATTTTAAGGAAAAAAGGGTTAATTATGATATCCGAAGCTGACTAAACAACATTTGGCCAAGGAAATAATACGCCGAACCGATGGTGCAGCATAATAATACGTCAAACCGATGATACAGCATTATAAAACACAGGTTATTAGTATCTCTTTTCTTTACGACCTTTCTTATCGCTTTATATCAACTTGTGTTTATCGGTATTTCCAATACCCCTGCTAAGATGCAGAAAACATTCATCTATTTCCTTCTGAATCGTGCTTTCGTATTATTAGTATTAAAACCAGTTCTGCTGTTCACAACTAACTCAAATCTCCGCAGGAAACAGCACATCAGATTTTTCATTTTGTAGAGTAATGAATAAATTTAAATTCTCGCTGCAGGCGCACGAAGCGATCCCGTAATTTATATTTGTAAAAATGAATAGCCTCAGTATTCGAACAGTAATTAGATGACAAAGTTCATAAACTAGTTCCAATTTTTAACGAGCGATAAAAATATTACCTAACTGTCACCATTACGGACGCTGCCTGAGGGCGCTGCTATTGTCATAGCAACATTGGTAAACTTATTACCGGATGTTAGTCATTCTCAGTGTCGCAGATCGCGCCTAATTTCCTCTTATATACATTTTCCGCTACTGACGTGGCTTGTTGATTTACGGTACAAACACACATCAAAAGAAATGTTGCATCACAACGGTTGTCGGAATACACAACCAGTTATATATAAATTGAACAGAAATGCACAAAAACGACATTTCAGTTCTCTTTATTGTACAAGAAAACGAATTTTGAAAAGTTATATTTCAATAATCTAGACATTTGGAATTTGCGTTGATTGCAGCATATATCAGTACCCCTAACCCTCTGTGACACGGTTTCTTGCACTGACGAATGCCTACAGTTGTCGCGGCATGCTGTCCACTAGATCATAAAACGACTGTTGGTCCTGATCAGTGTTTTCAACCTGTGGGTCGCAACTCCCACGGGGTCGCTAAGTCTTTGGTGGGGGGATCGCTGTTAAAGTGCAAGTGCTTGCACCATGAACGAACTAGGTATTCATTAATACAAAGAAAAAAAAAAACCAAAGTGACTTATTTGCGTAACATAAATTATGAATTGAATAGATCGTAAATTTTTTATAATACAGTGTGTTAATGACTAATAAGCGCAAGGCGTAAAAACTGTTTTCAGGTACCAATCGATAGGCAGGAGAACATGATACAATAATGAATCTGAAAATTTCGAGAAAAACATCTAAGTCTTTACGAATTGTCTGTACAGTGGGACCTTTCTTAATAATCATAATTGGCTTATGGGTATTGTCTGAAATCCTGAAATGCGCAAGACTCGTCTATATATAAAGGTGAATCACCTAACACTTGCAACGCAAATATTGCGGAAGAGAAAGTGCGATTGATGTCGGTTTTCACAGAATGGATTGGTGATCAATGACTCGTATTGTTAGCCAAAAAACAGATTGTAAAAATACTTATAAAGTGTATTTCTTCTGCAAACATACAATTTTTCAAATGGAACAGTGGTTGTTTCTATCATGCACTGGAATTTTTGACACCAGCTGTGTACAAAGAATGTTGAATGACTTTTTATCACGTTTAGTTTGGCAGCTACAACCATTCAAAGGGAGGGCGGAGGGTACGACAGCGTAGCTGACTGGCTGGTGCTCATGAGACAGTGGACCGTGTACAGGGGCTAGCCAGTAGCCACTCGGCCAGTTAGTTACGCTATCGCAGCCTCCGCCCCCGAAACTTTGAACGATTGTAGCGGCCAAACTAAACGTGATAAAAATATCATTCAAAATTCTTTGTGCCCATCTGGTGTCAAAAATTCCACTGCTTGATAGAAACAACCATTGTTCCATTTAAAAAACTGTATGTTTGCATAAAAATACACTTTCTAAGTGATATTACAATCTGTATGTTGGTTGACTACCAATACATTCTATGAAAACCGCACATCAATCGCACTTTCCGTTTCCGCAATATTTGCGGTGAAAGTGTTGGGTGATTCACCCTATATATATATATATATATATATATATATATATATATATATATATATATATATATATATAAAATGGGATAATGTGTTTCTTTGTATCCCGTCCTGGTCGCCACTTTTGTGTCTCGTTTCCGCCGGTTATCCAGGGTGTCGTTGGCCGAGTAGAGAGAGACCGACACAGGAAAATAGGATGCACGCGTGTGCAGGTACGGAGGTGACCAGCCAGTGGGACAGCAGAAACTAGAAACACTAAGCTAGATTAGTATAAGAGATATATTTCAAAGAAATACATTACTTAACTTGGAGAGCATCAGACTAGTAGAATGTTGATACATAGTTTAGATAGAAGCCTGACTACTGATGATCCCTAGTGCCTATTCAATAGCCAAGTTTTAACTGGTGCCTATCTGATTCCCAAGTGGTCGATGCAGCTGTCGTGGCCACGAGCGGAGTTGCAGCAGAGGGCGCTCGTGGCTGACGTCGTAAGAACGCAGCGCCGTGCGTGCATTTCGGCGCGCGGCGAAAGTACGTGGCGCGCACTTCATACTTGTGCGACAACACATGTTTCATTCACAAAAATACGCAAAATAAATAAATAAATAAAGAAGACTCAGTCTGTTTCCTTTGAGATAATATAATTTTGTTATGGTTCGTGAGGATGTGGGGCTAGATGGTCGAAGCCGGCCGCGGGGACTGAGGCGCTCCAGTCACGGTCTGCACGGCCACTACGGTCGGGGGTTCGAATCCCCCCTCGGGCATGGATATTTGTGCCGTACTTAGTGTAAGGTAGTTCGTAAGTTTAGGGACTGATGACCCCGTAGTTAAGTCCCATAAGCTTAACAAACATTTGAACATTTTGAACTAGATGGTCGCCAAACTAGGTTTTTATTTGAAAGGGGATCGCCATAATATTTTTACTTCGAAAGGGGTCACATATTGGGAAAGGTTGTGATACACTGGTCCAGATTACCCCACTCCTCAACGGCAGTTCAGCGTAGAAGTCTGATTGGTTGGTTGGTTGTCACCGTCCCACCCCCAATAGTTTATCTTACACTGTAGGCATCAGCGATTTTTCGATATTCCCATCCGTAAGGGTGTGAAATAGGGGATGAACCTTTTTTATATAAATGTTGATAAGGCAATTTTGAAGCAAGGAATACGAAACTTCGGATTTTTTATTGTGTTTTTAAAAACACGTGTTTCGATATTTTTGAAAATTCGACCATTAAACGGGTGAAATAAGGGAAAATGTTTTAAGGGTGCTACTAAGACTATTTTGATGCTAGAAATGTGGAAATTTGAATATGGAACCAACGTTAGAATTAAAAAAATGTGTTTCAGGATGTTTTGAATTCTGTCATCAATGGTACAATAGGGGGTGGCAAGCTGTATCAAAATACTTGATTAGGAAAGCATTGTTAAAGCTAAATGTATGAAAATTTATGTTAAGTAGGAACAACCAATGCAGACCATCCAGTCTACGCATACGAAGCAACAAGAATTAAGCTAGTATTTATATAATAATGGCTATCAACAGCAAATTATTTCAACTCGTGTGCTTTTAAAATGTGTCACTTATAGTTGGAATCGTACTAGTTATGTTGGTGTATCGTCAAAGCTTGCTCTTCTTTGTAATGAGCACAGCTGTAAGACGAAGTGAATATTTGCATTTTGGTATCAAGATTTTCTGCGTTAAGGTGTATTGTATCAGCACAGACTTCTCCTTCCTGATAACAGTTCCAGGGTTTATTTTCTTAGAGTGGTGAAATACATTTTAACTGGAAAGGGTTAAATATATTTTAACTACAAGAGCTCAGATACACTTTATCCGCTTTGCCATTTCTCAACTGTAGCAAAACACGGTGTTCATCAGCTGTATTGCACCGCTCGGATGCCTTGGGGTGTTTAATCGCAGAGTAGCCTCTGGGCAGGACACTTCGGTCGTCACCGAACGACCGCCATAAAACGTGCTTCATGGGTGAGACATAACAAACATCTTTACTACACGATTCCCTGGGGACTTTTTTCCATCTCTCTCTCTCTCTCTCTCTCTCTCTCCTTTCCTCCCTCCCTCCTTCTCTCTCTCTCTCTCTCTCTCTCTCTCTCTCTCTCTCTCTCTCTCTCTCTCGTTCTCTCTCTCTCTCTCTAACTCTTATTTCTGGAAATGACGGCGTTTCAACTAATTTACACACATCTTATAGTTAACTATTTTACTGCTACTTTATCACAAATAAGTTTATGGTATCAAACATAAGAAGCCTATTAATCGCCTCTAACATTTGTGCAGTGGGGAGCAGTTAAACAAGCGCCCTTTGTACAATGCCTGAAGTGGTCATAATGAATAATGCTTTGCAGAAGAGTGTGCCTCTCCCGAAACTTGCTACCACTTTAAAACTAGGTACAAGACTTGAATATCTAGTCCTGCCTTCTCATCACACCCTTCGTTCACAATAGAGACATTCCCCTAGGTCAAAGGACGTTAGTACGCAGTCGTTGTGCGTTTCTTGTCTCACAAGGGGAACACCAAGTATAGTACCAACGAATTTTGATGAGTAGCAGATATAACGTGCGGGAACTCCATCAGACCACCGAGCTGAAAGGATTTGTTCCAGTGCGCCTTGGTTTCCACGAAAATCGCGATCAAAGTCCAGCTTGTAACAGCTATAGGTGTAACCTCATCGTGTCCAGCAGTTAAATTACAATGACTAGGGGAGCACCAAGTATGGTAACATAGCAGCTATACCTGTACTAAATCATCAGGAGCACGTGAGCCAGCGTGGTGTAATGGGTGCCGTGGCTCAGCACGCCCGGTCAGAAGACTGAACACCCTCTTTAATAATAATAAAAAAAAGCTGAGCCAAGAACGTATTATACAATACGAACTAATACGATGAACGACCGTAAGGACCAGAACGACCCATGGAGCACGAAAAAAAAAAAGAAAAAAAAGGAAAAAAAAAAGAAAGAAAGAAAGGTAAGGCGCTAGCCTGTCTGGCATACTACCCGAGTTCAAATCCTGCTTGGAACCTATTTCTTTTTCACTTGTCCGACGATTGTTTGTGCATATTTATATTCTTTAATAGCCACTCTTATGTTAATGCTTGAGTAATTGGTCATGATAATAGCTTATGTTAATTGCTCAGTATGTATTGCGCACGATTATTTTATTTTATTCCTTATTTCGAAGCATACTTTTACGGCGACTGAAAGATCAGTATGCCGTCTGTAGTTATCAGCTGTAACATTTGTGCAGCATTTTTTAGCTGCGTTTACAGTTCCCGGCCCCATCGTTGTCACACCGTCGAATGCAGTGTGTCCACGCGTCCCAGCGGCTTATTATGCTGCGGCCAGGCGGGTAGTCATTCGTAGCATATCGTTCACATGTAACTGTAATTACCTTATACAAATTTATCTTTGCTGTAAGAAATAAGGAATATAATTATACACAGTCGATCGCCGGACAAGTGTAAAAAAAAATAATACTAAATCCGAGCAGGACTCGAACTGGTGTCGTATGCATGACAGTCCAACACCTTGCTAATTACACCACGCTAGCTCGCGTGCTCGTGCTGTCTCAGGTGCTCTCCTATACAGTATCATTTAAGTGCTGGACACAATGAGGTTAGTTTTTTCTCTATACATAACACATATTTTCTCAATCTACTTTATATGTACGTACAAGTGACGCTTTCTGGAAATGTGAGGTTCGTGGATCTACAGGATGCCAAATCATGTAAAATTGTCGAGGTAAAGCGATGCAAGTGGAATCGACAATATCTTACTCTAGTGAATGAAAGGAAAAGTAGTTATAAGATCTCACAAAGTAGTTTGCGCCAGAGAGGTGCAAGTGCACTTGTGTATTCTTGGGATGTAGCAGATTACTGATTCATCTGTTTCCGTATTTTTTTGCTATATGGATACTTTGTTTATCGTAAAATTGTTGCGTGCACAACATTTTCCAAGTATCAAGGTGAATATTATCGAGTGCACTAGGTTTAAAATATCGAGATGAGCGAAGAAATAAGTAATTTTTGCCTTTTTCTTTGATGAAATGAGTGTCCTACTTCTTATAAATTGAGAAATATAAATATAATTAAAACTAATAATAGTAAGGTTTTTCTTCCAGAGATTATATATTTTGTATTAGTTGAGTTATTTGCGGTTAGTTGTGCTTTCAGGTGTATCTTAAGATTTTGGAGAACGTAGTGGTGAACAATATGTTAAACCTCCAACAATTCCACAGATGAAGGCTCTTCCGCCAAAGGAATTATGAGATAAGAAACCGTAAGTTTATTGCTGCTACGAATCGTTATAATCCATGGATTTTTGAAAGAATGTATAAAAAGAAGTTTTATTGAGAATACCCAGCATATATGCAAAGCCCCGGTTTGTCGGAAAGTTGTCTTATTAACTGGCAAGCCTATTTAGAAACACAATTCAAAATTCGCTTGTGCATAATGATCAACCTTAAAAAAGACAAAGAAAATTTTAAGGATTACCGGCAGTTCTATACTGGTCAAATGTGCAGGATGTTTAAAACGATGATCAGATTTACTTTAAGAAAAGGGACAAATAAAGCAGTATTCCTCCTTCTACGAGCATTTAAAGCCCACAGGGCATCACAAATTCGTGCCAGAAAACCGCTTTATCTTACATCGCGCCCGGAAAGATAAAAAATCTTGATTTGTTGGAGGAACTTGAAAAAAAAATATACGTGCACTTCTGAAGACGGGTGTTCAACGATCAGCTGATTAGCCGGAACCAATGGAACTATTAATTTGACTTTAAGCGTGTTATGTGATATGTGCTACCTTTGTCGTGTCATTTGTTAATGTAACCTTAGAAAAATTATGTTAGTTGTTCAGTACTACGTTTTTATTTATTTTATTGAATTTCAACGCACCATATTGGGCACGCAGCTTCCTCAGCACGGCTCTACAGCCGAGTGCTTTTACAATTCTGGATGAGTATAAAAGAAATAGATAAAGGTGAATAAAAACTGAAATATCGTCATACAAAAGGAGACATGGGAGAAATAATTATTTATAATGGTGCGAAGTACATTCATATTTAGTTAAAACGGTGCCATGTGGGCTAAAAACACTGAAGTCAAAACCAACCCTGAAACGATGACAAAAACAAAGACACTGAGTAATATATCACAAACAACACTGGTTCTGCCGTGTAATGGCGGTTCCAGGCACTTAAAAACACTTAAAATTCTAGCACCACATCACTGTACACAGCTAAAATCGGCATAAGTTAAAATGACGGGCACAAGAACCCTGCAGAGGACAGGGAAGGAGAGGATGCACCAAGGGGTGGGAAAAGAAGGAGGGTGGAAGAACTTCTAGGAAAATGGTGGGAGGGGGACACAAAGCGTGCTTGGGATGGGGGAGAGAGGGCATATCACATACGGGGAAGGAGTGGGACTAGAACTCGCAGAGGAGTATATGTCAGGACGGAGGGAGTCATCTGGGAGAGGAAGATGGCGAAAGTTACCCTCGGAAAGGATGTGGAGAATATGCAGGTGTAGGGCAGGAGGGATGCAATGTTAAAGTTGCGGTAGAGACTCAGGGTTTAAAAGGAGAGGAGAAGCCAGAGGGTGACGAGATTCGAGTTTTCGGGAGATGTACAGGATGTGTATGTGTTCCAAGAACTTCAGACGGTGCGGGAAAGGAATAAGGTCGTAGAGGATCCGCTTGGGGGAAGGGAGGGGCGAGGAGGAGATCGTGCTGCTCCAGGATTAGGAGGGCTTTATAATAGGCAGTGAGGCAGATATCCAGACGGGGTGGAAGCTGCAGAGGACGGAATGCATGTGTAGAGCAAAGTTGATGAACTGAGACCCCATGTCTGGCCAGAGAGGAGTTTCAGAAGATCGAGGCGGGAAAGATCTTTCTGGCAAACAGTCTTGAGGTGGCGGGTCCAGGAAAGGAAACGGTTCTGAGGGTGAAGCGAAGGTATTTGTGGGTGTGAGTTTGCGGGATGGGACGTTCATGGAGAGTTAGGTGGCGGAAGGAGCGGGTGGTACGAGATATGACGATTACCTGGGATTTGTCGGGGTTAACGGAAAGGAACCACTGGTTGCACAAAGTGGGGAATTGGGAAGGGTGAGACTAGGCAAGGTGCTGGGAACAGGCAAGGGAAGGGGCGAGGGCTAGGAAGGCAGTGTCATCAGCATACTGAAGCAGATGGGGTTGAGGCATATCGGGGGAGGGAGCTTGGAGTTTAACGTCCCATCGACAGCGTGGAAACGTAGCTTATGCTTGGAATGTTTGGGTAAGGATTTGGAAGGAAATCGGCCGTGCCCCTTGAAAGGAACCATCCCAGCATTTGCCTGGAGTGATTTAGGGAAATCACGGAAAATCTAAATCAGGATGACCGGAGGTGGACATGAACCACCATCCTTCCGAATGCGAGTCCAGTGGTGGCATATCGGTCAAGTAAATGAGAGGATGGAGCCCTGGGGCACCCCGGCGGAGGAGTAAAACAAATGGGAGTCTGAGTTATTAACAGTGACGTAGGAGGCGCGGTGTGAGAGAAAGGAAGCAATGCGATGGACATAATAATTAGGAAGGGCATAGGTTTGAAAAGGAGACTGGAATGCCACCAGCGATCAAAGGCCTTCTCGATGACGAATACTGCGGCGCGATGGGAATTCACCTGAATGGAGAGAAGATAGGTAAGGCGGAGGAGTTGGTTATTGAAAGAGGAAGGTCGGAAGCCACATTAGGTGAGGGGAAGGGGCTGGTGTTGGAGATGCTGGTGAATATGACGGGAGAGGATGGTTTCCAGGACCTTGCTCAACAAGGAGGTGAGGCTGATGGGTCGGTGCGAGGAGTCCTTGGAGGTTTACCAGATTTTTGGGAAACATAAGGACACGGGAGGTCTGCCACAGGCCAGGGAAAGAGCCAGTATGAAGGATAACACTATACAAGAAAGCGAGGGCAGCATGGAATGAGTAAGGGCAGGCATGGAGGTGCCTGTAGTTGAGGTAGTCGTGATCAGGAGCGGTATTTCGTTTGGTACGAATTGAACGTCAAGGATGGTAATACCCATGTTAAGTTCTGAAGGAGGAATTTCAGCCACGTACTGGAAGCTGATGGCAAGTAGGGGAGGGGGTTGGGAGGGAGCAAACGTGTCGGTTCGCTCATGGACATTGGGAAAGACGGAGTAGTCAATTTGGGGAGAATACATTGAAAAGGTAGGTGGTTGCCTTACTAGCATTATCAGGAAATGGGAGGTAATTGTGAAGCAGCGGATAGACCGGGGAGGGGCGAATGCCAGTATGGCGATGGAAGGCTTTCCAGCACTTGGAAGAACTGATGGAGAGCGACTCATTAAGACGGATGCAAGTTTGGTGCCAAGACCGGCGTCTTTTCGCGGTCAGTAGGTTTCTAATATGAAGTTGGAGTTGCCGGTGGCGTTGGAGTGTGTTCCGATCACGAGTGCGAAAGAATGACCGATAAAGACGACGTGATTCCCGTAGTAGGAGAAGTCGTTGGATATGTATGTGTTAATTTCATTTAGACTGGGGATCATCAAGGCTATGCTAGTTTGAGTAATTACCATCTATTTAATCCTTTGAACAATGTGAGAGATACTTTTAAACTTTCTTCTATATTAACGAATAGAATATGTGAAGAGTTCTCTTTCTCCTCAAGTAGAGCTCTTTGATTTTAAAATTTAATTGTAACGGTTGTCCCCTGCTGGTGATCTATGCTTCCTAACTTAGAGCGCCACTATCGCGCTCTTGCTGTATTACTTACGTTTGTAGCAGACCAATCGTTTGAATGGCAGTTGTGCCACGACAGCGGTTATAAAAATGTGCAATAAAATGTGCAACGGCGGCGACAACGTATTCAAAAATTCCTCATGCATTCCAATTTGTTAAAGTGCGACTGTCTCTGTGGTATCGTTGCTGCGCAACAACTTTATTTCAGGTAAATTTGTTTATTTTATACCTTCAATCTCACAGCTTCAAGCTCCGATTTTTCTTTTTTAGTAGATTATCATGACGCGTATCTGGTTTCGGTAATGAGCCAATTATAAAACTTTGTGCAGGGAAAATTTCGTTACACATGTTTTAACGATACAAGAAGCGAGCACATTGGCAATTTGTTACATCTTTGGCATACCCTGTTCTCTGAGTCTGTTACATTTTATCTTTGACTTGTTGTATTACGGAATAGTACTGTATTTATTTACGTTAAGTGCAGAAACCCCTTGATGTTGTCGTTACCACTATCACTTTTAACTTGTATTTTAATTGGTTTTATACATATGACGACACTGTCAACTTATTCAGAAAATGTATAAAACTAAACTGCTCATGTAATTTTGTTAGTACTTCTACCATGGATGAAGATCTTTATATTTTATATTCGTGTCACATTGAAGCTTAACTAATTTTTGTACTATTATAGAAATTCCTGTAAGATGAGACACTTTCGAAACCGATAGCACAATAAATTAAATTTTACATGACAGCAAAGTGTACAATGCATTTCCGTCGAGAACAACGTTCTGCGTTATATTACTTCGGAAGTCTTCTAGCCAGACACAAATTTGTGAACCTATTCCATAAGCTGTTATCTTCGTTATCAGTCTGCGGTGTAGCACCGCGTCAAACGCCTTTTTGAAGTCTAGAAAAACACAATCCGCCTGTTGCCCTTCATCCATGGCTCGCAAGATGTCATGTGAGAAAATAGGAAGCTCAGTTTCACAAGAACGATGGTTCCTAAACCAGTGCTGATCCATAGAAAGAAGCTTTTCCGTCTCACAGAGCGAGGTTGCGCAGTGGTATTACACTGGACTCGCATTCGGGAGAATGTTGCTTCAAATCCACCTCCGGGCATCCAGATTTATGTTTCCCGTGATTTCTCTAAATCACTCTAGGCACATGCCGAGATGGTTCCTTTCAAAGAGATCCAATGTTCCAATGTTTGTAGAGCTTATGGGACTTAACTACAGGGTCATCAGTCCCTAAAGTTACAAATTACTTATGACCCAGCTAAGGAGGCACAAATATCAATGCCCGATGGGGATTCTAACCCCCGACGGTAGTGGCCGTGCAGACTGTGACTGGCGCGCCGTAGAGCGCTCGGCCATCGCTCTCGGCCAAAGAGAGCCCAAGCATAAGCTCCGCCTCTAATGACCTCGCTGTCGATGGGACGTTAAACTCTAATCTTCCTTCCTGATCCGTCTGAAGAAAATGTATTATATTCGAGCTGAGAATATGCTCCAAAATTGTGTAAGGTTTTTCAGTAGTCAGAGGTGTTACTCCTCCTCTCTCTCTGTCTCTCTCTCTCTCTCTCTCTCTCTCTCTCTCTCTCTCTCTCTCTCTCTGTTGTGTTCAGCACTGTTAACACTTCACCCCATGAAAAGATTTATGCCCGGCGAAGGCTCCAACTCGACAAGACATGGACTCAACATTTCGTTGAAAGTCCCCTGCAGGAATCGTGAGGTATTACTGCCTCTATAATCGTCCATGGAAGTGTTTCCGGTGCAAGATTATGTAAGCGTGGTGACGTTTCGATTGAACATGAAGTTTGTAAATAGCCACAAATGGTCCCTAAGTGAACTTTTTCTGTTAACAACCTTCATTTCTGAAGGAACGGAGATTCAACAGCCCTATGTATAATGAAGTATTTATTCTATTACAACTAATATCGGCATCTTCAGGTCCCTACATCGGAACATGATATCCAAAAGTAGGGATACTAATACTGGATTCGTGGACTTCGTATCATAGTGGGAAACAGCAACAGCAACTGTGACAACAAGAACTAGTTGTGGTTTCAAAGATGGTATAGAATGTATGCTAGAAGATAAAAGATCTTTGGCCTTATACACACATATAACGAATTAAAGGAAATTGCAAACATTACATTGTTACGGGCAAAACGCAAAGCAGAACTGCTATGATCTACTTATGGCAGCAGACAATGCTACAGCGACATGTTGTACTGCACTATATTTTTTAATTCGCACAAAGGCACCTCATATTACTCTTAATGTTCGATATCATTATATTTAATGAAGCGCTCATCTACCGCAGAATAATTATATGAAATATTAAATGAAGCAGCATTTGAAACACGTACTTGTAAGTTAGACGCTGTGTCATCGGTGATCTGTGATACAGCAAACTTCTCAGAATGTGGTGTACCTTTGTCATAGAGAGTGGCCGCACAGCAGTGCTGGTAGAGAGTATTTGCACGGCAATGTTGGTTGAGGGCAGTTGCACGGTAGCGTTGGTATACATCATTTGGACAGTAGTGGCTGTGACGAGTTGTGTGGAGTAATGACATAGAAATTTTACCTCAGAATTATCGTTTATTGGAAGGACAGAGCAGACCACATCTTGTTTCTGTTATTTATGTAAATCCCTGAGCCGGCCGCGGTGGCCGAGGGGACTGAGGCGCTTCAGTCATGGTCCGCACGGCCACTACGGTCGGGGGTTCGAATCCCCCCTCGGGCATGGATATTTGTGCCGTCCTAGTTCGTAAGTAGTTCATAAGTAGTTTGTAAGTTTAGGGACTGATGACCCCGTAGTTAAGTCCCATAAGCTTTACAAACATTTGAACATTTTTAAAACCCTGAGAACCAAGGTAATGTACATCGCTGCTCTTGCGTAATAATAATTGTTCATTGTACTTGGAGCATTGTTTCATTCAAGTAGTTATTTGTCTAACCTCTTTCTCTCAGATTACAATAAGTGTTCAAAGAAATATTGAGTATAGAAGAAATCATACCAATTAGCTTAAAAAAATCCTTTCCTTGATTCTGCTCAAAATGATTAATGAATATTACTGATTGTTATCTGAAGTAATCAGTATTGCCTTAAAATGAACCTATTATATGCATATCATTACATTTAGCCGGTCGCGGTGGCCGAGGGGACTGAGGCGCTCCAGTCACGGTCTGCACGGCCACTGCGGTCGGGCGTTCGAATCCCCCCTCGGGCATGGATATTTGTGCCGTCCTTAGTATAAGGTAGTTTAGAAGTAGTTTGTAAGTTTAGGGACTGATGACCCCGTAGTTAAGTCCCATAGACTCCACAAACATTACATTTACAGCGCAAAAAAGATTCTCGTAGGGGATATAAATTATGCTTTCAAACACAGTAAAATTCTCCCCCGCAGTCAGATTTATTTCAGTCACTGAGCCACATGCACGTGACACAACGTAAATGTTCAAACAAAATATTTCCAACACACTAACTATCGTAAAAATATTTCTTAATAGGACCATGACAGATTACTTTTAAAGAATTCATTAATGACAAAGTTTATAACAGCGTTTGTACCAAATGCATTTTGGTGTCAATCCTACTAAACATTGTTCGTAGTCTCGCAATTAATTAAGCAGTCCATTTAATTCAATATACTTCAGACAAGTTATCATTTCAAAAATATATCTGCAGACGTCTTTTACCAACAAACATACGGCTTTTACATTGGCCGTAAAAATATTTTTGTTTTACTGTCGCTAATCGATTTCAGTTACTGAGTAAACCATCTTCAGTGCTGATGCCAAATCAAAAAACAAAATATACAGAATCAAAGCTACCGTATATCAAAATAAGTACAATTTCTAATGAGTACGAACTTTATACGTGGTTGATACATACCAGAAAATTACACAGAGATCTGCACTTTCCATATTACTGTGTCTAGATAGTGCATGGTCATCATGTCAGCTGCTTACACAGTCTCTGCACATGGGCCCTATAATAAGCGGCAATAGCGCGCTCTTTATTGTTTCAGTACGACAATTTTGTATTTTCTAATTTGTCAACTACAAATGGTCTAAGGTTTTTGACAGAATAAAGATGGCGATATCACAACCTATTATCGAGCCCAGCTGAAGAGAGTCTGTAAGCAGCGGGGTCAGTTTAACTTGTACCTGACAACTAAAATGATTGTGAAGCACTATCTAGACATTGTCACATAGAATCTGTCAGTTGTGTGTCTAATTTTATAATTCATGTAACAGCTCCTGTGAATTTTCTGGTAAGTAAAAACTACTAATAACTTTCATGCTCATTAGAAATTGTATTTATTTTGATATAGCTTTGATTTTTATATTTCTTTTTTTGATTTGGCATCAGTCCTGACGATGGTAACTCAGTGACTCAAATCGATTTACAACAATAAAAGCAAAACTTTTTACGGCCAATGCTCCTTCACTGAATGTTTGTAATAACGTCATATTTTGTTCCTCATATACCTGACGAATCCTTAACCGCTTCCTGTGGATTGAGAGATAGCTGCAGACCGGAGATAGGTTTTGTGGCCCGGATCTTCATTTATTATTAAGTTCCTTGGGCAGAGCGTGAATTCTGCTTCAAAATTCCTTCAGCAGATCCAAGCCGGTAATAGGGTTCTTCTGTAACGTTCGTAACAACTGCCAGAAGATTGCGCGAGTCATCTCCCGCGTTGTCGACGTCGAGAATCGGAACTCGAACAGTGGCACCCAAAAGCACGGAAGGAATTTTCTAGACATATGATGGGATTCGGCTTATTGTATATTTTGCCGGCAGACAAACTGGACAAGTGTAAAATGCCTAGACAAAGTATGAAATATCAATAGGAAGGAAGCATGGAGTTTAACGTACCGTCAACAGCGTGGTCATTAGAGACGGAGCTTACGCTCGGAAGGTTTGGGTAAGGATTGTGAAGGAAATCGGCCGTGCTCTTTCAAAGGAAGCATCTCGGTATTTTCCTGGAGTGATTTAGAGAAATCGCGGAAAATCTAAATCAGGATGATCGGAGGCGGATTTGAACCACAATCCTTCCGCTTACGAGTCGAGTGTGTCACGAAATATCAGTCATTTCATATTTTGGTGGAGTGCATTCTACTAATTACCTTGGCGTTCTATAGACTACCGGAATTTATATATTGCCGGCAGCACATTCACTCATCGTGCATCCCCCACTGATTACTGAGATTATTTGACGCAGCGTTGTTTTTGTGTTAGAACTCAGGGGCGCCTGCTCACGGTCAGGCCTTTTTGCCATTGCCTTGTATTTCTCTGCACAAATTGACACTGTGGCTCTCGGAATATCAAATCCCCTAACGACTTTCGAAATGGGACGTCTAATGTGTGTAGCTCAAACATCAATTATTCGTTCAGAGTCTCTTAATTAGCATTCAGCATGCGTAATCACTTCAAACTTTTCACATAAATCGCCGCATACAGATGACAGTTCAGTTACAGTATCGCCTTTTTATGCTTTGTAAAGGCGATACTACCGCCATTTGTGTCTGCGCTTATCGGTATCTTATGACATGTGACGTCAGTGTACAGTATTGTACAGCACTTGGCTTTTCGATATGTAATTACTGACGGCAGAACACTACGGGTATTTGCAAATTCTTGCCAGTATATTTCACAGACTGGGTCACGTCTTCCTACTCTCTGTACGAGATTAAAAAAGTTGGGCCATCTCCTCTCCAACTTCTGCCTCCCCACTGCCACCAACTTCTCCACGAACGGAAAGCGACTGGATCGCTTCCTTTGACATAAGTGCTAGCCATGCTTGCGGGATATTTCCTCAATACGTAAGCGTCAGTCGTCGACCTGTGAGTTTTCTCTGTAGTTATTAACGTTTAGTAAATTCGAACGGGGGAAATTATTGGTAACCTTCTGGTAGATGCTTGTGTAACAAAGGTATAAGGAGTATGGTGCCACTAGATGAGCTCTAAGTTCTATAATGCATAAAGGGAATGGAAAAAAAGTCCACTATCTCAGAACGCGGGTAAAAGTGTTGTAAGGGGACAACTACTGCTGAAGTCACTGGAGAACTGAATTTTTCATACTAAGGGACCTCCAGCAGCAGAGAATTGCTCAGCGAGCGAGTACTCAGCAGTGAGTAAAATGTCCAGAATAAAATAAAACTTTGCTCCGAAGGCATAATATCTGGAATTTGGAGTCACGAAACACAGTCATTTGGTCTCATCGATCTTTTTTCGTATTGTTGTAACTTCCTTGTAAGCTTACATGCCAAGATTGAATATCGCATAGATTCAAAAATAATTTGGGTAGCCATATCATAGCCCGATACCTATTCTGAAAGACTGATGCCACGTATTATGTGACCATTTTGGATGATCATGACAATCTCGTGCTGCAACGCTCGTTCCCCAGTGATTCTGCCGTTTTTCTTGGTAATGTTCAGGTTTCTTGAGCTTGAGGATGTAACACAGCGACACGGCGAACACAGATATTGTTAATCTTTGGAGTATCGGGTGCGTTATCAGCTCCATCATCCTTTCTTGAACGTGACATTATTTTCCCAGACGAATCTCCACCTACATCCATTCTTCGCAAGCCACGTCATGGTGTCGGTTCACCATGCTGTCCGCATTCTGGTCCCATATGGTTCTTGGAGAATCAAAGATTTCGATTGTATCTCACCGTTGGCTATAATCTCTACCATTATCCTTGTGGTGTTTTTGAGAGATATAGACAGGATTATACTGATTGGCACTTTCAAATGTTGAAATGTTTCTAAGCGTATTGGATAAAACTGATATGGTCAACAGTTCCTAGACTTACGACCTACTTATACTAAGGAGAACACCTGATTGGAGGCTCGAAAGTCCTCCGGGAGCGGCCGCTCAACCAGTAGCATGTTGCCTTAGACCACGCGGCTACTCACGCATGGTGATTGACGTTCTTAGAATTTTGACAGAACCCTGTAGCACGATGAATGTCTCTTCTGTAGCGGTTGTCATTGAAGCTTGCCTCTACCAACCCCACCTGGTACGAAACCCACATTGATAAATATTATCCAACTATAAATGACTGTTCTGTAAGATAGTCCGTTTTAGATTCACTGTGCCTTGAGATGTGGCAATCAACTTTCTCACCTTATTACGTATCATCTAATTAGATTTAACCAGATTAGCGCCTGAAACGTTCAATGAGTTTACTTAAGTAATGTCTTTCACTGTGGAAGAATATTTAGTGTTATTGGTAATGTATTGAAGCAAATTACGCACCATTTCCAATCGTATAAATGTTTTTCTACATTTCGTCTCCTTTCGGAACTACATTAGCCCAATCTCAAGTACTGGAAAATAAGAATGCACATATTAAAATACGACGCAAATATTCGACTACTGACAAACGAAATATGCAATTCACAAAACTAACATACTTTAAAAAAATATTCTGCCATTAGGGTATGCCATCAATAAAATACACGCAGTAAACATGTATTGTCCTCGTTAACACTTATTTTGAAAGAAGACATACTCATGCTATGATGCCCAGTTTAGGACTAGGGGACAGCTGGTCTCACACACCAGTGCTAATCCAAATGCAGCGAAACTGTCAAAGGTAACCTACGATAATACTGTCCAGTCATGTAAAAATTATGTACGTATTCCATGCAATAAAATCAAAGTCACTATATTCGCAATACGTCCACACGATACTCAGCAGTACTAAATTCTGATGCATGAAATCAAACCTCTGACATATAGGAGGCACACACCATTGCATAATTATCTGATAAGCACGTAAAGTGTGGGAAACTAGGAAAATTGGGCTAACGGCAAGACAAATCTACCGTCGCAGAGTCCCAAATTATCGTATTCCGAACGTCAGTACTCAAACATCTAGAAGACACGAGATATCTTCGCCCCCTTCACCTCACAGGGCTGTTGTCCAAAACGTGATACTGCAGCATTACGACAGAAGGAGGAAATTCTATTTGTAGTTGACGAACAAGATACTTAGTACGCCAGTTGGGGACACCTCACAAGAGTAGTCAGATTTGTTGCAGCCTTATCATTACCAAATAATTCAACATCTTCACAAAGCGGACTACCTATGAAGAGCTGCATTCTGCTGCTGGGTCTTGCGATAGTGTAGAAACAACACAGAGCTATTCTCCAAGACTGTGGTGGCAAATAATTTATCTTCACTCGGGACGGCTATGTGAATATGCACAATTTGTACACATGGGCAAGTTTAAATCCTGTCACTATCCGAAGTAGGATTTTTAAGCCAGGTTTTTTTAAAATTATTGGTTGGGATCGTGAGATGTATGGCTGGGTCCAGTGGAAGTTGCTGCCAGTCTGACATAAGCTTCTCTTCATCTATTACAGCATTTCTAGATGTGGTTTATGCTTTATGGAGCATGCCAGTAGAATGGTTCTTCAGTATGTAGATTACCGAGTGGGCGGATTTCCGAGACAGCCATGTGCGTTTTCCGCCAGATCCTCCGGCTTAAATCCACAACATTTTTATTTTTGTAGTTACTTCAATGAGTTTGTCTGCAAAAACGTCACTGATGATCCAAGAAGTTGTCACTACCATCAGAGCTGACGGAGTATGTAAACGGGTCAGAGGATGGTGGTATCGTCGCTTACAAGCCTTCAGTGTTGCTGAGGGAATGCAGTTCTCAACAGTTACAGACATCAGGACCATTATTAAACCTTCTTGCAGATAAAAACTGCGTGCCGTGACCGGGAATCGTACGTTAGACCTTTGCGTTTCCCGGGCAAGCACTCTACCGACTATCACGGCACGCATCACGATCGGTCCTCATACCTGTACTTCCGCCAGAACCGCGCTTTCTGAACTTCACAGAAGTTCTCCCGCGAGACTTAGAGGACTAACACTCCTGGAAGAAAGGATATGGTGAACACATGGTTTACCTTAGCCTAGGGTATGTTGCCACAAAGGTATTTTCACTCTGCAGCGGAGTGTGCGTGGCGAAGGGAACTAGGGATTCATATATACGTAATATATAAAAATTAATGTTTGTTTGTATTTTTGCTCGTTTTTATGCACGGCCATACAGTACATCCGATTGCGATTAAACTTTGTCAACTCAATGCTTGCACTAGCGAGAAGTTTATAGGCATACTGAAATCAACTTCGTATGGTGCATGGGGGAAGGTAATTTACAATTAGTTAATTCTTTTCTTACGCCTTCACGTTGAAAAGTCTGGATAGATAAGAATGAAATTTTGAACAGAGTTAGCTGATACCCTCATTAATACATGGGCCACCTTTCGTAATCCATCGTATGGTGCGTAGCGGAGGGTACCTTAGAATGCTACTCCTTCAGGATGAAATTTGGAATAGCGTATACTCTGCATTCATGCATGGGCTACATTTCGTAAGCCACCGTACAGTGCATGGCGGAGAGTCTTACAGTGTGTTACCACGTTTGTTACTCTTCACGCTGAAACTGTTGGACTGAATTGAATGAAATGTGAAATGAATACATGAGCTAGCTTTCGTAAGCTACCGTAGGTGCATGGCGGAGGGTATGTTACAATAAACATCCAAATTGTTTGACTGGTCAGTATGAAAATTAGGACTTAAATGTATACATGAAGGAGATTTTTTTAATCTACAATTTCATGCATTTAGCATGGCGGAGGGTACATTGCGTCTTTTTTTGACCAGTCATCATGAAACTTGGTGCATATATCACATATAGGAGGGAGGGGAATAGGTGGAGGAGGAGACGGACAGAAGGAAGATAATGACTTACAGGTGAAACGAGATGAATAGAGGGAAAGGGGGAGAGGGGGAAATTAACAGAGAAAGAGGCAGGAGGAGATGGGGTGGAGCAGGTGAAGAGAGAGAAGGGGTAGGAGGATGAGGAAGGAAGCTTAGAGATTAACGACCCGTCGACAAGGAATAGGAGGAGAAGGAATGTTGAAAAATTGGAAACCTCATATATATTTGTTCGTTTGTTGGTATTTTATGCGCTGCTATTATGTTCATCTAATTGCGATCAGACTTCGTCTACTTACTTCTTGTTCTTACGGGAAGGTTATGGACATATGACATTTAACTTATATTTGAAGGGCCATTGAAGTAGTGAGATATTTGAAGGTAACACAAATAAACAGATCAATGTTTGTTGTGGCCTACTCATTTCGATGCTGCTAAATGTTAGATCTAATCGTACTTTTCACCGCAAACAGTAGATTTTTATTTTTTGAGAGAATGAACAAACGATATTTTGCTTACAGAAGCGTATATCTTATTACTGCTTGGACTTGCGCGGAGGCTATAAGCATAGTACAATTAACTTACAGTAGCTGGCACGCGTGTCGTACCGGCAAATGTATTTGAAAGAGCATTGCAGCGGTGAGAAACAGATAGATCAACGTTTCCTAGTGTCTTAATTCGCTGCTGATAAATGAGCGTTATAGCTAATCGAAACTTTCCAGTGCAAACATTAATTTTTATATACTTTCAGTAAATCAACGAAAGATATTTTAGTTGCGTAAGCGTATATCATTTAATCGATCCGTCAAAAAACTGTGCCCCCCAAACGTTCGTCAGCGTAGCACGTAGAAATAAGCGAATTCGAGCTTCTCAAACAAACAAGAAGCGACAAGCGAGCAATGAAGTAAATTCTTGTGTACGGATTCAATCTAGAAAATCTATGTTTCTTTCATCTGTCATGTGTTGACACTTGTTCTGCATTTTCGTTCAACGGTCAATCATGTACCCACTGGTAGAATGTCCTTTAAGTTTTTCGGTACTCTTTCTTATCCCAAACATTTCATCTTTGAGCGCGACAACCTGAACGTGTTCAATCAGCTTGGGGCAGTTCATTCCCTCTCTTGATCTTTCACAAAGTATGTTTCCTTTTCGTCCCTCTTCGGACGGCCTTCTAAATTTGTGTTTCTAAGGAATGTTCAGTTTTGTTCACTGTCTTTGGTGTGAGACAGGCGGGTTGTAGGGGTAGTCAGGAGCCAACCCCGCCCACCCCACAAAAAAAAAAAAAAAAAAAAAAAAAAAAAAAATTAAATTAAAAAATAAAAATAAATAAATGAAACATAAGAAGAAGGAAATAGTTTCTACCCTAAAGCACTTGAATAATGAAGTCAACAAAATTGAATGGATGTCATTTATACTTTTCCTTTGTGTATCGTTAAATTTAAAATAAATGTATTTGTTATCGACTGTAAAATTAATATTTATTTCTATCATACATAACCAAATTTCAAATGTTATTTGTACAATTATTTTTTCTGTGGCAGCGACGCGCCGGGTACCAGCTAGTTTACAATAAAAATATATTGATGCAATTAATCCAAATACAGTATCCTATGTATTAAGTTGGACGAAATCAAACACAGTGTGCAAAATTTCATGAGAATCGTTTGTTAGTTTCGAAGTTCAATGCGGACAAACGTCGTGACACGCGATGTTTATATCAATACGTTTATATTCAACTCATCTTTCGGAATACGAAATCGTATTACATAAACTGTTTTACGCTGTCGTGTTTACATGTTAAAACCTAGAGCGGATTTCCTAGCTCACTCAACCAATGTAGCGTTTTCAGAAATGCTGTTTCAGTTCCGTCAACACATTCGCTATTTCCCTTTACATAAATAGATTCTTGCTAATATTAACACTCCTTCACTGTAGAAAAAGTCACTCTGTACATGTTAACCGAAAATTCGTAACTAAAATATGAGGCTTGACAAGCCAAGCACGTTTCAAAAACTGTTGCGTTTACTTGGGCTCAAAAATATGGGGGTAGAAATCGTTTTATATAATCAGATTTCTAGAATCGATTTTGAGGGTTTTACGTGGCCAACCAAAGGTGGAATTGTGATGGCGGTTAACGAAATCCTGTTTTGGGAGCCAATGTAAACGGGTCGTATACCTAAAAAATTGTAATTCGGTTATGTAAATCTTTGTCCAAAAAGATTAATTTGCCTCGATCTCTTGTAAATATATACTCGGATAAATAGTGTCAGTGAAACAGAATAACCATCTTCAGATCATATAAGGAATCCTGGTTTGTCATCCGTATACTTTTTTACTGTGGTAAAACAGGTGAACATGTGAAAACAGGATTCCGTATGTGACCTGAAGATGGTTATTCAATTTCGCCGACACCAGTTATACCAAATAAATCTCTCCGGAAAAATATAGGCAAAATGAAGATCATAATGTTCATAGTTTCAGTTCGTCTCCTACATTACACAATGTCATGTAACCACTATAATTTGGATTCCGTTATTCATAACTTAAGGTTATTCGTATTATGTGTTGCGTGAAGACCTTAATCAAGCATTTTATTACGCTTTCAATTTAGCAAATGTCGTCTTTTTATTAAATTTGATAACAGGCTGATTTGCAGATAATTACAGTTAGTTAAATTCTAAAACGTAATAATGGCAGCGAAGTGCCATCAGGTGAACTGGAGGGAGAGAAACAGTTCAGAGGCGCAGTTCAGAGGCTGTACTCTCTGAAACTAACATAAAAATAACCGACGGCTTCCATATTGGAGACCCTTATCTTGTAACTGTACCGTCAGAACTTTTTCTCCCATACTCAGATCGCTTTTCAGTTCCGCCGTGACAGTTGTAAACTAAGTTTCTTTTCGCTTCTTAAATATATTTGTTAAACATTCAGGCGGGCTGCAGGAGAATCATGAGCAACGCGTAGCAACAGTAAAGCTTTTGCGTTGTTGTACGAATGGTTAACTTTTTTTCAGATTAATATATTGCTGCATTTTCTGTATTGTAGTACTTATTTCAGTGTTTCAAAGGAATTTGACGAACGTTTATGGGATTTTATACCTTTGACGTATATTTTATAATGTATTATTCGTTAGACAAGAAACGCAGCGGTAAATTAGCAGTCAGGTATAAATACTAAGTATTTTAAGGTACTTTAGAAAAAAGGAAAGAACGAATTGATATTAAAAATTTCATGGAAAATACTCGTGAGACAGGTAACAGTTTGTATACTGTTCAGTGTGTGCCGTGCGACTTAATGGGGCCGAGCGAATTATGTAGCTAGTCAGTAAACATGACGTATTCCATTTGGAAACGATATTGGCAGATCGTAGAAGGAAATACTATGTGGCACATTTGGCAAAAGAAACTTTTATGCGGATGCGAACTGTACATTAAAATCCATCAATAAGTCGAGTACGCTAAATGATAATAATGATCACAAATTTGGACTGCATTAGTGTGAGTTTCTAGTTGTTCGCATGTATTATATATTTTGTGATGAAGTTTGGGCATCACGATCGAAGGCCTTGTAGCTCTGGTCTGCATTTGCCAATTCTCCAAAGGTTGTAACGACACCATCCATTGTCGAATAACGAATGAATCTCAGAACTTCAGTGATTTAGTTTATTTCATGACCAATAATGAACTGTTGGTATGCAGAGAAGTGTAGAAAGCACACTTTTCAATATTCGGCTATTCTCGTGATTAGTTTATGTGACAAGAGTAATTGCAAGGACATTAATAGGGTACTATGTGAGCAGCACTAATTACGATTATGAGAAAAATGTACCGAAATTAAGAACCGATGAATTTTGGCAAAACAAAGAGATATAATTCAATCGTATGGAGCAAGTGGGGGTGAGAAAGAATTGATGAAATACGAAAGTAGTGAAGGAGAGATCCAAATGAAACAAGGACATGAAATAAATGTAGACGAAAGTAATGTGATGAATGCTCTGCATTTGAACAGTTTTGCAAAACGTTCAAATGTTTGTAATACTATGGGTCCAACTTCGTTGGTCATCAGTCACTAGTCTTACAAACTACACACACATCTATGCCCGAGGGAGGATTCGATCCTTCGACTAGGGAGACCGCGCGATCCATAACGTGGTACTCCAGACCGCTCGGCTACTTACGCGGGCGAACAGTACTGCAATCAAAGCAGAACATACAGACAATGAAGAATAGGCAACTGAAGTGGAGATTTGGTTACCATAACACAGAACGTGCGGAACAACATTAATTAGAATTGTAGCAACAGCAGTAACGGGAACTACTGGTAGCGACTGCCAGACAAGTACCAACAGCTCTATAAATAACATTATCAGGGAGACGCTTAATGAACAGAACTGGAGACATTCAATCGAAAATGTCACTAGGTTTAGGCCATATAGGCCACCTCAAGAAATTTCCAGAATCAGATAAAACAGGAAAGTTAATCGTTGGTACGGTGGTATTAGAATAAGTATTTTTTTGTTCCTGCAGCTTAGGGTTAGGTTTTGTGTAAATCATTGTAGTTCTTATGGTGTTTCTTATATGTTGTGTGTCCTGCGTAAAGTACGACATATATACTTTGCGTTATGTGGATATAAATTCTTTAACATTAATAAAGAGGGCAGGGTTAGGGTTTTTCCTTTCTTCACAATACAAACGTTAATGTAATTCGTTTCTTCGCAGTTAATCTGTACATGTCCTGGGTTTTTAAGCGTTTGTCATCTCGAAAATCATCTGGATTGATGCTAATAATTTTCTTTGTCTGCAGGCGATAGTATTAACCAGAGGAGACTGTTGTTTAATTTGGCCGCGGGGGCGTAGCCGAGCGGTCTGGAGCGCCACGTTACGGATCGCGCGGCCTGCTGCGTCGGAGGTCGAATCCTCCCTCGGGCATGGATATGTGTGTCGTCTTTAGTATTAGGTAATTCATAAGTAGTTTGTAAGTTTAGGGACTGATGACCCCGTAGTTAAGTCCCATAAGCTATACAAAGATTTGAACATTTTAAGTCCCATAAGCTTAACAAAGATTTGAACATTTGTTTAATTTGAAGTAGGGTAAGACGAGTATAGCAATCGAAATGTTCAAATGTTTGTCAAGCTTATGGGACTTAACTGCGGGGTCATCAGTCCCTAAACGTATGAACTAACTTATACTAAAGATAACACAAACATCAATGCCCGAGGGAGGATCGCACCTCCGACGCGGGAGGCCGCGCGATCCGTAACGTGGCGCTCCAGACCGCTCGGCTACTCCCGCGCGGTTGTATGATTCGGTTTCCGTAGGTCATGTGTCCTGTTACGATTTTTATGTTTGCGGGAGTAGCAGTTTCATCCCGTTCCATTGTAACTGTACATTGCTTCAGGGCGAGCATATGCATTCTTCACGTGTGAAGTGACGTGAGGGTTTTGGCTATACCACAGGGCAAGTGGCCATTCGTCAGAGTTTTTGAATGATGGTGCATACACAGTGCGAATAATGTAGGAGTGATCCTTGTATGCAGGATATTTTTAAAGAGCGAATTCAAACATTATTTGGGATTTCTGGGGGGGACAGAATAAGTTATGTAGAAATGGGAAAAACGTTGCGATTGTAACTGAGATTTGTACATGATACATTTACTTTGAATAGCTCCAGTAAGAGGTTGAGGAGGAGTTGCTGTTACGAATACATTTAGATTATCTTCGGATGACGGCCCGAACGTCTCACTAATATTACCTGAGTTTCAGATTATACGGAAAATTTACATACTTTGTTGAAGAGTGTTTGTTCGTTGACCTAATACGGATATGACATTTGGTGCAGATGCCCGGAGTCATGGGCCGTTTACACAATCACGTATTAACAACTCCACAGCCACAAGATCGCAAAAGAGGGAACGAGGCAGCAATTAGTACATAAACCATTGACGCAGAAATAATTAACGCCACTACAACAGAATATAATGAATAATTTCCGGCCACTACGGTCGGGGGTTGGAATCCCCCCTCCGGCGTGGATATTTATGCCGTCTTTAGTATTAGCTAGTTCATAACTAGTTTGTTAGGGACTGATGACCCCGTAGTTAAGTCCCATAAGCTCTACAAACATTTGAAGAATTTCCTTGTATGTGAGTGACTTATATGAGTGTATGATTTTTACGGACTGTGAATTTAGAGGATTCATATTGAGTTTGGACGATTAACCGCATACTACACAAGCGCAACAAAAACACACCAAGTCGATGTTTGTAATTCTAAACTTGACGAATATATGAGGCTACGTCAAAATATGTATTTTCAGCTATTCAACATTTGCAGAACACCTTAGACAAGAAAACTTCTACCCCTCTACCACAGAAACCGACATGAAAGTAGTCAGATTTAGCAATAAGAAACATTTCCTAATCCTCCAAGAGAATTTCCAGATTAAAACGCATTAATAGAAAATAAACACATATTAAATGACCAAGTAAATATAGCAACCAAATACTACTAAAAATACATAGTAGACAAAGATAAACCTCCCCAACCGTCAAACGCAACTCATAATACTACCAAATAAAAAAAAAGCCCTCCCTAAACACACACTCGTGCAGAAAATCAGAATATCACAGACGCGCGCGCACACACACACACACACACACACACACACACACACACACACACACAAGCAGAGAGAGAGAGAGAGAAAGAGAGAGAGAGCTTCGCTAGTTGACCTAGAATCATACACACACACAATAGAGTCAGAACATCACATGCAAAGTTGCTAGCAGACGCCTGTTTTGACAGAAACGAAACAAAAACACATCTCACAGTGCAAACTAAGGAATTAAATAATTCGCAGTCTCTGCTGCAACAGAGACTGTGAATTATTTAATTATTCACCACTGTTGCTGCACCAGCCACCACCACAATCATGGAATGGAATGAAATGAACAAAGAACATGAAAGCAAGTAGTAACACACACAGAGATGATAAACAAAACAAACGACGTACACAGCCACACAGCCTTCCAGGCCACAGAAATGGCAAGTTTTCAGAAACTTCTATAAAATAGTGCAATTGTAAATAGTGTAAATATAAACAGTGGCAGCAGGTGGCAATGTGCTACGAAAGACACATGAAGAGGATAACATAAAAATAAGTGAGTAATATTGGTAGTTCAATTTATTCACAGTAACCGTACTGCTTGAGAACTGTTATCGAACGAATTTAATAAAAATCCAACAAATAATGTAAAACAAAAATATTTCTTTCACCGTTGGCCATTGAAGATGCTTTAAAATAAAGCGAAACGCGTCTGATCTAAATATGGACTACATTAGCATAAGACGATCCCTAACCTGGAGAAACTGTTGAATATTTTCAATTCTTCTGTTAATTTTCATATTTAACTTAAGAGATCCAAATTCACATATTTTTACCATGAAGTTGTTTTTGTTTTCTTTGTAATCTCAAAATGTAACTTCTGGGACTATTTTAGAGAAGTGTGTAAAGATGTAACTTTATGTCCCGTATGAAATTAGAGGCACAACGCTAATGTAGTATTTATGAGGCTACGGATATACAGGGTGTTACAAAAAGGTACAGCCATACTTTCAGGAAACATTCCTCACACACAAAGAAAGAAAATATGTTATGTGGACATGTGTCCGGAAACGCTTAATTTCCATGTTAGAGCTCATTTCATTACTTCTCTTCAAATCACATTAATCATGGAATGGAAACACACAGCAACAGAACGTACCAGCGTGACTTCAAACACTTTGTTACAGGAAATGTTCAAAATGTCCTCCGTTAGCATCCACCCTCCGTCGCATGGAATCCCTAATGCACTGATGCAGCCCTGAAGAATGGCGTATTGTATCACAGCCGTCCACTATACGAGCACGAAGAGTCTCTACATTTGGTACCGGGGTTGCGTAGACAAGAGCTTTCAAATGCCCCCATAAATGATAGTCAAGTGGGTTGAGGTCAGGAGAGCGTGGAGGCCACGGAATTGGTCCGCCTCTACCAATTCATCGGTCACCGAATCTGTTGTTGAGAAGCGTACGAACACGTCGACTGAAATGTGCAGGAGCTCCATCGTGCATGAACCACAGGTTGTGACGTACATGAAAAAGGCACATGTTCTAGCAGCCCAGGTAGAATATCCCGTATGAAATCATGATAACGTACTCCAGTGAGCGTAGGTGGAAGAACATGTCGAATCAAGAAATTCAAATGTTTGTACAACTTATGGGACTTAACTACGGGGTCATCAGTCCCTAAGCTTACGAACTACTTATGAACTAGCTAAGACTAAAGACGGCACAAATATCCATGCCCGAGGGGGGATTCGAACCCCCGACCGTAGTGGCCTCAGTCACCTCGGCTCCAATCAAGACATCACCAACAATTCCTGCCCGAACGTTCATAGAAAATCTATGTTGATGACGTGAATCGAGGAAATACAGTACATACTAACGAAACCATTGGGTATTTTGACAATCGTGTGTACGAATTATTTCAATTTACATTTAAAGAGAAATGTTAAATTGAGCTCTTACATGGAAATTAAGCGTTTCCGGACACAGGTCCACATAACATATTTTCTCTCTTTGCGTGTGAGGATTGTTTCCTGAAAGTTTGGCCGTACCTTTTTGTAACACCCTGTATAGTGCAGACTGGCACAGTGCGTCGCTACGAACGGAGCGTCTTTGCTGGGCGACTCGCTCACAAGCCTGAATGCAGAGGGACTGACCTCACTCACAGCAGGGGAGACCGGTCGATGGCATTCGAGGAAACGGTCTCCCGCGTGCCCACAGCACTGGTAGCTGAAAGGAAGAGTGACCGGGGGCCCGCCCGGCTATCTGCTCCACAAGACGTGCGCGGCATGATGCCACTCAGGCCGCCAGCAAGCGCGAGCAGTAGACTTTTGACACCGTACCTCACAAACGGCTGTCAATCTAATTGCGTGGTTATGGTATATCGCCCCCAAATTTGCGATTGGATAGGGGATTTCCTCTCAGAGAGGACACAGTTCGTAGTAATCGATGGTAAGGCATCGATTAAAACAGAGGAGATATCGGGCGTTCCACAGGGTAGTGTTATTGGTCCTATGCTGTTCCTTATTTATATAAACGATTTAGGGGAAAATGTAAGTAGCTCTCTTAGTTTGTTTGCAGATGACGCCGTCATTTACCGTCTAGTGAAATCATCTGAAGATCAAAACCAACTGCAGAACTATCTGAATAAGATATCAGTATGGTGTAAAAATTAGCAATTGACTCTAAATAATGAGAAGAGTGAAGTCGTACACATGAGTACGAAAAGAAATTCGTTAAATTTGGTATACAAGATAAATCAAAGGTGAAGGCCGTAAACTCCACAAAAATACCTAGGAATTACTATTACTTCAGACTTAAATTGGAAAGAACACGTAGGTAATATCGTGGGAAAGGCGAACCAGAGACTGCGTTTTATTGGCAGAACCCTTAAAACATGCAACAGAACTACAAAAGAAACTGCATACACTACGCTTGTCCGTCCATTTTTGAATATTGCAGCCCAGTGTGGGATCCTTATCAGGTGGGTTTGACGGAGGACATCGAAAGAGTCAAAAGAAGGGCAGCTCGTTTCGTATTGTCACGATACAGGGGAGACAGTGTTACGGAAATGCTACAGGATCTGGGATGGGAATCATTACAACAACGGCGCTTATCGCTGTGGCGTGGGCTACTTGCGAATCGCCAACATTCTCCTCCGAATGCGAAAATATATTGTTGACTCGCACTTACATAGGTAGAAATGATAATCAGAATAAAATACGAGAAATCAGAGCTCGGAGAGATTCAGATTTTCTTTCTTCGAGGATGGAAAGGGAGATAAATATTATAAAGGTGGTTCGATGAACCCTCTGCCAGGCACTTAAATCTGATTTGCAGAGTATACCACCTGATGTAGACTGTTCGATGCCACACAGACCCAGGGGAGCAACCCTTCACTCACTTCCCGCAGAGTCGCCAGAGGCAACCTGCAGACGGCACGTCACCTGCAGATTTTTTTTTTTTTTTTTTTTTTTTTTTTTTTTTTAATGATTATGATACTTTTATATACAAAGATAACATTTATATCGATTTTACATTTGTGTATCTTTGTTTTGTTTCACATTTTATTCCTTACTTGAGATAAACATTTACATATTTGCTATTTGTATTTCGTATTAAGATTGTACACTTTTTCTTATGTGAGACTGGTGCATTATTTAGTTCGTTTGTTGATGTCGTTTTTTTTTATTTTAGTTTCATTGTTTGTTTAATGCTGTAATTCTGGTGATTTTATAGTGACATTCTTTATATGTGATTTTGCAATTTTGTAGAGATTTATGGAAAATAACAAAAACGAATTTTAAAATCACTGCACTCCATATTTTTGTGGCGCTGACACAGCAACTGTAATAGATATTTTGATTTTTTTTTAAAAGTCTCGCTTGCACAAAAATGATGTTTCATTTATTTATACATAACGAGTTTCGCCTCTTCTTCTTTAAAGAACAGGATTAACTTAAAAAATGTAAACTCTTTGTTAAGCAAGAAATACGAAAAATAGGGAAGGTGCAGACTGATAAAACTGCAGGCCACATGACCACATTCACGTTTTGGCGTGGGGGGACTGAATATTGAACTAACAAATAGCGCTAAAGAGCATAGTTTCACAAATAGAACTACTGATCGCTGAGGTAGCAAGCGTCAAATTATTAAATTCAATAAAATAGAACCTTTACATCAGATGTGGTAATTGTAGATCAAGAATGGGGGGGGGGGGCAATGAAGTCAATGGTAAAACCTAATATAGCTGCGCGGGGCTTTGTTTACTCACGTAAGAGCCGCTCCCTGCCACAACCGTGCGCCGCCGCTTCTCCCCGTGGGTGGCGGTCGGGACGGCTTCGGCCTCCGTGGCTTGCGGTGGTGCCGCTTCCTACGTGACGCGCGTCGCTTCGCCCGGCAGCGCTCCGGCGTATGACGCAGCCTCCTGCACGTTATTGTCTACGTTTCCACGCGACCGCTGATTTAGCCGCTTGTTTCTCGGACAGCTTCCCCGCATGTGCTTCGTAGAGCTGCAGATGGAGCACGTAGGGGCCTGTCCGCTGTACTGAATAACAAAATGTTCAAATGTTTGTATAGTCTATGGGTCTTAACTACGGGGTCATCAGTCCCTAAACTTCCAAACTACGTATGAACTACTTACGAACTAGGACGGCACAAATATCCATGCCCGAGGGGGGATTCGGATAAAGTCGGATGTCCGATACCAGTCGTCGGCTTTGAACAATGACGTCATACCTTGTCCAGAGACGTTAGTCACGATACTTTTGATACAAGGATCGCATTATAATAAACAATTGAATGTATTAATTACCGTTTTTCGTTAAGTCACAGAGATAAGGTGTGTCTGTGTGAAACGTGTCCATAAAAATTTATTTTTATAAGAAAATGTCTAATATTGTGCCTCCAGTTTTGTATCGAGTAACTTGCTTGCAAGAAAATGTATAATATCGCTTCTACTGTATGTATCGATATGTGTAAAGCTTCATCTCTGGCAAAGATCATGTATTGCATAGCATTGTAGCTCGCACAGAGAGAGAGAGAGAGGAGCACTAGTGGTTCAGCTCGCTTAGAGAGCGGTTGGGTTGTGTGTATGGCTCCGATGTAGAGCAGAGGCTGCTTTGCCAGCAAGTCAGAAGTTGTACTATGTAGGTAATGTAATGCTGTTTATCAATAATAAGTGACTTAACCCTGTTTCATATTTCATTTACGTAGTTAGAAAATTAACCCACTTCCTTCATTTGATAATTACTTGATTTAGTGGAGTGTTGATTTGAATAATATTATTGAACATATTTCATTATTGGTGCCATAGTAAGATAATAGTTGATTTGGATTTCAACAATAACTGATCGACATAAATTCTCACAGTCAAGCATTAAGAAAGTGATTTGTGGTTTTTCTTATATCTTTCTCGCAGTCAAAATTTTGAGTATAGTCAGTGTCTGTTTCAAAAGGTTACAGATTACAGTTGTTTTGTTAAAAATATCCGTTGCGCACATAATCAGTTTAATGCACTGTTTCTTATATATCAATATCAGGGCCATAATTAAACCAAATAGCTGTGTTAATGAACAATTTATTGTCTGATTTAACGAAAGGTTCAACATTCCAAAACACGCGTACAGCTATTATCTGGCGCCCTTTCTGCCAGGATAGTTCACAAACAGGATCGTGACGTAGTTAGATACGTAGTCTTATTTCA
Source organism: Locusta migratoria (assembly GCA_026315105.1). Classification (NCBI taxonomy): domain Eukaryota; kingdom Metazoa; phylum Arthropoda; class Insecta; order Orthoptera; family Acrididae; genus Locusta; species Locusta migratoria. The sequence goes on from CM048746.1 coordinate 400,202,117, forward strand.
GTTAGTTTGTCTTTTCCACTAACCAACTTACCTTTTGGCTCTTAATTTAATTTTTGTAGCACCATCCTCTGTTGTAGCAACAGTAGCATAGTAATTGTTTCTGTAGTCTGTTACTTACCATTCTTGAGATTGTGTAGTATTGTTTATAGTAGATGAATTGAATATACAAATAATTGCATTACTACTGAACAAGCCTCTCTTTTATATTGTCTGATGTTGGTTGTGATGAAAGTTCTAGTACCTCGGAACTCGTGTGATAATTAACGGTTCGCGTAATCTCGATTGTGTCTGTATGTTGCACTTGCCCGATTCAGCCTATTGTTCTCTCATAATTACTGTGTGTAATTTTCAAAAAATATGCAGTAGGTGAAAATAAATATTATTGGTCACTTTACTGCAAAATTCTGTTAACAATGTCGAAGAATAGGAGAGTCCGCGCTGATGCTAAATCTGCTTCCGAAAATGAGACCTTGAATGATGCAAGGAGAGAAGCTGAATTTTTACAAGAGTCTTCTCACTGCACTGATACAAATACGACAGTAAATACCGTGTCCGAAAACGCGGAACAGATTAGTTCAGGAACAGACAGTATGGATAATGATACAATACAGAATTCCGATTCTTGTAACGTGGTTGCGGAAAATAATGCATCGGTTCCGCCTAGCTCTGCTACAAAAAATACTTGTGCGACGGCTATGGAAAACGTATTACCAAATGATTTCATGCAAATTTTATTGTCACAGCTCTCTAAATTAAATGAGAATAGTCAATTACAATCTCAGAAATTAGGTGAAAAACTTGAGAAACAAGGTGAAAAACTGGAGGAACAATCTCAGAAGTTAAATGAAAAACTGGAAGAACAATCTCAGAAATTAAATGAAAAACTTGAGAAACAAGGTGTAAAACTTGAGAAAATAGAACAGACGTGCGATTCGAGGTTTGTGAGTATTCAAAGTAGTTTTAATAAGATAAATGAGGACAACAATCGGTTCAGGGAACAACTGCTCAATACTTTCAAACGTGAATCTCAGCAAATAAGACAAGATATTCGCGACGAGATTAACCCGGTAGTGGAAAGCCTAGCGTCACGAGTGGAAAATATGGAAAGCTTTGCGTCACGAGTCGAAAATATGGAAACTACCGAACTCGCTCAATTGAAGCAACAGAGTAATCTATTTGATGAAAAGTTGCAGAACTTCCAGTCAGTCACGACGGAACAGATCAATAAAATTAATAAACAGTTTGAGGATATTACTGTTAAAATTACCCAAATCAGTGATAACAGTGACAAAAGTTCTGATGTAACGCATCCTACCCCGTTTAATGAAACTAATGAATATCTCGCCCTTGACCGTTTCAAACAAGGTCAAATGACCATTAATCAGCAATACAAGGCTGAGGTCAGAAAATTAGATGATCGCGTGGCGCGAATAGAGAGGAAATTTGACCACACTTGTGGAAATCCATACGAAGATGTGGAAGAAAATTTGAACGAAAATGACAATGATGATTCGAGCCAAGTAGGTCGCTTGGTACGTGAACGAAGTGTACCTCATAGTAACAACAATGAAGACGCAGTGCGTAATTTACGCTCACTTACGCCGCACGGGCGAAAGGAAGCGTTTGACTACAAGCAACCTCCCGACCGTATCGAGGAATTGATACCTTTTCCTAAACACAGAAGACTACGTCATCATGAGATCATTGAATTGGCGCTTAAAAACATTAAGAAAGCCGCTGAAAAAAGGAAACGCTCTCAACGTAATTGTTATGCTAAACAACTCTATGTAGGACAAAAGGTATTAATTAGGTCCCACCACTTATCCCACAAGGGAAGATCTATGATTCACAAATTCTTCTTACTGTACAATGGTCCGTATCGAATCAAACGTATCATCCACGACAACGTCGTTGAGGTAGAAACTTTAAAGACGCACAAGTCGAAAGGCATACACCACATTTCCAATATTAAAATTTTCAAGGCATAAATTTGGGGTAGAGAGTCCATTAATCTGTTTTGGACACACCAAGTGGCGATTGGTGCCCCGTTCTCGAGCTGAGTGTCACTATTCTTCCGCTTTTCCTTAGTGCGCTCTATCTACCTCTTTTTCTCACTGTTACTTTTCTCTAACTCTGAATACTTATGCTCTGTGCTACGCTGGGATATTGTCATACGAAACTTTGATTATCTTGCAATTTGCACATAACGAACTCTGTGGCTGTGCAAGACAAATAAAATTAATGGAAATTTTTGATTGTGTAATCTAATCAAGTTCCTATGTTTCAGAAAATATCAGATTTCTGTTCTGTGTTACTAATTGCATAACTTACGAAGTTCTGAGCGAGTGAAGAAGATTTTGAGTTGACATGAGCATTTGGTAAGCCAAGAACATTATGGAGGATGATGAGTAAGGCAATACACAATATGTCATGGTGGTATTTAAAATGCATTATTGTTTATGGATAAATGATGGTAAGGAAGGTATTGGTAACAGTCAAAGATGTTTGATAAATGTAATTATGTGGACGAGATTATACAATGATTATGAAGCAATTATGAGGAGAATCGCTATGTTGCTAATGATGACGAGATTATACAATGATTATGAAGCAATTATGAGGAGAATCGCTATGTTGCTAATGATGACGAGATTATACAATGATTATGAAGCAATTATGAGGAGAATCGCTATGTTGCTAATGATGCTATGTTCTGTTCTTTTCTTATGTGCTTACTCGCACTGCCCTTTTGTGTTTTCTCTTTGTGCTTATGTGCACCATTTTGTATGTTGATGCATTGTGCCTTCAATGGCATGTGTGATTGGTGAGATTCATATCCTTCTGATGATCTGTAATTATTTGTAATTATGTGTAATGAATATTTCTAATTATGCTTGCAGCTATGCGTATTGCTCTTGTAATCAAAGCTTACCGCTATGCTCACTAATTATATACCTAAGCCCTACCACTATGCTAATTAATTTTATAATGAAGCTCAATGACAATGTATGGTTATGCTTATAAGTTGCACACAGCCATCTATCTTGCAAACTTGCAGCTATGCCATAAATTGCGCCTAGTTAAGTCTAGAAAGATAATGCACAGAAATATTTTGCTTTTGCTTACTACTATCTTCCAAATTTTATTGATGATCTTGTTGACGAAAATCTGCAGCTATGCCTAACGAATATTACGTCTGTGTTTATGTTATCGGATGATTTACTGTGTTGTACATCTATTACTGTGCCAAACTTTGCACTAATTGTTTTGTTTGACCCCACTGTTGACTCAGACAGACACAGACATGACCTGATGACTTGAACCTCTTTTGATATTCTCACGAAACTACCCTGATGTGTTATACCTTAAGGCAATGAAATATGTAGCTCAGTTGAGACAAAAGCCTGGCCATGGCAACTTATGTAATTTAAGTGTTATAATTTGTAGTAATGTAATCACCACCATAGTGATATATATTAATTTAAAGAGATATGAACTAATGGTAATTGGAATGTCAATTTAAGTTATATCATGCCAAATTGATGACAAGCACCCTCAATGTATTTCAAACGATTATGTGTTTGTAAAGCAATATGTACATAGTATGTACAGCCTTGTGCTTATATGAAATGACACTAATGTTGTAGATACTCTAAAATAAGAATTAAATTACTCATTAGTATTCAAATGTATCCGTCTTCAAGACACTACTTTTAATGTAAAAATATGGTTTAATACCATGACCCCATTTGTACCACTTGAATTTGTGGGAAAATATTTCTGTAGATATGTTCTAATCAATGACTTTTCTTTCAGTCTAAATTGAAATATCATGACTATGTTACTAATTTGTGTGTAAAATGCTTTATTTCATGTACTTTGGACACGCATGGGAAGTGGCGATTTCGCACACGAGATTCCAGAATGCACACAGAACAATGGACGAGTTACTATACATCACTGATTTTGGGCCTTTTAATGAAGATGTTTGTTGGATGATGTTTGGCCACACAGTACTGTCCATTGCAGCCTTGGCCACCCACCACCATTTTGCTCTAATTTTGGCTATGCTGATGCAGTCTGCTAATAGCTCTGTTGGTTGGAGCACACTTGGTTGTCGAATTGCATGGAGGAATACATCAGAACCTTTTCCCCATGACTTCCACTTCAATGCAACCAGCCAGCCCGCCTACAGTGTGGTGTAATCTTACAGTGTTTTGTGTTCGTGTGCAGACCTAAAATGAATGTTAGGAGCTAATGTGCTATTCGTGTGCATATACTATTCAGTGCCTCCCATTGCAAACGTTGTCCACAGGTTCATTACCAGTGTTTAGGTATATTTCATGGTTCTTTCACAGTCAGTGACCAAAATAAAATTGTGCTCTTGATAGATACATATACTTAGTCTGAAATGTCATTGTGCCTATTCGATTGACAAACGTTATATTGAAATCCTATTGTGCTGAAGTAGTAACATTATTTTGTACATGATCAGAAGCCTATGTAGTCAAAAATTTTACATGTATGTTCTAGCATCCATGAAAGTATAGCATTTTAAATGCATCACAGAATACAAAACTGACACTTTATCTTACACTAAGTGCACTAAAAATTTACATAGACTACATTGTGCACAAGATACAAATGTTCATTTTATGTTCCCAAAAATACTGATCTCTTGTACAAAATTTAAACCCATGGAACTTACACTACTGTGTGTATTACTTGTAATTACCACATTTTCTTTAAAAAATGATGACATTAGTTAAAATATCTTTTGTAAAACTTTGTATATGTTCATGTTTATTATTGTATATTTTTTTTATTTGTGTATTACTTCTAGCTATCTCATTTTCTCCACTATATCATTTGTCAAACTATGTTTTCTGAAATTCTATATATATATATTTATGTTTACCATTATGTATATTTGTCATATATTCCACTTATTGCTGATGTTCTGTAAATTTTGACATTTGCTTATGCCTGTCACACCCTGTACCTCTCCATGCATGACTTTTGATGGTACTGTTCTGTAAAATGGCATGTATTTATGACTGTCACATTTTTTTTTAAATTTTCTATGTACTCCATCTGTTGTTTTGATCTTGTTATATTTTGGATGTCATTAATGGATTTTTGGACTTGAAATTCAGTAATTTTGCTGGCTAGGCAATGCCATTGGCATCACCCACCCTACAAAATTTTGATAGGTAGGAGGGGGGTGATGAAACGTGTCCATAAAAAATTATTTTTATAAGAAAATGTCTAATATTGTGCCTCCTGTTTTGTATCGAGTAACTTGCTTGCAAGAAAATGTATAATATCGCTTCTACTGTATGTATCGATATGTGTAATGCTTCATCTCTGGCAAAGATCATGTATTGCATAGCATTGTAGCTCGCACAGAGAGAGAGAGGAGCACTAGTGGTTCAGCTCGCTTAGAGAGCGGTTGGGTTGTGTGTATGGCTCCGATGTAGAGCAGAGGCTGCTTTGCCAGCAAGTCAGAAGTTGTACTATGTAGGTAATGTAATGCTGTTTATCAATAATAAGTGACTTAACCCTGTTTCATATTTCATTTACGTAGTTAGAAAATTAACCCACTTCCTTCATTTGATAATTACTTGATTTAGTGGAGTGTTGATTTGAATAATATTATTGAACATATTTCATTATTGGTGCCATAGTAAGATAATAGTTGATTTGGATTTCAACAATAACTGATCGACATAAATTCTCACAGTCAAGCATTAAGAAAGTGATTTGTGGTTTTTCTTATATCTTTCTCGCAGTCAAAATTTTGAGTATAGTCAGTGTCTGTTTCAAAAGGTTACAGATCACAGTTGTTTTGTTAAAAATATCCGTTGCGCACATAATCAGTTTAATGCACTGTTTCTTATACATCAATATCAGGGCCATAATTAAACCAAATAGCTGTGTTAATGAACAATTTATTGTCTGATTTAACGAAAGGTTCAACATTCCAAAACACGCGTACAGCTTTTATGTGGTTGGAGTATACAACTGTGTATACGACTCGAATTAAATGAAAGTGCGATTACGTAACATTATAAATGTTAAAGAACGACAACGAATATTAGATAACAAATAACATAAAATATGCAGCGCAATTATAGAAATGTGACAAGAGAATAACTATCTGAACGGTATAAAAAGTATCTAACATAATGAGACTACCGCGAGAAAATTGGAGGTTTTGGCCGGAAAAATGCTAAATTTGAACACATAAAAATGTTCAAAAAATAGTCCCATAATTACAACACGTTGTAATTAATATTCACAAACCTTAACGGTACTACCGCGGGAAATTGGGGGTTTAGAGTGGGATCATATGAAATTGGAACAAAATAAAACACATTACAGATAAAATTACCTGGTATCGCTATCTAGACTTGACCTATATAGGTCAAGTCTAGTTACCGATACCAGCCCTTCATTTTTTATGGTTCACCAATATTTATTAGGTATCGGTATCTGGAGTTCACCTATATAGGTCAAGTCCAGGTACCGATAGCAGGCCTTAATATTTTTTAGTTCATCAGTATTTATTAGATAACACTATCTAATCTTCACCTGTATAAGTAAAGTCTATTTTTATTTCAAATATAGATTGTAAATAGCTGTGTCTGACTTGATCTGTATTGGTATATATCTGAAAAAATTAGGATAGTTTGTATCGGGAACTAAAGTATCCTTATGTACGCATTTAGTAGTTGTCGATATCTACATATGCCCTATAAAATTAGGTCTAGTTACCAGTACCAAATTCTCGCACTTTTGTTTCACTTATATAAGCCGCTCACAATGATGCCCAGATCAGTTAAATTTTACTTACAGACGTGGCAACGAAAGTTGTTTATGTTGGCAATCATGTGACTTCCCCATTAGACAATCGCGCACAATTGAAATATTTTGTTAGGAAATCGTCATTTTACGAGTACAGATGCGCATTTTACGATAATAAGAATTATGCCTAAATAAATGTATTGTTTACAAAAAATCAAACTCACAGTATACAAACTGGCATGTCGTAATTGGAATTAAAAATAAAAGTTCAATTTTTCTAACGGAAATGAAATTATTATACAAGGACTAAACGAAAAAAAGGTATAAATCGATATTTTAGCAAATATGAACATTAAAAATCAGTAACACTACATATAAAAAATATCAAAATACATGTCACATAGCCATAAGACAATTTACGCTCATTTAACAAAGGACAAAATTTAATACACTCCATGCGTTTACTAATCATTAATTACATATTTTAAACTTGTAAGAAATCATATTAAAAAGGGGCTTTTATTCTAAAAAAATTAACGAAATAGTGACATGCACGTACATTCTCATTTAAGTATTATCTGTAGAACAGATTTATCAGCGAAAATATAAATAGAAAGGTTGATGGAAATAATGACGTAATAAGTGACGTCCTTGGTCAAAGTCGACGGGTGGTATCGGAGACTAGACTTGACCCGGGGATTCGAACCCCAGACCGTAGTGGCCGTGCAGACCGTGACTGGAGCGCCTCAGTCTCCTCGGCCACCGTGGCCGGCACTGAATAACAGCCCCGTGTCTTCCTATAACGGGGAACGACGGCACGTGCCTCTTCAGCAGCTTCTTCGGCGATCTGACACGAGAATAGACCTCGCATCGATGACTTTCACCGCAGAAATCTCTAGTCACGGACAGGACATCTGCGTAGAGTTTGAGATCTCGTTCGACTTCGTCGTTTGGCACTTCAAATTACAAGTCAAACACCTTGATACTGCGCACGCCATTATCCGCTTACATGAGACATAACATTTCATATACTTAATTCTGGAATAGCTTAAATCTTGCTTTGTCAAGGAAGTGTTCTGCCAAGCGCTCTATACCAAGACAATGTACGGTTCTTCAGCAACTGGATAAGATGTTCTCCTATTCTCCTCTTCTTCGTAAAGTTTGGACCTGATGAACTGGTTGCACGCTCCCCCGTTTTTTTGTTCTGCTGTACTCCTCTTCAAAAGATCTTCTGCAACATAAGTCAAAAAAATCAATTAGTGATCTGTATATTACATTTTTTTTGTCCACAATGTCTAATATATTTGTACGTGTTGCAAACAAGTCTACAGTTTTGTTCCAATCTTTATTAAATTTTGTACACGTAAGCTTCAGTCCATGAGGACGGTCGCCGTATGTGTAAGAATCACATACGATATATAGTTCACGAGATATGACGTCATAAACAATGAGATGCGCGGAAAACTTCTGCATTTAGCGACAATGATGCTCATTTTCACCTAATCCGCTAGACCGATTTAAACCAAATTTGGTACACACATTCCTTAGCGTGAGGTAACAATTGATACATGGATAAGAATCACATACGATACATGGTTCAGAAGATGTGACGTCATAAACAATAGAAATCGCAAGAAACTACCATATAATCCGGCGAGACTTTAAAAATACGCTGTATGAGAATGAGAATACTTAGCGACTTGGAACAAACTTTAAAAATAACTTCAAACCTTTATTAAACTTTTCTCGTTGACAACCATACCAAACTGATGAAAGGTAAAACGTTTCTCGCTTACTACTTTTCCGCTGGTCATGGAGTAAAACTACGGCATTCGGTATGACGTTAAAATTTATTATTTGTACACCACAAATTTTAGCCGCAGGAAATTTTACATGCAGTATACACACATATACATGAATGCACATTCTAAATTGTATAACATTTTGACACGTAGTTCATGAGATATGACCACATAAACAGTAACGTTCCTCTGTTCATGGACTGAAACTACGGCTTTCGGTATGACGTTACAATTTATAATTTCTACACTACAAATGGTAACAGCAGTAAATTTTACAGACAGTACACACTTATATAGTTGAGTGCACATTCTAAATTGTGTCACAGTACGACATGTAGTTCATGAGGTATGAGCACATAAACAATAACGTTCATGGAGAAGCTCCCCTTCCCGCACCAAGTTATAATCTATTACTTCTTTACTACTAACTGCATTCCCAAGAGATTTTACAGACATACAGCCCTTATACAAATGAATATACACCTGAAAAATGGCAGAAATACATAAATAAATGCCCGGGCATCGCCCGGCATCCAGCTAGTCTTCTATACAGGAGCCATGCATTAACAAATGGTGAAATGTTTGTATAGCTTATTGGCCTTAACTACGGGGTCATCAGTCCCTAAACTTACAAACTTCTTATGAACTAACTGATACTAAGGACGGCACAACTATCCATGCCCGAGGAGGGATTCGAACCCCCGACCGTAGAGGCCGTGCAGACCGTGACTGGAGCGCCTTAGTCCCCTCGGCCACCGCGGCCGGCTGTTTTACACAAATGTTATTAATTGTCTTCATAATGTTTACCATGTATAGTTAACGGAAGAAGTATAAACGGTATTCCGAAACGAATACGTATAGTGAGTCAAACCTGATGAACGATAGAACAATTTTTCAGAATGTCAATCAGGTGTGTTTCCCAACAGATAATTTCAAAAACAACTGTTCTTGTAAAAACGCATCGTTTATCAGATGTGCTCGATGTCGTTCTCTTTTCTGTTTTCCATAGTTCTATGATACCTATCACTCTGGTTCGTGCGATATATATATATTACAAAAAAAAACAAATAATAAAAAAAAGTCGCATGCCGCGAGATTCGATCCGGCGACCTTCGGATTACCAAACCGAGCGCTTACCTCTACGCCACACATCTGTACAAGATTACTCATCGTAGAGATGGTAGAGTGTATTTCGCCGCAACGGCTTTTTTTTAACTGTCGATTTTCTTGACAACGGCTGAGAAGTTCATCTTGGTGCTTTGCCAAATTACACCTCTGGCCATGAGCTTTTATTATGCGCAGTATGAATGGAATCTGAATTTCACAATTGGCGGCCTTCCCTTGTTAGTATAAGTTAGTTCATAAGAAGTTCATAAGTATAGGGACTGATAACCCAGCAGTTGAGTCCCATATGTTTTACAAACATTTGAACATTTGAACTTCAGAGAAAAATACTTTTATGATTTATTTGATGACTTACTATATAATTCTTTGCTCTTCTGTTTCTACTGACTAATTTGTAACGCTACATTTGTTACTTTCATATTTTTGATCTAAAACAATTTTTTTTAATTCTTTGTAGCTATATGTGTTACTTGTCATGTTATCGCCTTACTATCCTATGATGTCGTTTGCTTTAATTATTTACATACACTTTGGCATATGAATCAGTGGTTATTTGAACTATCTGTTAATTCTTACATTTCTTGCACGTGTATAACGGCTTACTGCATTAAGGGATTTGGACGCCTCCGATTTGTTTTAGTATTGTTACCTGGCGAAATTTTAAAACTCCTCACACTTCGATTGTTTTATGGTTTGACACTTTCTGGCCTAATAACTATTTTCATTTGTAACTGAATATGTTACTTATTCATATATCCAACTTCGGTTCAACAACCAATTACGATAATAACCAATTATTGCACTGTAAACTCTTTATTAAGTTTTACATTTTATTTTTTTACACTCGTTTACAAAATACTGTGTACTTTAAATTTACTTTATGACTAATTTTACGCTGTTTAATTTTACAATTGCTGATCTCTTTCAGTTTTATAACTTCCGACGTGATTATAGTTGTTATCAACTGATATTTGCAGTGTCTACGTAACAGAATGTGTCTATCGAATATACAGTGCCCGTATTTATTGTCCTTTTGATATTTTATCCACACAATATTATTTTCATCATATATCAAGGCGTAGGCTATGAGTTTTGTAACAGTTTATATGTATATTCTCCCCAACTTTGACTGTTTACTGGCACACTGTGATGACCAAATATTGACGCATCTTTGACATCGTCTTTTACCAACTAAATTGATGACAGTCGATTCCTGGACGCCATTGCCGTGGAAACTAACGGCGCCTTCTCGCTTCATCTTTGAAACAAACAGACGACGTAAGTTTTCTGTAAACGATCGAAGATGGCAATCTCTGCATCCACCGTCGATTGTAATGCTTGCTTTTGTGTAAAGTCTCGTATAGAATTTAAATGTCCTCAGCTACTTGTTTTAATTTGCATCTTATTATATAACTCCAGGAAATTATTCAAACATTATTATCTATTTTGTAACAAGTAGCCTTCTTAAGTCTAATTAATAGGATTTATGCACTGTGTGGTTACTACTGACAACACATGATTACCTTTGGGCGGAGCATGCAGTACTTAAATCATATCCCCAAGGTTGTCACCAGTAGTCCAGGTTTTCGCGGCCTGTGGTGACCACCGCCACCGCCTACCATCATGGGTATAATCTTCTGTATTTGTATTATTATTTTAGGCACCTCTCTACAAAAGTTTTGTTGCTGCCTACTTCATAGGTCCCCCTAACTGCTATGTTGCTTTGCAGGGTTAGATATTTGAAGATACTGGATATTGACTCAAACTGGTCATAAAAAACAACGGTTCTACGATCTGGACTTTCTTTAATTTTAATTTTATTCATTACCTATATTACGAATGATGTACTCCAATATCCTTTCTAAAATTAACAATGTCATTACCTCGGCAGAAAGATGCTCTGTACAAGAGACTGCATGAAATGAGATTTATTTGGAACGGGAATGTTAGTAAAATTTAGATTCTGATAATAATGATTTTAAGGTATTCAAATTTGTATCATCTCAATGAAGTCCCCTCCCGGACATCCGATTGGGGGACTGTTTTACGTCCGGATTGATTCCCATTGAGAAGTTCCATCATGAGCTTCACTGTATGCCATTTAGCGTTACCTGGAGTGCACCACGTGCGGGGTTGGAACACTTGCGCGGAGTGACACTTGCGCGGAACCCGGGGCCCTTGGGGCGGCTGATGGCTTTTCCTGGCTACAGGCACACCAAGAAGTCTAGCACTGCTGCTGTCAAGTTTCCACACTGTCAACACGAAACTCAGTGAAATTTCACAAGCCTTTGCAAGCTGAAGAGCAATATAGTAACTTGTTCTATCTACATATTAATCCGTTGAGTGTTCCTCCTGTAAACAAAAAGGTATTTTAATAGTGATAATGTTTGGAGAGTTAGTCTCTGCTACTACAAGACTATGACTTTCCACAGTCATACCTCCTAAAAGCATATTATTCAGAACACTAAGCATATCAAGATACCTGCGCAAGCAATAAATATATTAGGCATCCTGCACAGATACTTGATGTAATTGACCGCTATGTAGTTAACCCCACTATCACGCAACTTCTATCTCTTTAAAATAACTACTATGCTTTTTAATAGAAGATGCAACCTTAAACCTTCAATTAAAAAACGTTAATAATAAGTCAATGAGTATTTTACATACTTAAAGCGTTTATTCGTAGACCCCAAAACGAATTGGCTGTATTCGAATTACATATACATCTAAGAAATATATGAAATACAGAATGTGTAAGGGAATGTCACACACCGAAAAATGCTAAAGATAAATTCTATTTTCCATCACCGTCATATAGAACTATTTTTACTCCGAACTTGGCATAAACCAACAGGGAGAAGCAAGTTGCAAGACTTCCAGGAAAAAATGAAGCGAAATTGGCAGCCAATAGTTGGTTATAAATTACATTGCCTGTTAACTGTATAAATATAAATTACGGAACACGCGGAACTACTGTTCAGTACAGTCAAAAAGGTAATAGGCAGTGGTTTACAATCAGATATCCGTATCACTCTCCTCCTCACGAAGTCTATGTGAAGATTTATATTCAGAACATTCAAGAAAAAGGTGTTGAAACTATAAGAAGCAGCTCATTTACTCAGGAAGGGAAAACGTTTTGGTGGCCGTAAATTTGAATGGCTGTATCTCTTGTAGTAACATTTAATTTTTGATAAAATGTTAAAATCCAATATTCCAGAATTTTGTGTTTCTAAACTCAATGCCAACTTTTTTTGTCGAAATTTTTGCAGGAAGTAGTCTTGACGTGATTTCATACTTCTATGCATTAATATTATCAAACATGTAATTTGTGTCACAAATTGTGCGGCCGGTCCGGTCGGAGGTTCGAGTCCTTCCTCGAACATAGGTATGTTTGTTTGTACTTTGCCTAAGTTATTTTAAGTAAGATTAAGTAGTATGTAAGTCTAGCGATCAATGATCTAAGTAGTTTGGCCGCATAAGACTACACATAACCACATTTAAGTACTAATAATTAAAGAAACTTAAAAGAGAAATTTGAAGTAAACATTGAAAACAAATGATTGATATTTCTCATAAGATGAATGGACACAACCGTTGACTTATGTCTTGTGAATGTACCTACAAATTCTGCCATATGAAAATTGTAGTGTGAGTCCCAAATATTTTTTTTTCTGTAATAACATTAAAAATATATTAAAAATTCAGAACTCGAAAATCAGTGAAGTTTTGGACTTGAAGCGTTTTGTGTTGCTACATCTTTACATAGTAGACAAGATTTTAAAATTTGGTTGCTATCGCCAAAGTAGACGAAACGTTAAATTTTTTGGTGTATCTTCGCCGGGTAGACTGTATGTTGTAGAATTCTACGTCGAACCTAATCATACCTCTGAGGAGAGAACGTTGTTTGCACTTCTTCTGCGTTTCCAGTCGCTGTGCTGTGCTACGTAACGACATCGTACCGTTCCACTTTACTGAGAGCTATATATGTATTGGTGTGATGTCTGTTTTTTCGAAATAAGACAACACACCAATATATGTATCATTTAGACGCAAAGATTCTGGGTTCTGTTTTCATCGCTAACGCGATAAACAACGTTAGACCTCGTGTGTAAACAAAATGTTCAAATGTTTGTATAGTCTATGGGACTTAACTACGGAGTCATCAATCCCTAAACTTACAAACAACTTATGAACTACTTACGAACTAGGACGGCACAAATATCAATGCCCGAGGGGGGGATTCGAACCCCCGACCGTAGTGGCCGTGCAGGCCGTGACTGGAGCGCCTTAGTCTCCTCGGCCATGCGCGGCCGGCGTGTGTAAACACTTAAAGGTTATGAGTGCCACTGGAAAAATGCATAAGTAACACCTGTTGTTTGAGACTTGAAGATGACCTGAAATTAGCCGAAATGATATCTCATAATAAACATAAGGTGTAGCTGTCTATATTTCATAATGCTATTCCTAACATATTTAAAAGCTGCTCAAAACCACCTACAAAAAACCTTTATAATGAGATGGGTATAATTCCACGATCAAATTGTGTTTTAGTTATTTGTAGTAATACACCCAAAGATCTGCCCTTGCTTTTAGTGCCTTGATCAGCTGTTTATTGTTAGAGGTATTACTAGGGACAGGAAAAATTCGCATTTGTGATAAATGCGAATATAGATGCGAATTCTGACTCAAAATGCAGTAAATCCGAAATTGTAGTTAGCAACGGTTGCGCTCAATTCCGATTTCATCACATTCCTCTTCACATGGTGCTGTACTGTAAATCGAGTGATATTTGTATGACGTGTTATCTCCCTGTTGAATGAGGCTGTGATATCTCCGGGCCGTTACTACTGCTCCACCTCGCTCGGTGGGCCTTTCCCTGAATACGGCACAAGTAGCGGCTGGAGGGCGAGGAGTAGGGGTGGTGTATCCCTACTTCTGGAACACCCTGTTCACTACCTGCAGCGTACGGGTCTCAGCGCAAGTGTCTACACATTCCCTTTCCGCGCAAGTGTCACTCCCCGCAAGTGTCACAAACTCCGTGGAGGCGATATACGTTACATCTTTTAAGGGAGCATATGACACTGTGTGGAGACTAAACCTACTCGATAAATTGCGAATTTATGGCATCACTGGTAAAATGATGAAATGGCTGTATTTGTTTATCCCCAGCGATACTGTGCTAGTAGGGTTAATAATGCCATGTCAACTTATAAACAAGTGAAAACTGGAGTACCCCAAGGAGGTGTTATCAGTCGAACACTATTTAATATTACCGTCTTACCAGGAGAGTCAAAAAAAGTCGAGGGATTAAAACAGCTCTTTATGCTGACGATTTAGTCATGTGGATCTCACTGCCAAAGAGGAAAATTGACCGACTTACGATGAAAATGAATGAAGCCCTGACTACACCATCAAACTGGTCAAAAGAAAAGTTGATGACAGTTAACACCGAAAAGACATTCTTTCAAGTTTACTCGATGGCTCATTCAATCCCTAATATAAATTTACAGTATCAAAATAAACAATGAACTCAATAAGACGATCTAAAGTACCTTGGCATCTCTCTGGACCGAAAAATTACATGGGTGAACCATACACAAAATATTGCTGAAAAGGTCAAGGAAAAATTGGACATCCTTAAGAGATTAGCTGGAAAAAATTGGGGCAGCTCTCTTTAAGTTCTAAACTCTACTTATAAAATTTATATAAAACTCAGTATTCTATATGGATGTGTACTCCCAGCGAATGTATCTAAATTGGAGGTTCTTCAAAATCAAGCTCTACGCCTGATTACAGCAGCGACTGGCATTCCACCTCTAAAATCAGAAATTTGGCACTACTCCAGAATGAAAAATTAACCAGATTACCCAATGACACATATTGGAACAACTACCAACATCATGCTAACCGGCTGAAAACACAGGAAAGCTTTATGCAATGTACTGATGCAGTAAGATAAGATTACTACCCACCAATCAGTAAAGAAGACTTCGCTGCAACAGTCAGTCCACTTCACATATGGCCAGTCATATTCAGACTTCAAGTGAATGAAAAGGTTGTTAAGACAGAAACGAATAAAGAACTTCTTAAAAATATGGCTCTAGAAATTATAAATGGTAACTACACACAAACAGAATGGCTACATATATATACAGATGGATCCTTGACTGAAGCAAATGGTTTCACTGGTGCTGGAGTTTACAGTGAAATATTTTGTTTTTACAAAGCTTTAGGACAGTATTACTCCCATTTTGATGGAAAGTTGGAGACAATAAACCTGGCACTAAAACAATTTTTGTCCCTATCCAAAGGTCACAAAAAGGTTCTTATATTTTGTGCTGCAACTTCTGCAATAAAGGCAATTGATTCCTCCCAACACCTCTAAGTGCTTGCATAAATAAAATAAAATCCTCTATTGCCTCTGTCACCAAAGATGGAACTGAAATAGTTTTTCAATGGATACCAGCACATACAGGTATACATGGAAATGAAATGGCAGACTTTCTAGCCAAAAAAGGAACCAAGATTTCTCAAACAAATTGCCCAAAATTATCATACATCTGCATTAAAAGACTCATCAACAGTTTCAAGTTCACCACTTGACAACACAAGGACAAGATAAAAACTGAGGCGCTCCAGTCACGGTCTGCACGGCCACTACGGTCGGGGGTTCGAATCCCCCCTCGGGCATGGATATTTGTGCCGTCCTTAGTCTTAGTTAGTTCATAAGTAGTTTGTAAGTTTAGGGACTGATGACCCCGTAGTTAAGTCCCATAGACTTTACAAACATTTGAACATTTGATAAAAACATGGATTCTACGGTTAGAAGAGAAGAACCCACTTCCCAAACACCCACGAAAGGAAACTGTGGCAGCATTTCGAAGAATTACTGGCCACGACTGCCTTGCGGAACACCTGCACAGGACTGGAATCTTACCCTCACCGAAGTGTGTTATACGTGAAAGAGAAAACACCTTTATGAACTGGGAACATCTCAGAAACTGTGAAAGACTGCAATATTGTGACGGGATGTCAGATGGTCAATTGTATTCGGACGTTAGAAGACTAATGACTATGTATAAAATGTCTCAGAATTAAATAAATAAATATCAATGATTTGACTGGCGATGTAAATATTACATTGAAGTAAGGAACATAAGAAGGTAGGGCAAAAATTTCTTTTTGTATCGCTGAAAACTAGGAAGACAATAACGTTTCTAATAGAAAATACACTATTGGCCATTAAAATTGCTACACCAAGAAGAAATGCAGATGAGAAACGGGTATTCATTGGACAAATAAATTATACTAGAACTGACATGTGATTACATTTTCACGCAATTTGGGTGCATAGATCCTGAGAAATCACTACGCATAACAATCGCCTCTGACCGTAATAACGGCCTTGATACGCCTTGGCATTCAGTCAAACATAGCTTGCATGGCGAGTATACATACAGATGCCCATGCAGCTTCAACACGATACCACAGTTCATCGAGAGTAGTGACTGGAGTATTGTAACTAGCCAGTTGCTCTCGGCCACCATTGACCAGACGTTATCAATTGGTGAGAGATCTGGAAAATGTGCTGGCCATAGCAGCAATCGAACGTTTTCCGTATCTAAAAAGACACGTGCAGGAGCTACAACATGCAGTCGTGCATTATCCTGCCGAAATGCCGGGTTTCGCAGGGATCGAATGAAGAGTAGAGCCATGGATCGTAACAGTGTAACCAATGGCACCCCATACCAGCACGCCGGGTGATGCGTTCACCGCGATGTCGCCAAACACGGATGTGACCATCATGATGCTGTAAACAGAACCTTAATTCATCCGAAAAAATTACTTTTGTCATCCGTGCACCCAGGTTCGTCGTTGCATAAACCATCGAGGGCGCTCCTGACTGTGATTCAGCGTCAAGGGTAACCGGACCATGGTCTCCGAGCTGATAGTCCTTGCTGCTGCAAACGTCGTCGAACTGTTCGTGCAGATGGTTGTTGTCTTGCAAACGTCCCCATCTGTTGACTCAGGGATCGAGACGTGGCAGCACGATCCGTTACAGTCATGCGAATAAGATGCCTGTCATCTCGGATGCTAGTGATACGAGGCCGTTGAGATCTAGCACGGCATTCCGCATTGCCCTCCTAAACAAACCGATTCCATATTCTGCTAACAGTTATTGGATCGCGACCAACGCGAGCAGCAATGTCGCGTGATGATAAACCGCAATCGCGATAGGCTACAATACGATCTTTATCAAAGTCGAAATGTGATGGGACTCGTTTCTCCTCCTTACACGAGACATCATAAAAACGTTTCACCAGGCAACGCCGTTCAACTGCTGTTTGTGTATGAGAAATCGGTTGGAAACTTTCCTTATTTCATCACGTTATATGTGTCGCCACCGGCGCCAACCTTGTCTGAATGCTCTGTAAAGCTACTCATTTGCATATCACAGTATCTTCTGCCTGTCGGTGAAATTTCGCGTCTGTAGCACGTCGTCTTAGTGGTGTAACAATTTTAATGGCCAGGAGTGTATTGGCAAGGCTCATGTGTTGCTAGGTTCATGGACAGTGTCTGTGAAAGCAAAATGATTATTATGAACAATATTGGACTAAAAAATTTGTTTTTACTGTGCTAGAGGGGACTACCAATACGAAATGAATTTCGACGAAATCTCTCACCCAACAGTATTATTGCTGTGGAATTGTTCAGTTACGGCTCACCCGAATTTGACATATACTATCTAAATTACACTCCTTTGAAACCTTGTCATCGATTCTCAATCTCTATGTAAAATGTTTGATACAATGTGCGTTCGAATACTAATAGGATTTTTTTCTGTCTTGGAAACCGAATGCGTTGAATGTGTTTGCGGATTTTATTATACAACTTACGAAAGATCAGTCAGGGAGTTCAACTGCCTTCGATACGGATAAAATTTAATCAGTCTTTGGCTTCGATTTCTGTTCTACACCGTCCAAGGCGCTGGTTACATGCGTCTTCAACGGCGTTCGTTGAGGTTCTTTTTCCACTCTTGAACTCTTCTTCTATTCATAATTCACTTTTTAAAAAAATCTGTGCTAAGTTTGCGGTAAATACAGCTATTGCGATTTATAGTGACTGTTCCTACGACAATAAAATTTATACTGTTATATTCGGGAAAAATATACTGTTAGGTAATTGATTTATAAATGAACTAACTTAACTCCCGCTGCTTCGCATGCTTAGTCTGATTAGTCTGCACCATTTGTTTCTCCCTCTTAATATAAATTTTCATAGTTACAGCTTAAGTACTATCATAATGAAATGTTGTGAAACTACTTGTAGTCGCGGCAGAATGCCCGTGCATATTGTTAGGTGCCATGCAGCGGTGCGCGCTGCTGTTCGCCGTCAGGGATTCGATTCCCCCCTCGGGTATGGGTGTTTGTGTTGTCCTTAGCATAAGTTAGTCTAAGTTAGTTTACATTAGTTTCATTAGTTTTTAAGCCTTAGGGACTGATGACCCCGTAGTTAAGTCTCGTAAGATTTAAAAAGGTTTGATCATTTGATTTTACTACTTGTAACCCCGTATGGCACCCCTTAATAGTTGAATTTCCAAAAAATACCCCAACATGTGTCTTTTAAATTCCAAACAAGTATACAATTTTTTTTTTTTTTTTTTTTTTTTTTTTTTTTTTTTTTTTTGTAATTCTACGTTCAAAATTAGCTTAGTAGCAACGTATTTTTTTTAAATGTTTCATTCCGTATTTCACCCCCTAAATGATTAATTTTCTGAAAATACCAAAACACGTCTTTTTTTAATTCCGACCAAGAAAATATATACCAATTTATGTGGTTGCACCTTCAAAATTACCTTAACAGTAACAGATTTTCGAAAAACTTTCACTCTGCAAATTAACCCCCTTGATGGTTGAATATCCAAAAATACCGAAACACGTATTTTTTAAATTCTAACCAACAATACAAATATCAATTTTTGCAGCTCTAGCTTCAAAATTGACATAATAGCAACGTGTTTTCGAAAAGAATTTTTCATCCCATATTTAACCCTCTGACTTGTTCAATTTCCGAAAATACCGAAACTCGTGTTTTTTTTAATCCTGACCAAGATTCCATACGCGAAGTTTCGTAGTTGTAGCTAAAAATTTGAGTTAACAGCAACATATTTTTGAAATTCAATGTTTTGCGTTCCCTATTTTACCCCCTTATTGGATTAATTTCAAAAAATGCAGAACACGTATCTGTTAATTTAGAATACTGAATTAAAATTCGAAATTTTGTAGTTCTAGCTTCAATATTGCCTAAATAGCAACGTATTTTCAAAAAAACATTTCATCTCCTATTTCACCCCCTTGCGGACGGAATATCGAAAATTCGCTTCTTAAATAACGCCTACAGAGTAAGGTCAAAACTCTCTACAAATTTCAAGTTTCTATCTTAAGTGGTTTGGGCTGGGCGATGATGAGTCAGCCAGTTAGTCAATCAGTCAGTCGGGACATTGCCTTTTATATATAGAGAAGATAATTGGCAAAATCGATTTAATGCTCGTGCAGAAAGGAATTTACAATATTGTGAAGCACCCTGTAGGTGCAGCTTCTGACGTAGCTGAGTAGGTAGAGTGGAGAGTGTCCTATTCGTGAGATTACAACCAGACTGTCTCTCCTCTCGTAGCTGCCTCTGAGATCAGGTTGTAGCACGGAGGCAAATTTCCCGCTTCAGGCACGTCCGAATATCAGTAGAGAGGCTTCCCGGGTTGGAGGAGGACGCCTGTGGTCAAAGGATCGAAACTAATTGACAGTGTCTGTGCCGGCCATACCGAACAGGCAATTTCCGTGTTTGCGTCGTCCCAACAGGGAGCAGCGACGGACTTGAGACCTCTCGCCTCAGCCGAGAGTGTCCGCGGTCTCTGGCTACCAGACGCCGGCTGGAGCTCCAAACTGTGGACCGCGACTCACTAACGTATCAAATATCTTACTGACTGAACAAACGTCAAAGTGTCTTTCGTAAGACTAAGCAGTTTCGTGATATTGTTACCTGGTAATTAAAAGTAACAACTAAGCTTTACAACCTTTTTTAATTTAAAACCAGCCGAAAACCAGGCGTCGCCTGGGTACTTATTTCAGCCAAAGTTAGTCCTACTCCTCCTTTTCCTTCTCTCTGTTCACCTGCTACTCCCCTCCCTCCTCGTGTCCTTTCCACTGTCCATTTACTCCCCTCCCCCCCCCCACCAGTGGTCACCTCTTTTCACTGGTCAGTCACCCTCTTTCATTCTCCTGCTGTACCCTACCTCTCTGTCCGTCTCCTGATCTCCTCTCTGTCCGTCTCCTCCCTTCCTTTCTGTCCGTCTCCTCTTTCACCTACTTACCTTTCCCTCCTATATACGAAAACATACATATATGCGTCAGGACTGGTCTAACGATGTTAAAGTCGCAAGGTACCCTGCGCCACGCTAAATTCACTGGCTTGCAGCTTATAAAAATCTCCTTCATGAAAACAAACGTTTATGTGCTAACTTCCATGGTGACCAATCAAACAATTTCGATGCCTGTTGTAACGTACCTTCCGCCATGCCCCTATGTAGGCTTACGAAAGGTAGTTCACGTATTAATCTATATCTATAAATGTGAATGTCTGTTCGGTGTACGTTTATCACGTCTGAACCACAAGACATAAAGAGCTAAAAATTTGTGCAGTTACTAATGTCTATCCGGGGAAGGCTTTAGGCACGGTTTTATGGCGATCGGATAGCTATTTATCTATATTTATTAATGTGTAATTGTTGTACGGACTGATGACCACGCAGTTTGGTCCGATAGATTTACAAAAATTTGTAATTGTTGTCCAAATTCTCCCGTGTTACACCATAGCAATTCCATGCCGATAGCTATAAGGGGGTGGAAGATACGGTGGTTGAAAGTCGTCAAATTATAAAAAAAAATTCGGACTGAAGGCCAGCGATGACGTTTGCGAATCTATAACAAGAAGGTTACATATAGCGGAACGTGATGCCAAAGACCATATATTTGGTCTGTGTGAGCTACAATGTCTTCAGCTCTTTATAAATAAAGCAGTAAAAAAGAAATTTCTTTTATTACATCTCTTTAAAAATCGATTTGACGTTTCGCGCATTACATCAAGTGATTGATCTGTGATCATTATTACAATCATTATTGTTGAATTTCGTGATTGGATTCTACGAAACGAGTGCATTCTTACGTGTGATTTAATCTACACTACTTACTTTCGTGATAATGTTGATTAAAAATGTTTGTTTCTAAAGAAGGTATTGTATTTCATTTCATCCTTCAAAACCAATCTCATAGCACACTACTGAAAAATAACTTATCTATAGCGGGTTTAAGCTAGTTCTGCATATAAGCTACCTCCATTCCACATTTCATTTAATTCCGTCGAGCCGTTTGAGTGTGAAAAATAACAAACGTGTTAACACACTGCAAGGTACCACGCACCCTACTGTGGCTTCCGAAAGGGAGCCTATGTATTAATCAGGGTATAAGCTACCTCTGTTCCTAATTTCATTCATATCCATCCAGACATTTCAGCGCGAAGCCGTAAGAAATGAATTAACTAACGAAAGTACCCTCCGCCATGCGTTATGGGAAGTTAATTTTAATATAACCTTCGCGAAGGGCAAGCAATCATTTGACAAAGTTTTATCGCTATCGGATGTACGGAGTGGCCGTGCATAAAATACGAACAAAAAGACAAACAAACATTAAATTTTATATATTAGCTTATATCGCATATGGACTAATATTTTGGTTTAAAACATTTTACTAATATCTTCATGTTACACCCAGCGAAACTTGTTTGTTCGTCTGGGAGTATTATTAAAACTGATTCTTGTTTTAATAGTTACTTTTCAAGAAGTCATTAATAACAGTCAATGGTAAGAAACCGTCTATAGAGAACAACCTTAAAAAGCTAAAACCGTTAGCATCTGACAAGACTTCCCCTCTAACACTATAATGTGATTCTTCTTTGAACAATTTCTTTAAGGACTAAAGCGTAATCTCAATTTAAATCAGAAAAATAAGTATGGAATGCTTGCAGTTATACAATTGAAGGAATTAATTGGATTCACGACTACTTATGCATGCCAGAAATTTCTATTTCTTTAAAAATAAATATAACATTTGAACATTTAAAATAAATATAAGAATAAACTGCGTAGAAAACTGTTCACTCATAAAACATCAACTTTCAATCTAAATATATAAAGGTTTTTTTTTTTTTTTTTTTTTTTTTTTTTTTTTTTTTTTTTTTTTTTTTTTTTAAATACGAGGAGTTAACATTGTAACAAATCTCACTGATCTTAACATTAAAATTACATAAAGAAACTATTTATATACAATACTAGCTTGATTCCCGTTGCTTCGAGCGCGTAGACTGGATGCTCTCCATAGGTTGTTTCTACTTCTACATATAAATTTTCATAGATTTATCTTTAAAAATGCGTTCCTGATCAAGTATTTTGATACAACTTGCCACCCCCATTGCACCATTGATGGCAGAATTCAAAACATTTCAAAACCCACTTTTTTTATTCTGACCATCGTTTCAAATCCAAATTTCCGCATTTCTACCATGAAAATAGTCTTATTAACACCCTTAAGACTTTCCCTTATTTCACCCGCTTAATGGGTGAATTTCCAAAAATATCGAAACACATGTTGTTAAAATTTCAATCAAAAATCTAAACCCGAAGTTTTTTATTTCTATCCTATTGGTAGCCAAGTAAGCTGGGTAGTTTTCTGTTATGAATATGTTAACTATGATCTTGACACTTTTTTCTCTGAGTACCTGCTTTTTGTAATGTATTGATAATCTCCCAATTTTTAGGTTATTATTCTGACACGAGGCTTGATGGCAATACGCAACGAACTTCTGAAGAGACCATTTTTCAAGCCTTGATCAATGGCCTCCCGAAACGCTTCCAGAATGTAGAAATGAGCAGATCCATAGGAATGGCTACTCTACTTGATTCACGATTCAAAATTTTAGCTATTGAGAAGAATACAGCAGCAGAAAATGCAAAACAGTAGCTTGTCAATCTGGTTGCACAAAAGCTTGGTGATACCAGAATGATGAATACAGGACAGAGGGATGACACTGTGGCGCCAGCTTCAACCACAAGTGACGATTTATCAATATGGGGTGTTTTTCATGACAGTGAGACGTACCCAGCCCAAAGGCACTCCTCAGTCAAGAGCCATTGTCGAAGTACAGAGGTATCTAGACAGCCAAGTAATAAGCAGAAGTGAGGATCCACTTACATGGTGGCGAGAAAACCAATTGATATTCCCGACTACTGCAAAGTTGGTGAAGGAAGGGTTCAACATAGTGGCCACTTCTGTACCATGTGAAAGGATATTCTCAAAAGCAGGTATCATAAATGAAAGAAGGACTAGTTTGAAGCCATCAAAAGTCGAACAACTTATATTCTTGAATATGAATGATAGCGAATCTAGAATTTTAAGGTATGTGTCATATTTTGAGATCAAATGATTAACATTCTGGTATTTGCATTTGTATATTAGACATTTGTTCCAGCAATGGATTCAGGAGACATAACCAGTAGTAGTTGTCATATTGTCATAATTATGGACTGATAAATCAGAGGGTGAGTACAGTCACATTTTGGAACAAACTTATTCCATAAAATAGAATTGCCTGAATTTTCAGAAAACCGTTGATCCCCTAATTTCACCCCCTTAGGGATTGGAATATCGAAAAATCGCTGATGCTTACAGTTTAAGATAAACAATGTCTACAAATTTCAAGTTTCTATCGTCTGTAGATTTACTTTTCAGTGCCATTTTCTGTCTTTTAGAAACGGATCGATAACGCGTATTTCCTTACGCTTTAGCGTCTTTCTTTGTAGTTTCACTTTTCAAACCGCAATACACACTTATCTTCCTTTATTCGTACGCTTGTTGCAGAAAAACAACTGAAATAGGTGCATCACGTTTCGTTATATATAACCTCTTTGCTATTATAGTCAAAAGACATCGCTAGTCTTCAGTCAGGGTTTTATATAAGCTGCCGACTTTCAAACGCTATATCTTCCACCCTTTTTAGCTTTCGACACGGTACTGCTATGGTATACAACGGAAGACTTCGTACTATAACAACACAGATCTTTCGTTTCCATTGTGTAGTTTTTGCTGAGAGTAAAATATTGAGACCCGCACGTAGAATTTTATTTCATTCGATAACTTTCAACTCCCATATCTTCCACCCCCTTATCGTTATCAACCGTAGACCACCATAGTGCATAATGGGAGACATACATCTACTACCATATACTGTACAAGCACTATTCGTTTTCGATGTGTAGCTTTGGCTGTGAGAGGAAATATAGGCACAAACACCTCAATTTTTGTATATATTAAGATAGTGAACTTTTGCACCTGTCATGTGTTACGTTAAATTTATCCTGTACCACATAAACTTTTCAAGCCAAATATTTCTAGAACAGTAGTAGGTATTTAGTAGGTATTGGAAAACGACTCTAGCTGACA
Organism: Locusta migratoria; assembly: GCA_026315105.1. Classification (NCBI taxonomy): domain Eukaryota; kingdom Metazoa; phylum Arthropoda; class Insecta; order Orthoptera; family Acrididae; genus Locusta; species Locusta migratoria. The sequence continues at coordinate 400,227,402 of CM048746.1, forward strand.
TGTAAATACGACAGGAGCTTACGAAACATATACTATAAGAGACTCCAAAACGTAAAGAAATAGTATTTTCAACCGAAACTTATCTTTCTTCAAATAGACACCTTTTTTTAAAAAAAAAAAAAAAAAAAAAAAAAAAAAAAAAAACAGCATTAAAATTACAGAAATAATGATATTGGTTGTACCCTAGTTCATCAATTACATCTCTACAAAATGCGAAGAGAATTTGACATTTGAAATAAATGTGACGCAGTGATCACAAAATGGACTCGCTATCGGGTCGATGGTGGTTCAGAACCACGTCCGGCCATCCAGATTTCCCTGATTTCTCTAAACCGCTTATTTTGGAGTGGCTCCTTTAAAAGCCGATTTGCTTCCCAAACCTCACTAAAATTCAGATCATGAGCTCCGTCTCTAATGACCACGCTGTCGACGGAACTTTAAACCCTAACCTTACTTCCTTCCAGAAACTCAGGTGTGAACTCCACTTTGCCGTAAACGTGTACTATCTGCGCACTTCATTTATTTCAAGCGTCAAAATCTCTTCGGAATTTCTCGGGATGAAATTGACGTATTTCAATGCTACCAGTGCCATTCCTTTTGTCATTTTTCAAGCAATTGACGGCATAAAAATATGTGGTGACCATTTAAAAATATAGACAGTAAGTTTGTGTTGAAAACAATATTTGTTTCTGTTTTGCATTGTCGCATAGTACTTACTTTCATACGCCCCTGCCGTACCTCATTTCAGCGAAAGTCGTTTTAACTATTAGTTATTGTTCCAGAGGTATTTGTGGTGAATGTACGTATGTGTCCCGAAATTTGTACCAGACTGAATGTTGCTTTCAATAATAGAATCATTGGAAACCACTTTCTTCTGTGTTATTTAATTTGTACATTGTGTAGACGGTGAAGGAAAGCAAGGAGAAATTTGGAATAGGAAAGAAATAAAAACATTGCGTTTTGCTGATGACATTGTAATTCTGCAAGAGAGAGCAAAGAACCTGGAAGAGCAGTTGAACGGTATGGACAGTGTCTTGAAGACAGCGTATAAAATGAACATTAACAAGAGCAAAACAAAGATAATGGAATGCAGTCTAAGAAAATCAGGTGATGCTGAAGGAATTAGATTAGGTAACGAAACAATGAAGGTGGCAGATGAGTTTTGTTACTAGGGTAGGAAAATAAAATATGACAGTCGACGGTCGCAGTACAGCGGATATAAAATGTAGAATGGCAATGGGAAAAAAGCGTTTTTGAAGAAGAGAAATTTGCTAATATCGAATATTAATGTAAGTGTAAGTAGGTCTTTTCTGACGGCATTTGTGTGGAGTGTTGCCTTGTATGGGAGTGAAACATGAACGATAAACAGTGCGGACAGGAAGAGAATAGAGGCTTTTGAAATGTGGTGCTACAGAATAATGCTGTAGATTAGGTGGTTAGATCGCGTAACTAATGAAGAGGTATTGAGCAAAGTTGGTGAGAAAAGGAATTTTTTGGCATATCTTGACTAAAAGAAGGGATCGCTTGGTAGAACGCATTCTTAGCTATCGAAGAATCGTAAATTTAGCATTGGAGGGAAGTGTGTGGGGTAAAAATCGCAGAGGGAGACCAAGAGATGCGTATAGTAAGCAGATTCAAGTGGATGTGGGTTGCCGTTCTTATGAGGAGATGAAACGGCTTGCTCAGGATAGAGTACGGTGGAGAGCTGCTTCAAACCAGTCTCCGGACTGAAGACCGTAACAAAAACAATGGAAACCACAGCCACGGCCGCCTTAATGATATTGGGCGCCAAGGTGCGAAAAATCAACTAATGCCTTCCCCTCCTCTCCCCCCTCTCCCCGCTCTTACCTACGAAAGTAAACACTTCTTTTATTTAATACTAATATAAAAGTGCAGAAACATTTTCAGACACTTATCTCAATTTTCCGGCTTTTAAGTCGGCAAACATTTTTATATCATCTGTTTTGAAATCTACTTTCGATTCGATACTTATGATTGAGTCATTGTTGCTCGTTAACGTTTTTTTTTTTTTTTTTTTTTTTTTTTTTTTTTTTTTTTTTTTTTTTTCAGTTTCAAAAATGCCTTTTGCCTTCTGCTACTATCACAAGGAGTGTTCAATATATGGACAAAGATGTTGAAACATTTGGGAACACAGATATTAAATTATTGCAATAAATAAAATTTAACACATCAATTGCAAGTGGAGTTATGTTTTTCTTCAGAAAAAAAAATAAAGGAAGCAATTCCCAATCATTATACAGCTCTTCCCCGGAAATATCCCATCTATTTTCATGTATTATTTTTTTTTCCAAGTTTTATGTTTTTCTTTGCCCTCTGTCAATTCCCTCCAGCTTTCGATGTTTTGCAAAAATGAAAACCAGTTGTTGTGTTCTGTCAACAAATGGAATCTTTCACTTAATTGTAAGATCGCCGTGCCAAGTAACAAAAAATACAAATTTACTTTATACTTAGGTTTTTTGTTTTGTAATAGGGGCACATCTGAAGTTTTGTAATCAGCATGTCGCTTTCGAGGACTTGGACGAGCAATTTCTTTGAATTCAGGTTCACAGTCTACATCTTCAGTCCATTTAAATGTTTCAGCAACTTTTCACACCCAATGACTAGAAGTTGCAGTATTATTATTAGGTCACTAAGCGTTGCAGTTTCTGTCGGCAACACCGAGTGCGTATGAATTAACAATTCCTGTCGCACGCCATCCCTTCCCGCAACGGCGATCACGCTATTCCATTCACTCCTAAGCGAAACCGTCTTTGGCGTGTGAGTACTTGCGGAATCAAACTGCTAAACTTATCGGTGCCTACTCTTACAGACCGCTTAAACTAGTTTCTACTAAAATTCTAAAGAAGACAAACACCCATGTGTGAGGAAGGACTGGAGCCTCCGGTGGGAGCGACTGCATCATCCCCAACGACATGGCGCCTTAAGCCCGTTTTAAACGACGAACGAACTTGTAATAGATTAATAACAAGTTGCGTTAATGGCGGCCGTCTGTCGTTTGAACGGCTGCATTGGTATGATCGCGCTAGTATCGAAACGCTATAATTATAGCGATAAAGCAATAGGGCCAGTTCTAAATTCGGTACTAGTAGGTTCACTGCGCATGCGCGAGCTAGTAGCTGTCTGCAGCAGTCACCGCTCCAGTTAGTCCACCATTTTCCTTCGTATTTACTTATATTTTGCGTTTTGTCGAAATTTATGTTCCGAATGTATTTCACAAGGTATTTTTAATGGCGGCATTCGCACTGTCCGTCACCGAACCGTCGCCTCACGTCAACGCCACATTAAGCTTTCTCGAGAAGATTGTTTTGATAGAACCGTCCTCTGCTGACATCGGAAGTTAAGCTATTTTCGTCATGCGATTTTCATATTATAGTCGATGATTACGCGGTTTGCACGCAAATTTGTCTTATTAATCTTCATTTTATTGTTATACTTTGGTTTAGCGGTAAATTGCAAATGTTTCAAGACGACTTAAATATTTATCTCAATTGAGTGTCCACCAAAAAGCGATGTCGTATATCTGAAACGGAAAAATGGTTTATGTTTTGCAATATTGTAACAGGAAAGATTGAAGCCAATTGTTTATTTGAATATGATTGTAATTTGATAACGAAATTACATTAAATAGCGTTTTAAATGAAAAAGTCAGTCCAAATGAAGGACAAAAATTCAGTTGTGCATGACGTTATTAACAGTGTCAGTGGGTAAATCGTAGAAGATAAAGTAAACAAGATCTCATAGAATGTAGGCTTTCACGGCCGGCGTCTTCATTAATTAAGACTGCAGCGCTTGATTCCATAAATTCCATAAATAAATTAGCGATAGCTGGACTCAAAGGACTACCCATGGCTCGATATCTCGCCTCCATGTTGCAACCATACATAGGCAAAACTGGTAGGCAAATTGAGAGATATTACTGTCAGTCAAGGTGATATTCTTGTCAGTTTTGATATAGTATCTTTGTTCACCATGATCCCAGTAGACGAAGCTCTTTCTTATATAGCTGACAAGTTTCCAACTGATATAGTATCTTTATTCCGACACTGCCTATCCACGACTTATTTTCAATACAACAGTGAATTTTATGAGCAAATTGAAGGGGTGGCCATGGGTAGTCCCTTGAGGCCAGCTATTGCTAATTTATTTATGGAATTTTTTGAACATCAAGCGCTGCAGTCTGCCAACAAAAGTCCTTCAAAGTGGTACCGGTACGTGGATGATACTTTTGTGATATGGAATCACGATGATGAAGAATTAAATGATTTTTTGGGGCACCTGAATAGTAACAATCCACGGATACAATTTATTGTGGAGAAAGATGAAAACGGACAGGTGAACGTTTTGGATGTATCGGTAATCAAACGGACAAGATGGGACCTTGGGGCATAAGGTATACAAAAAAGACATCCACACCGACCGTTATCTTCATAAGGATTCGAACCATCGTCCTAAGCAGAAGAGAGGTATCATTAAAACATTGGTGGATCGAGTTAATAATATCTGTGAACCTATTTATGTGAGAGACGAATTAAACCATTTGCGAACAGCGTTTAAGTAAAATGGATACACCGATAAAGAGATAGATCGAGCTCTCCATCCAAGAAGAAAAGGGTCCGAAAACAAGCCACAACGACAACTGTCGGCCGTAAAAGTTGTTAATCCTTTCATCCACAAAATTACGGACCGTATTGGGAAAGTTTTGGCCAGGATTCAAGTTCAGACCGTCTTCAGACCACCAACAAAATTAGCGAATGCTCGGTGAAAGAAGCACTACATTCCCTAGCAACGCCTGGGGTGTATACAATTCCCTGTAGCTGTGGCATGGTGTTTATAGGAACAACAAAAAGGAGTGTTAATACTCGCATATTGGAACACAAAAGGAATTGTCGTCTGGGTGACACAGACAAGTCAGCTGTGGCAGAGCATGTTTTTACACGTGGTGACCATGAAATCAAATTTAGTGAAACGAGCGTGCTGGCCAGGACGTCACATTATTACACATGGATGTACAGAGAAGCTATAGAAATACAAAAACACCACAATAATTTTAACAGGAAAGAAGAAGGTTTGAAATTAGTAAGATTTGTCGGTCAACTCTGAACCAAAGATATGACAATCGATTACCTGTAATCGAGAGACATGACGTTGGTCAAAGATAACTTCATAGTCGGCAGCACGTGACAAGTGGTGGCGCCATCTATGCCATCTATATAAGCAGGACCTCCAGCGCCTAGTAGGCAGTCGTCGACTCACCCTTGAAGATGTTGCCCGCAGTAGGCAACGAAACGTCGGGAGTAAGAAGTTTTATGGATGGACCACGGCAACTTAGTTCGGAAGTTTTAATTAATAATAAACAATGTCTATTTACGATCTTATAGATATTGTTTGATGTGTTCATATGTTTATTTTCTCGCTTGAAAATAGATGTCAATGTTTTACTTCCCAGCACTTTACCACAGTAAGTTTGCCAAAAACGTACATTGCAAAGTTTTCTTTGGCCGTCAGTAACATTTAGCGTTATTCTCTCAATTCCAGTATTAAACTATGACTTCCTACATAACAGATCGCCAGTCCTAACCTCACTTTCAACAACGGGTATTATTGTCTGATTACGTTTATCGTCTAAACACGCTGCCACAATATCTTGCATGAGTTTGTAGTTCGAGCTAGTACGCTAGGAGCGCTTCAGTAGACTATTATCTATATTGTTCACTTTGGTTCATCGTTTAAAAAGGGCTTTAGACGACACGGCCATGAGCGCGCGACCCAAGTCTGGCATCCCCTGGGTACCGACGCCGTGGTGCCCCTCGCCCCTTGTACTCCCTGCTAAAGACGATCCTGACCGCAGCTCAAGGTTGTTCTCTATGCTAGAATGGGCAGGTAAGGATTGAGGACACCTAAAAAAGTTTGTTTGCGTCAGTCAGTGAGAAATTTATTGATTGGACGATGCGTGAGAACGGCGTCACCGAGGCGACTGAGTATTTTTCATGACCGAAAGGAAATGAGTCAGCCACTGGCTGAGCCCGTGGATTTTAATGGACCCTGGTGCAAGGCACGAGTAGCTGGACGTTGAATGGTCCTCTCGACATCACACCTAGCAAAATATAGTAGGTCTGATGCGATTGGACCGGTGCTGGAAGTTGGACCATATGATCAGAGTAGGGGATACCGGGTATTGAAGTCACATTTTTATTTCAATTTTTTACGCGTTCACCACACCAAATATTCTCACTTTTGTTTAACTAACTTGTGTTTATATGTTTAATAATATTTATAAAATAAATTATGGCTTTATAATTATTGTAACAAAATTAGCATTGTCTTCTTTATAAAGCGATGTTTCTGACTGATGTCCCGGGGACTGAGATGGTTGTCACAGTGATCAAATTTTGCGTAACACGTGTTAATATTTTGTGGCAAATACAGGTCTGTGAAGAAACAAAATCCTTCCCGAAATCGTATAAACTACTTCAAATCAAAGGCGCATTCAAGATAAAAATTTAACTGGGTACCTGGCACGCTGCAGCAATGCAGAGCGATCTGTTTAAATGTTAATAAAAATACACCTTCTTTATGTTGTTACACCAAGGCCACTGATAAAATATATTTGTTTTCCTTGAACTGTTTCAATGGTTTAAATCATCATCTTCAGAACGGTTTATAATGTCTTCACTTAGAAGCACATGTCAAGTAAAAAGTTTCTCGTCGAGATGTAAAATAAATATTCAAGCATGGATTGTGTCTTCAACGTACTATGAATGAATAACAATATCTTGTCACTGAAATTTCTTAGTTTATCTTGTGTCAATGATGTACTGGGTTTGCTGCATAGAAATGATCCGTTGTATCTGTACATTTATGATGAGTCAGATGGATTAAAAATGGAGAGGGTTGACCAAAACTAGTCACCAAATAAATGTTTCATGCAACGTCGACGGAAATTGTGAATAATAAAAAGCATGGACAACATGTTACAAAATTTTGGTGAACTTTTAACATTTTCACTATGCTTGGTTATTCATTTATTATATAGATGAGAAACTTTCTTCTTGACCTACCAAAAAAGCTCATTAATTCAATATAAACATGGAAGAAATTATTTAAAAGCTAATATCATAGGCCTCTAACAATAGCTAACAGTGAAAACTGACCATTCATGACAGTTATAAAATAAAAAGTCTTAGAGGTCTACGAGTTTAATCTCAAAAATCAATCTCATATTTTCACAAACAAACTGAACGCCTTCTCACTTATGTTTTTCATGCCCTTTCCTTGCAATCTAAACAATGAACACAATTTTTCCGTTTATGTACTATTGGCACATAAATCAAGATAGGTAATAAAAAAAGTCATCACTAGGGGGGGGGCTGCATGGTAACCAGCCATGAATTCAAGTGGAATTAATTTGATGATCTCTCCCACCACAACCTGAAGGTCAAGATCAAGGTCATCCACAGGGCTGTGTGGTAACCAGCCACCTCCTCCCACCACCCCTTATGAATAATTAATGGACCTATAGAAGTAAAATGATTTATGACCAGTAACATGGAAATGAGGTATGTGATTAATGACTTAATTTAAAGAAAAGATATGGTTTATGACTCCCAAGGTCAGTACCGGTTCTGGCCATGCAAATGAGAAGACATCATGAATAATTTATGTTCAAGTCGGTTTCTGGAACTGGATTAATTGTGGCAAATTTTGGGGAACGAACCTGCGATCTCTAATCTCCTAATCCCATCAGTGCGTGTTCTAAGATTTTCTCAAGGTCAAGATCTAGGGTATTGACATACATGCGAGTTCTGTCCATGCAAAAGAGATAAAAGGTAAGGTTATGACATCCAACCACAGATCTTCCTCTATTGGCTATCCACCACAGCCTTTTAACTCCCACTACTTTTTCGAGCATGCATATAACCTGTAACAGTGTAACTGCAGTACAGTACGCAACAATGAAATGAACCACCAGAAGCAGCAGAAGCAGGGATCAGATACTGTAGACTAATGTAATAAGAAGATTAGGAAAATAAAGCCCAATGTAAGTTGATTAATGAATAGCTCCCTCTCAATGTCCTCTACCTGTATGTATGATTGTTTACAAAATACTCATGTTATCTTCTTCTTCTTCAACAGCATGGAAGCAGCCTGTCAATGTAGCTCTGACTGATATGTTGGATCAGGATATGCACTTATTCAAGCAACTACTGTCTACACTACCACAAGCACATCTGTCACCAGCTGCTGAACCACAGCCGCAGCAGCAGCAGGATATATCTGATCAGGAGACACAGTCATTCATCGGACCTCAGCTAAGTGAGTGTAATGTACTTCTTTTTGCTGCAACATATAATTTGACAGCATGCATATCAAAACGTGTGAATATGGGCATAGAGGCAAACGTTAACTGCCGAGTGGTGGTAGAGATTGAGAATGCTACAAATGGTGTTAAATAGTGATTGTGTTATATAGGATGAAATAAGCTATGTTGCGCACTTGCCATGCATTGATGTTCAGATGATGAGTGAGTATTATCCATTCCAATCTCCACTGGAGATGAGATATTCAGATGTAACTTTATCTACTGTAGACTTTTACAATGATACAGCTTGCTAGCGTCAGGTGTCTCATCTATATACTTAAGACATTCAAGTGTAATGAACTTACATGATCTAGAAAGTGCAATACGGCATACGCTAGTAAGACTGATTACTTGGCAGACAGCTGTTAAAACTGTGTTAAATGAAGTTATTAGCTATCTGAAATGGCACAGTGTGCATGTAAAAGATTTGGAGCATTGTCCAAGTTCTAACATCTCTGCATTTAGTCCAATAACCATGAATTCCATAAATGGTGGATTTTCAGAAGGAGAGTATTTCTCAGGTCCTATATCTCTCAATGATATAACTGGTGAATACAGAGCTTATAAGAATCAGATGCTCGCTAAGTATTTTGTGACTGGTAATGTGGAAGAAAAGAAACAGAATGGTGATGATGATGATACTATTTCACATCCTGTGTCTGAGTTTTAATGAGATACAATAAAAAATCATTTCAAAATAAATCGTTTTATTTCAACATCCTCTATTTCAAATATTGTTTTAAATTGTGTAAATATGTATCATCAATGTAGCGTAATGAGTTTCGTGTTTAACTCATAAATAGATGTTTATATCCAGTGCAATACAGTGCATTAGTACCACATATCAACCATCTGGGCTGCACTGATGATACATTTTTTCTGTTAAAAAGGAAGTCATTTATATTATAAATAATGTTTTTATTTATGCTCCTTTTTACAACTGTCACAGTTTAGTTTAATAGGAGGAGGTTCATCGAAATGACATCATGATTCTACATTATGATGTTTATAACAGTATTAATACTGAGAAATGGCAGTGCAAAACATAGCTCATTCCCTCTATCAAATAACGCAATTTTACACCATTTCTAGCATTCTCAATCTCCACCATCACTCGGCAGTCGACATTTGCCTCTATATACGTTTTTTTCTGCATACTGCCAAATTACATGTTGCAGCAAGCAACGTTGGCCTGTTTTATTTTTCTGAATGTTAATTTACTTGACATATCAAAATTAATGAAATTATTGTTAAATATTAGATAGGTCTTTACTGAATCTGGATGGCAGTTATTAAGCTTGAAAATATCTGTTGAAGTATTAGAAAAAAAAGTAATTACTTGGCGTATGTCAAGTGGGCCAATCTGCCACTTCCTCGTGGTAAGTTGGCCCAAAGGCTGGGGCACGTTGATCCATATAGTCTTTTGGTAAGTATAAATAAGAAATCAAAATAAAACTAACAGTTATCTAGAAATATAATATAAAGAACATGATAGCAAGTTGAATATTGAATTAAATTCTTAGCATTGAGGACTGTGACAACAGGACTGGTTGAACTTGCTACGATTTACAGTGTCTTAATACAAACCAGTCAACTTTAATCAATGTCCAACTCCAAAGGATCAGCACAGTTTTAACACTCATAAAATAGTCCACGGATTTCATTTTTCACTCATCTTTGATGAGCCCAAAGCTTACAGTTCGTGAACTGAATTCCTTGTTCTCTAGTTGACTCTTACTCATCGTCATCATTTCCAGACTGTGATCTACTTCCTTTCCAATGCTTTGATCCAATGGGAAGGGTTGAACTTCAGTTTCTGTTTCCTGAGTTTCAATTACCTGTGCAAAACGACATGAGCTCTGTCTGTACATACCTCCAGTACGATTTTCTTGGAATCCAAAGTCTTCGCTACCAGTCCTCACGGATCTTTCCTTTTCTTTAACTTCTAAAACTGCTCTTAGTATTGTATCTTCAGAAATCACTCTCGTTTCATTCTTTTATAATTTCGGATCATTTTTATGATACTACAATTAAAGGTTTAAACCAGAGCCATAACTCATGTCTAGAATACAAAGAAATGAAAGAGATTCTCAGATCACTTTTTGCGATTAAAATAAAATTTATTGGTTGGCGTTTATTCAACGCTTTTTATCTCGTGAATGTGACAATCTTTTGACCTCTGAAACGTATCGAAATATGTTTAACATCAACAATTATGTTAATAATTTAATAAACTCTAAGAATTATACACGTTGTTATCATTAAAATTAATAAACCTTTCATCGAGTTTAAAGAAGTACAGCTCCTATTGGACGTGATAGTTTGTCTCGGCTCGCCATCGTGCCCCGTCCTCTCTGGGCCAACCTGCCCCATCGCCATCTTTACAATAAATTATGTTCTTGGGAAAACTGAGTGAAGCAATTAAGACTGTATGCCATATAGAAGTAATCCTTAAAGTACGATCTTTTATTATACTACCCCCTCCCCCCCCCCCCCCCCCGCCCAGCGTTGGCCCTGTATAAGGAGAGATGCAGTGCTACCGACTTTCTGATTTCTACGACAATCTAGCGAGTATTGTATGAATTCGACTGGGCCATCCTGTCCCTATAGCCAACGTGCCCCGGTCTCCCCTACATTACACGGACTTAGCTCAGTTCCAAGGAATGACTGTGTCCTGATTAGATATATCCTCCTGCTGCTGCTGCTGCTGCTATGGTTCAGCAGCTGGTGATGGCTTTGGTGGTGGTGTAGACAGTAGGTGCTTGAACAGATGCATATCCTGATCCAATACAGCAGTCAGAGCTGCATCGAAGGGCTGTTTCTGTGCTGTCGAAGAAGAAGAAAGAAACATAAGTATTTTATAAATAATCATAAATGCAGGTAGAGGACAATGAGAGAGAGCTATTCATTAATTAAACTTGAGCTTTATTTTCCTTACTCTTCTTATTACGTTGTTGTGCAGCATCTGATCCCTGCTACTGGTGGTGTTTCCTGGCTGCCTACTGAACTGCAGTTACGCTGTTACAGTTTTTATACAAGGTCAAAAAAGTAATGGGAGATAAAAGGCTGTGTCGGTGGGGCAGGATGAGGGGGTCATAACCTTGTCTTTTACCTCATTTTCATGGCCAGAACCAACATGTATGTCGATGACCTTGACCTTGTCTATTAGAAAATTTTGGAACACACACTGGTGGGATTAGGATGTGGGAGGTCGCAGGTTTAATCCCTGGAATGTGCCATAATTATTCTAGTTCCACAAACCGTCTTTTATGGGTCATAAATTATTCATGATACCCTCTCATTTGTATGTCCAGAACTGGTACAGGTCTTGGGGATCATAAATCATATCATTTTTGTAAATTAGGTCATCAACAATAATATCATTTGCATGTTACTGGTTATAAATCATGTTACTTTTATAGACTCATTAATTATTCATAATGTCTGGTGAGAGGTGGGTGGCTGGTTACTGAACTTTCCTATGTATGACTTTGTAGTAGTGAGGTGGGGGAAGGGCCATCCAATTATTTCTCCTTGAATTCATGGCTGGTTACTGTCTAACACCCCTACTAATATGTAGCCTTTGCTTCGCCTTTCCTACAAAATCTTCTATATGTTCTTTCCAATTTAATTTGTTCGTAATTGTTACTGCTAGGTATTTAGTAAAATTTACAGCCTGTAGATTTCACTGATATATCGTGTAAATGAACTTTAACGGATTTCTTTTGGTGGTCATATGGATGACTTCACACTTCTCGTTGTTAAGGGTCAATTGCCAATTTTTCCATCACGCGGATATTTAATGATTTTGTAATTGCCTTTGATCTACTGTGACGTTGCTAACCGGTAAATGCCAGCATTACCCACATACAGTCTAAGAGAGCTACTCAGATTGTCTTTTGAATTGTTTATTAAAAAGATAACGAACAGTTTGTACTCTAGGACCCTTCTCTGGGGAACGTCATACATCACTTCAGTTCTACTCCTTCCGACAGTCACATTGTACTGTGTCCTTTTTGACAGGAAATCAGGAAGCTAACTGCACATCTGTGGTGATTTTCTATTAGCTCCCAATTTGTTTAAAAGTCGTCTGTGATATACAATGTCAAAAGCTTTCCGGATATCTATCTTACGTCCCTGTTTGATCGCGCTCATCACATCATGTGAGTAAAGAGTTAGCTGCGTTTCACAAGAACGATACTTTCTGAACCCGCGTTGACTACGGGTTAATAGGTCGTCCTCTTAGAAGTAGTTCATAATATTTTATGTAAGTAGGTATAATCCTGCTGCAAACCGACGCCAGGACTGTAATTTCTCGCATCATGCCTATTGCCTTTCTTGACTGTTGGAGTGATCTGTGCAACTTTCCAGTCTTTAGGTAAGGATCTTTCCGTGAGCAAACGGTTGTGTATGGTAACTAGATACGGGGCTATTCCATCAGCATACTGTGGAAGCAACCTAATTGGTATACAACTGGGACCGCGAAACTAACTTTTGTTAATCAAACAGCTATTATCGTCAGTAGCTAGACTTAAAAACTACTCAACCTATTCCTGCCCGATGAGACTTAAGAGTCGCTGCCTATTTCTAGCCTCATCAAACAAAGTGGAAAATGATATCCCACATTTGTTCCTGACGTGACGTTAGTGTCCCGCAAATGCGTCATATGAAGCACTCGCTGGTCGAGATTGTTCAGTAACTCTGCCAACAGAGAGCAGTAAACAACGGACTGTACCAAATCTGCTTGTACGATTTCGTGAGGCGAGTTTTGTTGTCACAAAAAGACGCTGTTGGATGTTCTCACGTTGGTAATTAAGTTTTGGAATTGTTTTAGCTAATGGAAACTGATATTATTCAAGGAGTAGAGCTCTTATTTATATAGCGTTCGAAAAAGTCCTGGATGTTTTTAGTACCGACAGTGTATCAAAGGCATTTTGTGCCTGTTATTTTTGTAGTTCTTTTTGTTGCTAGGTGTCATTAATAAATGGTTGTAATTTTCTTTTCTTTTGTTTACATTACATCAAATATGAATACCTTTCCGAGATCTACATATCTGCATCAACATACATACTCCGCAATCCGTCATAAGGCGGAGGGTACACTGCGCCGATACAAGACATTACCTTTCCTATTCCACTCCCAAATAGAACGAGGAAATAAAAAAAGAATGGCTATGTGCCTCCGTACGAGCCCTAATTTCTCATATCTTGTCTTTGTGATCACTACACGAAATGTAAGTGGGCACCAGCAAGATCGTACTACACTCAGCTTCAAATCCCGGCCCTCTAAATTTCCTCAACAGAATTACTCGAAAAAAACGTCGTGTTTCCTCCAGCGATCCCCAGTTGAGTTCCCGGAGCATTTCCGTCACACTCGCACATTGGTCGAACCCACCAGTAACAAACCTAGCGTCTCGTCTCTGAACTGCTTCTATGTCTTCCTTTAAACTGATCTGCTGTGGGTCCCAAACAACTGAGCAATACTCAAGACGTGATGGTACAAGAGTTTTATACGCGGTCTCCTTTACAGATGAAGTCGACTGTCCGCCTTAGTCACGACTGTCCTTACATGTTCGTTCCATTTCATATCGTTCTACAATGTTACACATAGATATTTGAACGATATGACTGCTTCAAGAAGCTCACGACTAATGCTGTTTTCGAAAATTAAGGGATTGTTTTTCCTATTCATGCGCATCACCAAACATTTTTTTCTACATTGAGATCATTTATATAGATAGAAAATAATAGCGGCCCTATCACACTCCCCTGGGGCACGCCTGACGATACACTCGTCTCTGAAGAACACTCGCCGTCAAGAACAACGTACTGCGTTCTATTGCTTAGGAAGTCTTCTACTCGGTCACAAATCTGTGAACCTATTCCATAAGCTCCTATCTTCTTGAGCAGTCTGCAGTGTGTCAACGCGTCAAACGCCTTTTTGAAATCGACAAAAACACAATCTGTCTGTTACCCTTCATCCATGGGTCCCAAGACGTCATCTGAGAAAAGGGGAAGCTGAGTTTCACATAAACGATGTTTCCTAAACTGCTGCTGTTTAATAGAAAGAAGGTTTCCCATCTCAAGAAAATTTACTAAAATAAAATAAAAAAATAAAAAAATAAATAAAAAAAAATTTAAAAAAAGTTCAAATGTTTGTATAGCTTATGGGACTTAACTACGGGGTCATCAGTCCTTAAACTTACAAACTACTTATCAACTACCTTGTACTAAGGACGGCACAAATATCCATGCCCGAGGGGGAATTCAAACCCCCGACCGTAGTGGCCGTGCAGGCCGTGACTGGAGCGACTCTTTACTAAATTAAAGAATATGCTCCAGAATTCTATAGGAAACTGGTGTCAACGATATTGGGTTGTTGTAATAACGTGGGTCTGTTCTCTTTCATTTCTTATAAACGGGAGTCACCTGCGCTTTTTTCGAATCACAAGGAGCTTTGCGCTTAATTAAAGATTAGCGATAAATGCAAACTATTTAAGGGGCCAATGGCGCAAACCGAAATGGTATTCCATTCGGACCAGGAGACTTTTTCGTATTTAGCTCTCTCAGGTTCTCTACACTGGAAATATGTATTACTATGTCCTCCATTTCGGAGTTAGTGCGTTGATCAAATGATGGTACATTTGTGCGGTCCTCCTTCGTGAAAGATTTCTTAAAGGTTAAATTTAGAACTTCATCTCTCCGTTTGCTTTCTTCTATTACTGCCTCGGAGTGACTGGATAGTGGGCTTGCTTTTTTACCCATTCAGATCAAGATTTAAAATGGCATTTCGATATAAAATTTTGCTATCTGTTTGTTGCTGACAATTGGGAGACATTATGAAATGCTCATCTCTCTATTTACCACAGCAACAAACGGATAGCAAAATTTTATATGGAATTTTTTTATTAGTATTTTATATTTTCTGCGTCAAATAAGGGAAACAAAAATGTCTGAGTAGTGCATTAATGTGCTTTCGCTCACTTTGGTAATAAAATGAATAAATGTGAAGAGCTCAAATATTTGACAGCTTGGGCAGCAATGGGTTAAACCAACTTAAACAGGCCCAAGGACAAAACACACACACACACACACACACACACACACACACACATGCGCCTGGAAGGACTCGACCTTCCAAGGCGAGCAACTGCGCGCTCCGCAACGAGGCGCCATAGAGCGCTGCGCCACTGTACCGCGGCGTTGTTTATTTCTGGCGTACTTTGCAGAGCCGCAGTCGGTAAGTTGACAGTCTTTCGCGCCTGGGCGGCAGGGTCATCATTGCAGGTGGGAGCAGCGATTAGCGGATTTGCCGCAGCCCAGCCCGGATGGCGCCGCCCCCGCTGGCCGCCCCCGCGGCCGCATCCGACCGCCGACAATATCCTGCCTTCATTAGCGCGGCTCGCCGCCGCCGCCGCCAGCAGCTATAATTAGTTCCTCTGTGATCGGCACCGCGACAGCCGCTCGCCCTCTCTTTGTCACCGACCTTGTGTCCAAACTCATAGGGGAGGCGGGGCTCTTCCTGGAAGCGGGACCAACTTGCAGACTTTCCGTCCCTACCGTAGCCATTGCGGGATCCCAGTTTCATCATTAAGAACATTCCGCGTAGGGAACGTCACTTCAACGAATCAGACAACCCTGTTACAGCCTCATCGTTATCCCGTTCCAATAATATGACATTCTATTCAAGGAGTATTATGCTCTAAGGGTATCCGTCAACAGGCTTTAAAATAATTATAATGTACCCCAGCCGGCCCCGGTGGCCGAGGGGACTGAGGCGCTCCAGTCACGGTCTGCACGGCAACTACGGTCGGGGGTTCGAATGCCCCCCGGGCATGGATATTTGTGCCGCCCTTAGTGTTAGCAAGTTCATAAGTAGATTGTAAGTTTAGGGACTGATGTCCCCTTAGTTCCCATAAGCTATACAAACATTTAAACATTTGAATGTACCCCAGAGCCCTTGTTTTTATTAGTTCTATTAGTTAAAAATCTGACATTGCCTGTGTATGTGTGTATTCCATTTTAAGTCTTATTGAATTCATCGTCGGTGGTGGAAACGGGACAGCGGCTGCTCAAGGGTCTGAAGGAACTGAGGTTCCAACAGCCGTAAGTAGAATGAAATATTTATTTTATTACAACCAGTTTCAGCATTTCACAATGTCATCTTCAGGTCCCTACATCGGAGCATGATATCCAAAAGTAGGAAAACTAAACTCGATTCGTGAATTACGTCTCTTAGTTGGACACAACAACAGTAACTAAGGTTGTAATAGAATAAATATTTCATTATACTTACGGCTGTTGGTACCTCAGTTCCTTCAGATTTTTATTTTAGTTCATCTCCTTATCTCTCTGCCCATACCTACTGTGCTACTTTTTCGTTTCACTTGTGTCTGTAGCAAGCCCCCACAGTTGCGTAAGCGGCCGACTGCGAACAGCGGGCAAATTGAAGAGCGCTCCGGAGACCATTATGGTCGCAAACTTCCGCGCCAACTTTAAATGTGCTTAAGACTCTTTTGATTAGAGAGTGTATTCACTATAGTGAAACTTTTGTACAAACATTAATTTCCGAAGAGTTGCAGAATAATTTACATCTTTGCTTGAGTTGTTGTTGTTATTGTTGTTGTTATGGTCTTCAGTCCGGAGACTGGTTTGATGCAGCTCTCCACAATACCCTATCCTGAGCAAGCCTTTTCATCTCCTCATAAGAACGACAACCCACATCCACTTGAATCTGTTTACTATATGCGTCTCTTGGTCTCCCTCTGCGATTTTTACCCCACACATTTCCCTCCAATGCTAAATTTACGATTCCTCGATTTCTAAGGATGTGTCCTACCAAGCGATCCCTTCTTTTAGTCAGGGTATGCCAAAAATTCCTTTTTTCAACAATTCTGTTCAGTACCTCTTTATTAGTTATGCGATCTACCCACCTAGTCTTCAGCATTCTTCTGTAGCACCATATTTCAAAAGCCTCTATCCTCTTCCTGTCCACACAGCTTAGTGTCCATGTTCCACTCCCATACAAGGCAACACTCCACACAAATGCCTTCAGAAAAGACTTCCTTACACTTAAATTAATATTCGATGTTAGCAAATTTCTCTTTTTCAAAAATGCTTTTCTCCCCATTGCCATTCTGAATTTTATATCCTCTGTACTGCGACCATCATTTGTTATTTTACTGCCCAAGTAACAAAACTCATCTACCTCCTTTATCTTTTCGTTACCTAATCTAATTCCTTCAGCATCACCTGATTTTCTTACACTGCACTCCATTACCTTAGTTTTGCTCTTGTTAATGTTCATCTTATAAGCACCTTTCAGCACACTGTACATTCCGTTCAATTGCTCTTCCAGGTCCTTTGCTGTATCTGACAGAATTACTATGTCGTCGGCAAAACGCAATGTTTTTAATTCTTCACTGTGAACTTTAATTCCTTCACCAAATTTCTCCTTGCTTTCCTTTATAGCTTGCTCAATGTACAAATTGAACAACATTGGAGAAAGGCTACAACCATTTCTTACTCCCTTTCCAACTGATGCTTCCCTTTCATGCCCTTCGAGTCTAATAACTGCGGTCTGGCTTTTGTACAAGTTGTAAATAACTCTCCTTTCCCTGTATTTTACCCCTGCTGACTTCAGAATTTGAAAGAGTGTATTCCAATCAACATTGTCAAAAGCTTTCTCCAAATCTACAAAAGCTAAAAATGTAGCTTTGCCGAGTACCCGCTGTATTCTCCAATATTTAGATATTTTATAGCAGCAAATAATGAAACAGAGCTGCCTGAAACAGCTAATGTTAAAAATCGACTGTGGAAATGTAATATCCCAACAGCTACGTAACTACGAAATAGCGTTTTACCTTGTGAATATAGCAACCAGTGACTAGCAAATTCTTTTAAGAACACGAAGCATCCCATAACTTTTTTAGAACTAAGTGCATCTAATATTAGCATAAGGGTATTAGCACGAATATGAGCATTCTTCATGCAGTGCCAAATACCTTACAGTAGCGAGATAGGGTTCAACTTCACAATGTGCATCCTGTTTGGCTACGTGTCATTCATATATGGAACTACAAACCCCTTTCAGTTGTTAATACCTATATGTAAAGCAGATGACCATTAAATTCTATGCCACACGGTTCTAATATTAATTCCATAAACAAAAATTCAAACTGCAGTGAGGCACCTTATCTCGTGCCCCCAATACTTATTTACACAATCAGAAAATGAAACTTTTTGAACTTCCTGTCCACCAATACTGCCTAAAGAAGCTCGTTTTTAAGAGCTACCAGCATTAAAAAATTTTGTTCTTTATTTTATTCTGAACCCCATATTGGCTCGATTAAAAGCCTGTTAAGCAAATATAACTGTTTCTGAACAAAAGTAGTAGGGCTACTTCTGCACCTGAGAAATATAAATGGGAAGACAATTATTCGTTCTTTTTATTCCTTTCTTAAAACGATTTATGCAGTTAAACGCTTAGCAGCTCATCATCATCATGCTACATTTATACTGAAATAGTAAAACAATACACATGTGACCACTAACTGAGTATAAATAGCGCAGTAGCTACATAACATACGACTTATCTCCTAATAATACACATATTTATCTGACGCTTGTCACTGTCATGGCGGCCGGCTGAAGGTTCAATACCCCGCGACAGCAGCGCCGTTAGGAAGTCTAGATATTTTTAGTAGGTCTTTGGTCTGTAGAGAATTTCGGCTTGTAGTTTCGTTTTCACGTAGATCAATACTTACGACGTAATTTGTGCTGAAAAACGTGACACACAATAATGAAATTCTCCACTGATGTTGTGTAAAATATTAGAATATTAGGTAACTGCAAGAGGTTTTCTCTTTATTTATTTATTTATTATTATTATTATTAGCTAATGTCCCCATGGGAGAACGATAAGCAGGCGATTTGTCAATATTTCTTAAGGTTCTTATTTTCTCAATATTTCTTCATTTTCTTCCCAAAGGCCTTCTTTCTTTCTTCGGTCCACTTTGAGTCGGTATGGTTTTGGTTCCGTCTCTGAAGTAAACTTCCACTTGTCAAGTTTTCTTCTGAATGTATCCCTGTCTAATGTGTCTGTTATGTCAATAGTTTCTTTGTCAAATCCTTCTTAACTTCAGATACCCAGGGTATTGCTGCTTTACGTGATGTCACATAGTCAAGTAGACGTTTAGTTAACCTGTTTCCAGTTAATCTGTGTAGGTGTCTATGAAATTTCATTCGTCTCTTTCTGATGTCAGTTTCGATATTTAATATTTTTCCCTTTGTCTCGATGGTCTGCAGTTTGTATCCATTTTCTGTGTATCGGGTCCCAGAATTTTCCTAATAATTTTTCTCTCTACTTTCTCAATTTCTTGTAAATTTAGTTTTCTATTCAGTGAGAACGTTTCACTTGCATATGTGACTGTAGGTTTGATAACTGTGTTGTAGTGTCTGCTTTTAGTTCCTTTTGACAGGCATTTTTTGTTATATATATTTTGAACAAGTCCGAATGCTTTCTTGATTTTCTGTAATCGGTTGTTTTGTGCTATTTTCTCGAGTCCTGTTGGTTCAATAACTTCTGTTTAGGGCATGATCTATTAGGTCGAAAGCCTGTTTGGTAGGCTGAAATTGTACGTTGTAGTTCTTCTTGTGCCCTCTTTAGCAGACACGCGGAGATAATTTTATAGGCCATAGGTAAAAGTGAAATGCCTCTGTAGTTGTTTACGTCTGCTCTCTTCCCAGTTTTGTGGTGCAATGGATGAATCAGTGCACGCTTCCAATCCTCTGGAATATTTTCTGTCTGCCAAATTAATTATTATAATTTTTTGCGAATAGTGTTAGAAGTAGTGGAGACGTTGCAAATTAAATTGAAACCTTCTGCGTGATTGATCGGTTCATCATACATCTAATTTTAACTATGTCATATCTCCTGAACAAAGTTTCGTAAGTGGTTCATACCACTACATCAGTCGTTACCTTACTGTAAGGAATACGTGTACCAAATTTGGTTGAGATCGGGCCAATGGCTTAGGAGTAAGTGTACAATATTCTCGCGTGTTGCAGCAGTTTATCGTGCACCTCATTGTTCATTTGTTCATTGTTCTTTACTCCCACGGCTACCGTTCTCTTGGTTCGGAGGTCATCTTGTGCCACTATTTTCGCACCCTCTTATTAATATATTCATACCCCAATCCATCCTATCGTGGCATCTAAATTACATTCAAGATTTTTTTATTATTTTATTTATTTATTTATTTATTTATTTATTTAACGGATGTTATGCAGTAGACAATACTAGCTTGGCGTGAGAAGAAGACGAGCTCCGGGTCTACAACGCGATATTTGCGTCTCAAAGTACAGCTTGTCACCGAAATAGAAAAACCTGGCACAACTTTGCACTGTTTAACCCTCGACTGGCGGTCCGGAGGCGTCGTTCTTAGTAAAAGGGAAGCTGTAATGGGGAGTGTCCGTTCAGAATTTCCCACTGTCCATTCTTCGCTTACGACGATCTGGCCTCACAGCCTCTGATGGGTGATCTCCTTAGCGACAGGTGCAGATTACTCGGGAGTGTACAGTTGGTTGTGGACAAACAGCCGCGGTGGAGTAGCCGAGCGGTCTAAAGCGTCTCGCTGCGGAGCGCGCGGTTGCTCGCCGTGGAGGTTCGAGTCCTCCGTGGGGCATGGATGTGTCTTTGTCCTTAGGTTAGTTTACCTAGGTTTAAGTAGTTTGTAAGCTACGGACTGATGACCACGCAGTTTGGTCCGATAGATTTACAAACATTTGAACATTTTGTGGACAAATACTCGCTTCTCGTGCAAAACGCGAGTAAGTCTTTTCATTCGCCGAAAACGGCATATAAACTGTATTACTCCACGTGGTCCTCAAGGGAACGTTTTAACGAGTCGGAATTGGCTGGTTTTTAGCGCCAACCTGGTGATTGGTCGCTCCAAATGTGAGTACGACAGTCACGGATCCTCGTGGACAGTATGCACAGGGAGGTCAGCGTCTACACTTCAAGCTGGAAGCTAGACGCGGGAGTTCTAGTTGAGTTTCTGTAGAGCGAACTGGTCTTTACCTTCGGGAAAGCAAGTCTTAATTTCATAGCGGGAGCCAATCAATAATTTTCTAGCTAGTGTTCATCTATGAGTGGTAGAGCTGGCAGGGTACTTTGTTTTCAGAGCGCTAGTTCCATATTACTCAGCTCTGACGATCTGTAACTTTACATTCCCCGCGAGGAATGCTTGCTGGTTTCAACTTTGATACTGCTTAACGATCATCAATCACCATGTCATAACACGTAGTAGCAGCGTCACGACGTGCCACCGAGACGACGAGCAGCCACTTCGCTAATGTATCAGCAGCCACGGCTCGTTGTTATAGTCTTTCGACCACGGTTCGTTGCCTTGTGCCGAGTAAATGCATGTTCAAATCAATCTACTGTACGAACAGGTGCCATAAATTGGTATATCAAGATGCTTCATTCCTAAATGTGAATGCTTCGAATCACCCTCATGTCCCAATTTGAAAATCATGGGTTTCTTGCACAACAATTCTATGCCAGAGCTTGATTCATTGATTGATTGATTGATTTTTTCAGGGAAGCCAAAACAGTCTTGGTCCAACCCGCCACTGCCCGCACCGAAACTAAGTTTATTGTGCGGTATCGCTCCCTGTATATCTAGTAAAGCCAACCAATGCCCTTGAACAGTGCAAGGAGTCCCTTTACCAGTTCTTTATTAGACACAATTTCTTCGGGTCTGGTTGTCCCAAATGTTCTGTGCCTTTTAGTCTCCAATGCAATGCATTCGAAGATTAGATGTGATGCAGTTTCATCACCGTCATCACAGATCCTACATTTAGGGTCCTATTCTGTTATTCCCATTGTATGTAGGTGTTTTTTGAAATTCCCATGGCCTGTCAGCAATCCAACCATGAGTCTAATCTCTCTCCTGTTCAGACCCAGGATTTCAGAGCTTATTTTAAAACATGGCTTTGGCATTATTACCTTGTCGTGTTTTTGTTGATGGACTTTGGTCCAATATTCTACTTGCTGTCTTCTGGACCAGTTATGTAGCTCCAATTTGATCATTGCCTTGGTGATTGTCCGGACAGGTACCGGTCCAATAAATGGAGTCTCTGCCCCCATCCTGGCTAATCTGTCGGCATGTTCGTTGCCACTGATCCCCGAGTGGCCAGGGACCCACAATAGGTTTACTCTATTGCTTTCCCCTAGCTCCAACAGAACCCTGTGACATTCTGCAACAATTTTAGTCCTTGTTGCAGGAGCTGACAGTGATCTCAGGGCTGCCTGGTTGTCTGAATAGATATAGATGCTACGGTCTTTGTAGCACCTACACAAATTCTCCTCCACACGCCCTGATGGCAGTGATTTCGGCCTGGAATACTGAGGCCAGTTTCCCTAGAGAGATGACGCCCTCTAGTCTTGGCTGCACCCCGTATACTCCGGCCCCAACGCCGTGGTCTGATTTTGACCCGTCAGTGAACCAGACAATATCCCCCGTACGGTGTCAAACTATTTCCTCCCACTGCTCCCTACTTCCAATTGTTATATTGAAAGTCTTGAAAGGCTTGTTGAAACAGTATGGGGTTATAATATAGTCGGCTGGCATTTCCCCAACCTTTCCTATATTTACCTCACTGATGCCAGAGCTTATTATATGGTAATAATTACCATTCATGTTGCTTTAGTGTCAATAAATATGCGTTTTAAAGTCTCTTTGAAGTACATTCTGATTTCAAGACCCCCTCATTAATTTAGTTACTTTATACGTTTTTTTTCGGATAATGGGGGATTACTAATTTGATCACCATTGTGCTTATTTACATCTCTGAGTTTCAATTAGGACAGCTCCATTTATTCATTTACACTTTACACATTACATTCCAATATTTTTACTTTTCGTATTCAGACGCGTATCCGTTGCCAAAATCACTTTTAACAATTCCACCGGCCAGTTGCCCTTAAGTGACGACAACTTGCTATACATTCACTTATAGTTTTTAAATACCCCCCTTCCAGTCTAATAAAAATTCCATCAAGTTTGGGACAAAATTGTAGATCTGTATGCAATACAAAACACACACACAAACACACGGACTCTCTACTGCAGCGAAACGGCGGCTACGAGCTGGCGGCGACTGGCTGGCGTCAGCGTCTACGTCGGCAAAAACTTATTACTTCCGTGGACCTACCAAATCCTCCTTTCGTTCTTAACGTTTTGATCTAGTTGTCATAGAGATGTGTATAGTTCGAATCATTGAAGTACATCGAACAGTCTGATCACAGAGCATCATCACATTCTGTACTTTATTTGACTACCAGAGGTGTTATATCATAGAATCATTAAAAATATTCCAAACTATACTTTGATTTTCCTGATCTGATGTGTATTTGGTGAGATATTACTGTTTTACAACCATTATCAAATAAATTTTATTTTGTCGATTACAGTGCCATGCAACGAAAAAAAAATTGTTGCATACAAAACTTACACAAATCCAAATCTGCAATAAAAAATAGGGGCTCCTGCATAAGATTTCAAAGTCAGTGTCCTCCCCTGCCCAAGTTGGTGGTGTAGTTGGGGGGGGGGGGGGGGCGGGGAGGGGGAGGAGTGTTCGAGCTTTATGTTAAATTCTATTGCGCCGCTGTGGAGTAGCCGAGCGGTCTAAGGCGCCTCGCTGAGGAGCGCGCGGTTGCTAGCCGTCGTAGGTTCGAGTCCTCCCTGGGGCATGGGTGTGTGTGTTGTCCTTAGGTTAGTTTCCCTTAGTTTAAGTAGTTTGTAAGCTACTGACTGATGACCACGCAGTTTGATCCGATAGATTTACAAACATTTGCACATTTCAAATTCTACTGCAAACTTTTTTTAAGCCGGCGCGCCAGTGTCAGTCTGCACGGACACTACGGTCGGGGGTTCAAATACCCCCTTTGGCATGGATACTTCTGTCGTCTTTAGTATAAGGTAGTTCATAAGTAGTTTGTAAGTTTAGGGACTGATAACCCCGCAGTTAAGTCCCTGAAGCTTAACAAACTTTTTTTAATTCGATTTGTATCTTTCCAAGTCTTTCGAAAAACAGTTTAAGTGTCTCACCCTGTATAATAATTTTATAAAGTTAAGCAACTGATAATATCAAGATGTTTTTATTAAACTGTTTCTGAAGCAGCGAAGTAAGTCGAGAAGCTATTTCTCCTATTTACAACTTTGTCTCTGGTCAGTACATAAAGCTCCTTTGTTGTGCTGTGAAAAGAGTCTTTTCTATTATTCTGATAGCTTTATGTCTTGCATATGTCCCATTAAAACTAAGGAAAGGGGGCAACCTCTAACGCCAATGATATAAAATTCATAAATTATCTAAATGGGTATCACCTACTTCTCTGTGTCATTTGCGATACAGTACTTATAAATGTTTCGTGGAATGGTTTTACAAGTAATCTGAGTTCTAAACAGAATTTTAATGTAACTTATACTAAATTAAAAATTAGAATAACGAAATATAAATTACTAAAATTTCCGGGCTATTACGCCGTGGTCTAGTGGATTTATTATGGAAACACAACGTTACGTCCCCGACTGCGGAGACATTCTCAAGGGGAATCGTGGCACCTTTGAATGTCCGATGCACACCCTGGCTCGCTACTGACTGAAGACAAATTCCGTTTACGAGGGCTCGCGCGCAGCGGTGTGACGTCAGATGTTTTTGACATGCACGCGCAATTCGTCGTTGCCGATTGCCTCCGTCCGTTAATATCGTCCCATTGTGGAAAACTGTTACATCTTCTTCAAAATCGGAATCCAGATTTCATTTAAGTTTCACGTCCTCCATCCTATTGAAATTATTGGGATGTTTTACAATTTCTATAGCCTCTCTGTACAGTCTTTCGTGGTATCCTTTTGCGGCTGCTAAAACCTTAGTCTTATCAAATTGAAAAAGGTGGTCCCCTGGTTGAAAAACATGTTCAGCAACAGCTGATCTGTCACCCTTATACAGTTCCCCTTGTGCTCATATAGTAGTTTTTTGACTGTTCTTTTTGTGGTACCCACGTATACGTCTCCACCGCTTCACGGAATCCTATAAATTCCTGCTTTTTCCAGCGGTTTACGAGCATCCTTTGCCGATTTCAGGTGATCCTGTATCTTCCGAGTAGGTTTGTAAAAAGCGGCAAAATTCCGTTTCGTCAACATTTTACCGATGCGGTCGGTGACGTCCTTAATAGAAGGCAGGAAGACTTTGGATTTTTCAGGAACCCTTTCATCGTTTTCAACTCTACGTGTCGGTCTCAAAGTTCTCCTTACCTCTGTAGACGAATAGCCATTCTTAAGTAAAGCATTACTCAGGTGTTTCAATTCCTCATCGAGTAATTCCGGTTCGCAGATGTTCCTTGCTCTGTCCGCCAGCGTCTTTATAGTGCCCCTGCGCGCGAGCCTCGTAAACGAAGTTTGGCTTCAGTCAGTAGCAAGCCAGGGTGTGCATCGGACAAAAAATGTTGAAATATCTGTAAATCTATCGGACCAAACTGCATGGTCATCAGTCCGTAGCTTATAAACTACTTAAACCTAGATAAACTAACCTAAGGACAACACATACACCCATGCCCCAGGGAGGACTCGAACCTCCACAGCGAGCAACCGCGCGCTCCGCATCGAGGCGCCTCGGCTACTCCACCCCGGCTGTGCATCGGACATTCAAAGGTTCTACGATCCCCCTTGAAAATGTCCTCCGCAGTCGGGGACGAAACGTTGGGTTTCCATAATAATACCACGCATAGTAGCTCATAATTTTTTAGTAATTTTGACCATTCCGGCCATGAAAGTTTACATTTTACCATAACGAAATATAGTTAACAAACGTTTCGTTTTAGGATATATACAGCTCGAACTGAAATTGCCTACAGACATTTACCTAGATGTTTGTTAACGCAAATTATCTCAGAATGACCATCAATTTTGATATGTATCCACTTTCTGCCAGTGTAATGGAGTAATCTTAGTCGCCTATCAGAAATTAATAAGTTCCGAATTACGCCACAAGTAACCTCCCCATTCAACTTGATGATACCCCAATACCACATCAGAAAACATTTGGCAACCTGGGTGTCATTATCAAAGAACATTTAAATTGTGTGCGAGAAGACCTCCGCTTGCCTCTACGCCCTCAAAAAGTTTCGTAACATCTTTCCACTTGATACAAAATGCCAACTGGTCAATCACTCGTTCTATCAAACCTTCACTATTGTGACATGATTATTCATGGTACACGTAGCGAAAATACAAGACAGAGTTAACAATAAATGCTTGGGTACGGCATATATGCAACATTCGTCGATATAACCATGGCTACAGTTAGGATGGCTACAGCTACACAAACTACGAGACCACCACACGGTGTGCCTTCTCCATCGACAGTTCAGTAAGCAAGCACTCTAGTACCTCGCCTCAGAATTTAAACTTACTTCGTGCCATCATAATATTAGCATACCTAGTAGGTGCGACCGGGACAAGTTGGCCACATTTTTTTATGTTTATTAATATTAATTTATTTGACATATTTATATTTATTGAATTATTGTTAAATATTAGATAGACCTCTATCCGACCGATTTCCTTCATTTTTGCTATAAACAAAAGGTATTCATTCTCACATTTATCATCAAGTATCAGAACTAACTTCAGTCTCTCCGTCCTTTATTTTATTCAAGCGCGGTAACCTTCTGTCCTTACACTGATTATTTTGACCCTTTATTTGACAATGTTGCTCTCAAGCATCATCAACATAGCGCGTGGTTTTCTGAAACATGTTCAAGGACAACAGTGCTTGAAACTAACATTTAAGCCTCCAATAAAGTGATGTTTCGTTGTCTTTTGCGAAATGTTTAGCAATTAACTTAATCTTTAGCGGCCACACTCCAAGCATACGTTACCGAGGTACATGTTTGTTTCACTTTTGTGACGATATTTTTCGTGATAAATGGAAAACTGCTTATAAAAGTGAAAGAGGAAGCCTTGAAATTCAATTATGCTGACTGTTCTGAACTTTGCACCAAAAGCTACTTGTTTTTATACGTTTCACATGAAGTAGTCCTAAATACAATAATTTCATAGGAACAACACTGGAGTATTGATACTGTACCACCATGCGAAGTTTTTGGACAATGTTACTTACAAACCAGAAATTATATTTTGAAAAAAAAAATCGTATAAATCTGTTCACATGGCTCTACGTATTTAAGTAACATAATACCTTTTCTTCTCGTAATTTCTGCTTGTGCCAAATAAAGGGTTAATCGGTTTGTTTTTACGATATCTTCGGTTATGATTAAAATACGCAGTTCTTTTTGACCTAACAACACTCTGCGGGTCAAGCTCTTTAATTTGCGCTTTTAAACACTTGCATTGATTGCTTCTGAAGAAATCTATGCGTGGAAATTTAATTATTTCTCTTTTTTTTCCTGAACTAAATTCAGTCTCTCAGGCCGTTCTATCCGACCGATTTCCTTCATTTTTGCTTTAAACTAAAGATAGTCATTCGCAGATTTGTCATCAAATATCACAATTAACTTTCTTCATCCTTTATTTCTATTCAAACGCGGTGTCATTCTGTCCTTGCAATGAATATTTTAATCGGTTTGTTTTACGACACCCTCAGATCTAATGAGGGTACGCAGCTCTTTTTGATCTAACGACAGCGGATGAAGCTCTTTCATTTGCGTCTCTAAACACTTGCATTGATTGGTTCTGAAGAAAGCTGTATATGAACATTCAATTTTACTTCCATTTTTTTCCAAACTTTTTTGTCATTCCACTAACGGTGCGAAGTATTCGCACGGATCATCTAGTATCTCCTTATTTGTATATTATTACACTCACTTTTTCCTCCCTTTTCCACACCTTCCTCCATGCCCAATGCTGCTAGCAGCCATAATTAAAACCTTTACGTGTTGTAATACCTGGCATGTTTGTTATTTATAAAATACGAATATTGGTGTGATTGTTTTTGTTACCTGTACTCTTTGAAAATTTTAATTTTTATAGATTTAGTATAACTTCTGTAATATTGGAAATGTAAAATATGTAGAACGGCTGGTTATGTGTAAGAGAGGTACTGAAAAAGAACGACTGGTTAGGTGTAAGAGAGGTCCTGAAGGCCCTTATCTTGCCACGTTAAATGAATGAGTAAATAAAAATAAATATACCGTGAGCAGTATCCGATAACCTGTGACATCTTAACTTAATCCTGACGTACTAAGCGATACTAAAGTCTTACGATGAACAAACGAGCATTCAGATGCGTGACACCGCTGTACGTTTATAGCGCCTCCGCGCTGTAACGGCTGCCTAGGGAAATAAGGAGAGACATTGAGTTGCGAACGTATTGCCAACACACAAGGCTAGCGCGAAAAACGTCGCAAGAAGGCCGGCATTGTCTGCTATCCTGAAGTTCTTGCCCTGCCGCAGGAGGCAGCGCGTAAGTGCTGGGCAGTAAATTGTTAATGCCCCTGGGGAGCGCTAAGAAAAACATTTATGGCTGTCGGAAAAGGTCTCAAGTTTAAAATTATTAGCCAGCTTGCGCTGCCATTGTAAAAGTTCTGGAGTGCCCGCAAATGTTGTTTTGTGTAGAAATTGTCTATGTTGTACTTCGTTCTACAGTGAGTTGCGGCAATAACGTATGAAGTACTATATAGCTGCTCAAAAATAAATAAAAAACTACCCCGATTAACTGCTACATCTACGAAAAACGTAGGGAGATAAAATGGGAAAAAGCAACATAAAGCTATATAGTGACACTCTTTAATGAGATACGCAAGACAGAACTCCATCACCAGTTCTGTATTATTTGTCTCTTGTAAGCCACTTTACAGCTGATCATACCGTCTAAGTTCATAAATCATTAGCTAAAGCTTGCTTTTCAGATTACCATAAAATGAGGTATGATCATATCAACCGCTGCAAATTGTAACATGTCTGTTGGCTAACTGCTAACGAAACAATTGTTACCTAAAACAACGAACATTATTGTCATCTTTAACAATTAATGACAATGTGTTCCAAAGAAAATGCCTCAAACCATGTGATGTAGAGTACAGATAATGTAAGCTATCTTTCTTTCCATCATGTACACAGGAAAAATAGTAACTCATTTCTAATAACTTCACTTTTTTCACTATGGTTACGTTGCACTTACGTGCGTAAACGGGGACATGTTTGACGTTCGTACCTTAGCAGAAAGCTTAGACGTAAGCCCAGTAATCGACTAAAAATTTCATGGTACAATGTTCTCGCCATGTGTGTATTTTACATGGTTCCTGAGCCATTGTTATGCCAAACCCTAATTAAATTAAGTGAATTCTAGTGTGTTGTGATACGTCTTAAGTTGTCTCCATACTTGGGCGCTACAATTATTCAAATGTTTCTAAATCTACATTTACATATATACTCCACAATACACCGTAAGGTGCGGGCCCTAGGGTACTAGGCATTTACTTTCCCATTCCACTTCCAAATAGAACGAGGAAAAAAAGAATGTCTATATGCCTCCGTACGAGCTCTAATTTCTCTTGTCTTTGTGACCATTACGTGAAATGTAAGTACGTAGCAGGAAGATCGTTCTACACTCAGCTTCAAATTCCGGCCCTATAAACTTCCTCAATAGAATTTCTCGAAAAGAACGTCATCTTTCCTTCAGCGATTCCCATTTGAGTTCCCGAAGCATTTTCGTGACACTCGCTCATTGGTCGAACCTACCAGTAACAGGGACATACCTACTGAGGCTTACAAACTAATTAAACGAACTTAGCCTAACTTATGCTAAAGACAATACACACACACACGCGCGAGAGAGAGAGAGAGGAGTCGAACCTCCGACGGAGTGCAGCCGCGTGCTCCACAGCAAGGCGCCTTAGATCGCTCGGCCACTCCACCGCAGCTGCACGGTGCACAACGAATCATCTCTCGTCGGTTTATCCAACGAACACTTTGAATCCATTAATTAAAACTTCCGGGCTAAGTTGCCGTGGTCCATCCAAAGTCGTCGACTCACCCTTGAAGATGTTGCCCGCAGTAGGCAACGAATCGTCGGGAGTAAGAAGTTCTATTGATGGACCACGACAAATTAGCCAGGAAGTTTTAATTAATGAAGACGCTGGCCGTGAAAGACTACATTCTATAAACACTGTGAATGTTCGCAGTCCAGATTTGTATGGGGACGCAAAAGCTTTGGCGCCTTTAGCACGCATGTGATTCTTGTTTTTCAAGACATTAATTGAAAACTTTCGAGTTGAATTAAAATACTACATACTAATTAATATTTTTAGATTATGATTAGGCTTCAGCAACGTCATATCTCGGTTTATTTTCTTGTCATTAAAGAGGAGTAGGCAGAAGTGACTTTAATTAAATTAATAGGAAACAATACGTTCCTTGGGATCCTCCACATAAGGATCATTACAGCAAATATATCAAGGGGGATGGATGTATCAATGGACGAGTGCAAATAAAAAAAAATTATAAAAATCTTTGCTGTCGTCATTTCTAAATATGCAGTCCAATCTTCTGCAGCAGATTTTCAAAATTAGAAGGTGACTTTAAACAGAAAATTTTAGATCAGCCTCTTATTTGTTGTAGCTAAAATCTATCATCAGGCCTGCTTTTGTATTTATCATCATTATTATTATTTTGTGCTGTGCATCTCCAGCGTCGAATTTTCGTTTAATTTTTTTTAATAATCATCCAATTAATAATGTCGATTTTTCCCGTCGCTTATACATGTTTACAACCTCAGTGCACATTAACTATTATGTTCGTATCGCCGGAGGTTCGTTGCAATCCACAGTTCCACCGCGTGTGTGGCTCGCCCAACGCTCGGGATTCGTGGCGCGCAGGTTTGGAAGCACATTTAGATCTGATGCGCAGCAAATGTAGGCGATATTGGGTATGGGAAACACGAACTTCACACTGGATCGATACGGCATGTTACCACATCGCTGACTGTGCCAACTACTTTATTTACGTATTTACATTTAAAGTATAATCATCTCAGATTAGCAACTGTCCTAATCGTCTTCAGTTACTTACTGGATACACACACACACACACACACACACACCTGGCCATTAAAACTGCTACACCACGAAGATGACACGAAATTTAACCGACAAGAAGAAGATGCTGTGATAAGCAAATGATTAGCTTTTCAGAGCATTCACACAAGGCTGGCGCCGGTGGCGACACCTACAACGAGCAGACATGAGGAAAGTTTCCAACCGATTTCTCACACACAAAAAGCAGTTGACCGCCGTTCCCTGGTGATACGTTGTTGTGATGCCTCGTGTAAAGAGGAGAAATGCGTTCCATCACGTATCCGACTTTGATGAAGGTCGGATTGTAGCCTGTACGATTGCGGGTTATCGTATCGTGACATTGCTGCCAGGAAAAATAATTAAACTCTTCATTATAAAATCATTAATTTATGATCCATAATTTGTGATTATAAGATTAAGTTTCCTTAGGGATAACAGCGTAATCATTTTCTAGAGTTCTTATCGATAAAATGGATTGCGACCTCGATGTTGGATTAAGATTAATTATAGGTGTAGTAGCTTAATCATTTGGTGTGTTCGACCTTTAAATTCTTACATGATCTGAGTCATTGGTCGCGATCCAATGACTGTTAGCAGAGTATGGAATCGGTGCGTTTAAGAGGGCAATACGGAACGCTGTGCTGGATCCCAACGGCCTCGTATCACTAGTCGCGATCACAGGCACCTTATCCGCATGGCTGTAACGGGTCGTGCAGCCACGACCTGAATCAACAGATGGGGTAGTTTGCAAGACAACAACCATCTGCACGAACAGTTCGACGACGTTTGCAGCAGGACGGAGTATCAGCTGAGAGACCATGGCTGCGGTTACTCTCGACGCTTCATCACAGACAAGAGCGCCTGCGATGGTGGACGCAACGACGAACCTGCGTTCACGAAAGACAAAACGTCATGTTTTCGGAAGAATCTAGGTTCTGTTTGCAGCATCCGTGTTTGGCGACATCGCGGAAGCGTGTATACGTCATCGCCATACTGGCGTCATCACCCGGCTTGGTGGTATGGCCGGCCGCGGTGGCTGAGGGGACTGAGGCGCTACAGTCGCGGTCTGCAAGGCCACTACGGTCGGGGGTTCGAATCCTCCCTCGGGAATGGATATTTGTGCCGTCCTTAGTCTTAGCTAGTTCATAAGTAGTTTGTAAGCTTAGGGACTGATGACCCCGTAGTTAAGTCCGATGTGCTACAAACATTTGAACATTTTTTTGATCGTATGGGGTACCGTTGGTTACATGTCTCGGTCACCTCTTACTCGCATCTACGGCACTTTGAACAGTGGCCGTTACATTCCACATGTGTTTCGACCCGTGGCTCTACCCTCCATTCGATCCCTGCGAAACCCTACATTCCAGCAGGATAATGCACGACCGCATGTTGCAGGTCCTGTACGGGCCTTTCTGGATACGGAAAACGTTCGAATGCTGCCATGGTCAACACATTCTCCATATCTCTCACCAATTGAAAACATCTGGTCAATGGTGGCTTAGCAACTGGCTCGTCACAGTTCACCAGTCACTACTCTTGATGAACTTTGGTATCGTATTGAAGCTGCATGGGCATGTGTACCTGTACGCGCCATCCAATCTCTGTTTGACTCACTGCTCAGGCGTATCAAGGACGTTATTAAGGCCAGAGGTGGTTGTTCTAGGTACTGACTTCTCAGAATCTATGCACCCAAATTGCGTGAAAATTTAATCACGTGTCAGTTCTAGTAAAATATATATATGTTCAATGACTACCCGTTTATCATCTGCATTTCCTCTTGGTGTAGCAATTTTAATGGCCAGTAGTATACTTCCGGACCCCGTCTCAAGCGCCCAATTTGCCGCGCGCCGTAGAGCGAGCCGGTATGGTAGCTCAGCACGCCCTCTATATAATCTGCCGTTGGCTTTTTCGTTTGCCCTATGATGATTTCCCTACTCGCGCAGCACTGGACACTCTCTTATTAAAACTAATTTAAAGTAAAGTAAAACGAAAAATACGGACCCCAGTTGGAACCCACACGGGAGTCGGAGTTCTCGTTTGCCCAGAACTAGTATTTTGGCACTGTTTCTAAAATCCCTCTAGGACTGGTTCTCAAGTCTTGCCTCAGTCAAACATTTAGAAAATTTCCGCTCACTTTCCTATTTATAGTACTATACACAGAGAAATACGGTGGACACAATTTCTTCCGGCGGATTACGGGGTGGCGGCAGGAAGGGTATTTGGCAACTCGTTGAGTAACATTACAAATCCGAACGAAAAGCTAAAGAAAAAGAATTATCATGGTGGTTAATTGTTCCATCAAGTTTAAACGTAGTTTCATCTGACCAAAGAATTCGATCTTGGAAACATTGCTCTTCTTCACATCTGTTAATCACCACTCACAAAATTCGCTTCATGATCATCTTTGTTAA
This sequence comes from Locusta migratoria, assembly GCA_026315105.1. NCBI lineage: Eukaryota > Metazoa > Arthropoda > Insecta > Orthoptera > Acrididae > Locusta > Locusta migratoria. The sequence continues at coordinate 400,261,290 of CM048746.1, forward strand.
GAGCATGGAAAAGTCTTCGAATGTAAAGCTTAAGGTTTCGAGACCGCAAAATTCTATGAACACTGATTTGCTAATCCTAGCCTCACGAGAGCGTCACCTCAAAGATTTCTTCGGCGATAGTGTGTCATCACTCTCATTGTCTGTTGGACAATCCGCTTTGTTTCATCTTCACATCAAGCACTATTTCTTCGACTTCAAACGTATCTCTGATTCTTGTATTCTATTGTCGGTGGTGGTGTTCAAAATTCAATTCTCGAATGTCGGCGTACCACACTCACAAACTCTGTTATCCTTACGCCCAAATTCCGTTGTTTTTTTATAATCCTTAAAGAAAAGAAAGCACTGTAATTTTTTCTTCCGCCGTCTAAATTATTACCCATAAAATTGTATTTCTGTCTATTTTAATAAAAGATATATTCTGTTTCACTGAGTGTATAGATTACTTTGGGTCCCACTGTATATGTGTGTGAGGCTTGTGAGGCTTGTATGTATAAATGTGGTTGCAGCGATGAAGGAAGGGAGGGAGAAGAAGAGAGAGAGATGGACAGAGAGAGAGAGAGAGAGAGAGAGAGAGAGAGAGAGAGAGAGAGATGGCTTCGGAAGAGGAGGGGGAGGAAAGTATACAGGAACGGGTAGGCGTCATGCTAATGTAAACATATATGCGCACGGTATTCTCTCACCCACCCTCCGATCAAAATTCAATGAATATTATTGGTTGCAAATTTAATTTAAGCAATCTCTTTCGTTGGAGAGATGGGACAGGAGAGGGGAAGGGTAGAGCTCACATCCAGGTAAATATATTTCTGTTTAGATTTAAATACAGTATCATCATTATTCATTTTAATTGACATAAATAACAGTGTGCGCGCTGTTTACATTTGACAACATGGGAAACGTATAATATGTGTAAATATAGTAGCCTGTTTAACGTGCTTCTCGGCTCTAACATTCCCAGTTTGCGCCCGCTCTTGTTATTATTGTTGCAATACCATTCTCTTTATGCATAGTGTCTTTCTGAAATGTTTACATTGAAAACTAAGAATATTCACACGCGATTGTTAAATTTAATTACTTAAGCCTCTTTAATTTACAACACTACCTCTTTAATAATTCTTTAACGCCAATGTTTCAATCAGAGTACTTATTAGTGACGTCTGCAGTAAATACATTGAGCTAAAATGACGTATACTAGAATTTAACTATAACTGCAATTAACACAGAGTTAAGGGGCGACGTTGATGAAAAACATTCACTATTTCAAAAATGCACCAAATCCAGTTTGGAGGTATGGCAATGAAATTTTGTACCGTGCTTTATTTGAAAGTAACACATTTACATATAAAATTCTTTGATAATAAATATTCAATTTTTTAATGAAATTTGAAGTTTTTTTCAAAAAATAATGTACCAATCAGAATTTCAAAAGTTGCTCTTCAGACAACGTTTATTAGGTCAACAGAAATACAAATTTCATAATGCTAGTATTTATAGAATCTGAGGAAAAGGTGCATAAACTTAAAAAAAAAAACTTTTCAGGAAATGCAATTTAAAGTTCAACCTAACTTTTTCCTTATGTCAATTCTTCAGAACGCACTACATTTGGTCTCTGGGTCTCCTTTCCTTCAAGGCTTCTCTTCTGGTTTCTGGTTGTCTATCTTATTTCCTTTACCAGGTCTTCAACTGACATTTCAGCTGTAGAGACGCGCTGTAAATCTATTTTCTTCAGGATGTCTTGAGTAAAATTTCCTATCTTGAAGTCCATTCTTTCTAATACCTTCATCATCCCGACGTTCCCATACAAGAACTGCATCATAAGTTGCAATTCTGACAACTGTAGCAGATGCAAATGTGGTTTAGGACATTGTTTCCATGTGATCTATAATCTGAATCTATAATCTATAATTTTACAAACACAAGAAAATTTCACTGCTGCAGTCAATCGTTCAAGACCAATTAATCTAAATCTAGTGAACCGAGATTCATCACTGTGGTACGCACCATTCACCTCACTAATTTTGAGCTTGGAGCTGCTCGGATACGGTTCACATTTTCAGCAGATGTACTTACTTCGGACGTAGTCTCATTGCTGGTTTGACGTTGTTTCTCACCTCTTCTATTCACTAACTTATTCAGACGCAGTTTATCCAGTTTTATACACTCTTTGTGATAGTGGCCTAACTGAATGAAGAAATAATCGAACACTGGTATAAATCCGTCAGTATCACAAGGCAAAGAAAGAATTGCCTCGTCGTAAGCGATGCAGCGAGTTTGTAATTTTAAAATTTTGAACATAGCTGCTATTGTCAGCGACCATTACAACGTCAAAGGATAAAAGTGCAACTCTCGGTCACAAAATTAAAATTATTTAACCTGGTTTCGGCAATAGCTATGATTGCCTTCATCAGAAATTGTAAATAAAAACAAGTCACATAATAAAAGTTACAGCTCAGCTCAGCATTTACGAAGAAAATGCCCCCGTGGAGGCGAGCAGCCCATAGTGGCTAGCTGTTTCCAAAAATGTTCTTTTTAAATTTTGTAACTTAAGCTTTACAACTTAGTTGTAAGTTTTATTATGTGGCTTGTTGACACGCTGAACGGTTTCAGCGACAGTGACGCAGAAGCATCGTACGATTACATTTAAACTTATTTTCATCATTTTGTAGGTGTCGACGGATAAACGTGTCATTAAGATTTAAAGTTATGTGTGAAGTTTATTGGAGTTCGCTGTTTTCATATTTCCAGTAGTACGAACAAATTTGGGATATTTAACGACCGTCAGCTTCAAGACACACATGTAGTTTCTAATTTTAATACTTCTCTTAGCGTGGTAAGCCTAATATGTCACTCTTCCTTGAGGAGATAAGAAAAGTATTTTAATTTGTTCATTCTGATAATAATTAGGCATAATATGACATTTTAATTGCCCCTTATAACCATCAGAAAAGCTACCTGCTACAATGTGACTCTTGGGGAGATGGTAAGGGATCTGATATTTTTATCTACTAATAGAAGATTCAGAAATTATGATATTTGTGGAAAAAATGGAGAGTAAACCAAGAAAGGAAGCGCAAATTAAGTTTTATAATTTTATTGCAGTACCTCCTCCTGTGGGTGATTTCTAACTATGGCTAATGACGTAAAAAGGAAAATCACGTGAAATCGAAGAAGCGGAGGTAAAGTTCATGAATTGCGTAATGGGTGTAATAAAATGGATGGAATAAAAATTGAAAAAATGAGTCCTGATTTGAAACCATCTCAGTGCCAAGCGCACTGAGGCGCTATTCTCCAATGCGTGAGACCGTTTCCCGTCGGGGCTTCGAATCCCCTCTCGGGCATGAATGTTTGTGCTATCTTTAGTTTAAGTTAGTTCATAAGTAGTTTGTAAGTTTAGGGACTGATGAGCCCGCAGATAAGTCCCATAAGCTTAACAAACTTTTCAATGTTTTTAAAACCTTCTCAGTTAATAACAGGACAGAAGGGAATGTTATAATTCGAAATTATTAGCCTATCCACCAACAGCCGTAAAGTCTATGATGTTTTATTTAATCGACCCGTTTCGGTATTACATTAATACCACCTTCGGTCCATGTCATAGCATCTTTTTACAAATAAGCATTTCGATCACTTGGATAGATGTTATAGCCTGAAGCCATAAATAAAACATCATAGACTTTACGGTTGTTGGAGGATAAGCTAATAATTTCGAATTAAAACTCGATCTATTCTATTCTCGATTCTATTACAACATCGAGCTACAGCGTTAAAACAGAATGTTTTAAACTGAATCTTGTCAGAATGGTGGAAAATGGATAGTTAACAAACATTTTATGTCGCGTGGAAAGGGAGAACTAGATAGATCCCCGTTAGTTGTGGATGAAGGATACCTATATGGGTGGCTGTAACACCTAAACTTTGAAGGAGATAATGATGTAGATGATGATGACGGTCATCACCATTACGTTTCGTCTACTCCATATTTCATATATAATAAACTCGTTCTTCGTATTCATTTCTACATGTGACGCACTTCCTGTGACATTCGACATACTTTATTTTACTCCTAGGCACAGACGGTATGATAACACACTGTCATATATTGATTATTACTATCGAAATTGCTGAGAGGCTGTGTGAAACCAAAGGAACGCACCCCAAGCTGAAAAATAGATACCATCGCAGATAACAGGCTATAATGGACCCATATAGCTTAAGGAATGTAGGCGGTAAGGAAATCTTCTTGGGAATTGCAATTGTCCTCAGCCACCGACCCTGGATAGAGATTTTTCTTTCGGAGAATAGCAAGACGCTGTTGTAAGATGTTACAGTAGTACTTGTTAGCCAAGAGGCACGTATTCATGTACGTAGCAAAATTGATACCAGTCCCTGGGAACAGCAATGCCGGCCACGGTGGCCGAGGGGACTGAGGCGCTTCAGTCACGGTCTGCACGGCCACTACGGTCGGGGGTTCGAATCCCCCCTCGGGCATGGATATTTGTGCCGTCCTAGTTCATAAGTAGTTCATAAGTACAAACGTAGGCTTCCGCGGCTGTTGTCACTATCAATAAAATTCTTCTGGGTATGAAACCGCGTCGTCATTTTATAAATTCCACCGACGTTTCGGCCGCTGTTGCAGGCGGCCTTCATCAGGGTCTGTGTCTGTGTCAGACAGAGACCCTGATGAAGGCCGCCTGCAACAGCGGCCGAAACGTCGGTGGAATTTATAAAATGACGACGCGGTTTCATACCCAGAAGAATTTTATTGATAGTTCATAAGTAGTTTGTAAGTTTAGGGACTGATGGCCCCGTAGTTAACTCCCATAAGCTTAACAAACATTTGAACATTTGATTTTGGTACAGCAACGTCAGTGGAATGTTCAAATGTTTGTTAAGCTTAAGGGACTTAACTGCGGAGTTATCAGTCCCTGAACTTACAAACTACTTATGAACTACCTTATACTAAAGACGACACAAACACCTATGCCCGAGGGGGGATTCGAACCCCCGACCGTAGTGGCCGTGCTGACCGTGACTGGAGCGCCTCAGTCACCTCGGCCACCGCGGCCGGCTAGTATTAGTAGATGGGATGCAATTAATATATTTCCATTTACCTATGAGTTCCAAAAGTCTCCCGAACAAGTATCGCCTTGAGTCCCTAAATCCGCATCTCTCACAGAAGCTTTGCCAGGAAGTTTCATGTCAGCGCACACTCCGCTGCAGAGTGAAAGTTTCATTCCGGAAACATCCCTCAAGCTTTCTTCCAGAAGTGCTAATCTTGCAAAGTTTGCAGGAGAGCTTCTGTAAAGTTTGGAAAGTATGAGGCGAGGTACAGGCGGAAGTAAAGTTGTGGGGCGGGATCGTGAGTCGGGATAGTTCAGTCGGTACAGTGCTTGCCCACGAAAGGCAAAGGTCCCAGTTTCTAGTCCCGGTTCCGCACATAATTTTAATCTGCCGGGAAGTTTCAATGCACTGAGTCTTCAAAACTGTGAGTCTTTTTGTTTGATTGGGCGTGGGGTGAAAAGGGGTGGCTAGTACTAGTCTTTCTACTGAGCCAGAATTTAGCTGACAATGAGAATTCTCTCACCGCCCCCCCCCCTCTCCTAGGATCCCCCCTGGATACAACACGAATGAAAAACCACTTAGTGTGAACATTATGGTACGGTGCACATGAATGACATGGCAGCTAATGTCTCTTGAAAAATTAATAATTGTGGTTGTCTGCACAGTTGCATTACTATTGAATGCAACATGTTCTGATGAAGATGGCTGATTTCCCTCCAATGAAATTTATGTTGAGATGATACGGAAGTAAGGGCATATTATAGTCTCATTAGTGACAAATAGTGCTATTAACAGTACACGAAATGTAACTGATAATGCTGTGTGGTAGATGGATATACAGGGTGTTTCACTAAGTTAGCCCCTGTAACTTATAAAATAATAGGTGACGGGAAATTTTGATGCGGTAAGTCAACACAATAAATGTTACACTTTCTGCGGACCTATGAACATAGTTTACTGTATCATTTTTCGAAGAGTTACACCACAAAGATATAATTTTTTAAATGGAACAATAGTTTTTTCTATCGTGTATTGGATTCGTTTAAACCAGCTGCGTCCAAATCAATTTAAACTACATTCCTATCACTGTTAGTTTGGGAGCTACAACCCTTCAAAGTTCCGGGGGCGGAGGTTGCGATAGCGTAGCTGACTGGCCGAGTGGCTATCCCCTGGGGCACGGCCCACTGTCTCATGACCACCAGCCAGTCAGCTACGCTGTCGCAGCCTCCGCTCCCTAAACTTTGAAGGGTTGTAGCTCCCAAACTGTGATAGGAATATAGTTTAAATTGATTTGGACGCAGCTGGTTTCAACGAATGCAATGCACTATAGAAAAAAACTATTGTTCCATTTAAAAAATTATATCTTCCATTTAAAAAATTATATATTTCCATTTAAAAAATTATAACTCTTTGGAAAATGATACAATAAACTATGTTCATAGCTCCGCAGAAAGTGTAACATTTCTTGTGTTGACCTACCGCATTAAAATTTCCCGTCACCTATTATTTTATAAGTTACAGAGGCAAACACACTTAGTGAACCACCCTGTATGTAAATCGATGGCATTAAGGTTCCATCCTCTTGATGTGTTCTCTGCCGAAGGACGAATAAATGCAGTGGCAACTCAGCGACAGGGTGGCCAAGGCGCCGCTTGTCGGGAGCCGCGCAAGTGTGTGTGGTGTGAAGTGCCGTCGCCTCTCAGCGGCCAGTAATTGGGTTTGGAGCTCCCTCAGGCGCGCGACTCCGCCTGCATGAAGGCTCCACTGCCCGCCGGCCCCTGTGTCACACAAGCACTCTTCCTTTATCACGATACCAAGTTACTCATAATACGACGTAACGTCGTTCCGACAAAGCCTGATCGCTTTTAACTAACGAACAGTGTCTTAAAAGCTGTCTACAAAGAAATGTGTCATGTATTAATGACTTTTTTCATTCTAACGATGCGAACGTCAGGACCCCAATCTACAGACGCGATAAGTGTACGTTAATGCAGAATCTTCAGATCGTCAATCTGTCTTCTCCTTCAATTTACTTTTATTTATTTATTTTTTTTTTTTTTTTTTTTTTTTTTTTTTTTTTTTTTTTTTTTTTTTTTTTTTTTTTTTTTTTTAACGAAACCATGTTTCCTTATGAGTTTTACGATCAGTCACTACCAGAGCTACGTTGTACCAAACAGTACACCTTCTCACCAGCAGAAGACAACTGAAGCTAAACACCATCCAAAAATAAATAAATATATATATATATATATATATACACAGGGTGTTTCACTAAGTGTGTTTGCCTCTGTAACATAAAATAATTTGTGACGGGAAATTTTAATGCGGTAGGCCAACACAAAAAATATATACTTTCTGCGGAGCTATGAACATAGTTTATTGTATCATTTTTCAAAGAGTTACAGCACAAAGATATATTTTTTAAATGGAACAATAGTTTCTTTTCTATCGTGTATTGGATTCGTTAAAACCAGCTGCGTCCAAATAAATTTATACATTCCTATCACTGTTAGTTTGTGAGCTACAACCCTTCAAAGTTCCAGGGGCGGAGGCTGCGATAGCGTAGCTCAGTGGCCGAGTGGGCTATCCCCTGGGGCACAGCCCACTGTCCCACGACCACCAGCCAGTCAGCTACGCTGTCGTAGCCTCCGCCCCCTGAACTGTGAAGGGTTGTAGCTCCCAAACTAATAGCGATAGGAATGTAGTTTAAATTGATTTGGACGCACCTGGTTTCAACGAATCCAATGCACGATAGAAAAAACTATTGTTCCATTTAAAAAATTATATCTTTGTGCTGTAACTCTTTGGAAAATGATACAATAAACTACGTTTATTGCTCTGCAGAAAGTGTAACATTTCTTGTGTTGACCTACCGCATTAAAACTTCCCGTCACATATTAATTTATAGGTTACAGAGGCACACACACTTAGTGAAACACCCTGTATATAATAAATGAATAAAAATAAGACCCTTCGCTCCTGATTGGTAGGGAAAGAATCAAATGAAAATTATTTTACGAAACTACAACCGAGATCGCTAATTCTTATTTCCATTACTGGTTCCGGCAAGCTGTACTGCCACCATCAGATCTGTCTTTAACATACACATGTCACATAGAAAACACAACACGTATGTTAAAGACAGATACGATTATGACAGTATAACTTCTCGAAATCGGTTATCGAAATATTATGGGAATTAGCGATCTTGGTTGATGTTTCATGTAATAATCCTTTTGATCAGATGGGACAAAAATTAAATGTTCAAATGTTTGTAGAGCTTATGGGACTTAACTAGGGGTCATCAGTACGTAAACTTACAAACTACTTATGAACTAGCTTCACTATAGACGGCACAAAGATCCATGCACGAGGGGGTATTCGAACCCCCAACGGAGAACGGCCTCGCGCATCGTACCATAGCGCCTCAATGCACTCGGCCGCTCCACCGCGGCCCAAAATTAAAATAAGAAACTTCTATAAATGAAAGTGTAAGAGAGAAGCTAAGCCAACCAGTTTTGTTGCTTCTTGTGATAGTTTTGAAGATAACATATTAAACCTACATATAAAATAACGAATGATAGTTTTATTACTATTAGAACAAGAAGAACAATAACAGAATAATCATTCGCAGACAGAACACAGAGTAAAAACTAAACTTAAAACGTACGTAGCACTAAGCACGTTCAAAGAGTAAACAGGGCGCACTTCACTTGCTACTTTAATCCCCCGCACCACATTCTTTTAAGTGCAGCACATCCGGGATGTCCGAATACTTTAATTTCATTAATAAAAATACACCTTCTTCAGGTTGTTAAGTCAAGATCGCCAATACAATACAATTATTTCTCTTTACCGGTTTCGATGATTTACTTTCAGAAGGGTTTAACATCAGTTAGGAGACCATGGGATATAAAGGGTTTCTCGTCGAAATGCAAAATGAGTAAAAAAGCGTGGTCAACAAGTTAAAATATACGTCACCAAAATGGATTGTCATATCAGATTAAAAGATAAAATGTTACTGTTTCTCACTAAGACAGACTCTCTTATATTTAAGTGAGAAACATATTTTATCTTTTACTATGACGAACCATTTTGTTGACGTATATTTTAACATGTTGACAATGCTTTTCAAATGATTCTACATTTCGACGAGCAGCCGTTTAGTTTACAAATTCTCCTGAGTGAAGATGTTAAACCCTTCTGAAGATGATGAAATAAATCATCGAAACCGGTAAAAAGAAATTTATTTTATTGGCGATTTGGCCTTAACAACTTTAAAAAGGTGTATTTTTATTAATATTATAAACATATAGCTCTCCATAGGTGTAACAGGCCAGTTAACTAAAACTTAAATTTTACTTGTCTTCCTGCTTGTGTACGAACGACTTGTTCGCGTGAAGAAGTGTCGCACTATTCAGATGTTCAAATGATTGTAGAGCTTATGGGACTTAACTGCGGGGTCATCAACTTCTAAAATTACAAACTACTTATGAAGTGGCTTATACTTCGACGGCACAAACATCCATGTCCGAGAGGGGATTCGAACCCCCGACCGCAGTAGCCGTGCGGACCGTGACTGGAACGCCGCAGACCGCTCGGTCACCGTGGCCGGCCTGGCGCACTATGGGGACTGATGTGCTTTGGTTCCACCTTGCCGCGATGTGGATTATTGTGCTACATCAGGCTTAGTATGCTTTGAATCTGAGTCCTCCTGATTGATGGTCATGGGACTCTGGTCCTGGTAAAACCCATGCTGTCTTTGCCCTCTCTACAGAATCTAAGGAAATTGTAATGATGTTCTCGTTGTGTCATATGCTCATAGTGTCGTCACGTCTTACCACTCAGTAAGGCCCACTGTAAGGCGGATGTAGCGGTGCTGGGACTCCACCTGTACGGATCATTACGTGTGTACAGTCGTTCAATGCATTATGCGCGAAAACTGGGCGTTCACCCTGTCTAGATACCATAGGCATACTCAGTGATCGCGGATTTCACATATGATGACAGATTAGTTAGTAATGTAGTTGAGGTAGTGGTTAAATAGTCGGCTGGGATTCTCAGTGGTTCCCCATAAACCAGTCAAACCACTGAAGCACCAAGGTCCGTCTTGTATGTAGTCCGTAATCCAAGGAGAACCAGTGGAAATGCTTCTGTCCAAATTCCTTGATTGCACATCAGAGATACCTTCAATGTCCGATGCCACCCCTCCAAAATACCTTTGCTCGCTGATGGTAACTCGTTACAGTTGGTCCTGGAATATGCAAGTTAGTCAACTCATTGAACAGGCTGGACTCAAACCGGCGGCCTTTATCTGTTGTGATATGAAGAGGGTACCCGAAGAGAGCTAACGACTGACAAGGATATCACCTGGGTACCGGACTTTAGGATTTATTTATACCTATGGTACGTGCAGTTCAGAACTTTAAAACAATCAGCCAAAGCCATTCGAAGCAACTCTCAAACGCGACTTTCAAATTTTGCAAGTAAATGTAAGTAGCAATATTTAAAACAATTGCACCACCTGTCGGTTTAGCTCAGGAGGTGCCAATGGTATCTAGACAAACACTTAGTTTGCCAGATTAGCTGAGCCGAGAAGACATCGAACAACAACGAACAAACATGATCAGCGACCGCAAAGAATAGAATTACTGATAGAGCAATAAAAAAATAGTTATAGCGTTGTGGCGTCATAACCATAGAGTCCGTCGTTCAAATAACGCTGTGACACATTTTTTCGTTGTATTCGAATTCATTTATATAAAAAAAAATTGGGATCTCTAATTCCACGTGTTGTGTCAGTATTTGTGTATGCGTGTGTAGACGAGCTGAATACCTTGTCGTAACCTAAAACGATGGTTCAGTAGGTAGCTGCTTGGAAAGTCATTAGTAGTTACGGGGATGAGTTTCCAAAAACAGCGTCGTAGGCATCAGAAACAGAACAATCATGGGCAACCGTCGTCAAGTAATAGTGAACTGTAAAAAATGTAACGTTATTTTTTCTTCATTGAAACTATGATTATTAACAAACCTATGTAAAATATAGAAAATTACAAATAAACATAAATACGTGCATTTTTCGTAAAAATTACGATTAGATATTAAAATTGTTTAAGTATTGAAACACACAGAAAAATAATCTGTTACGGGGAGATTAGAATGACAAACCCTATGGTTGTAAGCCCAGAACTCTACCTCATAAACTACAACAAGTGCTGTAAGTGTTTAAATTATAGGTACTTACTTCCAAAATTTGAAGGTCTATTTCCTCGAGAATTTTAGAGAGTTGCTTCGAATGGTTTTGTGTGATTGTTATTTGAGTTCAGATCTTCATGTACCATAAAAATCAAAAAATTCTAAATTGGATAAACATGTGGTTTCCTTTTGAGACACAAATGCCTTAGCCGACGACTCCGCTGTTATGTCCTCCATCTGCCCACAGCCGTTAACAAAAACCTGTAGCCATGAGAAACGCAGAGAGGTGAACATGGGCAAACCTTGCTGGTGATCCTGTGAAATTTCCTGTTTGTGTATAAACATGTCCTACCTTGGAGCAGTGGCATTGTAGGCATTTGCGAGTGCATTCCCTAGCGTCCTTTTTAATTTATGGCTGCATGAAGCGTGATGTTAATAATTTGCTTCTGGCGTTTCCTCTAGGGTGTGCCAGACTGTGTCCGCTATCAAATGTTGCTTTACGAAACTGTTGTGATATATTGCACCATAACTTAGACTTTCTTCCTGGCAAGCGTATATACTATAGCTGTAACTGTTTTGTGGTATGTCAATAATTGGTGATGGTCAAGGTCCATTTCCTGTGATGCTAAAAGTTCTTCAAAGTTCAGCATGGTGGTTTAACTGCAAATTTGAGAAAAGTAATCTGCAAGTAGATTCCTGTACATCTGGCCTGCCTTACATTTGTGGTGAATTGACTGACTATGCGCCGAAACTGTCTTATCGTACACTTATCGATGATGTTGTTGAAGATTCCTGTACATCTGGCCTGCCTTACATTTGTGGTGAATTGACTGACTATGCGCCGAAACTGTCTTATCGTACACTTATCGATGATGTTGTTGAAAGCCAGCACTACAGGTTTCTGATTTGTGAAATCTGTTATTGATCTGAATTGAATAGTGGCTGGAAATGCCTGACACTTTAGTATATCGGCAACAACTCGCTGTCATATACACTCCATTTCGTCCGTCGCGGTTACAGCTTCTTTGAAAAGCCATCTACCTTTAGTTGCAAGGCTGCTCTAATGACGACCTTTCTGGCGTTTCCTACAGTGATCAAAGGTGCTACAGGTATGGGATGTGGAAGTAATGCTGCTTCCTCTAAAATTGTATGTAAATCACTAAAAGCTTTATTCACTTCTTGTGTTCACTGCAGCCTTTACCCATTCTTGCCTGCGATTGCTTTGCTGCAGTAATTGGCAAATGATGACGGTAAAAGTTTACCATCCCTAGGTAACATTTTTTATAGTCTGTAGGTTTAGCTGAATTGCGTAACATGTCAATATTTGCGGGTAATGGACGTACACCATCAGGTGACTAAAAAGCCAAGAAAGGTTACTTGATATTTGCTTATATGACATTTATCTTCATTTAACACGTCACCGTATGTGTCTAGCCTCAGTCGTACCTCTTTAATGTGTTTATCATTTTACTGAGCAATATCTGAAAATATCCATTGCCAGCATTATGGAGTCCCAATAGCATAAACAGGGTGTAATTATCGCTGCCTTTTTAACGTCAGATGGAGCCACCCTAATTTGATAATGTGCCTTACGACACTCCAGTATTGAGAATGGCGCCCGCTACATTATGAAAACTGTGACTGCGGTATTATAATGTTTCTAATTAAACAGCGATCAGCAACAAATATGGTATAAAACGTTTATTAATTAAAATCATGACCGGTTTCGGATTTCTTTTTACAAATCCATCTTCAGATGGTTTTATTTAGATGCTATTCAGCTGCAGCCTCGTTTCGCATCAGTTATAGCATTGCACCATCGTTGTCCTTTTTCTGTGACTTGTCAGAGATGGTTCTTGTATACAGCCATCGGTAATCGTCACAGGGACGCCATGAACGGTCTTTCTTGCGTACTAGGTGGAGAGGGAATGCCCAAGGACTGTCTTAGCGTCTAATTATTCCAGCCTGGAGCATCTTTTCGAAACTTTAGTCACTGCTAATCGCTCAGCATCTAATCTGTGGATGCGTCTTGACACTGGTGCGGTGTGGCCGGTATATAATGCACTGTATTGTGATTGTCCACTCGAGTCTTGATGGCTTTATTTCACACCTATTACAACATCTGCTTTACTGCCTCTGGAGCGTTCTACCATGCACCTACTTGACTTAGAAGTGAGGCAGTAATCTGCCAAATCTACAGTGAGTTCAGAATGAGTCAATAATTATGCACCTAAGATTGGTAGCAAATATTTGCAACTACGAAATTCCACATATAGTGAGTAGGCAAAATGACATATATCGTTAGTTCTTTACAACCTAGCGGGTTTTGCTTGAATTTTTGACTGCTAACAATTTCAGAGTATCTTGATTGCATACTTGCAGGATACTATATCAGGAAGTTGAAGCCTGAGTCTATCCTATATGGAATTAGCTTACCCTTCCAGGACGTCACACTTACCGCTGCCGCCTGATGCTTCGTTACGTTACGGCGCCGTCTGCAAGTGTCGCAGCCCGTTGCGCCTAGACATGGCTGTCCGCGCCATTTAGGTACCCACAAGTTATGGGGCATCTCGTGGTACCAGCAAAAAGCCGTTAGTGTGAGCGCCATCCTGTTAGGAGTGTGACTGCAACTTTTTACTACTGGACGCTTGCAGTTCCAAGTTGTTTATTCTAGAGGCCATCTTTTCCATCGTGACTAGTAGCTGGCGTATCCCTTCAGAAAAGTTTCATTTTTGCCTGTAACTTGAGGCTGCGCAGTTCGCCTTTTTTTGAGAACTCTGATGAGTCATGGTCGACTGCTGTCGCAGGAGCTACAGCTGACATTACAGAAGCTATCGCTGTCATTAATTCTGTAATTAATGACTGAATAAAAGTGAACAAACGAGCATTTAGATTTATACTTTGAAAAAAATTATGTATTATTGCTGAACTGCAGAGACAAGATAAGGCATATGATATTTTGTCAAAAACTGACATTATGAAAACTGTGGTTGAAAACAGACATTATGAAAACAGCGATCAGCAACAAATATGGTATAAAACGTTTATTAATTTAAATCATGACCGGTTTCGGATTTATTTTTACAAATCCATCTTCAGATGGTTTTATTTACATGCTATTCAGCTGGAGCCTCGTTTCGCATCAGCATTGCACCAATGTTGTGTCCTTTTCTGAGATAAAATTTTCCTGTCTTCTTCTGTTTTACACTTTCTAAATGTGCACTGTATGAGTGCTGTTAACGTCGGTGCTTTATACGACTCCATGCTAGAATGTAACCTAATGTGCACTGTAATCAATACAAAGCGTGGCCCAGCTACGTTAGGTATTTCAAAGCAATTTTACGCATAAAAACTACAATTTACATTCTTCTTCATCTAGGATAATGACAGATACTGATTATAACGCTTTATACATAAAAATTATTCTCGAATATTTCTCGCAGGAGATAGAGTACAGTTTAATATGAGCAATTTCATTCACAAACAAAATGGTTTCCAACGCTGTGTCGTGTGTTTCCTTTTTACGTGTCCTAATAACTGTCACGTATGCACTGCAATAACAAGCTACAGGTAATTACCACAGTGACAAGCGTTTGCCTGAGGCAATATTTACTCTTTGGCATATCATTGCGTTCAGCCAAATTCCACTGTGTGTCACGTTCTGTGACAGTTTTTAGACATATTAACAAGGCTTTTCAAAAACTACATTCACCAAGGTACACTGCATAATCAGTTGCGTATTTTATCATTTCAATGTGCAGACTTTTTTTTTTTTCATTGCGACATAATTTTCGCTGTACACTAGCAACGTGGAGCTTCTCTGATTCTTCATATTAATTATTCCTAATGATTAACGGGAAATACATATTAAGGAACTGATATTTTATTACAATTATTTCCTGTCATTTATCCACTACAACACCCAACTTCCTTCCAACCATTCGAACACAAAATGTTTTTCTTCGACAACATTTCTTCATTATTTTTGTATCACTTGGTAGAATAATTATAAAGTTTCTAAAGTAAGGTAAAGGCACATAATTTTGAATTTCAATCTTTACTATTCTTTTGAAGTCGAAATAAACCTCGGATCAGACATTCCAATTATTTTCCAACAGGAGCAGCTCGGTCTGAACAGGGTATGGATGGAAAGTTAGGGGTCCAAGACTATCACTTAGACTGAAAAGTTTTTCAGGCTTGAATTTAAAAGGGTCAAAGCGCTACAGATACAATTTTTTCTCACCTCTAAGGCCTTTGTATTACACTGTTATAATAACTGCGCTACATACTGATTAGTTATTGCGGTAAAAATGCTAACAACAAAAGAACGACATTTCGTAAAAGTACATTGCCAGATCGTTTTCAAAAATATTTGCTTCTTTATTAGCAGTATGAGACTAACTATGCCATGATAATACCTCAATGAATTATGCTGACACTCCGACAACGTTTTTAAGAGATCACCTCAGAGGTGGGTGGAATGACGAGGCAATACAAATCGTGTATACTAGTAACAGTGGCGACTCGTAACTATGGAGTTATGTGAAGAGCTAGGCTTATCATAATAAGTTTACATACCTATTTCTTGCATACAAAATCAATCCGTCAGTCCTTTAAGGCTGCAAACTTGTCGGTGATGTCTTCACAGAACGGTTGTGTTGTTATTAACTACCCTACAAGTTCTTTCTGAATTGAAATATTCGCTAATGAAGAAAGTCTTTTTAAGTAGTGTTCCTCAGGTATGTTTTTATACGCATTAGGCAAGAAAAGCTTCTTTCAAGAAATGCTGCTGTATAATAGATGGACAGAATAACGGAGAACAATTTATAAGTACCTGTAAAAATGTCCTTATCCTCATTAAGCATTTCTAACTTATTTCCGAGAGAAATATTTCTGTACTTCTCATCAGCAAACAAAATAGAGAGTTCGTTTATTAAGCGTTGTGTCTTGGAGAATACAGCCTCAAAGAATGTTTGCAGGTTTTCAAGTGCAGCAGAAGGAAAACATGTCTGGTATTCTTCAAATTTTGTGGTATCAGCAAGGCAAACAAACTGAATGCTTTCGCAGTCGCGAAATCTGTCTTTAATTTCCATCAATATGTGATCCATAATTTCGTAATGCAGGGCTCGATACACTGGAAAACTTCCATCCTGAGAAAGAGAGCTGTATTCTCTTGAGAGACGCATCTCTGTCATTTCGAGGGCCTTTGTTTCTCAGCATATCTCATATAGTCCTTACTTCTGATATACAGTAGTTAACGTCTAACGAATCTCTTCTGCAAGACATCAACCAATTTATCTGTCAGACAAAATGTCATAAAACACTACTGCCAGAAATGTAAATTCAAAATTTTTCCTGTCGTTTAGAAAACTTCTAGCAAGTTGAATGGCATTATCATCAGACTGTTCACAGCAAACTATGGTTTCGAAAATCTCTTTCAGGTTTCTCCAGTCATCCACAATCACAAACATTTCGTATTTGAGCTCCAACGAACAAGTGTTACAGTTGGAATTCGTGGTCCCGATGCCGAAGTAATGGCGTATGTTCTCTTTGCTGAATTATGGAAAAAGGTAAGAATTCGAGTAATAGGAGAAAAAAATGACACTTTCGTATTTTACTGCAACTCTATTGCAAGACTAGATATAGTCCGGTGTCCCAAACAGTGGACAAATACTGCAAAAGTAGCTTTTCCTTAATGATTTTCTGGATCCCATTTAAATGACCAGACATCACACTTGCACCATCATAACACTGCCCTACTAATTTGTGCTCGTACTCAAAGGGTCCCAAGATGTTGTCCAATAAAGCAAACAAAGATTCTGATGATCTGTCGGCACTTACATCCTAAAAACCTGCGAAACGCTCCACTACAAATCCTTTAGGGCTATTACAGAACACTGTGACACCTGTGTAATGTCTGTTGTATCGTCCACCTGGAAAGAATTCGATACTTTGCAATTCAGTTTTTACGTAATCAATGATGTAGTCTGATAGGCAGTCGATTAGGTCATTCTGTATTTGTTTTATTCACCAATGAACAATTTATTTTTATTTTGGAATATTGGTCCTGTGTTTACGCAGGATTCCTTGATACTAGTAACGTCAATAGTTCCTTAAAGTTCCCACGATTTATGGAGTCTAGTTATTCTTCATGACTGTAAAATGCTAATTCTTGTTTACTCAAATTAAGTACAGCATCCATCACTAATTGTAGAAAAAGTCTGTTCAAACGCACGTTTTCATTTAACTGCACGGTATACACTCCGGCATTTTCCTTAAGTACATCTGAAATTATATTTCGATTTCTTTCTATACATTTCAAATTAACCTGGCACTGTAAATGCTCTGCCGATTCTGAGTGAGTAATGATCTTGTGATATTTAACATAGAAGCAAATCCTTATCTATTCCAAAACATTGCTTTTATTGCTAAAAAGCAAGCTTGGCCAAGAAAATAGTTTTTATTGAGTTGGAGAAGAGCAGAACCACAGGAATTCCATAAAGTACGAAAGTAAGGCCTTAGGCTTTAGCAGAATGTTCCACTTCTGTCACATATTTGTAGTGATTCAGTAGGGCTCCCACAATTTAGAAGTTCCTTCCCGTCTTCGTTTTTCCAACGTGAAAAAGGTGTTACTATTAAAACACACACTACATCGTAAACTGGATTCATATTTAAAACACAGTAATAAATGCACTATAAAAGAAAGCGTTCTACACGCCGCTCGCAACAATGAACAACACTTTACAGTCAAGCTTACAGCCGTGAAAGACTGAAGAGTGAAGGTGGAGGTAGCCCTGAATGCAAGTTCTGCCTACTTCACCGCTTGCCCCCTCCACCTTCCATTTCAGGTATGGAACCTCACGGTTGCTATAGCAGCCGTTACGTTCGACGATGCCTGTGTTGGACGGTTCACTGAATTCTGGGACCAGTGAATTCTGTGCCCAACCGGAAATGTGCGAATTCTGGGCCCAGTTTCCTGGAAACTACCTGCGCAAGGGCAGAGCCTCCTTGCCCCCCCCCCCCCCCCCAATCCCTGGGAGTCCCGGCCCAGCGCAGTGGCTGACCGCTTAGACAGTCACTGCCAGTATGACTCTAACTTGCGTAGTATTCAGTTCGTGCATCTTGTCTCCAAGTGTGCTTTAAGTTCGAAATGGTAAACC
The DNA here is from genome assembly GCA_026315105.1 of Locusta migratoria. Classification (NCBI taxonomy): domain Eukaryota; kingdom Metazoa; phylum Arthropoda; class Insecta; order Orthoptera; family Acrididae; genus Locusta; species Locusta migratoria. The sequence continues at coordinate 400,279,703 of CM048746.1, forward strand.
ATGTGCCCACTCTGACGGCTACTCATATACCATATGGAGAACCAAAGCAGAAGGGACTATGATTTGGCGCTGTTCAAAGCAAAGAACAAAGTATTGCCGAGGAATGCTTGAGACGACAGACTGTGAAGTGCTTAGTTGACACGAGCGTCAATGTGGAGCACCGGATGACGCTCGCATAGAAGGCAGTAATCCGGGCTAAGAAGAAATCAAGAGGCGAAGAGACTTCGATTTCTAAAGTGAATTAGGTGACCTCCACAATCGAGGGTATTATTTTGTGTCTGAAATGACAGAAGAGCGGATATTACACAAGCATCGGTCCAAAGCACGCGTAGATCAGAAAGAGCCAGAGACGAGACAAGAAGTAGATCTTTTGCCTGAGCTACTAAATATAATGACGGTAGCAGTTTTCTCTTGAGCGATGACAACATTGGAGATAGGATGATAGTGGAAAAGTAGGAAGAGAGGCTTTAAAGACTAAACGAGACTTTTTTATGGATGGGACCTTCAAATGTTGTAGCTAGCAATTTGCTCAAATATATATGATACATGCAGACTTTGGTGGAAGTTCAAAGTATGAAACAAATATCTATCCGATGGCCTCTGTACTGTTTCCCGACAAAAGAAAAGAGACATATATTCGTCTCTTCAACAATCTTAAAAATAAAATAAAAGAATGGAATCCTCAAAATGTCACCGTTGATTCTGAAATAGCTGCTATTTCTGCATTAAAAGTTGTGCTCCCGTCGGTTCAAGTTCATGGCTGCCATCTCCACATGAAGAAATCTTTCTGGAGGAAAGTGCAAGACTTGGGACTTGCTTCCGAATACAGATAAAATGAAGAAGTAAGGTTGCAAATTCAGATGTGTGCTTCTCTGGTATTCCTTCGACCGGAAGATGTCTGCAATGGCTGACTCGAAATCCATTCACAAGCACCAGATATCCCCAAGCTGTCTCAGTTTTTCGACTATTTCGTAGACAGGTGGTTAGAAAACGATGAAGTCCCGATCAGAGTTTGGAGTTGCTACAGACTACGCCATCGTACCAACAACGCTGTAGAAGGTTGGCACACCAAGATTAATAATTTGCTTGGGAAACTGAATCCTAAAATTAAAGACGTAATCAAGTGCATGAAGACGGAAGTAGAGAACTCGGTACGTGCTTTAATGAGATCAGAGTTAGGTATGGAGGGAAAACGAAAGAAAAAAAAAACACATGTGAAACTCGATGAAAGGATGGCAAAATAGTACAAAAGTAAGAAGAGGATGGTGACATCAGGGCCTGTTTGAAAGCGATCTCTTACCTTTAAAAATTTGAATAAATTCATTGGCCTAGTTTGAGACAACGTGTGTGAAAAAAAATGTACAAAGGAATAATAATTTAAAAGTTAATAAAAATAAAAAAAACTGATTTTAAACACGCCTTAATGACAATGTATTCTTGTCATTTAGCCAGTGGATAGCCGCGGTGGAGTAGCCGAGCGGTCTAAAGCACCTCGCTGTGGAGCGCGCGGTTGCTCGCCGTGGAGGTTCGAATCCTCTCTGGGGCATGGGTGTGTGTGTTTGTCCGTAGGTTAGTTTATCTAGGTTTAAGTAGTTTGTAAGCTACGGACTGATGACCACGCAGTTTGGTCCGATAGATTTACAGACATTTGAACATTTAGCCAGTGGATAAAGTGTGATGGGAGTCAGTTTATTGCGAAAATTCCGTAAACATAACATGATCACTTCCTGGAAAAAGCGAATTTCTTATATGGAGCACTGTGACTTTTTGTAATATATTGTCTCTCTGACGCAATCATTTACATCTAAATCTTCAAAAAGGTTTTACTTACGACCAGTTTCAGCCAATGTCAACTACCTCCAAAAACAATGGAAAACTTAACAACCTAATTACAAAAATGTAATTTAAAAATTGTATGTATTCTTCTTTACAAAACTTTATATTAAAATAAATTAAAATAATACGCTCCTCATACCTCTGGATGGTATATGTAATGTAAAGAACATAATATATGATGGCGTACGAAAAGAGGATAGGATTATGCACATAATTAAAGATCATTGGATATAACTCACATACAGTGCGTAGGTGACATAAGCTGTACATGGCTTCTTCTTCCGCTCCTACCACTACATAAGCATATCCCCTTTACGTGATTTCAAAACAGAATAACAACTGGCATGCCGTCAGAAAAACTAAAACATACATTTTTGGAAGCATAGAGTTGAAACTTCGTTCAGAATGACACATAATCTTAAAGTGCGATTGCGTGATAATATACCACAAAAGAAGCCAAATATGCAAATTACGGGGTTTATGAATGTCCTGTCGCTGAGAAGCCCTCCACTGGCCAGACTCGAAGGTCTTTCATACATGGCGATTTGAAGAAAATACTTATGGTAGCAAGAAAATGGCATTAGGTTTGCATTTTGTCAAGGAGCAGTTTAGCATAGATAATATTGAAGATCAAATGGAAATGGTGCACAAAAGCGACTCTACGTTGGAGATACAGATTGCAAAAATAAATGAGCAAAATTAATTTTCTCCTAATGCCTACTTTAAGATTTATGATGTTATGCCGTCCTGTTAACACCGCCGCGTTAACACCGCTCTTCAAATGACCACCAAAAGAAACAAAATGTCCTGCTGCTGGAAGAACAACGTTGAATGTTAACATAATGTTCAACGATATTCCCTCTTTTAAACGCTTATTGCATTGGCTCTACTTTTGGCCCGTTTTCCCTTGTTTTACGATGCATTCTCTGTCATGGTATGGAAAATCATGTCATTCATTGTAGCCGTAAACGCGCACTCTTATTATGTAAATTATATTATAGTTCACACACTCGTTTTAATGTATGTCTTAATACGCACGTTCATATTGTTGATTCTATATATTTTACATTTGGCAATACTAATAACGTAATGCAGGATTATAATTACAAAATAGAAAGGGTTTTCCTGTTTCGAAGTCATATGTAGGGGTCATTCACATTTAGCGCTATGAGTGAGATGGGATGCAATACGCAGTTTATTTCACCTATACGTGCACACTCCTGGTTCATGTACATTACATGTAGGTCTAACATTCGCAGGTCTATGGGTGTGGAACAGATTTTATTTTACGTTAATTTAAATGTTCTTTGTCAAACAGACGTGATTTTAAAATTCTATGTTTGTAATTTGGTTTTCCATTGTAGCTTCTGAATATACAATCATAAGTGAAAGTTGTCAAACAGAAATTACATGTACACTTCTAACTGTATCACATTTGGTTCTTCTTTGATCATTTCCACACCTCTTTCATCAGTACAGCACGTAAAGCTACGTTTGCACGGGCCATAAAAATTGTTATTGCTGAGAACACTGGCCCACAATGTTTTCTGGCAACATTGGAACCACTCGAATTGGAGCCACAATGCCGGTCACTGTTGCCTTGTATTGTTTGTAGAAAAGTATTTCAGGACCGAGTGTGTTTACATGAAGCAAGGTACCGGCGCAAAATAATGAAGTCGGCTCGCTTACCTGCCGGCCGGCACCACAGAGTGCCGGCACCCATGGGCGGGGTGAGGGGGGGTGGGGGGGTGGGAAGGAGGATTAGTGGCCCGACCTTTTCCGGGCCCAGAATTCACTGGGCCCAGAATTCGCGACACCGTGTTGGACTACGAGGAAGCAGAGGCTACTTCATTGCTCGTCCCCTCCACGTATAGACTCGGGCATCGGCTGTACCGTTATACGCCACCTGTGAAGTAGGGCTACGCCTGATCAGAGGCGCGCTTGCGACATCACTACGTTTACATACAACACATCTTCCAGAAGACGAAACCGAATTTCGCAAACTGTTTTACACTGTCGCTTTGACAAGGTATAGCCTGAATCGGATTTCTTAGTCCATTTAAGATGGCGGCTAAAATGCAGCTGACTCAGTTCCTGACTTAGGCCAATCGCTAGTTCTCTTTACTTAAATACACAGATTCTTGCTCATTTTAATGTTTATAATTTTATTTCGCGTTAGAAATATAACTCTGTCCATATATGGCGAAAATCTGTGACAGGAAAACACAATCCGACAAGTCAAGAACGCTCCCAAAACGATTTCGTTTACATGGGCACGAAAATCGATTGTGAAACTGGAGAACCATTTTACAGAAGTGGATTTCATATATATGTTTGGATAGTCTATGTCATACGTTTGGATAGTCTATGGGACTAAACTACGGGGTCATCAGTCCCTAAACTTACAAACTACTTATGAACTACTTACGAACTAGGACGGCACAAATATCCATGCCCGAGGGGGGCTTCGAACCCCCGACCGTAGTGGCCGTGCAGACCGTGACTGGAGCGCCTCAGTCTCCTCGGCCACCGCGGCCGGCGTGGATTTCCAGACTCGATTTTGAAGTGTTTACATGGCCAACCAAAAGCGTATTTGGGAAACCAGTTTACGAAATCCGGTTTTCGGCGCCCGTGTAAACGGGGTGCATGAGCATTGCAACATAAAATATTGGTGAAAAGCCAATTCACCTACTTCCCCAGAATAGCCTCCCCTTGACTAGTGGCATAAAAAATGTGTGGAGCGCATGTACTGTAGTAGTGGACATCACCTATTCCGAGCCAAAGCCTGTTATATCATAAATGATTCCATGAAGGCAGAAGAAGAACTGAGTTGTGAACTCCTTAAAACGTTGTCATAGATAACGCTTAATGGCGGAACCGCTGCCGCACGGGAGTAGACAAGGGGTTTGGAGCACCACGTTACGGATCGCGCGGCAGCCTGCGTCGGAGGTTCGTATCCTTCCTCGGGCATGGATGTGTGTGTTGTCCTTAGGTTAGTTTAACTTAGTTTAAGTAGTTTGTAACCATAGAGAGTGATGAGCAACGTAGTTTGGTCCCATAGGATTACAAATATTTTAACAATTTTTTTTGCGGACCCGCAACACACCCATCCCTCGGGCTATTTTTTTCTCTTTTTTTTTTTTTTTTTTTTTTTTGCGGAACCGCTTGCTCGCTGATGTTGTCAGCACTGAAAAAAATTAATGCTGAACCGAACTGTACAGAATACAGAAGTGTCAAGCAGAAATAGGAGGTTAAAGGCCTGCTGAACACCGTAAGTGGATGTGTGTGTGTGTGTGTGTGTGTGTGTGTGTGTGTGTGTGTGTGTGTGTGGGTGTGTGTGTGTTAACTTTTCGCGTAATCCTCCGATAAAATCCTTTAAATAAAATTGCTTCACTGTTATATTTAATGCTACGCTAAGCGCATATAGACTTAGCAGCATTTATTCCTTTCAAAATTTTGTCAGAAATCTTTTATTAGATCTGTCATCTCGTTTGAGATAACGTACACTGAAATCGATATAGGCGTGCGAATGCAAACACAACATGTGTAAACAGTCAGAGGACCGCACTTGTGTCGGTAACGAGAGTGTAAGACAACAGGTGTCTGGCGAAGGCACTAGATCGTCTACCGCTGCTACAATGGCAGGTCATCACGATTCAAGTTTGGACTTTAGTTGCGGTCAGCGCAGGTGAGATGGGACACGATGAGGTGTGGATTTTACTGTACGACAATTTCTGACGAGTTGGTAGCCATGAACGGGTATGGAGACCACCTCTTCAATACATGTACCATGTATGTCATCAGGGGGCTCTTCAAGCTGGAGAAGGCTCGATAATGATGTGGGGCGTGCGCAGTATAGAAGCGCCGATAGTATAGATACGACTCTGATACGTGAAATGTACGCACTCATCCTGAATGATCACGTGCGACCATTCATGTCCTCTGTGCATTATGACTGACTTGAGCAATTCCAGAAGGACAATGCGACGTATCACGTGTTCCAGAATTGTTCCAAGAACACTCTTCTAGCCACAAGGCTGCCAGACATGAACATTATTCAGCTTATGTGGGATGTCTTGCAAAGTGCTGTTCGGAAGAGTTCCCACCCCATCGTACACACGGATTTGTGGAGAGCCCTAAAGCAGTGTTTTCAATCTGTGAGGCGCGAAGTGTTGCTCAGGGGGGTCACCGTCACAATAGCAAGTACTTACATCATAAAATAACTAGGGGATCAAGAATATAAAAACGTATGCCTAAGTGAAATATACTTCATGTTATAACTACGGAATTCCTTGTGTAACATTTATTATGAACTAGCTGTGAACCGGGTGTTGCCCGGGTGTTTATTTATCCTACATAGTACACATCCCCTGCTCTCCCCCTCCCCCCTCTCTGCATCCTCTCTTTCTCTCGCATCTCTCTGCTCGTTTGTTTCCCACCTTTCCCTCTCGCGGCAAAGTATTTTTGCAAGGAACCCTCTCTCATGCACCAAACAAACATTTATGTACCCAGTGCTCTTCCTCTTGATTTAAACGTCATGTGTGCAAAAATTCAAGAACATTGGAGCAATATATGCATTTTATAAAATTCCGTAAGTTAACTACCGAACCACCATGCACCGAACGAAATTTTATACAAACAGTGACATTCCTCTTGTTTTTAAAGTAGAGTGTGCGAAATTTCATCAATATCGGAACAAACTATATATTGCCACTTGTTCTCAAATATTGCAGTTTTATTTCATACAACACTTGGTCTGAGAATAACAAAAACAACAAAAAAGGATAATCTACATTCCTTCCAAATTTCAGTTTCATAGGTGAAGTACTTTTCGAGATTTCGTGTTCGGTGATTGAGTAAGTCTCCTTACGCTTTTATATAGATGGAGATTAAGAAAACAGATTGCTTAATATTGGATGCAAGAGAATTAAGGGAGACTTGCAGATAAAAATAAATAGTAACATATAAACCTGTAATGCTAACTTTATTTGATACAAGGTCATACCTGATACGACAGTTTTACTGCATTTACAGCGAAACTATTGTGAGCGGTAGACTTCTTTTCATTTCATCGGTTTGTTTGCGTGCGTTTGGGAGGGGGGGGGGGGTCAGTTACAAGACGCTTCATAGACGTCCGAAATTACATGAAAACTTTATTGCAGGTCCCTAACTACTCCCATTTTCGAATTATTGACGCATAAATCTGGGTATTCTCACACGGTGCCGACTCATTATTTATGACGTCATATCTCCTGAGCTATGTGTCGTGCTCTTTTGTTTTTGGGTCAGGAAGCTTCTTGTCCGTACAGTGAATTCACCAAAGTTTCATTGCAATCGAATGAATAGTTTATGAATACATAGAGGACATACAGACAAACATATATATATATATATATATAGCTGAAATAGATCATGTATTGTTTGTAGTAGAGTTTGTTAATGATGTATGGGCGCAAAGTTTGAAAACTGTATTCAGGATCTAAAAGAACTTGTTACAATTAGTAATTCTGAAAAATTCAGAAGAAAAAGATCTACTTGTTCGACAGTGAGACCTTCCTTAGTGAGCTAAATTCACTCCTGTGTCTTGGCTGAAATGCAAAATATATTTATCAGTCAGATATAAATGTAAAAATAAGATAATGTCTTCGATTCCGAAAATACACAAAGCAAACTTCGGCCAACAATTTAAAATGAAGCTAAAGCAAAAGAAGAAGATTTAAATTGTTTCCTTTGTTACACTTCTTGAGGAGGGGGTTGAGTCGCCCTGAAGGATACATGAATTCCCTCCAGCAGTAGTTCACATATTGTCGAGTCCATGCCACGTCGTATTACGGCCCTTGCGCGTGCTAGCGGGTGGGGGGCCTATGCAATATTTGGCACATGTACCTGATTCTTTGGCTGCTTGTGGGGTAAATAGCTATATCTTCATTAATATTCATTTCACGCAACTACAGCTTTATAAGAATTAGGCTAAATAATCTTAAAGCATAGTATATAAAAATGTAATTCAACTGAAGCACGGGATCCTTTGCTGCTGGTGTTTCAGTGCTATGACTCAGAACATTGACCATTTGTAACGGGGATTTTAATTCCGATAAGAATATCTCATTACTTTCTACAATACAAGCTGATCATTTACGTTCACTCATCTTCCTGCCGAGCGAAATAATTTAATTAAAACACACTAGTCACTTGAAAACCCGCCCGATTAGCCGTGTGGTCTAAGGCACCGATTTCCGGGACGGGGAGGTGTAACGGCCCCGGTTCGAAACTGCCCGGCGGAGTAATGAAAGGAGTCGGAGTGCCGGTCAGCCTGGATGTGGTTTTTAGGCGGTTTTCCACATCCCACTAGGTGAATACCGGGCTGATGTCCAAGTCGCGCCTCAGGTACATTTTCACTCACATCTCACACTATATGCAGAAATTTGGGGTACACATTTCCTCCTTGGGGGGGGGGGACATGGGGGGGTGGGTGCCGGCAGGAAGGGCATTCGAATACCCTGTAAATATTAACACATGCCGAATCCGCGTTTAACATAGTGCCGACCCTGCATGTGCGGAAGAAGAGCCAAAGAGATAGAGACACTAGTCACTTGAAACTATGATCGTTCGTAATGTCAACTGCTTGGAAGAGTACTATGGCGTACAAAAGTTTCCTTTCTTTATTTCTTTTCCTATTTTTTTCCTCCTTAAGTAGGACCATGCCTATGACGTCCAGGGCCAAAGCATCCGTAGTATTGCAAAAAGGAATCCTGTCACATACCATAATAGTTTCTGAGATCTATGTTGTATATTTATCAATTTGATTAAAGTGATTACTGAATTTAGTAAACACGCACATGACAACCGCCTCATTGACTAGAATTCGTTGTTAAGCCGTCGGCACATGGAGCGTGTGTCTGAAAGTATGTAGTCAACGTTCCGAGTCCAGCGTACGGCTTGACGCTCGTAGACGGTGTGACTTGTGAAATCGTGTGCCTCGACGAGCTATACGGCGATCACAAAGCGCTCCAGCGATAGTTGTCGGCGGTATCTGGTCCTGCAATCCTAATGTTTACGGAAAAAAAGGTATGGAATTCCTTTCTTACCTCTATTAAAACAGATATTTAGGCGCTTGTGCTTACGTTGTCATGTCCCGTAATGTAGGCCTGTGATGTCATGTCTCTGTTCTATGAACATACGACACTTAGAAAAGGTGCATGTCATGTCAATAAGTGCAGCGACTTATAAAAGTTTCATAACAATCTCTGCGATCTAAAATTAGAATAGTCAGTCACGTACGACAAATATTATTGCAATAGCTCTATCATTGTTACTATTCGGTAGTAGAATCTTTAGAACTTGTAAAATACAAGACGTGAAACAATAAAGAGCGCTAATTCACTCTCAGTAAGGTGCGAACTGTTCTGTTCATAAAACGAATCTAGCAAACTCACACCTCAGAGGATGCGCACTTACGTTTACATAGCATCGAATATTATACAGTACGCTTCTATTAAATTAATAAGAACGTCTTTGAGCCTATCTGAAAACTAAAAAAAGTTTAAAAAAATGGCTACGATTAATCCTGAACCAGGTCTGTAAGATATGTTCCTTTTCACACTCTACGACTCCACTACTTGCGCTACAGCAACTAACATTACTTTACTTCTCCGCCGTAGGTATTTGACGGCTATACTTCTCGTAGATATGAAGGTTATTGGCAAGTAATTACAATAAATTATATAAAAAACAATTCGTTTTGAAGGTTGTCATGTTAGTGGCAAGCGTCAGATAAGTACGTACTTATCTGCAGGGCCGGATCTAGGACATTTCCCAAGGGGGGCAAGCTTAAATTTGCCGCCCCTTCTTTCACCACCTGTAAGAATCGACTTTTTGACGCTAATTGGGTTACATATTTCTAAATAGATGTCACAATCTCACAATATGAACTTATTTCATTGACTAAATTAAGATCAAAGGAAAATAGATTTTTTTTCTGCAAAACTGTTTTTTGATATCATCATAGTTTAGAGAAACAGCTCGTTTGTGCTCTATGGATATTATACTCAGATTTGTTAAGCAGTCGTGCTCCTCAAGTGTATTTAATTAGTTTCAGCTTGCTGAAACTTCTTTCTCCAGACGTAACAGAAACTACAATGGTAAGATATATTTTAACGCTGTAGTAAGGTTGGGATACCCCTCTACCAATTTATTTTTATAAATTAAACTTTATGTTTATGATGCGGTGGAATCTTGCAAGGCTCTGTCTACTGCCAGCGCATGTTGTCTGCAACTTTCAACTTCAAGTTCTTCCTCGCTAAGATCTTCTACCAGTTCCGATGCTTTGGCCTTCAAGTCCTCCACTTCTATTTCTCGAATTTGCACACCACACAGAAAACTAAATTTTGCGGTAAACCTGGTACTAAGCTCTGTCAATTATTCCTTATTTTTTCTGTGAATGTTGGATACTTCATCCTCACAAAGCTTATCGGCCATTTTCTTCTTCCTTCGAATCCGTTTTTCGCAGAATACCGTTGATAGCTCGTTATCTTCTGCTAGGACTTTGGCATCAGAAATAGCTTTAGAGGTACAAGAATCCCGGGAAGTTTTGAGAAAGCCCAAAAGTCCTTGAATGTTTCGAACAGCTTTGTCAATTGTAAAGTATTAACTTCGCAGAAACTGATTAACATGAGCAATTTATTTTAACATTGCATACCAGAAACAAGTTAAAGTAATGAATTTGAGGTTTCTCATATTTTTTTAAAATAGATCTTGTCTCTGATTTTGTTTCTGGTGATGACAATTTATAAGTTTCAGTTCTTCCAGGACCTTCAAAACTTTATGAAAATACTTGTAAATAGCTTCAACCGCATCTACTCTTGCAGATCATCTAGTCTTGCTGAATGTCTGCTGAATTTGCTCCTACTAAATTTAAAGAGTGAGCAGCACATGGTACGAAATAGGTAGGCCAGTTCATTCTTCTGAAGTATTCTTGACTGGACCCCTTTCTACTTTCCAGCCATGTTTTCCCCATTGTCATAAGACTGCCCCCTGCAGTATTTAACGTTCAACCAATCTTGTTCCAATTTTTGCAGTATCTCTTGACTAAAGCCTTCTCCTGTTTTGTCTGTAACTGTAGAAAAGTCAGTAAAACATTCCACAACCTCTGAGTCATTCGACTTGTCATATCGAATTACTTGTGTCATCTGCGCATTTTGGCTGACATCTTGAGTGCAGTCAAACGTCAGTGAAAAGTATTTAGCAGCTAAAATATCTTTAATTATATCTTGTTTTATTTTGTCAGCAATCAAGTCACGGAACTCATCTTCTATATTTTTGTAAAAATAGATAATCTGGCGTTTCTTGTGGAGTTCAATACGCAGACGAAGGGGGACACTATAGTATGATATGAGATCAATTGTATTTAGAAATATGCTGCCATGTTGATCACCAAAATCACCATCTTCTTTTGTTCCTCTAAAACGACTTCCTTGCTTAGCTAGAAGAAGGACAGCATCAATAATACAGTCAGATTCCTCCTGTTTTATCTGTTCTTGCTTCCCAGTGTACGATACTTATCAGGTGGGTTTGTCGGAGGACATCGAAAGAGTCGAAAGAAGGGCAGCTTGTTTTGTATTGTCGTGATACAGGGGAGATAGCGCCACGGAAATGATGCAGGATCTGGGATGGGAATCATTACAACAAAGGCGTTTATCGCTGCGACGTGGGCTACTTACGAAACTACAATCGTCAACATTCTCCTCCGAATGCGAAATTGTATTGTTGCCTCCCATTTACATAAGTAGAAAAGATCATCTGAATAAATACGTGAAATCAGAGCTCGAACAGAGAGATTCAGATGTTCTTTCTTCCCGCGCGCTATTCGAGAATGGAATGGGAGATAAAAAGTATAAAAGTTAAATATGATATACAGAGTATCCTGTGTAGATGTCTATCAATCCCACCGCTACCGAGAGAGGAATCTAGACCTTAATGCTTTTGACTTTCAATAAGAAGTGTGCGTATCTAAAATATTTTTTATATACATATATAATTCACCTGTTCTACAAATATTACCTTGATATGAAATATGAATATTCATTTATCTAAAAAAGGAAATCTACGCAAATTAATAAACATTGTGCATTTACTTATGCAATAACGCAAACATCTCCCTCATTCTGGCTAATATTTTAGTAGGTTTTTGATTAGCCGAAGTACCTGTGACAGGGCAACAGTGAAGTCAGCAACCAGGAATTTTAGTTTTATTAAATGATTTCGGTATTTCTTGCAGACATTTTACTTTTAATAATTCTTTGTCAGTTAATTTTATTAAATTATACCAGAAAGATACATTCTGTAAAAAAAAAAAAAAAAAAAAAAAAAAAAAAAAAAAAAAAAAAAAAAAAAAAGTCGGTCGAAATTTGCCGCCCTCTAAATTCTGCCTCCCGGGGCAACTGCCCCTTTTAACCCCCCCCCCCCCCCCTAGATGCGGCTCTGCTTATCTGACGTTTACCACTAACATGGCAGCCGGCCGAAGGTTCAAATTATCCCGCGACAGCAGCGCCGTTATTGAGTCTAGTTATTTTTTACAAGGTCTTTGGCTCAAACGCGGGACAGCGTGAACCAAAGATTGCTCTCGCGGTGCCAGAGATATGAGTCAGATACATTCAATCTTACATGCCTACGTTTCACATGTGCTAAAGCAATGTGGAGGGGGGAGCGCGTCGAGGGAGTGGCAGGACGCTATCTCTGGGCTGGGCGGAGAGACTGCAGCCCCTGCGTCGTAAATACGCGATCAGAGGGGGGAGGGTAGCGGGGGGGCGGTGGGGGGTGGTGAGCAGCGTGCGCTGCCCAGATAGCGGATAGCCGGCGGGGGAGGCCGGGCCCAAACTGGCCACCACACCGGCCTCCAGCGCCGATAAAAGATGGCTCCCAGGAAGAGAGAGTGCGGCTGGGCTGGAACACACGTCTCCCAGAATAATCAAGACCGACCGAATTTTCGGTCGCGGTTTCGGTTTCGTCCAGAAATCACCCGAAACTTCGGCTTGGGCGGAATTAGGTTTCCTGAAGTTACTGATTAAGTCCGGTCGCGTTCTGGATGGATTCAGTGAGCATTAACGCGTTACCTCAGTTGACGGCGCGCCGTTTAACTGCTGGGAGTCTCTCCTCCCGCATAAAACTGAGGATATTTTGTAGTTAAACGCAATATAAAGCAATCTTGTCTTACAGTGATATACTATGTTAATAAAAACTTACCTTATTCAGTACAGTACGACCGTAGTGGCCGTGCAGACCGTGACTGGCCACAGCGGCCGGCACACCTCATCCGTAGAACATTATTACACATACATTAATTCAATTATGGGAAATACTTTCTGCAGCAACTGCTATATATTCAGTAACGCCAAAGAAAAAGAGATATGTAAAGTTGTTTGTCGACTGCAAATAACTGAAGTGAAGATGGAAATTTAAAGCTAGCGCTCTCAAGAACAAAATCGTAAAGGCTACTTATGGAAGCAAACAAATGATTAGTTTCAGCGTTTTTTGTATTGTGGTAGTGATGTTGAGGCTCTGGCATTTCACAGTATCTATTTCACATGTTTCTTGTGTACCTAAATACTAAAGACAATCTTTCCACAAGAATGTACGCAGGACTGTGGAATATGTGGTAGGTATACAGTAGTCTCGTTAATTCCAAGTGAACGGGACTGTAATCACATCGAACTTTCGAAATTAACATGTGAGAAAGAAGAAATTCTAAAAATGTTCAAATGTTTGTAATCCAATGGGACCAGACTACGTCGGTCATCAGTCCCTAGTCTTACAAACTACTTAAACTAAGTTAAGCTAACCTAAGGACAACACACACTTCCATGCCCGAGGTATGATTCGAACCTCCGACGCGGGAGGATTCGAACCTCCGACGCGGGAGGACTCGCGTTCCGTAACGTGGCGCTCTAGACCGCTCGGTTTCTCCCGCGCGGCAGAAGAAAACCGGCCTTGAAAAGAACACACGAGTAAAAAATGACATTTTTTAAAGCAAAGTTTTTATATAGACATTTACATTGGCAGCTTAAAGATTTTAAAGTCTTTTCACGATATACTTCGCATTATAATGGCGGAGTGCCTTTTTCAGTGAAGATAGAATGTACCAGCAGTTGTCGTTTTGCTTTATGACCCTCGTATTTATGGGAAACTCGTGATTTCTAGACTCCACGTTTCGAGACTCCACTGTATGTAATTCAGTTCACTTAATAACTTCATTTAATTTTTCCTTCTTATGTAGAAAATGTCACAATGAGAAGAAATCAATGCAATTTGGAAATACTTTTATTGAAGTACCGTCGCTTTGTCTAAACCTGTTCGCCTCCCATGTCATCTTATACGGTCTCCTAATTAGGCTTACACACACACACACACACACACACACACACACACACGCAGTACACACACTCTAGAGGTATAGTAAAGGAAGGGGATTTGTGGTGTAATGTAAATATACAGAAATTCTAACTTAATTATGATAGTTTCGGTTACGATTTCGGTTTCGGATACAAATCATGTTTCGATCGGACTTTAGTTCAAATGTTTGTAAACCTACTGGACCAAACTGCTATGGTCATCAGTCCCTCATGCTACTCTAGCCAACTACTGAATGATACACTTCGCTTGGCGCGCCACACACTAAGCCTTTATTGTTGGCGTCACCCATATTATGTTTCTAGCAGACATAGATACTCAAGGATTGTGTAATCTAACAAGTTTGTTACAATAATACAATGAATATTATTAAGTAATAGTGAAATGAAATAGTTATTACCGAGGCTAAAGTCGTCGGCACACGGAGCGTGTATCTGAACGAGTGTGGCCAACGTGACGTTGGCGAGGCTTTCCCGACGTGTGGGGCAATATAAAGCAAGCCAGAAATTCTCGACGTGCATCTGAACGACCATCAATCAAGTGAGAGAACGCCACACCACGTGGCTATCCAGGGAGGGGGACAGCTATTGGCCATATTGGCCGTCAGTAGAAGCTCGTAGTTGATGGGTTATATGTACGTATATGGCTTAGGTCTTTTGAATACATGTGAAACCAAGTAAAAGTAACAGTATAATAAGGATCTTTTGAAAACCGGTCATCATATCTATTACTTGTTGGAATAAAATGACTGGAAACGTCTTATAAGCGATTAAAAAAATTTCATAGTACAGAAATCTGTTGTTTCAAAGCAACGGCGCACTGAAAATCCGTTTTTTATATAACTTATTGTAATTACTTGCCAATAACCGTCATATCTACGAGTAGTATAGCTGTCAAATATCTACAGCGGAGATGTAAAGTAATGTTAGTTGCTGTAGCGCAAGTGTTGTTAGGAGGATAAATTGTGTATTATGTAGCTACTGCGGTATATATACCCAATCCATAGTGACGTCTATATTGTATGACTATTGCATCTACATGAAGCACGAAACCGAAGAACTGCTCCGCATTTTACTGCAGTAAATGGTATAAGAATGGAATAAAAAGAACTAATACTGCTTCCCATTTATATTTCTCAGGAATACAACTAGCCCTACTAGTTCTGTTCAGAAATAGTTACTTGTGCTTAACAGACTGTCAGTCAAGACAATATCGGATTTTGAATGAAATAAATAACAGGCTATTACAATACGAGTAGCTCTTAAAAACGAGCTTCTTTAGGCAGTACTGGTGGACAGGAAGTTCAAAAAGTTTCTCATTTTCTGATTTCTAAAATAACTATTGGGTGCACTAAATCAATTGCCTCACCGCAGTTCGAATTATTGTTTATGAAATTAATATTAGCAACTTGTAACACAGAATTTAAAGGTCATCTGCTTTACATATAGGTATTACATCTGAAAGGGTTTGCAGAACTACGTTTACTGTTATATATATATATATATATATAAATGACATATAGCTACACTGGGTGTTCATTGTGAAGTTGAATCCTATGATGACAGTTGTTGACTTTTGAGCAGTTCACGCTACTGTAAGGTATTTCGCTTACAGAATTAAAATGCCAATATTCGAGTTAGATACCCTAATTTTGATGTTAGAAGCAGTTAGTTAAAAATAAGTTATTGCATAGTTCGTGTTCTTAAAAGAATTTGCTAGTGGCTGGTTGCGGTATTCACGAGAAAAGACAGTATTTTGCAGCTCTGTGTCGAATGGGATATTTCATTTTCAAAGCTATTTTTAATATTGGCTGTTTCAAGCAGCTCTGTTTAATTTTTTGAGGCTATAAAATAAATAAATGTTGGAGAATACAGCAAGCATTCAAGCATAGACGTAAAGTGTTGTGAAACTCTTCTGAAATTGTTTGTACAAAAGTTTCACCATCGTAGAATATACTGAGAAAGTGCCAAAAAAGCGTGTCTGACGATAAATTCCGTTCATATGGTGCACTTATAACGCTAAAAAAACTAAATGTTATAATTCGGTTTAGTTTAGGGAGAAGAAAAGTTGTTGTCCGATTTCTACACTGTATATGTAATAAATTTAGACACAACCGTTGTTGTATATGAGTCTAAAGCTGTTTTGTAGTTATACATTTATATGAGACGTAGTTTTCGCGACTTATCTCGAATGAATACACTCTCTAATCAAAAGAGTCTTACACACATTTAAAGTTGACGCGGAAGTTTGCCACCATAATGGCCGTCGAGGCACTCTTCAATTTGCCCGCTGTTCGCATTCGGCCGCTTACGGAATTGTGGGGCCTTGGTCTGAGCAGTAGTAGTTGTGGCCTGGACTCAGACGAGTGAGCAGCGAGAGTGTTACGCAAAAGGTAACGGAATGTAGTTAAAATTTGTTGGACGAGCTTAGCTCTTTGCCTTCTGTGTTTTCTTTCTATGTAACAATGTAAAGACAATAATGATCTGTTTTTGGAAGATGATGAAGATTAGAGGTAAGGAGGATTATAGTTTCATTATTGTGCGTGTTGCGTAGTTGTAATCAAAGTCTGTCGTTAAATTCAGCAAGAGTGTAATGCAAGAAATTGAATATTCCCTTTCTCAGCCCAGAAAGTGAGAATGGTTTTGTTTTACAATTATGGTTTTAATGTACTAAATTACACTACTGGAAAATGAAAAAAGAACACCACGATTTCGTCGACCCAGCAGACGGAAATTTTGTTGAGACACTCTTGAACATTTGTGTAACACAGGATCACACAGACAGAGCCACTCGCACGTCAGTTCAGTCACCAGAGCGTACACAATGACCACGTTAGTACCGTGTATAGCAAGCAATGCAAGCTCCCGTGGAGACGATCGTAGAGGTACCGAATGTAGTCTTCCGGAACGACATGGCATACAATTTCAACCTGGTGTCTTAGTTGGGCCAGATTTCGTGTCAGTCGTGCAGACCGCGTAAGTTGACGCTTCATCAGTTCTAGACATGCTCAATGGGGAACAGATCTGGGGATCGTGCTGGTCAGGGTATTTGACGTACTCCTTTAAGAGCACATTGGGCGGTACGGGAAATACGTGGATGCGCATTGGTCTGTTGGAAAAGCATATCACCTTGTTGGTGCATGAATGGTAACAAGACAGCTTGAACGATGGTATTACTGTACCGTGCATTGTTCAATATTCCCTCGACGATCACCAAGGAACGGTCAGTGTAGGATATGACTCCTCACACCATGGCGCATGACCATGCTTGCCGATAGAGCGTCTTCCGCTCTCTCCCCAACATCGTTCAGCCCGTCTCCTGTGGTGTCGCGATAGGCGCTTATGGAATGACGAAATGAGATGTATCGTCTACAGTGATGAGAGTTGCATCTTCATAGGTGCCAATAATTACGTAGCGTGCAGAGGAGCACAAAAATTTGGAGATTATACGAAAACACCTGGCATCATGGTGTGGGGACCCATATTGTACACAAGTCTTTTTCCTCTGGTGATCGTCGAAGGAACATTGAACAGTGCACGGTATACTGAAACCATTATTCAACTTGCCTTTATACCTACCATGCAGCAACAAGGAGACATGCCTTTCAGGTGTACGCCAACTATCCTGGCCAGCAAGAATCCAGATGTGTCCTCCATTGAGCATGTTTGGGAGGTTATGAAACATCATCTAGCGCGGTCTGCACAACAGGCATAAAATCTGGTCCAATTGAGGCCAACTGAATGCCCCAATGTAGCCACAAAGTGACGATATTTTAATGTCCCTGACGCTTTGCAGCTTGCATTAACTGACAATACCTCCGCGGTTGACTCTGCTTTAAATTTTATACGTGAGTGTGGATTTTACAAATCCATTTAAGGTTTGTGTGTGTGTGTGTTATTTCTCTGTCCTCCACCTGCCTAGGTCTTTTAGGTAGGTGGTTTTAAAGTGTCCCAGAGTGGCTGGATGTGTTCGTTATATTTCTGTGAACACCCAGCAAAAACACTCTTGTACTGTTTCCGATCTTTTATCCCTTCTTCGTCTTTACTTGTATCCTTTTTATATTTACCTGTGAGTTTTAAACTTTGACTTGTTACCGCATTTACTTAGGAACGCTTAACCAAATGTTTTATCTCTATGACTGGAACAAGGGACTGATAACCGTCGCTGTTTAGTCTCTTCCATAAAACCAACAACAACCTGCGGTGAATAGTCCTGTAATATTAACATAGATGAACTATGCAGCTACGTTACTGTCCTTCGAAATAGTAACCTGCCGCAACTATGCAATGCTGTGCTCCGCGATACATGTCCTAGAAACTCTGAACGAACTCTTCCTTTAGTATGGCGTTCAAAGGCATCGTCACGTTTCATGGATGTTCAGAGCGAGTGCGTCAAGGAAATAATTCTATGCTTGGAAGATTGAGATACGGCGAGTATGTTCGATGTTCAAAGTTGTACGAAACGCTAGCCCACACACAGCCAACATCGTTAAAGATTTATTGGCAAAAAAGGGGGTAGTGCATCTTGAACAGACTTTTTCTGTTCACTCGCCTCAAACTCGCTTTAAAAGAAAAGACACGATTTTCCTGACATCCAGAGAAACGTGACGAGGCTTTTGAACACCATCCAAAGAAAGACATTGTGCCAAGTTTTCAGGACATGTAGAGCTCGGCGATGCATAGTTATGGGAGGTGATTATTTCGAAGGACAGTAAGAGGACTATTCAGCGAACTTTATTATCAAAGGTTGTATAATTCCTAATTAATCCGCTAAGATTTTTCTAATTCTCCTTATTTTGTGCCCACTAGTGACACTTTCTATCAACACCGCAACGAACTTGCTGCTTATTTTCTTCGATAGAGCGTTTGTCAAGTAATTTTCTTCCAAAATCAGACGCACTTTTAAAATATCTCTGCGAGGTTACTTCCCTCTTTCTTGCATATTACTGATTGAATTTAAACAACATAGTTAAGCGATTTATATTCTCACGTTGCCGACTCAACACCTGACGACCACGTGAAGTCAATATGGGTGACATAGGAAATTACCTCCCTCTTCCCCGTTCATACCTGAGAAATTACTGTTTAGCAAGTCTTGTTATAAATCAAACTAAATTTCATATGATAATTGTGCATTCTCTTCTGTTCTCAAATCAATCCCTTAAATCCAGTTTCCATAGCAACCTATTTTATTTTATTTCACTGTGGGAGTTATTCAGGGAGAAGTTTGATTTACCACAATTCATTGATCTAACATTTATAATTAAAAATCATAGAGTGGATCAGACGCGGGGGTGGGATCAGCCAATCCGAATACGTCTGGGTAATATTTGTGCAATTTTCACGGGAATGAGGTATGTTACACTATATATCATCTTTTCCACCTATGACGTGTACTACGAGCTATAACATTTCTTAGCATCTCAATACCTATGGCCATGAGCCAGCCATCCTACAACTTCAAGTATCAAGTCGGCAAGAAAAATCGTTCTAAACGAAAATAACCAACAATCCAACATCAATTACAGCCATAATTCTGATATTACTGCCTTAATTTACAAGTATGTTTACAAAAATTTCTCACATTTCACAGATTTATCTCGGAGTACCAGATACCTACAAATGTATTTTTCGAGCAATTCACATTTAAGTGCCTGGCAGAGGGTTCATCGAACCACCTTTATACTATTTATCTCCCATTCCATTTTTTAATAGCGCGCGGGAAGAAAAAGCACCTAAATGTCTCCGTTCGAGCTCTGATTTCTCGTATTTTATTCTGATTTCTACCTATGTAAATGTGATTCAACAATATATTTTGGCATTCGGAGGAAAATGTTGGGCGATTGGAGTTTCGTAAGTAGACCGCACCGCAGCATTAAACGCCGTTGTTGTAATGATTCCCATCCCAGATTTTGTATCATTTCTGTAACGCTATCTCCACTGTAACGTGACAATACAAAACGAGCTGCCCTTCTGTGGACATCCTCCGTCAAACCCACCAGATAAGGATCCCACACCGGGCAGCAATACACCAAAAAGGACGCACAAGCGTAGTGTATGCAGTTTCTTTAGTAGTTCTGTTGCATCTTTTAAGGTTTCTACCAATAAAACGCAGTCTCTGGTTCGCCTTTCCCACGACATTATCTACGTGTTCTTTCCAGTTTAAGTCTGAATTAATAGTAATTCCTAGATATTTTGTGGAGTTTACGGCCTTCGGTTTTGACTGATTTATCTTGTAAACAAAGTTTAACGGATTTCTTTTCGTACTCATGTGGACGACTTCACACTTCTCATTATTTAGAGCTGACCCAACTGAGGCGCGGTTCGGTGTTGCAGAAACCGTCTTCCTAATCCGTGCGGAATGGCCGTGTATAATACTGGGGGCTGATGACCGTTTCAGTTTGAGCCAATAAGTTTACACACATTTGAACATTTTCGTCTTCCAATTGATTTATCCGAAAATGGGTTTTCTTCCGCCTCGTGAATACCCTCAGACTTGCCGACCGCAGGCTAGTTCTACCCAGTTCTACCCCAATGTTCGCCGCTAATATTCCGCCGGCCTTCCATAGCGCCTGAAAGTCCGACAACCCAACATAAATTGAAGAGTTCCGGACAACCTACACGCCTGGCGACCCGACGTTAAATACAACAGGAAGGCAACATCAGCTTGCTTATGGGGTACCTCTCCTTGCAGATGGCTCCGACGCACTGTTCACCAGCGTGTTCTTACGCCGGGCTGCCACTGGTGGGTCGCCTTTAGTTAAGGCCACGCCGGCACGTTCCAGGCATCATTCTTCCGACCGTGAACGCCATACCTATAGGACGACTTCAGCCTTCTTGACAAAGACCGCCAGTGGGAGACTTAGTTTATGTGTGATCAGTCGCGGACTTGTTGTTCATTCACGTTGTGATGGAAACATTTGTGGACTTTATCAAAGTATGGTGTTTTTAGAGAAGTGTTGAACATTGAAAATAAAATTTCCCCTAGGATTGACCACTGTACACTTCAGCTAACGTTCTCCAGACTCCAAGCTAACCATCTTTGCCTGTAATCTACTCCACTACACTAACACATATGTAATCACACTTTTGCACAAGTGTGGGAAGTAAGAGGAACTGTGGAGCATGGCTCCTTATGTGAGCAATGGTCAGTTCTTTTGATAAAGGTAAACATTGATCCCTTTCTCCACTGGGCAGTTCAGTGAATTACAGCTTGAGTGGCACGAATGTCCAATTCACATTGTTGTGAGAAAACAAACGCAACACATAAAACATCCACATATCAATGTTTAAATAGAAACTACAAGCATGGATCCACACCATCCTGGCTATAGCACCAATACTGAATAAATGCCTCGCTTTAAGTTCAATATCTTTGCTATACTAGCTATACTGAGACAACATATCTTTCGAAATTATTTACTAACTGAAATTAATACCACCAACGCCAGAGGTACAGATCAGGACTGTTCCCATTTACGTTCAACGCTGTGGTGCTATTTCGCTATAGGAAAACCCTGACACTTTTCACACAAGATATAAAGAGGAACATCGAGGCATAATTGAAGTTCGTGTTGAGGTGGGAGACGTGCATTGGATATTCTAGGTATCCACACTGCCACGATGGCTGAATGGATTAAGCGCAGGTCGCGGGTTAGAATCCCGACCTTGGCACGGCACAATCTTTAATACAGTGCCTCGCTTTCTATTCAAGATGTATATAGAGGTCTGATTCTTTCAGATGATCATGCGCCATGTCACCTGCCCACATTTGTTCGCGACTCGATTGAAGAATTTGCTGCAGGGTTCAATCGAATGATTAGGCCAACCAGACCTCCCGACATATCTTCCATCAAACGGCGCAAGCAGTCGGTCGGCTGTACAAATGCTACTGACCAGCAAGCACAGACTAACATAGAGAGGCCTTATAATGATAGTGAAATGAAGCCGGCAGAGAACGCGACACCCAACCAACATGGCGGCGGCAGAGCATGAATCATCCTAGTGCCGAGCGCCAGCGCTGTGCACCACCCGGCCACAGCTGCGAGCACAGGGTAATTCACTGAGTTAGCTGTCATCACTGCACTCAGATATGTTATACTCTGTGGTTTCCACTGTCTCGTGCACTGTGTATAAATGCCTCATCATTGCGTGGCTTTCTGACGTTTCAATAACAATGTTTATTATAAATATAGGCTGCGTCAAGACAGTTGCATTAATCATGAACTGTATAGGTACGTTCTGTTATTCAATTTACTGCATTTTGATCCGTTAACAACTAAATAAAGTGCGTGGTTACCAATAATGTGTAATCATATTTTGGAAGTACTGAACGTATGCCGGCCGCAGTGGCCAAGCGCTCTGCGGCGCGCCAGTCACGGTCCGCACGGCCACTACGGTCAGGGGTTCTAATCCCCCTTCGGGCATGGATATTTGTGCCGTCCTTAGTTTTAGCTAGTTCATAAGTAGTTTGTAAGTTTAGGGACTGATGACCCCGTTGTTAAGTCCCATAAGCTCTACCAACATTTGAGTACTGAACGTATCGTCAAGCGGTTTCTTTTCATTTCTTCTTTAGAATCCTGGGTTGAACTTAGACTACATCAATGTCAAAAGGAATAAGGGAAACAACTAAAATAAGAATAATCACGTAGAATCGCTTACCGCTTCTGCACTTTAGTCAGCTCTGGAGCTAGGCAAATGTGCGCAGTACAGAACAGCAGAACTCACAAAGATCTTTAAAAAACGCGAGAGCATGTGTCAAACTTTTACGAGTGAACCACAATTATCATTTTTCTCTTCTAAAGCGTTGGTACCAGATTGCTTCAGACTACAGATATAGTCATTGTGGGAGATCTGTAAATGTTACACACACACACACACACACACACACAGTTCTATATTTCTGTACTATGTACTTTGCCCCAAGTCTCATAGTTTACGCTACAGAGGCACGAAATGCAGAAGTGGTAAACTGGTAAACCATTCTACGTTATTGTTCTTTTTCCATTTATTACGCATTTTCGTATTGGCATTTAATATAGTCCACGTTAATCCCAGGATTATAAAGAAGATATCGAAATAAACCGCATCACCATACGTTCTACAGTTCTCGAGTTAAAGAAGCTAGTTAGTAATAAAATAAATAATACCGAAAATTGTATACCAAAATTTCAAAGATGTTCATCGAAATTGGCCACAAAGTAAGTGGGCAACAGAATCTGTGCTCGTTGGTGGGCAAGCTCGCTGAAAGTAACGAGTAGAATTTGAAAGGTTCCACCGCTCTATTCCATCCTAATTTGTGAGAAAACCAGGGGAGCTATAAAAAGTTGTTTAACCCTGTGGGCCACACCACCAGGCTCCTATGTCTGGGCCACACCATAGGCCTCCGAGGCCCACACGATAAATAATTATCGAAAACTCTTTAAGAAATTCAATATCATTATAAGGATGAGGGTATAATACATTAAATAACCTTGAATAACATAAAAGAAATACATATTTCCTCAAAAAACCACAAAACAAAGTCACCGAAGTCTCATAAATTAAATAATAATAGTTTAAACTTCATATAACACAATACACAAAGTTCTTTTGGGAATAGCTCCTTGCTCAATTTCTTCACGAGCTGCCTCTGCAGGTGGAATCATGTTTAGGTATCTATAAGTACTGTCCCGTAGATCACGGGGAGTTGGTGTGGCAAGTGTAGCCTTCATCGAAAGTTCTGTAAGATGTTCAGAAATCGTCAACATAAACTCGAATCGGGACGATGGTTTTGTTAAACCGTTGTGTGTCCCTTTCCCTTGCTTGTTGTAAAGCTATGGAGGTCTCGGAGGCCTAGTTGTTTATCTCAACGGGCCGACAGGGACAGAAGTGTTGTGCACTGTACACTGGCTCAGAGGCAACTAAGTAGGCTTACATGCGAGTCACGGCCCCTCCAGCTGTGTTGGAGCGGGAATAGACAGGTCTGAGTGAGCATCTGGGCCTCAGAGGCCTATGGTGTGGCCGGCAGGGTTAAATAAAAAGAACAGTTCATTTCATTATTTACAACTTTCTCGCTGGCGAAAATTTACGATCACAAAACTAAAAAAGCGGCAGCCGACATAACATTTTTAAAGTCGTAATTTTAATTTCATATAAAAGTAATAGTTTCTATTACTATTTTTATACAAACACAAGGACACTGTTGCATTCCTTCAGTATTCACCCCTCTGCGTGAAAAATTTGGTATTTTTTTTCCTATCCTAAGGGGTTCAAATGACAATGTAATTAAGGCGAGCGCCACTTGAGGAACGACGCAGTTATCGGCCCAAATGCGTTTCTACACCCACCAAAGATGGCTGTGGTGGAGTCACTGCCTGTATACTGACGTAGGCGGTATAGCCTCTCTTATTCTGTGCTCGCTACTACTGTTACTGTCTCAGGCTTCTAGTGAATGTCGTTGAAGCCGCTTGGTCTAAGGTACCAAGTCATGGACTGCGCGGTCTCGCCTGTAGTTGGTTGTCCTTAGCATATGTTAGTTAAACAACGAGATTCAGTTTGGGATAAGACTTTACGTGTTAGTAGTATATTTGAAGGGTGTTCACTAATAGACGTTATGAAGCCATTACCCAGAAAATTCCAAGAAAGGAGTCTCCAAATTTTTAAGGGCAGCACGTATGCGACTTATAGGATTGGCAGCGAACGTTTTCCT
Source organism: Locusta migratoria (assembly GCA_026315105.1). NCBI lineage: Eukaryota > Metazoa > Arthropoda > Insecta > Orthoptera > Acrididae > Locusta > Locusta migratoria. Next base: position 400,304,633 of record CM048746.1, read on the forward strand.
GCAGCACGGTCGAATAGCTCAGATGGTATCGATATCACATGTCATGTGGACGATGGGTGTTCGAACCTATCCTCAAGAAAATTCCTTTTAATTATGTGTTTTAAAACTTATGACTCTTCAGTAAAGTTTATTACCTGAAGTATTTTGAAATGGCTGTCACAGATACTTAAAGAAGAATTGTAATCACTTTTTCTTTTTAGTAAGATGAATAACTTGAAATGTATTTTAATGTAGACAAATTAAAATTCTTTGTCATCAGTTTGCTGATAGAGTTACAATTATATAATAATTATCGCAATATCATGTTAGTTTGGCTATTTTGTATTTTATATGCAGGCACCACAATGATAATTGTCAAATAAACATTTAAAACAATATTTATTTAGGCATCTTGCACAATTAATAAAGGACAATTGTTTACAGGAAATCTGAGGAAAAACATATTTTGTAAACTTTCCTGAATATTTCACTTTCGTTAGAATACTTAGAAACGAAGCAGGTACATCGGAGCATTTCCTTAAAAATTGGTGATGACATATGATGATGGACTGTAGATCGTACTTTTATGCAGCCTTCACATTGTCTTGCGGTCTGCCTATTTGTGTAAAAAATAATAGTGCAACAGCTATACTCTGCTCTTCCATGGATAAACCGGTTCCACGTATTTACAAGGAATATTTATAACTTTTTCACAGCTTACAAATCGACATGACTTTGTAATAAAATTTTAATGACAATAGTATTTAACGCTTTAATCTACCAACACTAAGTGTAAAATGTATTTGGAACTATTTATCCTTTTAAAAAGAAAAAAAATTACAAATTTTATTAGTTGCAACCATAATTTCATAAATAAGATAAAGTTCTTCATCATGTAATTGAAAATATTTTATACTGTTGATTTTATTTAAACATTTTAAAACAAATAACAAATATAAAATGTTTTCCACAGGCAGAATCGAACACTGAAGTTCTCCTTGTAATTTGGTTTAATAGTTTGTAAGTCTAGGAACCAATGACGTTAGCAATTTGGTATCTTAAGTTTACAAACATTTGAATCTGAACATCATTGAAGGACAGTGAAACTAACGCCCTACCTTCAGGGTATTTATGTTGTCTCGACCGGTTTCGACCCTTCAGAATACATATAAACCCCATATAGTCGGCGCTAATATCTCCAGGGCTGCCGTGTCTGTACTCTGTGGCAGCTCGTTGATAATTATTCAACTCAGTATGTGGACACTGGAGGCTTATCTAACCTCTAAAGCAAGTTAGAGCATCATCTTTGGGTGTACTGACGTGACTGCACCGTGTATTAATGAAAATGTGTTGCCTGATCGGATGAATCACTGTGTATATATAAAACGTCAATGGTCGTGTCTTTCTAAGCCGATATCAAGATGATTATCTGGAACAGTTGTTCGGACAATACACAATGTCACGGACGCACTATGTTGGCGAAAAATCATCTTCACTTCCAGCAATAATCTAAAACGCGATGACAAATCTGGTTAATGTCAGTTGTAAACTACAACATTTGGATTCTTGCTTAAATTATGTAATACTTTTGAATGCACATTCCATTCAGAAGTATCACGGTTGATCTCGAACGGTCGGAACAGAATGAAACTGTCCTTAGAATGACACTAGATCGTAAAATAACAGTAGTATGTCTCATTTCCTTGCGAAACGATGCATTTCATCATAGGTGACACTTTAATTGAAAAAGAAACACAACACTAGACGAGGCAAATTCTAGTTTATTGTATCGTTATAGTGTCAGTCAACTGTCAAATAATTTTTGAAACGTTGTTTCATTTGGAAAAACAGCGCCTTATATTTATTTTATTTTATTATGTAAAAACAGCGTAAAGCAAAAAACTGACTTTTTATTATCAACTAGCTTCGACGTAATGTTGGGCCATCTTCATAATCTTGCTATGAGATGGTGTGGAGCGGAGCAGGAGTTGTGAGTTCTTCCGGTGAGTAGCGACAGCACCAGAAGTACTCACAGATCTTGCTCCGCTCCATAACATCTCAGAGTAACATGCTGAAGATGTCTCAACACTGCATTGAAACTAGTTGACAATTAAAAATCAATTTACTCTTTAGACTGTTTTTATATTTAAAAAATTAAAACAAACCGTCAATTATGCCTGAAACCACTTATTTTAAAGTAATTACAACGAAGCAAAAAAAAGAAAAAAAAAAACACGTATACCACAACTCCTGGTAAGTCTTATATTAGTCCTCACAGTGCAGATGTGGAATTTTTATGATCTGGTTAAAACCGAGTGGTCAACATAAATGATCGATATTTCATCATCAAACATCATTCTGAAACTACAATTTTCAACCCGAAACATAGTCCTATGCAAAGTGCTGGGCAATAGGCAGTTTATGATATTCAAATAGTCTTTTCATCACTGAAAATTTATTTAGTGAAGTTTTGTATACCGAACTCTTTGAATTCGAAAGTGATTTTAAATGTACAAACGTTGCTTCAGTAAGCGTGTACATTACTTTTTTCACTTCTGTCACAACCATTTCGGCGAAATCGCGCATAACCTCTTTCAGGACAAACGAAATCACTGTCAATAATTGTATAATATGCTGCCAACAGTTAATTGACAATTTCAATGCGGACACATTAATACACTCGATGCTTTGCAGGAATCCGATATGCGTTATGAGCAAGAGGAAGTAATGGGCAGGGGGCACTACCATCGTAGTGTACTTTAAGTATTTGAGTTGGAAGCGAAGCATGCCCGGATAGCCTTATCAGTTAAGGTGACCGCTGGCGCGAAGCGTGAAATCCAGGTTCGAATCCCAGTCCAGCACAACTTTCGACTTTGGTGTTGTATATATTTAAATGCCCTGAAACGATCGAAATGTTTAAATATTTCGAATTCGTATTGTCAGTTTTGTGGTTTCAGTCTTTATCCCTATTATAATAACACAAGCGAAGGGTTTTGGGCAATCTGTAAAGAAAATTTCATGGTACATCGACATCAATGAAGTAGAATTACGTATAATTTCTCTCCTATGGTATAGCTATCTTGTTACTTTTTTCTGTTAAAATATCACTTGGGGGAGACTACAGCGGTTTCTGAGGAAATGGTATATGCTTCTGTTTCTTTATTTTTAATGTGTAGTGTTATTCCACGCATCGTTTCATAGTTTCCAGTGCTTGAGGTTAAAGGTGAGTGTTGTCAGAGAGTAATACTTCATGAAATTTCGAACTTATTACAGTCGTTTGCCCTTTGGTCACTGTTTTCTAGTACAACTTATAGATTGTAGATGCAGCCGTTGTTAAAGAATCCTTGGAGATAGCGTGATAACCGAAGTCTCCGATGCGTATATCAGGCCACATACAACGTGACAGGTTCCCTACAGTTTTCTGTCCATTGTCAATATAAATAAACAATATTAGTCATTTTCATAACCAGGTTGAGCTACTCACAAAGGCTGAGGTGTTACACAATCAGTCTTGAAACCTCTTCATCAGGAAGTATTACGATAATGAGCATAACACGCCATCTCTACCGCATTAGTAACGTTACCCCTCCTTACCCCTCAACACGCACAACTTCACATTTGATCGGCATTCTTGTCATTCAAAATTATATCAATGTGTATATTAAAAGTTTCGCAAACAACAACTGTTCCTCGAAATCCACTAACAGAGCTGAGAACTTAGGCTTCTTTTTCCTACCACAATTTCTTCCTTCATATTAATTTTTGTACGTTATCGATTCTTAAATCCCGTATTGCCATCCACTTTATATTCAGAGCGCGGATGCTTGGAGCAGAGATACTCTGGGAAAGACGGAACCCGTTAGCCAGAATGTCTCTCATATTGTACATTTAGTGTGCTCTGTCACGTAATGCATTCGGAAAGACTTTTCTCTTCTTGTAATTACCGTTTCAGCCTTCTCCCAGAATGTTCGTACTAACCTTTCCTCGTCTTACTCCTTGTATAAGACTACTGCAAGTAGAAGAAACTGGGACTCAACACGGAAAGAGGTTTCACTCTGGAGCAAAATTTTATGGTAAATTTTGTTGTGGAGGACGTCTAGTAGGACAAATATTATTTTTTTATTGCACTGCCATTACCGTTTATAATCATTACTACTAATAGATATTTTATTAAATTCTTAATGTCGTCATTAAGAAGCATGCCCACGTCGTGAATGAGAATATTTATGCAATTTTGGACACTTTTTCATGTTGCATGGATGACGAGCATATTTAAAATATACAGTAGGTGTAAAGAATTCAGATCGAGTTGAAGTTTCTTTTGCTCGACATGTCCAGCAAGGGGCATTGCTTGAATCAACAATGAGGCATTGAAGCCCCCCCTCCCCGTTTATTGTCTAGTGGTAGTTATAACTGAAGAGCAGATTAAACATTTATTTCGATATGGCCGTGATTAACGAAAATGGGCTGATCATTTCTTTAATTGTTACGGGAGTTGTGGATTTTGGCTGCTCAACAATAATATTCATGAAACACTGTTTTACATTAGTTGAACTCATCGAAATTTTGCAATTTATGAACTGATATATTTTTATTAGAAACGAATATGAGGCAGTCGCCACCTTCGCCTTAGACTTCTGGTTACGGTTACACGATATGTCAGTGTATGGTAAATATTGTCAGAATTTTCCCACATTAATCCTCACTTCAATCCAATGTGAAAGTGAGGTAGATGCGAACCCGTATATTTGCACAATGTATTGTATAGTCACTATCTAGTAAAAACACCGTCACTGTCTCGGTACATTACGTTAAACCAAACTGCTGAGGGTCAACTCATGGCAATGGGGACGCAGAATCAGCTGGTAGAGCCGCGGTCGACCATCACGTTACGGCATCACAACAACATGAAAATCCCAAACGTCTTAAATGCTGCTAACAATCGTGTATGCTGCGCTGGATTCTTTCAACAAACAGTTCGCTGACCCTTACAGCATGCTGGTATGCAAAACTGTTAAAAGCGTTGGCGATGTAATATTTCGTGCACGAAGTAACCTCTCTACCAGATGCCATCAATGTTCGATTGGTTTCATGCCAGGCGATGTCTGTAGCCAACGCACTGAAACTGTCCAGTGTCTTCATCACACCAATCGTAATCTGTAGTGGCTTGCTAATATGACCCTTAATCATCCGTTAAGTCCCACTGTTGCTGTGGAACATCAAATCCATTAATGGTTTGCAAATTGCGTCCAAGTTTTCGCATAGTCAGTGATTTAAGTGGACCAGTGGATCCAGTACGGTTCATGCCACAGCCCACATTATTATGGAGCAAAAACCAGTTTGCACAATTCCTTATTGACTAGTTCAGCCATGGTTTTACAAGAGCTACAGCACACTCAAACCATGCCAACAGCTTTTACCAACTGAAATCAGAATTTAGCCCTGGTTTTTCAGTCATCTAGGTTCCAATTGCCTGGAGCAGAGGAGAGGCGCTGCCGGCTATTTCAGGCTGTTAGTAAAAACAATCGCGTTGGTTGTATGTTGACATAGCGCATAACGTGATACTACACCGTACTGTCCTAGTGAATAGGTTCCTTATCTGTCTAATATTGAATTCACCCATTAATTCATGCAGAGTTGCTTGTATGTTATAGTCCATGCCACGTAAGAAGGCGTGGCAGTTTTCAGCCGTTTTGCGCATCCCCCTCCATCACTGCAGTGATAGCCAATAATGTTCATTTTTTAGGTGTGTGGCTGGCCACGAGTTACGCTATACTTCTCCCGCAGGCTCCACTATTGGCGCTCGGCCATAGCTCCTGCCCTCCACACTTTCCCTGTCGCACCGTTTCTATGCGCGGTAGAGCCTTCATACAGATGCCAACTATAGTAGTAGTGATCCAAACACTTTTGCTGTCATAATGAAACTTCACTATGCAGCGGAGTGTGCGCAGATATGAAACTTCCTGGCAGATTAAAATTGTGTGCCGGAACCGGGACTCGAACCTGGGACCATTGCCTTTCTCGGGCAAGCGCACTACCGACTGTGCTATCCCGACACGACTCACGATGCCGCCTCACAACTTTACTTCCGCCAGTACCTCGTCTCCTACTTTCCTAACTTCACAGAAGCTCTCCTCCAAATACGCAAGATTAGCACTCCTGGAAGAAAGGATATGGTGGAGACATGGCTTAGCCACAGCCTAAGGGATGTTTCCAGAATGAAACTGCATTCTGGAAACTTTCATTCTGGAAACATCCCTTAGGCTGTGGCTAAGCCATGTCTCCACCATATCCTTTCTTCCAGGAGTGCTAATCTTGCGTGTTTGCAGGAGAGCTTCTGTGAAGTTTGGAAAGTAGGAGGCGAGGTACTGGCAGAAGTTAAGTTGTGAGGCGGCATCGTGAGTCGTGGCGGGGAAGCGCCTGCCCGCGAAAGACAAAGGTCCCAGGTTCGAGTCCCGGTTCCGGCACACAATTTTAATCTGCCAGGAAGTTTCACTTTTGCTGTCAATTGAGGACAGGCCTTCGGCCACTGACATGTCTGTGTTGAGAAGTACTTTCTGAAAAGTAGTATCGTTGGCACACTCTTAACACTCTTGTCTTCACAATATTTATTTCCGAAGTGAAAGTTTCCAAACATCTCGCTCCATTTACCATCCTACGTTTAATGTCTATTCCGTTCTGTAGCCATAATCACATAGGGAACTTTATTACATGAATCACCTATTGAGAGATTGGCCAAAGCACCATCCTTTTATACCTTGTTTATGGGATACTTCTGCCAGCATTGTCTGCAAATATCTCTAGTCCCTACCTTTTGTTACCTCGATGCATATTAGAGAGCTTCTTACAGTTCAGCAATGTCCATCATGGATAATATAACATTATTTCTCTATTAATATTTATAAAATCACGCATTACTGCAGTGTCCAATGAAACTGCCCCTCAACATTGCAATTTATATTGCAAGTGGTTGCCAGCACTGATTTTAGGCAGCACGACTATGCACTTAACATATGACAACGATACAAACGTATTATCAATCATGAAGATGCTCCACTTTGTAGTTAGTTGTAAACTGCATGTGAATAGTGATGACTATGGAAAGATAAAACCGAATATCAGAAGTTACCAATCGTGAAATCCAGAAGTAGTTCGTATTTTCAGTAAATGAATTATTAGGAATGCACCGATACATGCCGTTTAGCGAGATGAAAGAACAAACGAATCAATAAGGCAGTGTGAGATGCGTCCAAGAGCATTAAAGGCGAACGACTGTCAACAGTGACCTAAACTTCAGAATGTAACATAGACCTGATGTCAGACGATTACTGACATTTGTGGAACACAAGAACAGCAATAATCTAAACATATAATTAATGCTAAACGTTATAGCTCCGAATTACTACGTAAATGACTAAAATATTTATATTCTCCTCATGTACGCCTTACAGTCACTTCCCTAAATGTAGCCCTGTAACCATAGTTTTCCTTCGCATTTCCTTGTTGGAAAAAGCAATTTATTGTATATTAAGTTTATTTTCAGAGTATGTAATGCAAAAATTGAAAACAAGATTTTTTTTATGGGACTTAACTACGGGATCATCAGTCCCTAAACTTACAAACTACTTATTAACTGAAACTTCCTGGCAGATTAAAATTGTGTGCCGGAACCGGGACTCGAACCTGGGACCTTTGCCTTTCGCGGGCAAGCGCACTACCGATACTTATTATCTAGCTAACACTAAGGACGCCACAAATATCCATGCCCGAGGGGGATTCGAACCCCCGACCGTAGTGGCCGTGCAGACCTTGACTGACTCGCCCACAAGAAGAGGTGGCGACAAATTGTGGCAGTCCACTTGTTGGTTAAAATTACAGTAAGGAAGCATCTACAAAATATTCCTGACATATTAAATTAACTGAACGTCCCCATAACTTAAATGTTCAAATGTTTGTATAGTCTATGGGACTTAACTACGGGGTCATCAGTCCCTAAACTTAGAAACTACTTATGAACTACTTACGAACTAGGACGGCACACATATCCATGCCCGAGGGGGGATTCGAACCCCCGACCGTAGTGGCCCTGGAGACTATGACTGGAGCGCCTTAGTCCCCTCGGCCATCGCGGCCGGCCATAACTTAATCTGAAACAAGTGCTGTTCTATAAAATTTGCAGAATACTCGGCGGAATTTATCAGGTCTGCAGAACAAAGGAGGATAGAAAAATAATTCTAACGATCTTGAAGAAGGGAAGGAAGGAAAGTTAGACTTTATTGTTCCGGTCGACAGCGTGGTCATTAGAGACCGAGCTTACGCTCGGAGTGTTTGGATAAGGATGGAGAATCGACCGTGCCCTTTCAAAGAAACCATCCCGGTATTCGCCTCTTGCTATTTAGGGAAATCACGGAAAACCTGAATCTGGAATGGTCGGAGGTGAATTTGAACCACAGTCCCTATCTATCTCGAGGATTTCTCAAATAGTTTATGTGGTATTTCAAAATCTGCTACTGGAAATGTTCTGGTACTGAAAGACATTTTTTTCTCGATATAGGCAGAAATCTTCATCAATTAACAGAAATACAAGAGTTGGTATTCATCATAATTTAAATATATGTTTTGGTACTGTATTAAACTAGTAACGAAAGATTGATAATTCTGCCCACTGGTTGTAAATCTTCACACAATATGTAGATGATGAACAGCAATGAGTCGCAAATATTTATTCAATGGTGCAAATCTACATTTCGGTCACTGTGTCAGCATTACCATTGCTTGAAACGTAGTTTAAAAGTACAATTTTAATCTTCAGTTAAAAGGATTAAAATTTTTGTGTGTTTAAATTACGTTTAAGGCGTTGATAACGATCACACAGTGACGAAGTATAGTTTTGCGACAATAAACAAATATTTGGGACTAATTTCTGTTCATCTCTATACTTATAAGACGCATTTGTTGTCTGTCTGTCTGTTCTTTTATAACTCAAGGTCCAGACAACCAAATAACGTGAAATTTGGTTCACGTACACAAAATTACATGGGGAAGGTCCTTAAACAGGTTTCGTTCCATTTTTTGGAAAACCAACCGGCAAATTTGAGAAAAAGTGAAAGTGCGTTTTCAATGCGTCCGCGTAAATCTATATCTTCACACTGATCTTGATGAAATTTTGCACAATTGACCTTCAAAACAAGAGGAAGGGCACTGTCTACATAAAATTCCGTTCAGTTCATGGTGGAGTTTTGCTCCGATCTTGATGAAATTTTGTACACTTCACCTTGAAAACGAGATGAGTTACTGTCTACATAACGTTCGGTCCATGGGGGGAAGTACTTTACATACAGACTTCGATTGCAATCTCTAGCTTCTCTCATTGACAGTTGTATGTGGCCTGCTCCAGAGTGGACAAAGAAGAAAATCTTTTTGTACATACTCCAAATGGGACTGCCAAAAATGTTGTTTATCACATTGCTTTAACATAAATGTATCATTTTATTACATGCAAATAAACGGTTTTGTACGCTTCCACAGAAAAACTTATTTTAAACCCGGGCAAAGCCGGGTACTTGCAGCTAGTCATCAGTATAACATTCGATGATTACATGGATTCAATATGGAATTACACAATACCAAGGCATCTCTTTCAGCCTTCCACACTTATTGACACCTTCTTGTTCAGGACAATCTCTTTGTCGATTACTTGGGTTCATGATCGACCACCGTGTTGCTGTCTATGGTTCAAATTAAATTCCCCAGTAAGCGCTTTCAATCTATTTTAGCTTAAATTGTAAATTCTTTATATATATATATATTGATCGTATTGATCGATCTTGTACCTCAACTTTGATGCCGGTTACTTTACCTTGGCTTATTTATGAACTTTTGAAGTCATATCTGTTCAGCTATCATCTGAGTAAAAATTTAAAACGAAGATCTGTACGGTACATACATCACAAAAAAGTAATTTTGATATGAAACTTCCTGGCAGATTAAAATTGTGTGCCGGAACCGGGACTCGAACCTGGGACCTTTGCCTTTCGCGGGCAAGCGCATTACCGACTGTGCTATCCCGATACGACTCACGATGCCGCCTCACAACTTTACTTCCGCCAGTACCTCACCTCCTACTTTCCAAACTTCACAGAAGCTCTCTTGCAAACACGCAAGACTAGCACTCCTGGAAGAAAGGATATGGTGGAGACATGGCTTAGCCGCAGCCTAAGGGATGTTTCCAGAATGAAACTTTCACTCTGCAGCGGAGTGTGCGCTGATATGAAACTTCCTGGCAGATTAAAATTGTGTGCCGGAACCGGGACTCGAACCTGGGACCTTTTGATATGATAAACAGAAGACTAAAATCATTTGTACATATCCCAGCATTTTACCAATTCATCTGTTGTACTATAACTATATAGATAATAACTTTGATTTTCTGCAGTTAATTGTACAAATATTTGATTTTGTAGCTGTGAGATAAAGAACATACATTTCTCCAAGAAACAAGGAATGATTTTAGGACTCTTGAAGAAGACAGTTTCTAGGAAGCTGTCAAGTGTCCACAGAACTTTGTGAAACTGAAGCAAAAAACTACCACTGAAAATACAAGTTTGAAATTCAAACGTAGTCCGAAGAATGTCGACCCTGACTGTACAGGAAATGAAAATGATAGAAAAGAAAGGAAGAAAATTTTAATTCAAGGAGATGGCTTTCAAGGCTGAGCAGGCTTTTGAGATTTTCAATTATCATCAAACAGCATTAAGAGACCTTCCCAATCTCAGACTTCAGAAGAACAAAATCCGCAAAGAAATCCCATGTAGTAAAATTTAAAAAAAAATAAAAAATTCTGGTGTATTTGAAGTCCCTATTTGTAAGTACCAGAACACGTGACTTTTCGTCAACAGAAAATTATGTTTGAAGATCATTAATGAAATATTTGAACATCGTGTACCGGACAAAATACAGCAGTAACGCAGGGACTAAATACATAGCGTTTGTGAAAGAAGAAGAACAAGAGAGCATGGTAAACTTTCAAGAGATTATTATGTATTCAATTTTTAAGATTGAAAACAAACAAACTGTTTCTCTTCTACTAATTTTTTGTTTATTTACTAACTAGTTTGACACTGTAGCATATGTTGAGATCGTCACTTAAGGTGTACATTAAATTCTTTTTCTACACTCATTTTCCGATTTACTTATTTGACAGCATCTGATATTCACAGTAAAGTGAAATGTAATTTAAATATGTGAATCTTGCCAGCTGCTGTCAGATAAGTAAATTGTAAAATCAGTGTAGAAAAGGAATTTAATGTACACCGTAAGTGACGATCTCTACACATGCTACAGTGTCAATAATGTTAACATAGCTTTTAATTCATCAATATTTGATATGTAAAGTGTTTCACCCTGTTCACTCGCAAATTACAATGTAAAAATGTTAAGGAGGCCACTGATTACGTGAACATAATTCTACATCGCAACAGATATTGTTTGCAATTCCAACAAATGTCATATGCAAAGACCGATTAATCTGTGTGTTGTATCTTTGTTTTACCATCTTTGAGAACCAAAGCAATAGCGTCTTTGTCGACGCATGTTAACAGTTTACGTGATGATGGCCTAATAAGCCGAAAACTATTTAGTAAATAAACAAAAAATAACCAGAACAGAAACAGTTTGTTTTCAACCTTAAATATGGAAGCCTTCTACCAAGGAGCGACGGAAGAATCCATTTATATGTATTTAATTACTGTTGAATTAAAAACTGAAATTGAAATTATCTTTTCTGAATGAAGTGACTAATCTTTGCTCCTGATTTGCCGTATGAAAGTTACATTTACAGTTAAACTCCGAAATTTAAGTTGGCAAAAGTTCATGAATCTCTGTTAAATAAGATTCTTACATTCATATAAATGGAAATAAGTCATTACTGGCTTTCAAATGAATAAAGAAGCAAGCCCTTTTTAACTTACTGCCACTTGGAAGTGCAAAGCGAAGATATTCGTGAGACATCAGTAACATTTTCTGAATTGGAGAAGTTTTCTGGAATAAAATTATGAACATTTACAATGCGCCGTTGCGAAATATCGTTTTATAAGCCTCTGTAGCTGTGGACCAACTTCTGCAGCATCATGGCAATCCACAGCTGAAATAATATTCTGTATTGATATGGTTTCCACAATTTTCGATACTATCGGAATCATACTATTGTCTTGGCCGCGTTAAAATGAAGTAAAACTGGAATGGAAGGCATCGGACTATTAATCTGGAATTCAAAAATGTGCAGATTCTCAACAGCGACTAATACCAGTGACCTATCGTGGACAATTTATCATTTATGCCAATAGATTGTATCACCAGCCACATGAATACACAGCTTTTCAAAAAAAAAAAGGTATACATATACTGGAAAAGAATAATGAATAACTGGGTTGGGTAGCTGAATTAATGAACACATTTCACAATTTATAAAATAATTATATCAAGTCAGACCAGATAATAATGGCAATGAGTTTATATTACAGAGTTCATGGAATGACATAAATCACTGGAATACTATAATTCACAGAACTTCTAGCTGCTATTCTGTGGGAGGGTTTACATTTAGAGTCAATTGCGCCATTAGGCTAAAACAAAGAAGTTTATATATAAAGATATCTTAAATATTAATTCATTAATTACTAAAATGTATGAGTGATAACACAACAGCATAAGGGAGACAAAAAATATTTCATATATTTTAAAGGCATGACAAGAGACACCAAAACACCCGCAGAATCTAAGCAGACAACATTCAGATACGTTAAGAGACTCAATAAGTTTCCTATTGACAAGTCTAATTACCAAAAATGAAGAAACAAACCAACTAAATCACTTCAACACATACCAAACACAGCCAATATAAAATACCATAAATGATTTACATAACATATTTACAAACAAAAAGATAATAAATTTAATCTAGAAAAAAAGGAATACATTTTACCTACAAAACAAACAACTAGCTTCTAAAAAATATCCTTGAACTAAAATTATCGTGTTAGTTCAAAAATGTTAAAAGGTTTGTTAAAATTGTGGAACTGCAGGGTCATCAGTCCCTGAACTTTCAAACTACTTATAAACTAACTTATAGTAAAGACAGCACAAACCTCCATGCCAGAAGTGGGATTCGAACCCCCGGCGGGTAACAGCCTCGCGCATCGGAACATAGCGCCTCAATGCGCTCGGCCACTCCGCCGCGGCTCAGGTCACTTGCCGAGACTGAGAAAAATGTTAATACTGGAATGAATGGAAGGACACTTGACACAAGATATATATAACATGGCATATCATGGAAGTAGAGCACAAATCATTCAACGTTTTCATACTGTCTCAAACGGCAATACCATAAGCCAAGGACTATAGAACAAGACACAAGACAAGTAGCTTCTCCTTTTCAAGTATAAACAAGACATGAACACCTAAGAGTTGTTCAGTGTCCAAATAAGTATTCGAAAACAAACATTATATAAAATAATTTAATAGTAACATAATAAATACAAACAAGATATTAAAATCAAACAATTTTCTGTAACGAAATAAATATTGGGAAGCAGAAACTAAGTAAAAAAAGTTGAAAAATAACGTAATAATTATAACAGCACCCAACATATGTTCTGTGAGCAAATTATTGGAAAGCAAACACTGTTAGTTATTGAAAAATCACATCTATACCTATAAATGTGAATGTCTGTTCGGTGTACGTCTATCACGTCTAAACCACAAGACATACAGAGCTAAAAATTTCTACTGTTACTATTCTCTCCCCGGCGAAGGCTTTAGGCACGGTCTTACGGCGATCAGATACCTATTTATCTTTATAAATGTGAATGTCTGTTCTGTGAACGCCTATCACGTCCGAACGACAAGACGCAGAGACTTAAATATTTGTACAGTTACTAATTTTTACCTGAGGAAGGTTTTATGCGCGGTTTTATAGCGATATGATAGATATTTAGTAATTCGAAGAATATAACGCGAAATGCGGAACAATAATTTCTCTTTGAAACTTATATTTCTCTTTGAAAATTGTTTTATTGGTTGAATTGTTGCTTGAGGGTTGATAACGATAAAAAGGTGGAGTATATTGGGATGGAAAGTTATTGGTGTATATAAAATTTTACGTGTGTGTAAATATTTCGCTCTGCAACGAAAACTAGAGAACGCAAACGAATGGTCTGTAATTGTTGTCCGAAGTCTCGCTTTTTACACCATAGCAGTTCCAGGGGCTGGAAGATATGGTGGTTGAAAGTCGTCAAATCATAAAAAAAAATTCGGACTAAAGGCCAGTGATGACGTTTGCGAGTCTATAGCAAGGAGGTTACATACAGCGAAACGTGATGCCACAGACCATATCTTTGGTCTATCATGCTACAATGTTTTCAGCTCGTTCTCTGTAAGGATAAGCATACGAATAAGGAAATAAAAATAAATAAATAAAGCAGTAAAAAAGAAATTTCTTTTATACGTCTCTTTAAAAAAATCGATTTGACGTTTCGCGTATTAAATCAAGTGATCTATTTGTGATATTATTACAGTCATTATTGTTGAATTTTGATTTGATCTACACTAATTACTTTCCTTTTTTATTTGAATGTTGATAAAAAATGTTTGTTTCTAAGGTAGGTATTGTATTTCATTTCATCCTTCAAAACCAGTCTCATAGCACACTACTGAAAGATAGCATATCTATCATGATCAACCAACACGCGAGCGGAGCCGCGGTTTTAAGCTAGTAATAAATATAAACAAAACGTTAACATCCGGCAGGTTTCCAGTTACAAAATATTAGAAACAAGACACTGTATTAAATAATTGAAAAATCACATAACGAAATAAAGAAAAACACTTTATTTACCATCCCTTACATTCTCTGACCTGACCCCGCCCCCTCCCCATTTCACTACTACAACATTTGTTTCTCCTCAGAATTTTCTTCCATCTCAGCTCTTTCTGATATACTCTTATTGTTCAAACAACTTTACCTGCCCTTTTTCCAAGTACTCGCCACACAGATTGCCAACTTCATAAATACTCAATTAGTCCCATTATGAAATTTAAACAGATTAAAACAATTACATTTTTGGAAATATTGCAAAACACACGATACATACACAGCCAGAATTAAACCGTGATGAGAAAAACAAATAAAAATTTATTGTGCAGCAAAACAGCTAAATTAAAGGAAAAACTCTTCAGTACAAGATGAAACAACTATAGTGGAACGTGCACGTAAGGTGACGTTACCTGAAGTGAGGTAAGATACCGAGATGATTTTCCTTAGGTAAAAGATCCACAGCACCTCGTACTTTTTATTAGCGAACAGTTTTAAGCCTAAGGAAACACATGAATTTGTAAATACCTATTACTGCAGACCAATGACGATATTTTATGGTCAATAAAACTAAACGCGGCCGGTGTCGAAAAGATGTTACTGCACTGGAATATTAACTACAGACAAAATTGTAACATAAATTAAGTTTGTAAATCTGTATCAAATACTGATTATTCTAAGACAGGATTCTTTCATATGAGAAGAAATTAAATACATGTGGCAACCACAGTGAGCTGTAAGTGAGCTTGGAGCCAGGAGAGGAACTGAAGAAAGACTGCGTCGTTAAAACGAAGAAGTTCAGTGGAAGTATAATGTTAAAAGGAGCAGTCTATTCTGAAGACCTGGAAAAAATAAAGGTAAAAATAATATGATACCTTTAAAATTAAATATTAATACTGGAGGTAATCATATGGTAGGATAAAAAATCATGTCGTACATTTTCCAAGATGACAGTTACCGTGCCAGGGTCGTCTAGGTGTATTACGCAGATATGAGTAATGTGCAGCTATGGTTGCCCCAAATAAAGCAGACATGGATTCCATTCACAATTTGTGGACATTTGTGCTTAAAAACAAGTAATTGTAGTTTTACCAATAGAATAGTTTGAACGGCCAATTTTTTCACTTTTTGCACCATAAAATTGAACGTGCTGGATACGAAATATTTGTCGACAAAATAATAGATAGTTTCCTACAGTTTAAAAGGCACTAGGTGGGTATACAAGTATTCATTTTTATGCAATGCGGTGTGTGAATTTAATTTTAAACAAAAATCTGTAAATTTATACATATGAGGTCGGTTCATTTGGGGATGTCGGACAGAACAAACACTTTTTTTAAATACTGCAACCATTATGAATCAAGACGGGAAGTGGGCACTGAACTAAATCAGTGGGTAACGACGCAGCCATTCAAGCCGAACGGCAAGCTGCGGTCGACCAAAGACGTAGATATAAACCATCCTCCAGCAGTCTGGGTGTGAGCAATATTCAGTTAAGGAGCAAGGCGAAAGATTCAAATGTACACTCCTCGCCATTAAAATTGCTACACCATGAAGATGACGTGCTACAGACGCGAAATTTAACCTACGGGAAGAAGATGCTGTTATATGCAAATTATTAGCTTTTTAGAGCATTCTCGCAAGGTTGACTCCGGTGGTGACACCTACGACCTACAACCTCGTATCACTAGCAGTCGAGATGACAGGCATCTTACCCGCATGGCTGTAACGGATCGTGCAGCCACGTCTCGATCCCTGAGTCAACAGATAGGGACGTTTGCAAGACAACAACCATCTGCACGAACAGTTCGACGACGTTTGCAGCAGTATGGCCTATCAGATCGGAGACCATGGCTGCAGTTACCTCTGCATCACAGACAGGTGCGCATGCGATGGTGAACGAAAGGAAGAACCTGGGTGCGCGAATGGCAAAAGTTCTTTTTTTTCGGATGAATCTCAGTTCTGTCTAGAGCATCATGATGGTCGCATCCGTGTTTGGCGACATCGCGATGAACGTAAATTGCATGCGTCTATTAGTCATCGCCGTACTGGCATATAAGCCGGCGTGATGGTATGGGGTGCCATTGGTTACACATCTCGGTCACCTCTTGTTCGCATCGAGGGCACTTTGAACAGTGGCCGTTACATTCCAGATGTGTTACAACCCGTGGCATTACCCTTGATTCGATCCCTGCGAAATCCTACATTTTAGCAGGATAATGCACGACCGCATGTTGCAAGTCCTTTCTGGATACGGAAAAAGTTCGACTGTTGCCATGGCCAGCACATTCTCCAGATCTCTCCCCAATTGAAAACGTCTGGATAATTGCGGCCGAGCAACTGGCTCGTAACAATACGCGAGTCACTATTCGTAATGAACTGGGGTATCATGTTGAAGCCGCAGGGGCATCTGTACCTGTACATGCCGTCCAAGGTCCGTTTGACTCAATGCCCAGACGTATCAAGGCAGTTATTGCGGCCAGAGGTGGCTGTTCTGGGTACTGATTTCTCAGGATCTATGCACCCAAATTGCGTGAAAATGTGATCACATGTCAGTTCTAGTATAATATATTTGTTCAATGAACACCCGTTTATCATCTGCATTTCTTCTTGGTGTAGCAATTTTAACGGACAGTAGTGTAGGACACCGATTTTAGTTCAAAGTCAGTGCACAAAGTTACTCGGAACTGAAAACGACGCTCATGCTATTAAAGTGATCGGCGCGTTCAGAACTATTACTTCACACCTTTATTGATAACGTAGGGGAATTGTTACAATGAAGAGTTGCAGTACGAAAAACATTTCACTACTTTGAGCGTCATCAACGGATGGCCCCAGAACATCTTTCTGTATATACGTAAATAATTCTTGAGTACAGCGGTAACCATATCAAGTTATCTGATGAGCCGTGTATGCCGTCGGTTATGGGTGTCGATAGTAGTCACGCCAGCGGTTTATGTGTTTTTGATGAGCAATCTTCTGCTTAGTGGCCCATAACTTCCTTTATGTCTAGTATCATTTTTCCCTATACTGCACCCAAGTCATTTGACATTCATCGAGCCGCGGTGGAGTAGCCGAGCGGTCTAAAGCGTCTCACTGCGGAGCGCGCGGTTGCTCGCCGTGGAGGTCCTCCCTGGGGCATGGGTGTGTGTGTTTGTCCTTAGGTTAGTTTACCTAGGTTTAAGTAGTTTGTAAGCTACGGACTGATGACCACGCAGTTTGGTCCGATAGATTTACAAACATTTGAACATTCATCGAAGAGTTAGCATCGATTTTCTTTCTCATAATGCATCATCATATTATTGATGTTATTTGCGCACAGAAAAATATTCATATACGCGAATTAAATTGAGGCTCTTAGCAATCTTCATCTATCCATAAAATTGTGCTGAATGAATGAAAATCGCAGGTTTTTGTAATCCCTGCCTGATTCCACGAATCAGATAATCATATACTACTTATTAAAATAAACTCCTCAGTCTCTCTTAGTTATGGCTGTCACCATCATCGGAAATGACATACCATTACAGGCAATCTAATTACAGTCGCTTCTGTAGTATTAGCATTCCCACGCTCAGCGATAGTCGCAATACACTTACAGCCGACCACATTATGAACAGGTAGGAAATGCATTCCAGGGAGGAAAGAAGGAAGAAAGACTGCATTAGCTGTGGACCACACCCGCGCCACGCACATACAAAAAAACCATGAGCTTCCTTGGGGGAGAACAGAGTGAAGGAAATCAGTTAGAACATGCGGGAGAACCACCCAAAGAAAATAACTACGGAAGAGCTACAGAACTCACATACATAAATAAAAATGAGAAAATCCCAGGGGCCTGGAAGTGTACTAATATAATTTGTGGGTTTTGGCCCAAGTATACTGTATGAAATCTAAGCAAGTTATTTAAAAAACATACGTGTTATGGGAAGTAAAATGTTCAAATGTTTGTTAAGCTTATGGGACTTAACTACGGGGTCATCAGTCCCTAAACTTACAAACTACTTATGAACTACTTACAAACTAGGACGGCACAAATATCCATGCCCGAGGGGGGATTCGAACCCCCGACCGTAGGGGCCGTGCTGACCGTGACTGGAGCGCCTCAGTCACCTCGGCCACCGCGGCCGGCTTGTGGGAAGTAATTGAAGAAAATACAACATAGCGTATCTATGGCAATGCGTACCAATCATGCTGATGTGTCACATTATCAAGTACGAGGATGTACGGGAGGATTCTGATACCAAGATATATTACCTACACCTGACCTGCCCACCTTAGTCATAATCTTCTCCAAAGACAGGTGATCGAGAAATGACTTGAATCCAAGGAGACATTCGGTCTTCACGAATATTCCTTGGGAGAAAATCTCCATATTTACGTGGGACGTGCTACAGCCTCCACCATACGGTTTTGCACCTTAAGCCGTCTGTTTCATCCCATAAGGCAATTGTTGGTCAGATAATGCACTGCGACAGACGCGGAAGTGAAATCGAAAGTCCGCCGAACACACTGAAACCACTGTGGGAGAAATGTGCTTGGTTAAGAACCTTTCTGACTATGTAGGGAATTAGGTAAGAGATGTAAGTT
This sequence comes from Locusta migratoria, assembly GCA_026315105.1. Lineage (NCBI taxonomy): Eukaryota > Metazoa > Arthropoda > Insecta > Orthoptera > Acrididae > Locusta > Locusta migratoria. The sequence continues at coordinate 400,324,071 of CM048746.1, forward strand.
CTATTGTGATTTTTTTCTGTTTTTCCCGTCTTTTTTACCCATAAAACGTTTCTTCCCTCGATGATATAGTCACGAAGAAAAACATTATCGAAACTTGCTACCACAGCATATAAAAGGCACTCAGTTTCAAGCCTGTAAAAAGAACCACTACAAAATTAGGCTGTGACGTATTAAAAATCTAAGAAATTTAACATTTCACAAATATAATAGAAATAGGTGTTTACGTAGGTGTTTTCAGTATCCCAGACCAAGTCGCGACTAAAGACTTCGATATCGAGAAACAGTGCCAATAGAAACCATAGGTCTCATTACAAGCAAAGAAAATTAAAAATAAAAAAATAAAAAAAACCACGAAAACTGACTTAAACAGTGTTTAACCAATTTTGCTTTTATAAGAGACGATTCATATTCAGCTGGACGATTTGTAAGAAGGAATATACAAGTAATTAACTGCACAGCAGACGGTTATCGACTAGTGGGGTATGGACGTATACGTGCTAGAGCACAGTACATCTCTCTCTCTCTCTCTCTCTCTCTCTCTCTCTCTCTCTCTCTCTCTCTCTCTCTCTCAAACACACACACACACACACACACACACACACACACACACATCTATACGCATACACAGACAAAATAGTACGACAGGAGAGAACTAAAGTTAATCAACTGGCTGTCAGTTATCCGATCTATCAGTGGCACTGCTTTGTGAAATTGTATGCTTTGATGAAATGGTACGACTCAGTATTTTATGTAATTCCGCATGAACGAAACTTTTAATCGTTTCCAGACGATTTTTTTTTCTTTACACGTCGGTATTGGTGTGATTTATGCCCCGTTATTCCTCAATTTCTCCCATAATCTGGATTCAGTTTGTCATGCTTCGATATACTGCGTAATTTGATGTTTAAATAACAAGGATAGTGTTTATTGAGTGTAAATAGTACTCTGATCTATGAAGCCGTTACACTCACATAGTTCCTCATGAAAAAAATGTTTTAAAAATATACAATATTTACTTTGTAGTGTCGAGTACAGCCGGCCGCGATGGCCGAGGGGACTGAAGCGCTCCAGTCACGGTCTGCACGGCCACTACGGTCGGGGTTCGAATCCCCCCCTCGGGCATGGATATTTGTGCCGTCCTTAGTATAAGGTAGTTGATAAGTAGTTTGTAAGTTTAGGGACTGATGACCCCGTAGTTAAGTCCCATAAGCTTAATAAACATTTGAACAGTTTTTTTTTTTTTTTTTTTTTTTTTTTTTTTTTTTTTTTTTTTTTTTTTTTTTTTTTTTTTAGTCGGGTACAGTTTACATTTGACTGTTAGAAAAAAAAAGTTTTTCAATAACGTTACGCTTAGCAACTTTGAAGCGCTCGCAAGAAGACAGCATCAAAATATGGTTGTTAAGTTCAAATGTTTGTATAGCTTATAGGACTTAACTACGGGGTCATCAGTCCCTAAACTTACAAACTACTTATACACTAGCTAAGACTAAGGACGGCACATATATCCATGCCCGAGGGGGGATTCGAACCCCCGACCCTAGTGGCCGTGCAGACCGTGACTGGGGCGCCTCAGTCCCCTCGGCCACAGCGGCCGGTTGGTTGTTAAGCTTACGGGACTTAACTGCGGTGTCATCAATCCCTAAGCTTTACTTATGAACTACCTTATACTAAAGACGACACAAACATCCATGCCCGAGGGGGGATTCGAACCGCCGGCCGTAGCGGCCGTGCAGACTGTGACTGGCGCGCCGCAGACCGCTCGGACACTGCGGCCGGCCAGTATAAAATAGGCATACTACAATCCCTTATAGGATGCTATAGTTCTTAGTGTTTTCTTTGCTGAACTGAAGATTGCTGCCAAACCAAATTGTCATGCGCTTTTTTTCTGAAAGTTTAATTTTTTAGTATTTAATAAAAGACTAACCCAGTTATATCCCAAATACCGTGTTTGATGTCACTTCTCTCTGCATGTAAAACCATTTTCACAAATAATTAATGGAATCTGCATAAACAGAGGAGCTAATCTCTATAGTTTGAAATTGCTTTATTTAGAACGGTTGCGACAATTCTATGTTCCCATCTTCTAGTCTCTCAACATTTAAATGTTACATGATAACATTTCGTCACATTTACGTCCTATTCGATCTATATCTATCTACAATACCTGTATTAACGTATTTACATCATACGTCACTAATGGCGGGTACATAATTATTTCTGGGGAGGAGCGGGTTCTGTGAGACTTATTTTTATATGTAGTCATTATCATATATAAGGAAGATGCGGTCCCTACTTAGAAGCTGTCTAAGAGCATCGACGCAGTCAAGACAGGGTCTTCTGAATGCCGTGAAATCAGAGTAGAAAGACGGAACAACCGGAAAGAAGTACAAATGTTATCGTTAACAACAAATGACAAGGATGACAGCTTAAATTGTATAAAAAATTCCGTTGAGGAAATCAGTAGGTGTACGAATTTCGAAACCCCCTCAGCGAGCACTGCCATTGACAATGATGGAACAATTGTAGCTGAATTAACTAAAGAAGTTGACCATTTAAGAAGTAAGAACAACAAACTAATACATGAAATAATTATTTACTTCGACATGTTCACATCATTCATACCCCGCAACATATGATCAAAAATGAATAATATGCAAAGTCTACGCAATGCGTTTTTACCTCTACAAAATCATAAAATTTATTGCATCCATTTACTTCATTTATACAGCACATAAAAAGTATGCAGGATAATAAAAAGAAATTCAGTCCTTTATCGAGCGGAGATGTCAAGCAGTAATATATTTTTAAAAAAATCACCAAATAATTTACCCGCAATCGTTTAAAAAGTTTTTCGTGTTGGCCGTTCGTGTCGACTGTGGTCACCAGGTGACGTCACAGCGCACCGCCTGGTCCCACCCCCACCCCCAGCCCCCCCCCCCCCCCCCCGCCTGCGCGTGACCCCAATCCGCGGTATACACCTCCTGCCGTTGCCAATGGCCGCGCACGAATCTTCAGCATGGTCAAACAGTACTGAATCGGGCGTATCCACTGAACAACTATGCAGAAATTGAAACACAGAGTATACACACACACACACACACACACACACACACACACACACACACACACATATATATATATATATATATATATACACACACACACTCACACACACACACACACACACATATATATATATATATATATATATATATATATATACACCGCCTCGGTTGCACAGTGGTAGAGTGCCAGACTACAAATCCAAAGGTCGCGGGTTCGATCCCCGCCAGGTCCTAGGATTTTTATCTGTCACTTTCCACTTCTTTCACCTCTGGCAGTATTGTTCATGTGAAAAATACCGAGTAGCACCGTGGTTCGGAACCCACGTTAAACTGTAGGTCCCCCTATAACTGGCTGGGTAAGTCAGTTCGAAGGTCGGAGGAAGGCAACGGCATACCACCTCCAAAGAGGACCATGCCTAGTAAAGCACTGTGGTGTTCAAACCAATCTTCGGATTGTTGACTGCTTATATATATATATATATATATATATATATATATGAAGAGATAACTAAGTCACTACGCAAGTAGCCTAATACATAACTATAAATATAGATAAAGTAATATGTACACTGTTCCAAATACAGAAAAACATCTTACAGTGGAGTTGTGAAATACCTTTTCTTTTTAAAATATTCAATATATATAAGATAAGATAATAATTCTCATATTATGAGAAAAGAAGTCAGTCGTTGCATAAATAGCTTAATGTCTACATAGAGCAGAAGGACAACAGTTATATCTACAGATTAAAAACCAAGTTCATTAATAGTAAAAATGGCATACAATTGCAGTTAAAGTTAAGTGTAGGGTTCTATGTCCCAAGTCATTTGAAGATTTTAAAACTTTCTCCCTTCAGTTAAATAAGTGACGCAAAGTTTACATTAACAGTAAAGGGTGAACCATATACAGATTATATATTCCTGTGAAGAGTAAAAATATTTATATAAAACAAATGAGTAAAAACCTTAACATAGATGATAACAATATTTAAAAAGAGAGTAAAAACTTTAACATTGATGACTGGAGCATGATATTAAGACTATGAGGTGTAAAGTGTAAAGTACCAGTCATGTTACATGTAAAAGAAGCAATAATGATTTTTTCAGCAGGGTAGCAAGCTGTAAATAATAAATGAGAAAAGGGGGGGGGGGGGGGAATTACACACTGTAAAAATATTGAGACGCTAATAATGACAATAAAATGAAATTAACAATAAGAGAGGTAATGTGTGTAACCAATCCTTAATGTTAGGAAGAGTCGTTTACTAAAAATTAAACTAAGATAGCGAGTGTGTATGACACAGAAACAAGTGAGAAAACTTATCCCAACACAAAGGATAGAACAGAAATGAAGTAATATAAGAAAATTAATATCGTGACAAAGAGGCCATGTTTGACACTATTGGATGAGGTAAGGTCTCATTTGCCAAGTGAATAAGAGCTGGATATATAGCTAGTAGAGAAGTAGTTTTTCTGGTTACACTAATTGATCATTTAAAATTTTATCTGGTTCTTTCTTGTTAACACAGTATATATATAATTTTCAAGGAGATCAAGCTTTCTTCCTTTATTGGCTCTATGAAAAACTTTCATATTATGCTCAATGCCCTTAATTGAGTGTTATTTTTAGATGAGTTCCGAAAGCTGTTTTATTATTAGAATATGAATGCTCTCGGAACCTAGTTTTAAAAGTTCTCCCAGTCTGTCCTATATAGAAATGATCACAGTAGCTACATATGAGCCTACACACTCCTGATGCAGCAAAAATATCTTTATTTGTATCATTAATGTGATGCTGTAACCGTAACTTGAGGGTATTAGGTTTTGAAGCCTATTTTAATGTTAGATTTTTTTTAATTGTGTTCTATTTTGTCCGATATTTTACCTTTATACCTTTATAAGTCATAGCAATATATTGAGTTTTATTGGATGTTTTAACTGTTTTATTACTGTTGTTAGTGTTTTGTATCATTTTCTTTTTTACTTTTATAAGTTTTATCTACTATGTCTTCCTTTTATCCATTAGATAGGGGTATTTGTTTGAGGATGTTCAGTTCAGTATTGATTTCAGATTGCTTGAGTGGGATTTTAAGAAGCCGATGTATCATGGAAATGAAAAAAGATATTTTATACTTTTGTGGGTGACATGAGGTAGCATGTGTAATTATGTCAGATGCAGACGGTTTCCTATATATGCCTTCAAGTATGCTTGCCATTTTCTTTAGTGATTTTAAGGTCTAAGAAATTAATAGAATTATCTTGTTTCATTTCAAGAGTGATTTTCATTTTTTTATGCATCTTGTTCATTTCATCTTGATATCGTAACATATCAGTTTCTGTGCCTTCAAGCATCAAGAGAATGTCGTCAAACTATATCCTTTAACTTTATTTACGTATCAATAAAACATACCTTTATCTCCAAAGCAGTTATGAAACAATAAACGACTTTATGATATATTTGGTTTTATCGTAAATTACTGACAAAAAAGGAGCAAGAAGCAATTAAATGAAAGCACAACAAAAAAGGGATTCCAATCATTAACTCCGGTGAATGACTAACGCAGCCCACCTTCGTTCCATCTCATCATCGTCAGTAATGAAGTCTGTTCAGTTCCTGTGATAGCACGTCGTCTCTCAACTTTTCACAGCGTGTCTGGTACGTTTTAGATATTGTATTCTAATCAATTAGAACTTCACATACTTATTAGTACTTACAGGTTATTGAATTAATTGCAACAGCATGATTGATAGTTCATACCGAACAGAGATTCGAAAGTGGATTTCCGTTCTTTGGAAACCTCTGGACCAAACTGGTCATCAGTCCCTAGACTTACAAACTACTTAAACTAACTTACAATAAGGAGAACATATACGCACATGCCCAAGGGCAGAATCGAACCTCTGGCGGGAACGGTCACACAGTCCGTAGCATGACGCCTTAGACCACGCGGTCATTTCGCGCGGTTTGCGCACCCACATAAGTTTCCTTTCGATGCGACTTCCCACCACATCGCACACTGCTACTGTATTGTCGCCAGTCGATTCTTTCACTTGTTAGCGGCCTGCGTAAGTTCGGCTAAGATTGACAGATTGTATCCAATTTCTGTGTTGATGAACAAGCAGAGTCAGGATCACATCCAGGAATGCAGGCAAGGCTGCTTGGGGAAACTGCAGTACCAGTATGCGACGAGCTGATGTTTTAGTCAGGAAACAAACAGCTGCAAAGGCAACGATCATGACGCGGTGGAGTGGCCGAGCGTTCCAAGGCGCCTAGCTACGGAGTGCGCACCTGCTCGCCGTCGGATGTTCGAGTCCTCGCTCGGGCATAGGTGTATTTGTTGTCCTTAGCATAGTTTAAGTAGTTTGTAAGTCTAGGGACTAATAAACAGAATAGTTAAATCCCACAGATTTACAAATATTTTATCAAAAATGTTCAAATGTTTGTATAGTCTATGGGACTTAACTACGGGGTCATCAGTCCCTAAACTTACAAACTACTTATGAACTACTTACGAACGAGGACGGCACAAATATCCATGCCCGAGGGGGGATTCGAACCCCGGACCGTAGAAACATTTTATCATTTGAAAAATAGAAGTAAGTGTATAACAATGAAAGAACTGCAAAACATTAACATGCAGGAATGCTAAACAGGCAAGGAAATATAACCAAGGGTATCGATCAAAACAAAGATATTGGGAAAGCATAAATAAAATACTGATTCTGCAGCTGATGATGAACGATTGGGCTTAGAAGAGGTACAAGAATTTGACGAAAATCACGAAGGACTAAGTGTAGAAACATTTGAGATGGGAAAAGATGTTTCCGTGCTGGAATAACGGAGCAATTCTAGGCGCCTTGTCAGGGACTTCGAAGCTGCTCCCGCTGTTCCCTCGGGAATGTGTGTCTTTCTTCTTAGGTTATTTTGATTCGTGACGTTCCGTCACAATCAGTAAACTGCTGCTGATGACTGAGTTGCCATGGTTTAAATAGCTAAAACTCGCGCCCGTGTATCTTAATGACGTCAGCGCCAGCGTTTGATATTGTATCGAACTGTGTACACGAATCAGACACTCCAAAATGACGTGGCTCTCTTTGTTTACTTTATACGTTCCTTTAAAAAAAATTCAGACTGTGCTGATTATTTAGCATTTGTGAGTTTACTCGGCAATACCTAATCACTCGAAAATTAGGATATGAGTGTGTTACAGTTTCCAGATAGAATCGTTCTCATCTTTCTGATTCAATTGTTAGTATGGCGTAGTTGAAAATGTATGGGAAAGAATGTCAACAAGTATTCTTTGTTTCACTGTAACTACTCCATCAAAGAAGATAATTTACTTCTCTGGTTGTAACATCTCTTCTGCTTTGTCGACAACGCAAGTTCTTTAAATAAGCTTTTGTAAATGTCAGATGATAACCTAAGAAGCCTGTAGAACAAACACGAAATTGTATAATTTAATTTGCATAATGAATTTGTTCTACCATGAACCGACGGAGGAATAAGTAAACATACATTTTAATTCAATATCGATTCACTTACATGACTTTATAGGCACAGTGAGGATTGCAGGAAGGCAACTGTTTCCAGAAATGTAACTCCCACCTTAGTCTGTGCGATGACATTAGTATATGAGAGTAATTATACTATCTGAGTATGTACCATTCTCCCTCGCATCTCAACTACTTGCTCTTTCGGCTGAACTGCATCAAATGTAGATAATCACTGATAGTCTACCACGGTAGGGGACGTATGCCACCGAAGTTCCTACGATCCTCTTGTCGCATTAAGTAAAGCGGTTTGGGGAGCAGGGGTGGAGGTATGCGAGCATGGCGCACTTATCTAATCCCACAAAATGCGTCGGTAGCAGCCGCCATTACGCACGATTCGCAGAGTGCATTTGGAACAGACTCCGAGCGAAGCGACTTTGCAGCTTAGCGGGAGATGGCGTGGATGCACTTCGGCGTCAAGGTCAAACCTCTGCAGTCGGCAACTTCTCTGTGCACAACCGCTTCCCACACGAACACACCAGTCTCCGGAGTTAACTGCAGAGGTTGTAGTGCGGCTGTATTTAACTTCTGTAGGACACAGAAAAACACAAACTTCTTCCATTTGGGATAAATTTACCGGAATCCCAGCGAAAAGTAGTAAGACGGCAACATAACAAACAATCTATGGCATTGCATTTTTTACAAGAACTATATGTATCAACATAAAATCTTTCAAAAGCGTCCGTAAAAACACAGGTTCACATTAATAGCTTCAAATTCGTGAATTAGAAATATGTCCAAATCCCATCTGTTTCAGAACAGCACCGGAAGAACAGAGACATTGAATATATAAATTAATTAAACAGTCAAAAGTTGCCATTTACCTGTTTTAGGCATCTACACAATTATACACAATGTTAATAATCTTAGAAAATATTGTTGTGGGAGTTCAACGATCTGTTATAACAAGATAAAATAATTGAACAGTCTAAGATCGCCATATTTTATTTTTAATATGACCGGTTTCGGCAAAAATCTATTGCCATCTTCAGATATAATCCACTGTAAATAAAGTACACAAGATACTGTCTTACAACAGATGTCAGAACTACATATTACTGTTTAAAAATGACGAATAAAAACCGTAGCATTAACCATTTGGTTGTTGTTGCTGGCCTTGAGCAGCGGTGTTCCGTCACAGTCAATAAACTGCATCTGATGGCATGATAAGTCTGTCACAAAGTGTACATTGGACAGACAGAGCACAACTTCATGACACGTTTTAAAGAACACAGTTCACGTGCTTCACGGAAAAGATCAATATTTGGAGCCGTGGCCGATTAGCCGTGCGTACTGGAGCGCCGTGTTTCGGTGCGCGCGGCAGTCCACCGTCGGCGGTTTGAATGCCCCCTCGGGCATGTATGTTTGTGCCGTCTTTAGTATAAGGTAGTTCATAAGTAGTATGTAAGTTTAGGGACTGATGACACCGCAGTTAAGTCCTTTAAGCTCTACAAACATTTGGACAATATTTGGACAACACCTCATAAGCGATAAGCATCCTGAAGCTGACATTACTCAGTGTCTTAAGGTTCTTCACACTTCCCCTAAGGGTTTGTTATTGAAAACCTTGGAAGAATTAGAAATATTTACTTCCTATAAAAATAATCCCTGGAACTCCACAATGAACAGCTGGATTTTCGTGAAAAACTTTTTTCGTTCTTTTCGAAAGTGTATTTTAATGTAAGTCTGTTTTTAAGGCTAATTCACTATCATAGTACTGATTACCTCTTCTGTTTAATGGTTCTTTATGTAATAATTATTATAATGCACCAACTCCATTGAAACGGCGACCCCGACGACTCCAACAGACGCCATAAAATGACAACCGGAGACAGCAATCGTACACTAACATCTATATGGAAATGACATCCCTGGCAACACTAACCGATGGCGACGCAAATACTGTCCTTTGTGTTACATGTGGACATAGATAATTAAATAGAATCAAGATGGCAAATTATGTCTACCTACAACATTTCTGGCTGTAAGCTGCCATGGTACCATAGATACGGAGTACCTGATGTCATCAATCGTCAGTAGCAGTCGACGATAGCATCAGCCATCGTTTTAAATGATTTTAATTGTTTTGAGTACTGTTTGTAATATTTTATAGCATTCCTTTCTACATTTCATTCCATTCTATGATGGTGGCGGCTGGTGCAACCTTTTTACATTGGTAATGTAAAAATGATTAGTCATATTTATTCGTTAATCCTAACTTATTATGACTGTCAATTCCCAATGCCTTGGCGCTGTTGTCATGAAGACACAGGCGCGCGAGTTTTAGCTACTTAAACCTTGGCAACTCAGCCATCAGCAGCAGTTTATTGACTGTGGCGGAACGTCGCTGCTCGTGACCACCAGCAACAGCCAAGTGGGTAACGCTACGCTTTTTCTTCCTCATTTGTAAACAGTAATATGTAGTTATCGCATCTCTTTGTAACATAGTATCTTCTGTATTTTATTTACACTGGATTATATCTGAAGAGGGCAATACATTGTTGCCGAATCCGGTCATTTTACAAAATAAAATATGGCGATCTTAGACTGTTTAATTATTTTATCTTGTTATAACAGATCGTTGAACTCCCACAACAATATTTTCTAAGATTATTAACATTGTGTATAATTGTGTAGATGCCTAAAACAGGTAAATGGCAACTTCTATAGAGATGCACAAATAAATACGATCCCTTGCGTGAATAAAGATAAACCTTAGAGCATGTGAAAGTAATGGACAGGAGGCACTACAATCGCTCTGTGATATTAGTTCAAATGTTTGTACACCTTATGGGACTTAACTACGTGGTCATCAGTCCCTAAACTTACAAACTAGCTAATACTAAGGACGGCACAAGTATCCATGCCAGATGGGGGTTCGAACCCCCGATCGTAGTGGCCGTGCAGACCGTGACTGGAGCGCCTCAGTCCCCTCGACCACCGCGCCCGGCTGAGATTAGTTGAGAATGTGGGCAGGCCATAAAGTGTGTCCGCATAGAGCAACGATTAAGGCAACCACTGGCCCAAAGCGGGAAATCCGGGTTCGAGTCCTGGTCAAACTCAAATTTTCAATTTCGCTGCTTTATTTAATTCAGTATGTGATAATTATGGTCTATTAGAAACCATTATGGTGCTTGTATACTTTCGAAGGCTGGTTGCAAGTGACACACACGACGAAGAAAGTGGCTGTAGTGATCATTTCAGGAAATACTTTAAGGAAGAGAGGACAAAATTGTAAATGGAAAAGAAAGTTCTGTGGTATAGAAAATCGTCGGCGTCTTCGGACTGTTGATAAAGGAGCACATGCATGTGGAGCCACCCAGGTGATCTCCCAATAAACATAACTGCAAGAGATGAAGATAATTTACACCTTATATACTCCTAGACTTCGTCAGCGTCCATCTCAAATTAATCTCCTGACCATTACTGTTTTTATGGCGTACAGGAGTTCGAGACATAAAAATTAGAATTGTGTCCTTCGCGCTTAACATTATATCAATTTACGTTTTGCAAGGGTAGTTTCCTACTGAGGGTTATTCCTCACCATGATTTTTTTTTTCAGTTGAAGCACAGTTTTATCGACTGTGGTAAACTGTCATCCTGCTAGTGTGTCGTCCACAATTCCTGTATACATACTGATACTTCAGAGGATATAGGCCTAAATTCTATGATTTTTCATACATACAGTTGTGCCCACATTTGATAATTCTGAAAATCGTTTATGAAACCCCGTGTGAATCACTTTTGATTCACAAATGTAATGCAAAAAGGGACCACGTTATTGTCACGTGAATACATTTATAAGTACGATATGAAACTATTTTCTTGTAGCCTATGATATTACAGATTAAATAAACTAACACCTCATTCAGAAAGGACCTCTGAAGTACAGCAGCTTCTAATATTCACAGACTTGCAAATAACAATTACTTTACTGCTTACAAGTGCTGCTAATCATACGAACGGCCCAAAAGCAGCAATCGTAACAATCACACACACAGGCCCACATACGCACACAGGCACAACGCTTTTGAAGTTTTTCTCTAATCTGAACCATTGGCGATTAATATAATACTAGCACAATATTCATCAGTGGAGCCTAGTTGCCTATATCAATGAGTGAAAGATCGAATATTGGGTCAGTCTACTTCATCTGTTAAGCAAGTTGCCATTTCCCTTTCTATTATTGCTCAGCATACAGTAGCCAATCCATGCCTAATATGTATTCTGCTAAAAATATGCCATAAATTTAGCGTAACAACCTCATAAACGGAAAATTGCGTGGTTTTCCCGTGCCTGTTCTTAACTTACACTCGAGGAAAGAAGTACATGATTAGTGTCATCACACATTCAAATGTTCATAAATCTAGGGGACTTCACTAGTGCGGTATTCAGTTCCTAGGCTTACAAAATATTTAAACTAACTTAAACTATTTTAAGGACAATACACATACTCATGCCTGAGGGAGGACTCGAACCTCCGACAGGGAGAAACAGGGAGTTCCCAGCAAGGTGCATTAGAGCACAGGCCATTTCACCGCAGCCCATCACGCACGAATAAAATAAAATTGTAGTATTTAGATATTTTGATTAATTAATGCATTTCTGAAATAAAAAGTTCCTAACATTCTTATGGCCCCTGGATCGCCAACCCATAACCTAAATAAACAGATACAATGAAAAAGCTACATCTGTGTTCAGGAGGATGCAGTTGGTAACGTGAAAGTTTTCTTTTAAAACTACTCTCTACTTCAGCATCAGATCTGCAGAACTTTTGCGAAACTAAAACATTTATTTTTATCACAGAAAAGTATTGAGAAAAATATGTACTACCCTGTGGATTACAGTGTGAAATAATGTTTTTTAAAATAATAATTTGTTATAATTACGCATTGGCAGTTCATTAAAAGAATACAATTACCTTAAAACCATAAGTTTTTGTGTTGTAATCTTCAAAAAGAAAAAGAGGCATAACCTTTTTGCCTTAGATGATCATTTTGCAGTTTATCGCGAAATGACTCTACGAAGGTTATTCTCTCCGGCTGTGTAAAGAGGAAGAGAAACGTCTCATTTCAAATGTTCAAATGTTTGTAAATCTATCGGACCAAACTGCGTGGTCATCAATCGGTAGCTTACAAACTACTTAAACTAAGGTAAACTAACCTAAGGACAACACACATACCCATGCCCCAGGGAGGACTCGAACCTCCGATGGCGAGCAACCGCGCGCTCCGCAGGGGGGCGCCTTAGACTGCTCGGATACTCCACTGGGGCCCTTCTCATTTTCGTTCTTTATGTAACTCCTCTACATTTATTAGGAACAGAAGGAATATTTTCCCGTTGCTAATATCTGACGAAGCGGGACTATCAACGTGCCACCGCTTTCCTTTGTGCTTTTCTTCATTTCTGTTCATTACTGCTGAGTCTAAATCTCATTAGAATATAACATTTTTGCGATAGTGTCATTGCCTAAATTTTGAAATACATTTGTACCATTTTCTTCGTTTCATCTGAAGCGTTCTGTCCTGTCTCAATTGGATCCACCTGGAAAATTTGCCTTCCCTTTCCTATTCACCCTACATAATCAAGTTTACATATTTCACAAATTTTTGTATGACACATGAGGGTGTACTGAATATACTTTCTAAGATCCTTTTCTTAACACTTTACTTTATATCTCCTTACAGAGGGTCCCCAAATGCGAGTTAGCCTACTCTAATGATTGTTAACTTATTTCACGGAGTCTCACCAGTTGATTACGTTACTTTCTAAAAGAGTATTGGTCACCAAGATCCTTTAGTACTCTATATTATGCGGAATGCTCCAACACTATAACATTATAGGGTATCATAAAAATAAGTTTGATGACGACTTTTCGCCGGCCGCGGTGGCCGAGGAGACTGAGGCGCTTCAGTCACGGTCTGCACGGCCACTGCGGTCGGGGGTTAGAATCCCCCTCGGGCATGGATATTTGTGCCGTCCTAGTTCGTAAGTAGTTCATAAGTATTTTGTAAGTTTAGGGACTGATGACCCCGTAGTTAAGTCCCATAAGATTTACAAACATTTGAACATTTGATGACGACTTTTCTTATTAAATATAAATTGTTTTTGTTTTGAATATGTATGGAAGCTGTAATTTCTTTATTACCCTTTTATGAATTCAGTGCTGTAAAAATTCGTTCTTTCACTTGGGGCCTCGAGGAAATTATTAAGTCTTCTTAATATAAAGGTAATGAGTACCAATTATAGTTTATTCTCCATTGCGATTTTTAAGATACTATCACGGACTACAATAACTTAGAAAATGTGTGCCATGTTTTATTTTCACCGTTACAATTCTTACCTTGTGCTAGCCACTGTACAGGATTAAAGAATCTGTAAAACAATTCTGAAATTAACAATAAAATTTCCACAATTATACTGAAATTAATCAAGTAAACTGAACCAGTGGAATCCGTGGGACTGTTTGCCTACCGTGACAAGGTTTCCTTCACGTATCTTTCAGTAATTCAAAATAATTTTGAAGATACTGGAATTTGTATGAACTTCTATACTTTCATTGCAAAGAATAAGTAACATACAATGAATCCACACTTCGTAATACATGGCGTGTGATAGCATCAAAGAATAACAGTTACCTAAGCGAAGGCACAGAGCCACGCAGGAGTAGCCGAGCGGTCTGGAGTGCCACGTTACGAAGCGCGCAGCCTCCCTCGTCGGAGGTTCGAATCCTCCTTCGCGCATGGCTTTGTGTGTTGTCCTTGGGTTAATTAAACTTAGTTTAAGTACTTTGTAAGTCTAGGGACTGATAACCAATGTAGTTTGGCCCCACAGTAAACTAACGAGCACGAAACAACTGCATAATGTACCTCATGTAAATGATAATCTGACACAGAATATGATTTGTACATCGAAGCGTAAGCTCGCGAGGCTCTCGCGGCCGGTATAATGTACCAAGTCTGCGTGATTATTTATCGAAGGACAACAGCGATGTTCCACCACATACAGCTGAAAAAGAAGCTTTGTGTCACAATTTGATTTATCAGTCGCGAGGTAACAGCGTAAGTCATAATTAAGTATAGGTGCATACCAAACCCAGTGAGATGCAAGTACAATCATATAATATTCAGAAATAAAATTCTCGTTAGTAAATAGGGAAGAATATGTGATCCAATAATACTGATATGAAGTTCATAGACTTATAATACCCTACTGATTACTTTGAACGAACAGTAATGAAAAAATGTAAACATTAGGTTGAAAAGCAGATTCCCCGGAAATAGAGGTGATCAAAAAATCTGTCAAACAAAATACTCAAAATAGTGAATGAGAAACATATTTTCAAATACCTTCTCCCGTAAACAAAATCTAAGCTCACTGATAATACAGATTAGTAAATGTAGCCTGCCAACAAAACCACGAATTTAGGCTGAACAAAGGAATCCTTATGCGCAGTCGATGCGCGCACTACGTAATGTACTGGAAAATCAACAACTCATCTCAAAGAAACATTTTAGCTCCCTCGGCCTGCGTCTGCTCAAGGTAGAAAGATTAGCGTATACCGTCCCGTCATCATGGTCATTAGAGGTGCATCCACAAAAAAATCTCGCGTCTATTAACCAACATTCAGTTTTGCCAGACCAAATTATATTGTTACCTCTGTGAGATACTCAAATTACGCTGCATTCCGCTAAAATATCGAATATAATGTATATTCTAGATATGCGTACATTTCTAGCAATTTGACGACCAACGAGGTTCGAGTCCCACCTCGAACATTGCATGATAGTTTATAAGTTGTTAGTATGTCTATGGGCCTATGACCTTAGCAGTTTGGTCCCTTAGTCTCACAATCATTTTAACGACCAGCGACGGCGAAGATGAACTTACAAATTGTGCTTCACTGACAAGGACGCTGTAAATACTACAATTGTGATTTGATGCGACGGGTACTATTCTATTTGTACGGGTTTTGTAACTTGAGAAGGTATATGAACTTGAGTTGCAAGCGGCCTTTGTTAACTTTGTGTAAAATCATTGTTTCTTGAACTTCCTTACATAACAAATTTACAGAGCATAATGCACTACTGGCCATTAAAATTGCTACACCAAGAAGAAATGCAGATGATAAACGGGTATTCACTGGGCATATACATTATAATACAACTGACATGTGATTACATTTTCACGCAATTTGGGTGCATAGATCCTGAGAAATCAGTACCCAGAAGAACCACCTATGGCCGTAATAACGCCTCTGATACGCCTGGGCATGGCGTTTACAGGGACAGATGCCCGTACAGCTTCAACACGATAGCACATTTCATCAAGATTAGTGACTAGTGTATAGTGACGAACCAGTTGCTCGGCCACCAATGGCTAGCCTTTTTCATTTGGTGTAAGATCTGGAGAATGTGCTGGCAAGGGCAGCAGTGGAACATTTTCCGTATCCAGAAAGGCCCGTACAGAACCTGCAACATGCGGCCGTGCATTATCCGTCTGAAATGTAGGGTTTCGCAGGTATCGAATAAAGGGTAGAGCCACGGCTCATAACGCATCTGAAATGTAACGGCCACTGTTCAAAGTGCCGTCGATGTGAACAAGAGGTGACTGAGACCTGTAACCAATGGCACCCCGTACCATCACGCCGGGTGATACGCCAGCAGTATGACAATGACGAATACACGCTTCCAATGTGCGTCCTCCACGATGTCTCCAAACACGGATGAGACCATCATGATGCTGTAAACAGAACCTGGATTTATCCGAAAAAATGATGTTTTGCCATTCGTGCACGCAGTTTCGTCGATACGTACACCATCGCTGTCGGTCCTGTCCGTGATGCAGCGTCAAGGGAAACCGCAACCATGGTCTCCGAGCTGATAGTACATGCTGCTGCTAACTCGTCGAACTGTTCATGCTGATGTTTGTTGTCTTGCTAATGTCCCCATCTCTTGACTCAGCGATCGAGACGTGGCTGCACGATCCGCTACAGCCATGTGGATAAGATGCCTGTCATATCGACCGCTAGTGATAAGAGACCGTTGGGATCCAGCACGGCGTTCCGTATTGCCTTCCTGAACCCACCGATTCCATATTCTGCTATCAGTCATTGGATCGCGACCAACGCGAGCAGCAATGTCGCGATAAATCGTAATCTCGATAGGCTACAATCCGGCATTTATCAAAGTCGAAAACGTGAGCCGGCCGCGGTGGCCGAGGGGACTGACGCGCTCCAGTCACGGTCTGCACTGCCACTACGGTCGGGGGTTCGAATCCCCCCTCGGGCACGGGTATTTGTGCCGTCCTTAGTATAAGTTAGTTCATAAGTAGTTTGTAAGTTTAGGGACTGATGACCCCGTAGTTCAGACCCATAAGCTATACAAACATTTGAACATTTTTTTCGAAAACGTGATGGTACTCATTTCTCCTCCTCACATGAGGCATCATAACAACGTTTCACCAGGCAACGCCGGTCAACTGCTGTTTGTGTATGAGAAATCGGTTGGGAACTTTCCCTATGTCACCACCTTGGTGGGGGAGCCACCGGCGCCAAACTTGTGTGAATGCCCTGAAAAGCTAATCATTCGCATATCACAGCATCCTGTCTGTTAAATTTCGCGTCTGTAGAACGTCATCTTCGTGGTGTAGCAAATTTAATGTCCAGGAGTGTATTTGCTTCCTCTATTGTTGATCCTCACCACAAGCTCACCCTTATATTTCCTTCTGTTATTATCTATTGAATATCCAGTTATAGCTCTCATAGCTCTCATAGCTTTACTATAACCAACTGACAGTTGCGATTCACAAGACGTCTTGCAGTCAATTGATTGAATAAACCGGAGGAAGGCAACTTCAGTCGGTGTGACGTGTGAGCAGAAAGAGCAAAACCTGTCCAACCGTGTGACTTCAGGCGAGAGCTGTGTATGCAATGTTGCCTAGATACACGGGGTTGTGAGTACGGAACTGGAGGGCTCAGTCATCAATAGCGCTCTTCGCGAGAAAAAGATGGCGAGTATAAGCAAAACGGAGGAATCAGTTTCTGTTTCTGTGTGGAAAAACCTGTTTCTTTTTGTTCAATGCGGTGGAGGTGCAAACTGTCTGTTGTGTAACAGAAGTGTACGAAGTATAAAAAATGTAATTTACATCGTCATTATTCTCTGTACCACGCAAATCAGTATGGTAAATTTGAAGGAGAAGTACGAGACGCCTTAATATGTGAATTAAAGGCACGTGATGATGTGAACTGTCAGAGTAGCGAGCGTCTGTCCGTCAGAGCTACAGAAGAGCTCTACATATAGCCAACAAAGTCATAGCTGCTGCTCTTACTCTCTTTGAAGAATATGTGCAAATTCTGGAAGCTCTTCGTAACCGGTTTCAGTCCAGGTTTCAAATTGTGGAAATACTGTCTATCGTGTTTCAACTCTTTACCACACCGTTTTAGTGGATGTTATTAATTTTCATAACAGGTTTTAAATGGAACTGTTAAATTTATAATGCGACAATTTATTGAAGGACAAATATAAAAATCATTAAGACTTGGCAGTTTTTTTGTAAGAATGTTTCTGTAAACAGAAATTCGAGGTTTGTATTCCCTTGCTTCACGGAGATTGTGTATGTTTAGTTCGACGTATGTGTGTATACAATTATTTTCTATTATGAAATTAGTAAACTCCCAGTACCGAAACACCTTCCAAATCACAACCTAACATGCAGTGTTCGATTAAAAATATCTCAGACATTGCATCCTAACAATGAAAAATTAACCAAAGAAAAACGAAATGCAAAACGTCTAATTACGTACAGCTAACTGTACAGCTTTGCTGCAAATTGTAGAGAACAATGGCAGAAGGCAGAACGGCCTGGACTGACATCACAACGCCGCTGCCTGTCCTCGCCTAGTATAAACTATTTCTATCCTCTCGCTTTTTACTAAGTTTGTTACTATTGTCGATTAGCAAGTGTCTGTGGCATCCGTTACTATGAGTGACATCTTAAATTTTATCGTCTCGTCTCAGATCTCATCATCACCATTTTTTTTAACTGATATATTCGTACATTTTCTCTGTTATAGTGTTCTGACGATGCCCCAAAAGCGCGAAACGCATTAAACAGAAATAAATATAATAATTTGCAGCAGAGACTACCTTTCAATTAAAGTATGGATTCAGTGTTGCTACACCAGGCCAATGAACTTTGGAGTAACATATACTCATCATCACCAGGTCGTTCATGTTCAAAAGAATATTAAAGCATACAAATTAAACTGTCTGTAGCGTGAAGCACAGTACAATTTAAAACATTTTTACTGATTATGTCAAAGGAAGTTCAATACCGCTACGTTTTTTACTATTTTAGAATTTCGTCGCAACGCCACAAGTGTCAAAAAATTGCGCTACACTGCAATTGACAACATTTCAGACTACCCAACAGTCAAGCACTTATGAATAGCACTGGAATTAGACAACAACCAAGGCGAACCACGATAAAGATATCAACCCAGTAAAACAGCAGTGTAGGAAAATACATACTTCCAATACGTTTAAAATATAAACCTCTAGCACTTTTGTAAATGTTGTAGTTTAAACGGTTCCAACAGAACAAGGAACATCTATGAAACCAGAATTAATTATGGATGTTCAAAAGTACGTCTAAGACTTCTCAGCTGCGATGAGCCACTTTAAAAATAAGTGTAAAAATCCTTATCAAATTTATAAGATTTGCTTCTGAGATTCACTTCTCATTAAAAAGGACATGAATAATATATACTATAAGATGTATACGACAGTACATCTGAATATTCTTTTCTTCTATCCGTCCCTCATAAAACGTAGCATAAAAACAACATGCTGCTGGCCATATTTCAAATACAAGAGCTCATTAAGTAATTACGTGGAAGCTAGCGTTTTATTAAAGGCTTCCCTAAGGTCAAAGACTGCGCTAATTAGCCAGTAACCTCGCGACATTACAAAGAACCAAGACGGCGGAGGATACCTTACACCTCCCTTTTAGTCACAGGGAATGCGTTCACTGCTTCAAGCAACCAAATACCTGTGTAGTGTATGACTCTCGCGCCGCTTTCTTATAACATAAAATGATCTTGCTACTAATATACCAATATACTCACATACACGGAGGTACATTTCATACAAAAAATCATCATACTAACTCAAGTAAATCGAGAATTTCGTGTCTTTGGCAAAAAAATAATATTAAAAATCTAGAATTTCATGGGTAGTTTTAGTAAACTTTAAAGAATGTTAATGCGTTTAAATGAGAGGAAAGAAGAGACAAGAGGAAAGAACTGACTGACTGCCTCCACCAGGACACTGAAGTAATTACGAGAAGTGATGATTTCTACAGGATAGAGACTCTAAACAGGACTTCCTGCTTCATGACAAAGTTTGCCTTAACATTTTTTCCTTCGTGTACAATTTCTTCCTTGTTTCTCGAACGTGGTATCGTGTTTCTTCAGTGTTTATCATTTTCTTATTACAATGGTCAAAATAATTACAGAATCAGCTGAGATATCTAGGTTCTGAAGTAATATCATCGGCAGAATGAACTAAAATTGCGCGGCGTAGAGACAACATTACGACAACCGATATAGTGGTAAGAACAGAAGGTTACTGCTGAGAGGGTTGGTGTTTTGTGTTACACAAACAGTTGGGTTCAGATAGTGAAGTGAGCAGGTAGTGCAATTCAACAACAACGTGACTAACCCGAAGCTAAGGCACAGAAAGCCACAGGAATATTGGAAGCGGGACAGACAGGGAGGTGGTTGCAGCTATTGGAGGCCCTAATGTGTAATGTCCAGGACCTCTAGACGACAGGAACCCTTAAAAGAAGACGGGACTAAGTCGTACTTGGGTAACATCAGCAAGAGATGATCGTTATCTCCGGTTAACAGCCCGTCGAGACAGGAGGCTGAATGCTACTCAGCTGCAACGCTACCCTCCAAGCAGCAACAGGGCCGCACAATATCAAATGGCCTTCGGGAATGATGTAGCGTCTACGAAAGGAGTCCTATGGTGTGTGTCCCATTAAAACCACGGCGCCGATTAGCTCGCATAAACTGGTGGGATGAACATCAGGATTGGAGTCGTATCGACAGGCACGGGATTCTGTTCCCAGTTGAGTGAATATTTTGTGTTCAGCCGGACGATCATTGTCCCCCCATGTCAGGAGAACGTGGATCTTGGAACACTCCCGATGTGTAGGAAACATCGCCACATCCTGTTGGTGGACGAATGATGAGCGCAAGAGTGAATATTGGCAGACGTATGCACCTACATACGAGGTACGTCCAGAAAGTAAGTTCCGTTTGTTTATATAAAACAAACGTACAGATACAAAAAAAAATTATCGAACAAAAATCTACAACTGTTAAACTACGTTTCTACGTAGCTGCCGAAATTCTGTAGGCACTTGTCATAGCGTGGCACAAGTTTCTGCCTGCCTTGTTCATAGAAGGTGGCCGCCTGTGTATTCAGCCATGTGGTAGCGTGTTCTTTCAGCTCGTCATCGTTGAAGTGTTGTCAGGACATATTTTCGGTGTAAGAAGAGGATTTCCATCAAAAGGGGGTGTTTTTTCCACGATAGAGCCCGACAGCATGTGACGAATGTGACCAAACAACTCTTACGGGAATTTTACTGGGACGTGTTTGATCATCATCCGCACAGTCCGGGCCTCGCTCCTAGCAACTTTCACCTCTTCTTACACCTAAAAATCTCTTCTTGGTGGTCAACATTTCAACGATGATGACGAGCTGAAAGAACATGCTACCACATGGCTGAATACACAGGCGGCAACCTTCTATGAAGAAGGCATACAGAAACTTGTGCCACGCTATGACAAGTGCCTACAAAATTTCGTCAGCTATGTAGAAAAGTAGTTTAACAGTTGTAGATTTTTGTACAATAAATATTTTTTCTGTGTCTGTACACGTTTATTTTATATTACCAAACGGAACATACTTTCTGGACGTCCCTCGTATCGCTGTGAATGGCGCTTTGACTGCTCAGAGGAATGGAGACGAGCTCATCGTGCCCTACGCAGGTGCCACAGGAGACGGCTTCTTTCTGGTGGATGTCGCTCGTATCCACCGGTGGAAGTTGAGGGAATTCAACGAATGGAGTGTCCAGGTTGTTCACCGGACTTAGAGCCGATTGAGCACGTCTGGGATGCACTTAGCATTGCAGTCCGACCAGCACTTTCCACAGCGGTTTAAGAGCTGGATATTGCACTCATGGAAGAATGACCAAATATCCCTCACTGATTGATAACCTCATACTGTCCATATCACGCATGTGTGCACCTCTAATGGCCGTCCAAGGTGATCATATATTAGAGAGAGACGACAATGACGTTTTCACTGTTATGGTAGCACCATGGTGCCTCGCTCTAAGAAAACGTCATGTAAAACTAAAATAAAGAGATGAGGCAGAAAAATATCGTACCGTATCACACAAGAATTACAATTGTAACCAATAACCGTAGAAAAAACGTCTCCATATGTAAATTGTGTATGATTCTCATCTGATCACCTAACTGATATGAGCAGCGTATTTTTATGATCCACAGCCCTTTCACCTAACACATTGAGCTACCATGCCGACATATCTATCATGACACGCTTTCCGTTCGTCACAAATTCCAACAAGTGTAGTAGTTCTGTTATTGGATTCCAGCAAGAGCTCGAACTACATTACCGCATCTCTTGTCCGGAAATGAACGGCACGTCGTCATCGCGTTGAAACACACATATAGATGGTGTGGTGTCTCTTCTTTCTGATGTGCCGACGCCATGAAACTGTTGATTGCTGGCCGCGGTGGCCGAGGGGACTGAGGCGCTTCAGTCACGGTCTGCACAGTCACTACCGTCCGGGGTTCGATCCCCCCTGCGGCATGGATATTTGTACCGTCCTTAGGATTAGCTAGTTCATAAGTAGTTTGTAAGTTTTGGGACTGATAACCCCGTAGTTAAGTCCCATAAGCTATACAAACAACAAACTGTTGATTACACAGGTATGTTTTGCCTCACTACAGTAATTGATTCCAGCAGCGCATTATAATGCTGCCAGGCTGTTGATTTTGCGCGTTACCATGAAAATGTGAATTTTGGGGTTGATAGTTTTTGCGCAAGTAAAAAAAAAAGAATCTGAATTTCGGCATATAAAATCTGGACTAAAATCTGTCAAAATTACTGTTCGAATCCGAATACATTTGGATTTGGAAAAGAAATAAGACAGTGGCATACAGCTTTATACGAGTTGGAACTTAAATAGTGGCAACATTGCTGAGAGGACTACAATGAAATCTACTTTTGTCGCTGATTGCACGCGTTGTAGACATTTGTGCCTTACCACAGAGCAAATGTACTCGCCCGTCCCACGTCACCAGCGTGCTCAAAATCGAGGGAGCGGTCTAACGTAACGGTCTCACTACGTTTTCGAAACAGGAACAACGGAGTTGGATCAAGACCTAATGTACCAGAGATATTACAGCACGCGGGTGGGTCATTCTAGCATATCTAAAGAAGAAGTACATACTATTGCTGCGTTAGTGGATCACGATCGACGCCAGACGATCCCTGAGCTCGCTCACGAAACCGGTTTAGCGCATATGACTGTGCTTCGCATCATGAAGAAACGCCTCGGCAAACGAGAAATTGCATCATGATGGGTTCCACATGAATTCAAACGTTCAAATGCTTGTGAAGCTTACAGGACGTAACTATGGAGTCATCAGTCCCTAAACTTATAAACTACTTATGAACTACCTAATACTGAAGACAGCACAAACATCCTTGCCCGAGGGGGGAATTCGAAATAAGAAGGTGAAATAAGAGTTCCCAACGTCACGGTTGTACACTTCAGCAACTTGAAAGGTACGAAAAGCAATCACATCTCTGTTATTAAAACTCTTCAATCCAGAAACTGCCTTAACAGTACTACCATTGTACTGTACTAGTACTGTTAAGGCAGTTTCTAGTATTGGAGAGTTTTAATAATAGATATGTGATTGCTCTTCGTACCTTTCAAGTTGCTGAAGTGTACAACCGGGACGTTGGGAAGTCTTATTTCACCTCTAGCATTGCCTACACAGAGAGCATGCCCCGTTATAGGATGCTTTGCGCATCGCAGCATAAGACCTCAATGCGCTCGGCCACTCCGCAGCGACCCACATGAATTGACGGAAATGCAGCACTGGATACGATACGAACGCTGCTCAGACGCATTTGGAGCGCTTTGAGTACGAAGGAGAGGCTTTCTTACGCCGTATCGTAACACTGGATGAGACATGGGCCACATCCTATGACCGTATGACCCAAATGTGAAACACCAATCCAAGGAATGGCGTCATCAAGGGTCCCCGTGGAAGTCTAAAGTGCGTCAGGGCCCCAGTACGGTGAGTGTTACGGAGATTCTCGTGTACGACCGTGATGGTGTTATTCTAACGCATTACGTTCCTCCATGGCAGACCGTCAATTCACAGTTTTTTTTTTTTTTGGGGGGGGGGGGGGGGCGCATCACATGCGACCAACTTTGGGAAAGAAGCTTCGACACTTTCTGCGCAACCCACCCATCATTTTGCACGACAATGCGCGGGCGCATGCAGCGCAAGCTGTGGCTGCTCTGTTCAGTCGACAGGCCTGCGATGTACTGTACCACCACCATACTCCGCGGACGTCAGTCCTCTTGATTTTGATTTGATTCCGAAGTTGAAGGACTTCATAACTATTCCAGAGATTCCTCAGACAGTAAACCGCTCCATTTGCACCAACGAACAATGTAATGCGGCTGGATCTAACTTCGCAAATAAACGTATCAAATTTACATGATTCTATGCCGAAATTTTATGTCAATCACAGGTAAGTATAAATGTGCAATGAAATATCTATATTGAAGATTTGCTAAGCTAGCTCTCCTCAACAGTGGCATATGAAGCACAAGATCATTGAAATAAGATGCAGCTTACCAAATGAAGTACTTGATATGTAGTGAGAATAAAAGTTCATTTAACAAAAGTATTTTAAGAAAAGGGTTGTAACAACATACACACACACACACACACACACACACACACACACATATATATATATATATATATATATATATATATATATATATATATATATATATATATATATATTGCAGATAACAAGCTTAGTGGCGCCGACACAAGTAAATAAATAAAATGAAAAGAGCGCCCTAACAGCCCAAAGAGCTTAATTTTGATAAAGTGGCGATAGGTCTGCCATGTTTGATGCAAACTGTATTGGCGTCCACCATGTTATTTGGGGTAACGGCTGACAGCTGGTATGCCACACCCCTAGAGAAGTTTACCTATTTACATTTGCACGTTTCAAATAAAGAGTGCCGGCCGCGGTGGCCGAGGTGATTGAGGTGCTCCAGTCACTGTCAGCACGGCCACTACGGTTGGGTCATGGATATTTGTGCCGTCCTAGTTCGTAAGTAGTTCATAAGTAGTTTATAAGTTTAGGAACTGATGACCCCGTAGTTAAGTCCCATAAGCTGAAGCAATGAAGTGCCAAAGGTGCCAATCATTAGACTCCATACGAAATTAATACGTGTCCCAAAACTCTTTGTCATAGTAAGAACAGACCATAATAGAAATTTACGTTTTTCTTACGTTTATATTCTACTTACTTCCAGTGGAATAAGCTGCAAGTATACACATATTCATAAGTATTAGTTCATGACGAAGTTCCTCGTTATACCACTGAATCAATTAAGTTAGGTTGTTTTTACATTAATGTCCGTATTAATCAAATGTTTCCACGTGCTTGTGAAAGTATTAAATATTACTTGCGGCTCGGCAGCGTGGTGTGCTAATGTTGGCAACAAAATTTCGCTTTACGAGGATATTTAATTTACTGACCGGACGAGGCTCCCTTTCATTGTGACTGAGCTTAGGAAGATCATTCAAAGTTTATTTACCACCATTAGCACACTACGCTATATTTATTTATTTATTTATTCGTTTCGGAAGCATCTTATAACATATTATAGATGTGACACAAAACATAGCTTGAACACAAATGCAAAAATGGAAATCAAAAAATATAAATACATATTAACAACGAATACCACAAATATTTACAGTCCAGTTTTAACAGTACAAAAGTCTTTTTCCCATGATTAAACTATGCTAACCCAAAATCTGGCTACATCAGACGCATCACGGGTAGCACCAGTCAGATACAGATGGTACAACAGGCTGGACAAAGCTCACACTGTAGCAGATGCTCGGTGGTTTGTTGTTTTCTACAGTCACACACGACAGATGCTTTAGAGAGGCCTACCTTCTCACGTTGACTTTGGTTCTTGCTACGTTGGTCCGCAGTTTATTGGGGGAGTTTCACGCCATCCAGTTCTCCTCGTAGCCAGGTGGGAGCGCTCCTTGTGGGGTCATCCAGCCACCGACCCCACTCTTTACTCTCTACATCTCTGGCCTGGTCAATTGGTGTGATTTGTCGAGTTCCGTCGTTGCACTTAGGAAGACTTTCCTTGATTTGAGTCTGCTATGAGCAGGCTTATAACCAAAAAGGGGATGTATTTAAGATGTCGATGCCTTTCTTCGTCCCATTTTGGCTGCGACTTCACTTCTAATATCAAGCGGCGCTATACCGGCAAGGCAGTATAGGTTTTAACTGGCGTTGGCCTTGGGCATCCCGTGACTATGCGGCAAGTTTCTTTGAGAGCCATATCCACTTGTTTAGCGTGGCATGAATTATACCATACTGAACGCCCACATTCTGCAGCTGAGTAACATAGGAATAGAGCTGTAGTTCTTAATATATTGGATTGTGTATCCCAGTTTGAGTTTGCAAGCTTGCGAACAGTATTATTTCTAGCAGCTACTTTGCGTTTGGTGTTCATACAGTGCTCTTTGTAGATGAGCGTTCCGTCAACACCCAGATATTTAGGGGTGGTGTTGTGTTTTAGTGAAATACCTTGATACCTCCTTGTTCTTTAGATGGAAAACACAGGTTTGAGTTTTTGGATTGGCCCCTTTTCTCTTCAGTATATATACCAATTGACCAGCCCCTTCCCCGAGATACTAAGAACTTTATCTATGCAGACGACTGTGCTGTCACCGCCCAAGCAGACAATTTTGAGATTGTAGAAGGAAAGCTATCACGAGCCCTTGAAGAGCTTACAGCATAGTATAGGAAAAAACCACACTATGCTGCCAGGGAGGCTTACATGTTTCTACCCAGGGTTTATTCTTGCCGTTAAATACTGGCCAACTCTTCACAATTTTTGTTCACATATAGCGGAACTTGCAAGTAATATAGCTTAACTAACACATTCTACAGGTATGTAGTAACAAATATATAACGTTCGACCTTCATTCATGGAAGTCATGATACTGTTTACGTTACAAGACCACTATGGTATCTAGTGAAAGGTTCAAATTTTCCCGCAGCTGCTACGCCCGACGTAAGTCTACTTTTGTTTACAAGGTCGTTGTACAAGGTGTTTGATCGAGATACACTTCAATACATGACACTGAATTGTGATAGATTGCGATCCATGTTGTACAGAGCACACAAAATGCCATTAAGCAAAGAAAAATTACAAAACGAAATAGGAGTAATAAAACAAATAGCATGGGCAAATGGTTTTCAACCTGCATTCATAGGAAAAATGTCCAAGAGAATAAGAAAAGGTATAGACAGTAACAAAAAGACAAAAAAAAAAAAAAAAAAAAAAAAAAAAAACAATCACCCAGGCATTATAACAGTGTGCCTTCTCTACTTTGGTACCATTTCCCAAAAAAAACTGCTAATGGTATGGGGCCATACGATGTAAGAATTGTTTTCTCCATCTATAATCAATTAGGAAACAAACTCCATCACAATATAAAAAACAAAAATGATAAATTTTCCAATTCAGGGGTGTACAAAATTAAATGCAAGCAGTGGCCTGAACTATATGTTGGTCAGGCTCGACGAAGCTTCCAAACATTATTGCTTTTAGATACAACACACTCAACTAATCTGCCATAAATAAACACACATAACTAAATGTCCTGTGCATTAATATGCTATTACATGAAATCTGCGCCCTGGAAATGTAGTCGTAATTTTCGAAGCTACTATGAACAGTGTATGAAGTGAAAGTGGATTATTAAATATGTGCTTAAACGTGTGTGAAGTGAATATTGCAGTTAAAATTATAAACATAACGTTGCTTCAGTAAGTGTTTTGTGGAGCGTCTTTAAATGCAACATAAAAGTAAACGTAATGTGATCGTTTTGTTTATTCCTAATAAAGTTCTATATTAAATTTGAAAAACTGCTTGATTTGCGGAAAATTTTCTTTAGTTCATGACAGCATCCTGGTTTGTAAATATGATTATAACTACGAAGTAAATTTCTCCAATTATGCCGTAACGGGTCAATTGAAGATTGGGATACCACCCGTCGGATTTGACGAAAAAGTTCATAAAATTTATTTGGGAATATAGCTTGCTACTAGGGTGTAACATTTTGCTTTAATAATGTGAACAGGCCGAATTTCGGCATTTCTGTATGCAGTGAAAGTGAATATACTAGCTCCAGAATAGACCACACTGAACACGTCAATACTGCCCAGTACATGTAACTGATATCTGAAATTATCGGTATTTTAAAATATTAACTCTACTGTAAACAGGTTATCGGTCGTAATTGAGGGCTTAGACCAAATCCTCAAAGATGCAATGTAAAGTGTACCAAACATTACTCCAGTTCTATCAAAAGTAAACTGTTACAAATGTGCATTTAAAAGTATATGCCTACTACATGCGAAATCAGAAACTTAATGGTGTTGTAATAAGTGTCTTCAACACGAAACTAGACATCCATATTTCCATATATTGTAAGAGAAATCTCATTTCAGAAAACTAAGGCAAGTTTTATGTGAGCTTTGGAAAATGCTTGATACCTTCGGCTATTGACAGGGTATTCAGTTAAATTTTACATAGTGTATGGTGTGCTATGTTGGTAACAAAATGTTCACTTTGTAAGGGAAATTACTTACAGGACAAGGTTACATATAAGATCCAATCAACAACAAAGTAGGAACAGTATTATTTATTTAACTATCAATTTGAAAATTTATTGTTATTCTATAGGCCTACGGTTGAGTTTTAAAAGAGCATTCAAAGGTCATTGCTAACATCAGCATGTTACTCTGGTGAGACCGCAAGAAAACCTTTACCATGACAGTTCTTCATTTTTGGGTGTGAGGATGACTGTTTGTTGCATACATTTATCAATGTCTTTAAAGTGCTCTTTCTCTCTTATGTTCAAAAGTATTGCAGACAGAATTAGGTTCCACCTGTCAGGTGCTACATGTTTCTTGCTTTTTTGTTTTATTCAGTAAGGACTTGTGTGAACAAATAAAACCAACACAGCATGGATAGCCACTGTAAATGACAGTGTAATTTTCATAAAGAAAATCTAACCTGGCAAATTAGTGCACTTGGCAGAAAATTCCTCTGTGTCACCCTGTATGATGAAAATCCTTTCTGTATCAACACAATTGCTATTAATTCATAAAATACCACCAAGAACTATGTGTGGCCCAGTTATTATAGCAAAAAATATAGGTTTTCATTAAAAGGCTTCTCTGTGCAGTGCCAAATTTGACATGTCTGTCCTACATGTGCATTTAAAGGTATAGTCCTACTATATATAAAATCAGAAACATAATGGTGTTGTGGAAGTGTCTTCCAGTCAACACCAAAATATACATACATATTTCCATATATTTTAAGAGAAATCCCATTTCAGAAAACTAAGGCAAGTTTTATTTGAGCTTTGGAAAATGCTTCAGATCTTCAGGGTATTCAGTTAAATTTTACTTAGGGTATAGTGTGCCATGTTGGTAACAAAATTTTCACTTTACAAGGGAAATTACTGACAGGACAAGGTTACATATAAGAGCCAGTCAACAACAAAGCAGGAACAGTAATATTTATTTAACAGTCAATATGAAAATTTATTCTGTTATTCTATATGCCTACAACGAGTTTGCAGCATACACTTTAAATGTCTTGAAAGCACTCTCTCTTATTTTCAACAGTATTGCAGACAGAATTAGGTTCCACCTGTCAAGTGCTACATATTTCTTTCTTTATATTATTCAGTAATGGCTTGTGTGAACAAATAAAACAACCAACACATGATAGATAGCCACTGTAAATGACAGTGTAAGTTTCAAAGAAAATCTCACCTGGCAGAAAATTCTTCTGTGTAACCCTGTATGATGAAATTCTTTATTTATCAGCACAATTACTATTAATTCATAAAGTACCACCAAGAACTATGTGTGACCCAGTAATTACAACAAAGGTTTTCATTAAAAACATTCCTCCATGAAGTGCTTAACTTGACATTTGTCTCCTAAATGTGAATATTCTGTTGTATAATTTTTGTGCAAACTGATGTGTTTAATGTGCTGTAGAAAGTTTTTTCAAAGTCTCATGCTAAATAATTAAATAAACAACTACCATGTGTAACTGAAGAATACTATATGAGAAAGCTAGTCACTGTCACAATTCTCACAATAATGCCTAAGAGAAAAGTCTCACCGAACCACCCAAGTAATTTGTACTCTGAAGCTGACATGAATAAGATGTATGGTAGGTGTTTTTTATTAGACATGTCTGTGATGCAGCATGGCACCTAATATTAATGAAGCCACTAAGGGTGAGGTACAGGGTATACTAGTACTTGCAGATGTTTCAGATTTGCTTTAATATTTTACACCACCTGCAATATTTAAACATGAGAAAAATGTTCAAAAATATAACATTCATACTCGTTAACTGTGCTGTGTGTGTTTTCTCACAGAAATATCACAGTAAGCACTTTTTGAGAAGGATTGAGTGTTTTTTCTTTATATTTACTATTATTTAATATACTGAATGATGTTTAACAACCCAAACATGCACTAATACAAATAATGCACTGTGTGATCCTGTTCTATGTAAACCAGCACTGCCATTCTTTCTCATGCTCTTATTAGACAGCAATATCACCTCAATACAGACACATGTGAATAGGCAACAAGTGAAGACTTACTGCCTGTGAGGAATTAAGGCACTTAAAAATGTATCAAAATCCAAACTGTGTTTATAATGTGGGATCATCAGTTGGGTTGAACCTTGACTCCTTTCCCAAATCAAATTGAGCATTTCAAACACACCAGTGTTACACATAAAGGAAAAAATATGGTTAAATGCTATTAGATGGGCCACAAACTGTGTCTGGACAAGGATGGGATCAGTTCACTGGAATCATCAAATAACACAGGCATCAAATATTTATGTTTATCTTTTTATTTAATTTTAGGAGGTGCCCATCTATCTTCTTCTTTTCATTTTTCCAATCGTTTTGGGGACAAATTCTGTAATGGCACATTGTACAACTTGTTGCCTTGAGGTGGATGGAATATGTTGCTCGTCTTCCATACTGCAAGTGACTGGTGGGATCACCTCAATCAGCAGTTTTTCTGCAGGTCTGGTTTGACCTGCAGATACATGGGTTTCACATCAACATAAGCAAATATTAAGTTGACTATGGATATGGGATGAAAATTAAAGTGTGTCTTTCATTCTGCTACAAAAAATTTCAGTTTAGTGCACAATTGTTCTTCATGAAACTTGCAGTCTGAAATGTAGTTCATAGAAAGTTACAACTGATTCAGTTTTCTCTTGCTATACAAATGTATAATAGAGTACCTAATAATTACAGACTTCTCATAAATACCGTACTTTTTAAAGAGATGCTGATGTGTAACTGTGGCCCTTAATTTGCAAATACTTAACAAGACATTCACTGTAGTCATCCTACTATTAATGTTTAAAATTTTTGTTAAGTTGAAATTTAAAAAATATGTGGAATATGGTAGAAGAATTAATTAAAAACAATAAATATTTTTGAATTTGCCAGGAAGTCCTGGATTAGACAGCAATATTCTCGTAACTTGGGGTATACAGCTCCCCCCCCCCCCCGCAAGTTACAATCGCCTCGAAATAAACATGTTGAACCGGTACATGTATATTTTCACGAAAATGCGCCGTTACACGCACCTCGGAGTGTGAGTCCCATCAAAAATGTATTAGAAATGTAAGATTTCCGTTTTTCTACCTTCCCCTCAATCCTTAACGAATAAATGGCAATAATTGACGTAAGTTTGTTTACAAAGTATTGGCAGCAGGGCACTTTTTTCCTCGCAATAGCATAAAATATTAATTATAACGATTAGAGCATATTCATTCTTTTATTTCGAAAATTTATTAATCCTGTCATACAATATTATGAATCTTTTCACTGACCAGCATTGGTTACAAAACTAAGTTTTATTTTATATATATATATATATATTTAAGGATTTCTTCATAATTCTAAAAGTCGGCACTCTACGAACGAAACATGTATCCTCTCTGGGAATATCATGACCTGCTACAGTTAATAACTAAATACCAAAGAAGTATATAGGTCTTTGCCAAATACTCATAACGATACTGCCAGTGAAAATTAACTGCCACTGATATTTCTACTACTCTCAATACTCCCTATCCCTAAAGCGTCTACCGTTATCATAGTACCTCGAATTCGCATTGGTCACTCCATGTTATTAGATACAAGATTCCCACGAGAACGTAGTACACACTTTCACCAACAGATGGATAATCGTTAAACAGTTACCCATGATTCATGATACTGACCAGTATTTGGACAGGACATCTGGTCGATACTGTGGTCGAATCGTTTCATTAGTACCAACTTTTGTGAACAGATGGCACTACGCCGTACGCATAGTTATTACGATAACTGCCAGTATTTGATGAGCGGTTATTACAATCACGGTTATTCATAAATAACCGGGTATTTCTATCAGTTATCGTTATTTTGGCCCAGCTCTAGACTGTTGCCAATGCCGACAACTCACTTTCGCTAAACTACTGCGCTGTTAGCTCATTGCTCCGTACCGATCAGAGAAATTTCGTTGATAGCCCAGTCAATGAAGAAAAAACAGGGGAAATATTGGCGTAAGATGATTTCAGCCAAAGGAAGTTGCCGCCGGATTGTTGATGAAACACTTTGGATTGAGCCGTGCCCAAAACCTTAAGTCAATATTTTGGCTTATTATCGTCACATTGGGGTAGAAGGCAGCGGACAGAATGCACGCTTCACTATTGCGACAAAAAACCATATTTTCTCTTCTTCTTGCACTAATTTCAGAGTGCATAGAGATCTATTAAAATGTTCAAATATTTGTAAAGCTTATGGGACTTAACTGCGTGGTCATCAGTCCTTAAACTTACAAACTACTTATGAACTAGCTAATACTAAAGACAGCACAAACATGCATCCCCGAAGGGGGATTCGAACCCCTGACGGGCATCGCAGCGTAACGCCTCAATGTGCTCGGCCACTCCGCCGCGGCTTGGGATCTGTGGTTAATTGCACTCCCGTGTAGGAATTCACTACACAAAAGTCGAGTTACCATAATAATACCGTTCTGTAATTATACATGTAGAGACTTCATCTTCAAATGTGGTCACACCTTGTGTTGTCAAACACACTGCTAGTAATTCAGCGCCATTCACTGTTATTTCGCAAAGATTGTGAGCCATGGCAACTCCGACTGACAATACACTAACGGTGGCAGGGTCCAGTTCTTAGCAGACAAGCAATAGATCTTATTATGTTTATTTCTGAGGTGGGAATAATTTTTGGATTTCACTTCTTGCGTTTGAGGCAGAACGTACATTATACGATGTAATTGGTAGGGATGGCGGTTGTTTCTGAAACAACCGGTTTTCGGTTATACCGGTTCTTTTCATCTCCAGTTTAACCGCACTGTAAAAACTGCTCAAGATAACCGGTTTTTAAATAACCGGTTTTTGGTTTTTTTATTGCTATTATTTCCAGTACAGTTCGGCCGAAACAGAAACCGTAATCGAATTTTCGGTTCTCCTAGTTTCGGCCGAAACCAAAACTTACGAAATTCAGTTAAAATGTAAGTAAATTCACGTTATACGGCAAATCACTAGTCTTTCCATATTTTACAAGATCCCCTCCCAATATTACGCCTTCGTGAGTGTGTGTAAGCCTAGCCAGCAGGCCGTAGATGACGATATACGAAGCATACAGATTTACTGGCCTAGTATTTCCACCCGGCAGTTGCGAATATTGAGCCAACCACTCCGTAAGGTGGACTTGTGACCCAGCGCATACGAATATCTCGTTATAAATACATGTATAAGTTAGTCAGTAAATGAACTTCAGTCAGTGCTGCAGAAGTATTTCGAAAAATAGTCACAGATCCGACTAACAGTATAATTGTTGTCAGTGTAAATTTACGCAAATTGAACTAGGAAAGGTGTGTAGCACATGATCAAAGAATGGGTGTGAGTTCATATGAGACCTAACTGCTTAGGTCATCAGTCCCTAGCTGCTTAGGTCATCAGTCCCTAGACTTAAAAGCTACTTAAATTAACTTAAACTAACTTAAGCTAAGGACAACATGCTCACCCATGACCGAGGGAGGAGGGAGGACTCGAACCTCCGACTGGAGCAGCCGCGCAATCCGTGACATGGAGCCTCAGACCGCACGGCTACCTCGCGAGGCAGCACACGATCAATGTTACCTAAACCCATATTGGTTATTAAAAATGCCCCTCGCTTTCAAGGAATCACATTAATAAAACTTGTTAGCATAACAATATGATAATACATTAAAAGTTATTATTCCAAGCTTACATAATAGGTAAATGAATCGAATTTACCTTCTCTTCCAAGAAACATTTTGGATGCTTCTCCTTAAATGACACAGCATGTTTCTAGTGCCTCCCAGCGTTTTCAGCTTTTTAAAGCCAATGGAGCATTGTACCTTACTGCTACCGTACTTGGTGAAGTACTTTCACACTCGGGATGGTGGTATTTAAGACACAACCGATGTCTGGCGACGACAGCAAGGAACTGCCGCATGACCAGACGGAGGCAAGTCTCGTACACTGCCGGTGCACGCGCGTCGTCTAATAGGTCACGCCACACAGCAACAGGTGCATCGATGCCTCAGTAGCTGCACCAGTCCGTAAGTTCTTTTGCCACGCGTTTGTTGCGCGTTTCTGACTGCCGGGACTATTCTTAAATTATCACCGATCGCTTTTCTTAGTTTCTGCGATGACCTAATATTTCACAGCAGTGGAAGTTTTAGAAATAGCCATATATATTAGGGTCTACTAGTTTTAATTTTTTTAAATTATTTACAAGCAACATATTTTGAACCACTACTACAGGAAGTAGTCGTACCGGTTTTTAACCCGTTTCTTGGCAATAACTAAAAAAATCCGGTTACAATCGACACCAAATAAATACGGAAAAAACCGGTTATTCTAGTCTAAAATACCGGTATCGGTTTTAACCGGTCAGTTTTTCCCACCCCTAGTAATTGGGGGACATGGATGTTCAGAAAACCGATTATTCGGATAACCGAACTGTGCAATTCTATTTGTCAATAAGACGTACTGTACACTAAATATTTAAACAGTATTTGGAGGCGTGTGAGCCTTCACAATGCGCAGAGCGGCACGCCGCAACACTTGGAAGCCGCAGCTGTCGCCGCGAGCAACTTGGATGCTGCCGGTACTTGTGCTGCTGCGCCGACTGAAGTGTGCAGATAATTGACACAGAGACTAGTGGCTTGGCCGGGCAGCAGCGCCACCGAGTGGCGTCGTGTGAAGGGCCCATTAGAAACAATCTACTTGCGGCTGTTGAGGGAATCATGGTTTGTTGGGAGACGAAGATGATGGACGGTAGGGAGGGAGAGTAAAAAAATCGCACTGACGTGTTTTACGGCCCACTTTAGATGTGTAGCTTTATAAGATTTTTGCAAAAATTTTGGGCCAAAATAATAATCTAAATAATAATAAATTAATTAATAAGAATGTCTGAAACCCTTTTGGGAAAAAAATAATAAATTAGGTAGTGGCGAGTTTCGAACCACCGACCTTTCACGTACCAGTCCAGCACCTTGGCCACTACGCTACGGCTATAAATCAAACATAAGTTCTAGAATATCGTACTATTGATGGCCGTTGTTAACTGATGTTAATATGGCATTTGTAGACACTGGATCGTACGAAGAACGATGTGTTTTTGTTAATTGCTCAGTGTGCCGTTGCTTCGAAATGACGACGTGTAAGTTACAATAAGAAAATCATCAAATACGCGAGGAATGTCACGTGACGTCTCCGAACGGCTGGTTTTCTTTAATTCAATAGTGGGTGTGAAATCTCCGTTATTTTTGCAAATATGTCTCAAACGATACGAGATATGAAAAAAACATAAGGGAGCTAAGTTGTAGAGAATTTTCTCCTCTACCAATTACGTAATTCAATTTTCGTGCCAGATAAACGGTTCGTTTGCAATTACAATTATATTACAAACTTTTTTTTGGTATTACTACCGTATTTTTTGTCCGAAGAATTTGAAAAAAGGAGGTTCTGGTCTCTGGCGGCCTACAATCATGTCTGTAAAATTTGGTGCTGATCGGTTGAACGGTTCGTCTTAGAAACAGGGAACACGTTACGGACGGACGGCCAGACAGACATACATACATCCCAAAATCGCCGTTATTTTTGCAAATATCTTTGAAACGCTACGAGATATGAAAGAAACACATAAGAGAGATAAGGTGTAGAGAATTTTCTCCTCTAGAAATTCGGTTATTCAATTTTCGTGTCAGATAATTAGTCAAGCTGTTATTTTTATTTAAATTTCGAGCTGTCAAAAGACGATCGCAAAGGTCCACTTTTAGTGTTACTACCGTAACCTAAAGTAGGCCAATACTAGAATTAAATACTCTCTACTGTAACTTTTTTCGAACGTCGTTCACGGAGGGCGAGGGGCCCCTAGCGCTCGTGGGCCCCGGGGCACTGCCCCGCCTAGCCCTATGATAGCTACGCCACTGGTTCTGTGGCTCCATCTCCGCCCAAGTAAGTCTGAATTTTCAAATTTACTCACCTTAGCCACATTAGATTCGCTGCCCGCCAGGTACACGGACGGTAACAAAACTATTGTCTTTTTCCAGTCTGACGATGCGCTAACAGCGCGAAACGCGTTATTGGAAAATAAAATACTGCAACAGAGACTGAGCAACTTTTAATATTCAACACTGTTGCTGCACCAGCCGCCACCACCACCATAATGAATGGAATGAAATGTAAATCATTTGTAGTAATGCACAATTTCAACACGTTGTAAACGACAGGTTTCAACACTTGATTTTAGCGAAAGGTGCGCCGCTATCACCTTTACTTATACACTTTTACTTATACATATATAGGCAATAATAAACAGTATTTCATTATATACAATCACAACAATAATCATTTGTAAATGATACTGTGGCGTTCTGTTTTGCCAGCCACGACGCGTCAGCGCGATGTTCAGTGTTGAAAGTGCAGTGCAGTGTAGCGACTGAATCAAGTGAACCGCGTTTATAATTAGTTCCGTACCGGCCAGCAAAGGCACGCTACTATCGCGGGTGTAATAAATGAATCGCGGCTGTTAATCATAGTATATTTTTACATATTCTAGTATATTCCATACGCGATTTATACTATACGATTTTTTATGTTACTCTCTCTGCAGTTTACTCTCTGACAACTTTTGTTTTTCAGTTAGTTCCTTCTGTTTTCTAATAAAGAGTTGTGTTACCAGTAAAACTCTCGTGTCGAATTTATTTATTTTATATAGTCGATCAGCTCAAATTGCGCTGATACCGACAATTGGTGACCCCGACGTGATACGCGAGCCGGAAGAACCGAACTGATACTGACTTTTTATCGAGATGGCAGAAGATCGTGCAGTATCAAGGCTAGCGGTCCGCTTGCCGCCGTTTTGGGCTGATAATCCAGTCTTATGGTTTGCGCAGGTGGAAGCAAGTTTCTCCTGTGCGGGAATTACGGCAGGTAGCACCAAGTTCGCATTCGTAGTTAGCCAGTTGGAACAACGTTTTGCGGCTGAGGTGCAAAACATCACCACCGCATCTCCGGCGGAAGATTCCTACCGAAGACTCAAGGCTGAATTAATACGGAGAGTCGCAGCCTCACAGGAAGATCGGATTCGTCAAGTGCTTACGCAGGAAGAGATTGGAGATCGCAAGCCGTCTCAATATCTGCGGCATCTGCGTAGTAAGATAGATACAATCATCGTGCCTGACAATTTATTAAGCGCGCTATGGAGCAGTAGATTACCGCCGCAAATAAAGGCTATAGTGGCATCGCAAACTAACATGTCATTGGACGCCGTGGCGGAGTTAGCAGACCGCATACTGGAAGCTTTCGCGCCTGCCCAGATTAACGCAGTTGCGGCAGAAAGCAGCAGTACAGCGGCTGCAGCGCGAGCAGATTATGAAACGCTCGCCGCAAAAGTAGACATGTTATGTGGGCAAGTCAGTGCATTATTGCAAAGCGGCACAGGAAACAGCAGCAGACGTTACCGCAGACGTTCAAGAAGCCGGTCTTCGAGCCGTGTCAAAAATCCACAAGGTGAGCAACAGCTTGTGTGTTGGTACCACCGCAGGTTCGGCGAGAACGCGCGAAAGTGTACGTGGCCGTGTTTGTACCGAAACGCCGGCGGCGGTCGATCGTAGGTGCAGCCGACTGTCCGTCACCATCCAGGCGCCTGTTCATCAGTGACAGAGTTTCTGGCCTGAAATTTCTAGTGGACACCGGTTCGGACCTCAGTATCCTGCCACGGTCTTCGCTACATCGTTACAGGCCTTCAACCGCCTTCTGTCCAACGGCTGCCAACAATTCAACGGTTGCGACTTATGGTACTCAGCAGATGGAGCTGAACCTGGGTTTACGCAGTTCTTTCAAATGGAATTTTACTGTTGAAGAATCGATCATCGGAGCAGATCTCCTGGTGCATTACAAACTCTTGCCAGACGTGGCAAACACCCGACTTGTGGACAGCGTCACTGGTTTAACTGTCACTGGTTTTCACCGCAATGCAACCATCCATAGTGCGAAGCTCGTACAGGCACCTGAGAGCGAATATTCTTCACTTTTAAGTCAGAGTTTGACCAGACCACCCGGAGCACCTAAACAGATCCATCACAATACAGTGCATCACACCAAGACGACGGAGGGACTGACAGTGTCATGCCGACCAAGACGTTCAGTGCCACACCGTCTCGCCATCGCTAAGGCCGAATTCGACACCATGCTGCGAGAGGGTATTTTCAGACCGTCTAACAGTCCGTGGTCCTCCGCCTTACATCTAGTGCCAAAGAGAGGTGAAGCCTGGCGCGCCTGCGGAGACTAACGTGCATTGAACTCGAAAACAGTGCCGGACCGATATCCCGTACCATTATTAAGAGACTATAACTATGATTTACATGGTGCAACGGTATTTAGCGTCTTAGAATGTGCGAAGGCTTATACTCAGATACCAGTGACTAAAGAGGACATTCCTAAGACAGCAATAATAACACCTTTCGGCCTGTTTGAAAGTATGTATATGACCTTTGGATTGCGCAACGCAGCACAGACTTGGCAAAGATCTATTGACTCAGTCATACAAGGGCTTCCGTTCTGTTTTGATTATATAGATGATGTGCTCGTTTTCTCTGAGACAGAACAACAACACCGACAACATCGGCAGGAAGTGTTCAAACGCCTAGAACATTGCGGAGTTGTGTTGAACGTTGCCAAGTGCGTTTACGAACGCTGCAAATTGAAATTTCTGGGACATAAAATTTCACCTGCGGGTTCTTTACCTTTACCAGAGAAGATTAAAGCTATTCTGCAATTACCTAGGCAAACCACAATCAAGGAACTGCGTCGATTCTTAGGAACGCTCAACTTCTACCGTCGACACCTAACTCGTGCAGCTGAATTACAAGAATCACTGAATGAAGCACTAACTGGTTCTAAGAGGAAGGCAGTTCGACTGTACACTGGACTGAGACTATGTGTGCAGCGTTCGCAGCTGCTAATCAGAGCATGGCAGATGCGGCGTTTCTAGCTCACCCCCAACCTCGAAGCACCGTTAGCAATAGTCGTGGACGCGTCACAGACAGCTATAGGTGCGGCGCTGCAACAATGGTTGGACAACGCCTGGCAGCCACTAGCATACTTCTCAAAGAAACTGTCACCATCACAGGGAAAGTGGAGTGCTTACGACCGCGAGCTCCTGGCCATGTATGAAGCGGTGAAATACTTCCGCCCTCAAGTCGAAGCGCGTGTGTTCACGATATATACGGACCACAAATCGCTGACATTTTCATTCAAACGGAACAGTGTCAACTGCTCTCCTCGGCAGTTCAATCATTTGCAGTTTGTAGCCCAGTTCACGACAGAAATAAAACATATTTCGGGTATCAACAATGTAGTGGCTGACTGTGTGTCTCGTGTCAACAGCGTGACGAGCCCTATCGACTTTCCTCCACTGGCCCGAGCACAGCAAGAGGATGCAGAACTCCGCACGTTCGGCGACAATGACGCGTCAGGATTACAGTTGCAGCTCGTCGACGTTCCTGGAGAAGACGCCAAGCTCTACTACGACGTCTCACGCGGACGACCCCGCCCATTTCTTCCGGTAGCATTCAGAAGACAAGCTTTCGACAGTGTTCACAACTTGTGCCACCCAGGAATTCGTTCCACTTCTCGACTCGTGTCCCTACGTTTCGTGTGGCCAGGCATGCATAAAGACTGTAAAGAATGGTCAATAACATGTTTGTAGTGCCAAAAGTGTAAAGTGTCTCGCCATGTGCATGCCCCTATCGGTGACTTTCCAGACGCAACTGTACGTTTCGCCCACGTTCATGTGAACGTTGTTGGACCACTTCCGCCATCGAGCGGTCAACGCTACCTTTGATCGATCGTTTTACTCGCTGGCCAGAGCCAGTTCCCATTGACAATATAACAGCTGAAACGTTAGACTCTGCATTCGCGTCACCGTGGTTAGCAAAGTTTGGATGCCCTCAACATATCACCACTGACCGTGGACGACAGTTTGAGTCTGATCTGTTCGCTCAGCTGGCCAAGTTTTGCGGATATGTACACTACAGAACCACTAGCTAAGTTTTGCGGATATGTACACTACAGAACCACTAGCTACCATCCCGATAGTAATAGCATGATCGAACGCTGCCATCGTTCTTTAAAAGCAGCACTTCCATGACAACACATGGACTTCAGCTCTACCAATGGTGTTACTGGGCCTAAGAACAACTTATAAACAGGACATCGATTCATCGGCTACGGAAATAGTATATGGAGAAACATTGCGTCTGCTTGGTATATTCGTCGACCCCAATACACAGCAAAAATCGACACAAGACCAGCCAGATTTCTTGCGTCGCCTGCGAAACCATATCGCACAGATCCGTCCTCCAAAGGCTTCACTACATAGCACACCGAATTGTTACGTTCATCAGCACCTAGATCAGTGCTCCCATGTTATGCTTCGCACCGACGGCGTGAAACCACCACTACAACCTCCGTACACTGGCCATACCGCGTGGTACGGAGAAGTACGCAGACAGTGGACATATTAGTGAACGGTAAAGCAACAACCGTTTTTCTAAATAGAGTAAAGCCTGCGTACGTGTTTCAAGACTCATCCCCGACCGCTAACCAACGGAGATATCAGAACCTGGCTGAACAAGATGCACAACCAACACCACCGCCGCCACTCACGGAACAGCCTCCGACACGGACAACTCGCTCTGGTCGTCGGGTACACTTTCCAGCTCGATTCATCGATACCACGCTCCGCTTCCGCCCGGGGGACTGATGTGGCGCTCTGTTTTGCCAGCCGCCACGCATCAGCGCGAAGTTCATTGTTTAAAGTGCAGTGTTGCGACTGAATCAAGTGAACCGCGTTTTTAATTAGTTCTGTACCGGCCACCAGAGGCACGCTACTATCGCGGGTGTAATAAATGAATCGCGGCTGTTAATCATAAATGTTCAAATGTTTGTAGAGCTTATGGGACTTAACTACGGGGTCATCAGTCCCTAAACTTACAAACTACTTACGAACTAGCTAATACTAAGGACGGCACAAATATCCATGCCCGAGGGGGGATTCGAACCCCCGACTGTAGTGGCTGTGCAGACCGTGACTGGAGCGCGTCAGTCCCCTCGGCCACCGCGGCCAGCTGTTAATCATAGTTCAGCGATCAGCCGCCAGGAGCGCTATATATTTTTACATGTTCTAGTATATTCCATACGCGATTTATACTGTATAATTTTTTATGTTACTCTCTCTGCAGTTTACTCTCTGAAAACTTTTGTTTTTCAGTTAGTTCCTTCTGTTTTCTAATAAAGAGTTGTGTTAGCAGTAAACCTCTCGTGTCGGATTTATTTATTTTATAACTTTTTACCAAAGTTAGTAGCTCATACGGTTCGTACGACATGTTAAACTGCTGCGATGTTAAAATGAACGAACTTCTGTGAACCTACGAGATATATACCTTGTAGTTTACTGCCAAAGGGTCTTACTTTCCAGTTAACCTTTTCTATTCGTCTATTGAAGGGGGAGTAGGTTTCTCATTACACAGTTAAGTGATTTTTGCCATACGTCGCGGTCTATATGTTGATATTGTAACTGAAAACCTTTTTTAATATCTACAATATTTGTTATTAACTTAGTGATGAACTAATTTTATATTCATTTTGAATAAAAAATACAATTTTAAGCAAAATAGTGCTGATAGTTGAAACCGATATAAGTTGACAGTAACTCCAAGCATGTTCTTTCTTCTTAATCCTCCGCCCTGATTAATCGTTCCCAATATATAAAAGACACTCTTAAAATATCTATGAATGGTCACAAACTATAATTCAAAAATTTCATTAAGTGTTGATAATCAGAGAGTTACTGTATGTCGGCCAGCCTTTGTAGTGAATCTGGCAGCCGATAAAAGTGAGCTGTCAAATGCGAAAAAAAGTGCTCAATATACACAGATGTGCCAATACCAGACAACATATTCAACGAGATTTGAAACCATATTAAAATTATTTATTACAAGATTAATTTTGATTACAAATGTTTATTTGCCTTTTTTTCTGTGTGTTGAAAATGACGCAAGTAATAACAGCAGCGAAAGTCTCTGCTATCATCGCTTGGAACTAAAACAGCGACGGAAGCTGTTACTACAGCGGAAGTTTACGCGCATGCCCGTCTATCTCTAGGTACCCTACTTTAAACAATGACGTCATATGATATACGATAATTTGTTTAGCAGCTGATCATAGATTATAGAAACTTAAATATTAATAACGAGGACCAAAAATTAAAATTAAAATCCTCTAGAAATCTTATTATTCTCGGTATTTTCCGTACCGTACCTGCAGTAATGAGAAAAGTTAATAAACTGCCTCATTGAGCATTATTAAAACTTCCATTGATAATAAAAGAATAAGTTAATTTACGTTAGCAACGAGAGATTCCATTTACAAGGATAATTAATTTACTCACCGAACAAGGGAACATACAAGAACCTGTAAACCATAGAGTAGGAGCAGCATTAATTATTTATTTCATAATTACCGCAAAATATTATTCCCCTCATCCTATGTGGTTCGGTTTCCCGTAGTGGCATAGTCTGATAAATTTGCCAACGAAATGTTCCCTTTACAAAGATCATTAATCTCTTGGCCGGGCAAGGTTACATACAAGAAACTATCAACCATAGATCAGGAAAATAATTAATTATTTATTTCATTGTAACAAAAAAAGATTATGCCCTTCAGTCTATGTTATTCAGTTTTCAAAGAGTAGTCAACGATCTCTGCAGATATGCGCACTCTGCATGGTACAAAAATTGGCAATTGACCCTTAATATTGATAAGTGTAAAGTCATTTATATACCACTAAAACAAGTCCGTTACACGATAAATCAATCAAATTTACAGGTCTTAAATTCAACTAAATACGATTAACAATTAAGTACAACTTAAATTCGAAATAACATACAGAAAATATTGTACGAAAGGCGAACCAAAGGCAACGTTTTATTGGCAGAACACTTATAATACACAACAGTTCTACCAAAGAAACTGCCTACACCATACTTGTGCGTCCTATTTTGAATTTTTGCTGCCGATTGTGGGATCACCATTAGGTGGGACTGATGGACGATTTAGAAAAAGAGAAGAGCAGTTGGTTTTGTAATATTTCTATTTAGGGGAGAGAGTGTCACACAAGTGATGCACGAGTTGCGGTGCAAATCATTAAAAGAAAGGCGTTATTCGTTGCGGCGAGATCTACGTGCGACATTTTTCTTCACCAACTTCCTCTCCCGAATGCGAACATATTTTGTTAGAGCGCGCGCCACATAACTTGGCGGGTGAGGTCTGGATGCGCAGAAGCACAGGTAGGCCTACGTCACGCCACGTGACCTGCTGGCCAATAGCCGTCAGTCAGCCGTTGCGCGCGTTCGAGTTCGTGTCGTACTGTGCGGAGCGACAACTGCTTTTTGGCATTCTGCGTTGTGTTTTTTGCGAGTTATTTCGGAGCATTCAGTCGACTAAGAGTAGCAACAGCAAATCTCAACTTGTATTACATAAACAGGCAAGAGAAATAGTGTTTCGCGTATATCAATTCTTTAGACGGGAGTCGGAAGCGGCTGATCACAAAGCCTCTACTTATTACCACGTTAAAAATTATTTTGTGGCAGTTAAGCTTGTA
Source organism: Locusta migratoria (assembly GCA_026315105.1). Classification (NCBI taxonomy): domain Eukaryota; kingdom Metazoa; phylum Arthropoda; class Insecta; order Orthoptera; family Acrididae; genus Locusta; species Locusta migratoria. The sequence goes on from CM048746.1 coordinate 400,368,425, forward strand.
TTGTGTAACTTTATACTATGTGTGCTTCCCTGGCAAAGGAACTGTAACACGATTTTTGTTCTTACTTATGCTGTTTCGTTGTGGATTTTGTTTAAAGCTTGTCTTCCGGCTTCAACAGCTTTGACGATTTTGTTATGAACTCTATCAACGTTGAGTATTATCCGTTTCCTGACTGTGCCTCGACGATCGTCTTTGCGGTGTGTAGCAAGCAATCCTCATTATTGTATTGTTATTACAACCTGAACTTTCCACTGTAAAATCTCTTTTTTTATTTATGCTAGTGGGACATCAATTTTCACTTTTGAAAAAATTGTACGAAAATCGCTAGACAAAAATGTTTTACAAAAGCTTTTATTCATGGCCGATTTCGAAAGTTCTTGGTTGCCATCATCTTATCTTTATTGCATGGATTTCAGTGTTTTTCATTAATTTTACAAAGAATAAATCAGGAAATGTGAAACACCTCGCTTTGATCAGTGAGCACTTGCTTAATGGGCATCAGTACGAAGACTGAACATGTGTCGCTTGTAACTTTTTTAGATAGTGTCCTTGTCTTGTACAATGTCAAACATATACAATTATTCTATCATTTCATATATGTCAAATAAGTCATTGATAGACTATTTTAATAACTGCTTAGAAAAATCCAGATTTCGAGATACAATTAAGGGAAAAATCTAAAATTTGTCAATTTCTATCTTCACAAATTTACTTTGAATTCGTAATCTGTCGTGAACGTCTAATGTGGTTCTTCAGTGATAATGGATAGAGTGATCTCCCTAGAAGAAGTGTGTATATAATTTACAGATATTTCGTGTTAATCGACTGAGCTACGAAATTAATTTCTGTGCCGCTCAGAAAATTATGCCCTGCCATGTAAACATAATAGGTACAAGAGAAAGAGACTCATATATACTCGTAAATGCGCCACAGTTTTCCCAACAATCAAACAAGCGTTGTTTTTCTGCATTATACTTTTCATGCAGCCGTGTGTGTTCAAGACTCGCAGCTTGACATTTCCTTGCGCTTGTACGCGGCCGTAACTTTAAACCTATGCGGCAGTCAGCAGTTGACTGCGGAATGGAACAGCGCGCAGCTAACGCACAGTCCGGCTACGCTGCAACAGCTGGTCCCCCCACCATTACACAACTACCTGCGCAGCAGAGCCAGTCCACCCGCCAAGTTACGTGGCGCGCGCTCTAGCACCCACCTACATAAGAATACATGATCGTGATAAAAAAGACAGAGAATTCAGATATAAAACAAAGAGATTTAGATGTTCCTTTTTCCAGCTTGCTACTAGAGAGTGGAACAGTAGAGAAACATCATAAAATTGATTAACCCTCTGCCAGTCTGCCATACGTTTCAATGTGACTTGCAGAGTATCCATGTACGTTGCCGTAAGTAAAACATTACCGAATTATGTACTCATTAACATTCACGAAAAGTAAATGTTAATGACTTCCTGACACATCAAACCAGTGTCTCCGAACCGAGATTCGAACCTGGGACGTTCGCCTATCGCGACTGAGCAGCCCCGCATCTTTCGCGATCCGTCCTCACAGCTTTAATTTCGACAGTATCTCACCTCATACTTTTCAGACTTATTGCTGTACACCTTGTCTTTAATATAGGCCAACGTATAGGAGGCACATGTGTTCAGATGCTGGCCTCTGGGTACGGCAGAGCCACAACGCCAAGTGCTCCTGCAGGACAGCAAGCTCTCTCCTGCTTCGTTTTGCATGAACTAAATATCATCTTCGATAACGGGAATGAAATCATCTTCAGCGTGCAATCACGGAATATCGCACATATTATTCCCATACTGGTCATTGAACACCACACTGATTCCCACTGAGGATAAAGAGAGTTGCTGATCCCTATTATGCGTCCTCCAAATGCGCCAATTCTGTTGAAATCACCCAAATGAAATTTGGTTTCTTCGATCGCAGGCATATGCGCATACACTACAGGTAATAAAAACTGCTACACCAATGATGATAAACTGGTATTCATTGGACAAATATGTTATACTAGTAATGACATGTGATTACATTTTCACGCAATGTGAGTACATAGATCCTGAGACAACAATACCCACAACAACCACCTTTTGCCGTAATAATGGCCTTGATACGCCTGGGCATTGAGGCAAACGGAGCTTGGATGGCGTGTACAGATAAAGATGCCCACGCAGGTTTAACACGATACTACAGTTCATCAAGAGTAGTGACTGGCGTTTTGTGACGAGCCAGTTGCTCGGCCACCATTTACCAGATGTCTTCAATTGGTGAGAGAACTGTAGAATGTGCTGGCCAGGGCAGAAGTAGAACATTTTCCGTATCCAGAAAGGCCCGTACAGGACCTGCAACATGTGGTCGTGCATTATCCTGCTGAAATGTAGGGTTTCGCAGTGATCGAATGAAGTGTAGAGTGACGGGTCGTGACACATCTGAATTGTAACGGCCACAAGAGGGGACCGACACGTGTAACCAATGGCACCCCATACCATCATGCCGGGCGATACGCCAGTATGGCGATGACGAATACACGCTTCCAATGTGCGTTCACCGCGATGTCGCCAAACAAGGATGCGACCATCATGATGCTGTAAACAGAACCTGGATTCAAAAATGACGTTTTGCCATTCGTGTATCCAGGTTCGTTGTTGCGTACACCATCGTATGCACTCCTGTCTGTGATGCAGTTTCAAGGGTAACCGCAGCCATGATGTCCGAGCTGATAGTCCATGCTGCTGCAAACGTCGTCGAATTGTTCGTGCAGATGGTTGTTGTCTTGCAAACGGCCGCCGCGGTGGCGCTCCAGTCACAGTCTGCACGGCCACTACGGTCGGGGGTTCGAATCCCCCTCGGGCATGGATATTTGTGACGTCCTTGTTCGTAAGTAGTTTGTAAGTTTAGGGACTGATGACCCCGTAGTTAAGTCCCATAAGCCGTACAAATATTTGAACATTTTTTGTGTATGAGAAATCGGTTGGAAAATTTCCTCATGTCAGCATGTTGTAGGTGTCGCCTCCGGGGCCAAACTTGTGTGAATGCTCCGAAAAGCTAATCATTTACATATTTCAGCATCTTCTTCCTGTCGGTTAAATTTCACGTCTGTAACACATTATCTTCGTGATTTAGCAATTTTAATGACCAGGAGAGTACTAATTCCTACCACACCCCTCTGCCACCCGTGTAGTACGAACGTCACATCGCATACAGTTCAGAATTTACTTATTTAATATAGTTCAATAAATGTCACCCTCTACAACGCAATTAGTCAAAGTCGGCGAGTTGTATGAGATCGTTCAGAATCCAGGTCTTGAATACCAGCACCTCCACCAGCACCGACGCAAGGGGTAACAGCCTTACCACAGCAATTAGCGTATCGCTGTACTCAAAACAATTAGCGGGGGAGAGGGGGGTTATACAACACGAGGCTATAAATCGTATCTTGAGGGGTGTTTGGTTATTTTTCTATGTGTGCATCATCCAGTGCTGCAGTCGTTGTGGCAGGTGCTAGTCTGGTTGTTATGCGTCTGCTAAGTGCATCCCAGATATGCTGAATCGGGTTTCAGTCCGTTGAAAAAGCTGGCCGCTCTATTCATTCAATTCCCTCAGTTTTAGCGACGTTGTCTACCAGTTCATCTTTGTGGGAACGAGCGTTATTGTCCACCAGAAGGAACCCATCTCCTATGGCACCAGCATAGGACACATAAAAGGTCGCTGGATCTCGTTTCTAATCCTCAGAGCAGTCGAAGTTCGATTCCGAAAGACATTGAGGTCCGTACGTCCGCCAATACTGACTCCTGCCCTCGCCATTCATTCACCACCATGATATGGAGATACTTCCAGCACATAAGCAGGAGTTCCACATTCTCTCCAGATGAGGGGAGGAAGACGTCCTGCTGTACACAAAATCTTCATCATCTGTGAACAGAACCCTGCGCCATTCATTACAACTCCAACCCTGACGTTAGTCTGACCAGTTTCTGCGGGCTAAACGGTTTTGCGGTTTTAAAGGGACACATACCACAGGCCACCGTTCGTGGAGGTCATATTCCCGAAGGCGATGTCGGACTCTCCGTGTTGATATTGCGCGTACTGTTGCTGCCTGGAGGGTGCGTTGCAGATGTGTTGCCTCTTTTCTCGACGGGCTGTTGGCGTAGATAACCATCATCTCTTGCTGATGTTAACGTAGACTACCTTGGCCTTGCCTAATTTTAATGGTTCTTGTTGTCTCAAATCACGTCCACGTTCTGGAAATTACACTTTGGGACACTTCAACAGCTACAGTCACCTCCTCTGTATCTGTCAGGCTTGCAACCTTCCTATGACTCTCCACGCCATACCTTCAGGTAAGTTATGTTCTTGTTACATTTTACTACTTGCTCCCTACACTACCTGAATCCAACTGTTTGTGTAATTCGTTTGGTAAACACTAGTCAACACCTCCGCCTCTGCAGCAGCTTTCTGTTATTACCACTCACTCAGTTGCCGTATTGTTGCTGACTGCACTCTGTAGAACTGACAGAAAGATGACGAACGGTTTCAGTTCATTCTGTCGACGACAATATGTCACAACATAGATATATCAAATTATCCCTTGACTGTTTTGATCGGAGTTCAAATCAAATGTTTGTATAGTCTATGGGACTTAACTACGGGGTCATCAGTCCCTAAACTTACAAACTACTTATGAACTAGCTAATACTAAGGACGGCACAAATATCCATGCCCGAGGGAGGATTTGAACCCCCGACCGTAGTGGCCGTGCAGACCGTGACTGGAGCGGCCGGCTTGATCGGAGTATCTGCTTCCACAGCACACATGCTCGCAAGTAGATTCACCAGGTATTCCGCTGCAGATGGGTATTTAAGCCGACGCGAGCACGACAATCGGCAGTCGGCACGAGAGAGTACCACAAGTAAGAGAGCATCCAGAAGCCCACACAGGCTTGCTGACTGCTCGCCTGCAAGCGCTTGGGTCATCACGCTGCGGCAGACGGACATGAAGACATGGATGTGGATGTCGTAAATATTTGGAGAGTTTCTAAGTATCTATTAAACGACATAAGTTAATTTATAAGTGAATCCTCTGAGTAGACGAACAGTGCTTAGGAGTTTTATAAAATAACATATGGAAGAAAAATTTATGTTAATACCACTGGCGGCGGAGAGTTATAAAGTGTGCATTTCAGGAAGTTAAATATGCTGTTAACGAACATTCAAATGAATAAATGATGCAGATTCTCAAGAGTATCGACGGAAACGATTTGCAGAAATATTTTAGTAATAGGAGCAACAAACGGAGGTGTCTATTTGCAGTTGGGATTATCTTTGAAAGTGATCATTAATTGTATTCTTTCGGTAAGTACACGATTAAGATGAGGTTTTATATATATTCTTTTCGGGTATCATCCCTGCTGCTTCTGACGGAACGTATGAATGCCCCTTCAGTAATCTTTGTGCATGTTCCTCGAAGCCGGCCGGATTTCTTTAAATATATTACAGCGTAACGGGAAGTTACCAATTCGTAATTCATTGTTTGCAATTACTAGCGGTTAGTGCACGACAGGATACAGTACCAACATGTTGCCAAAAGCTCACGGAAAATTAGTACTTTTGAGAGAGTCAAATAATATGTTCTTTGATCTTGGAGCTAATGGTACAAGTGCTTTTAAACAGACTTTCGCCTATGACCATTAGTGTAACTACGGGAAGAGTGGGGGTACTGTAACTATCCTGCACTGAAGCGTCAAATTTTTAACATTACGTGCTGCATCCAGTTCAGGCGAATATAGGTATTGTGTGATGCTATTGCGTTTGATGTCGTCAAAGATGACCTTTAGGTAGCTTTTAAAGGCACTATTTGTTCACGGGCGGTCCTTGAACTGAGAGAGTAGCAAGTATGTAAGTCGGTAGGTCTAGATGAAATCCTATTTCAGTTTCACAAAGAGTTGTGCATGATCACCTATTCAGCTTCAATTATCTCAGTTTTGGACACCACAAAGTTCCAGATATACACATATGAGCTGAGAGACACAATCAACAACAATCTGTGACTGTTTTCCGACTATGGTATTGTGTACAGTGAGGTGTCGTCTTTGAGTGGCTGCAAAAATATACGAGATGAATTCCACAAACCCCTCTACCTGCGCGTGGTGAACACCACGTAGCTGCAACCGACGGAAATTGTTAGCATGTTAATGATAACTATTAACTTACTGAATAAATTATTCTATATTTACTTGTCTCGGTTGTATTACGAAAATTGATTGTTATTTCTTTAAGTATTGGTAATAATTTAACTGTACTGGAACGAACATTGATTTGGCAGATGTTGCGAGAAGAGACAAGAGGATGTGACTAAGGCCAAAATCGCCTTATCGTGTTCATAATTCGAAAATCTCACACAATATATGGAACAACTTTGCCAGACTTTTGAAAATAAGATTAGTTTTATTCAAGTGAACAGCTTTTAACTTGGACTGAGTAAAATCTTAAGGATCTAGAATTTGGATGTTAAAAGTCGGTATTTTGGACCAGTTATTCTGATAAGAGAAACAAATGGAATTCATGTAAACTACCTGACACTTGAAGACGATTATACAATTGTATAAGAAAACCTTGGATCAACTGTTACGCAAGTGTCCCGAAAAAAATATTCAATAAACCAGTCTCCAAATTTCATTTTCCAAAATAATCATGACATTTTTTAAAAAAATGTTCAACAATACTTACAGTCACAATCCGACAAAATAGAGCGGTGTAGTAAATTTAAATATCTTGGAAACAGTATGAAATAGAACGAACTTAAAAATTTTGCAATAGGTGGAAGAGCCGAGGAAGTGGAAACGTCGTTCGGTTTGAAAAAATTATTTACGATAGGTATTGCACATCTAGGAAAACAAAACTAACACACTATCGTGAGTGGTAATAGACGGCATATTAGAAACACAACGTGTAAAAAAAACAGACGTGGTTAGAAAATGTCAAAAGATCCACGAAACTATAGAGAAAAGATCCAAGGCAATGCAAATCGCAGATTATATTCCTTCGAGACTTGTACCTAATGAATGACAGCAAACTAAGGAAACTACTAATCTGTATAACTAAATCGATGATTGCAGGAATCACATAAATCAGAATAGAAAGAAACAACGTAAAAGAATCGAAAATCGTGGAAATCCATTTTTTTAAGGATGAAATATTTAATTATTTTTGAGAAAATTATGGAACAGCGATCTTATTTACAATTATTGAACTAACATTGACAAGTCAATCAAGATCGCAATTTATTTTATTTGACTGGTAACCGATTTCTGTCACTTACATTACCATCATCAGACCAAGACTGTAATGTTGGCCACCAGTCAATATTAAACCTTTCGGCAGCTCCAGCTGTAAACAGATGGTCGCCAGCATTACAGTTGTGGTCTGATGAAGGTAATCTACGTTACCGAAATCTGTTACCAGTAAAATAAAAGAAATTGCGATCTTGACTGACTTGTTATTGTTAGTTCAATTAAAATACTTAATTTAGAAAGTTACCCACAGAGAAAGAATAATGAGTCGGGACACTAATTTGGGGGGAAGAGACGACATATTATGAAGAAAAACAGAAAATAACAAATAAGAAGAGGAACTGATGTTATTTCATGATGCCAGTAGCTCATTATTAACAAAGAACAATAAATGTTTTTTCATACAGACTGTTTTGGCGTTTCGGAGTTTAATGAAGCTATGAGACGTAATTTGATAGCGACGTCTGTGAATACCCTGATGTGAAACATGACTCGTCAGAACAAAGCCCGTGAATTTAATGCGCGACTGCCGTAAAAAAGATTTTTGAAAACAATAATAACGGGCACATTAAGGTTAGTGCCACACCCGAATGAATGCCTGTATAAGACCTAGATGGGGGTATAAATGGCAGCTGTGGTAGTGCATATATTTAAGCTGTTTCATTTCAAAACAATTCTGTTTATCCGCAGAGTCCTGGTAATGGGCAGTACGGCGGCGCAGCTGGAGACAGCATTAGAATGAACAGCCAGAGTCCATCTGCGATGCAGCGTTTTCCGGCTCACATCATTTCCGATGAAATCGAAGAGTGGAAAACAGGAGAGAGCAAACAACGAGAAAGCGCTCTCGCCGGCCGCTGTCGGCGTTTGGATGACCGCTCGCGTCACAGCCTCGCGCGCCTCAACAATTTGCCGGTCACTCACATCGCGCGGGCCGCGGCAACTGCATTCGCAGCGACTCGTCTGTGGCCAGTTTCGTCGCTCGTACGTTCAGCGTCGATGGCGCAAGGAATATAAACACTCTGTGTTCGCGCGTGCGCCATTTCTCTGATTGCTTGCCGAAGTTTATTATTTCGTCGCACATGCGTCGGTAATATAATTTCGTCCGCTACATTTTACGCGGTTTCTATCCGAAGAGAAAAAAAAATATCTGCGGGTGTATTGTCGACACTTGTTTACAAAACACAACGGGATTTTGGAGCGTATTCAGTGCGTCAGTAATGTTCTGCAGGGAAACAGAAACGGGTGGAACTCTGTGGGTAGACGAATTATATTTTCCTGGAATACATTCCTTTGACGCACGTTATTTCTACATTAATACTGTCACAAAACTCAGTGTGGAGCTTAATTTATTAAAAATACATTATAAAACTTGGGTATATTTTAAGCAAGGTATAAGAGACACCTACGAGGGACTATTTCAGTTATCAACGATATTTATTTTAATTACTGACGTTACGAGCACAGTTCAGTGCTTCGATGTAAAGTGATCATCTTTTAATCTATTAATTTTACTTTTCGTTGCGTGGCAAATTCAGCCATTGCATCACCCTAACCAAGGAGGTTAAAATAAAAGGTGATAGTGTTATCTATGCGGAGCACATACGTCAATTGAAGCCTGTCCGCCATCTTGGTGAGATGAGGAACTGCTGTATCTCGGTTAAAGCCATGCGTTAAGTCCATCCTTCTACTGTTAATGCATTGAACTGACAGTCAGTGCAAATTATCTACTATCAATAATATACGTTCTTACAAAATAATTTGAAAACTTAATTTTAACGCTAATTTGCATTGTTTTAACACGTTACTGAAAACGGCAAAACTTCCGCACGTTTTATTCCTGTTTTAAGTGCCATCAACATCAGTTCTGCAATACGAATACTTCTTCAAGACTTAGCAGTATGGGGGAAGCAGGCTTCACTTTTTCAGCGTAAGGGCGCCTCCCTATATTCTAATCTCCTTAATCTTAATGTGTACAAAGAGGAGTTATCTTTTTTTTCCTTTCTAATTACTTTTGACCTGTTAAAGAGACTTTTAATCTTTTGTCAACTCCATAGATGTTCTTGGTACGAAAACGACGGATTTTTCAACCACCAAGATAAGTATACTATCTTTTATTTACTAAAGGTATTTTTTGCATCATATTCATGGACCTGTTGGGCTTGAATATAGCTACGTTTACAGCACATTCATGACGTGTAAAACGTCCTTCACGCATCTCAATTATTAAGGAACCCTTACAAGACATGCCGTAAATGAAACGAAAGAAGCTTGGAGTTTAACGTCCCATCAACGTGGGCATTAGAGACGGAATTTTTGGATAAAGATGAGAAGAAATCGTTATTTCCCTTCCAGAGGACGTATCCCTATATTTGCCCGAAGTGCTTTAGGGAAATCAGGGAACAACTAAATCTAAATGGCCAGAGGTAGATTTGAACCACAGTTCCCCCGAAAGCGAAAGCAACCTGTAACCACGGCGTCACCATGATCGATATATTCCACTAATATTCTGGGTTGTTTGTGAAATAAAAAACGTGTCCGCTCATCTCGTCACTTTACATCCGTTCACAGTCGATCACTCTGCCTATTCCCCCACCAGGCCATTACTATGTTTCACGTCTTTGCCACTGTCGGTTGTATGGTTACAGTTCTTCGTTTGCATCATGCCAACCAGTAATTCTTCCGATTGTGAAGTGTGCTCGATTACTCAATACTTTCGAAGGGTATGAGAAAAGTAACAATACCTTTTTTTTCAAAAACTACATTTCGACATAGTCGCCAAATGAATTGAACAACCACATCTGGCCATAATAACGGCCTTGATACACCTGAGCATTGAGTCAAATAGAGCTTCGATGGCGTCTACGGGTACAAATACTCATGCAGCTTCAACACGATAGCACAGTTAATCAAGAATAGTGACTGGCGTATTGTGACGGGCCAGTTGCTCGGCCACCATTGACCAGACGTTTACAATGGGTGAGAGATCTGGAGAATATGCTGGCCAGGGCAGCAGTCCAACATTTTCCGCATCCAGAAAGGGCGTAGAGGACCTGCAACATGCGGTCGTGCATTATCCTGCTGAAATGTAGGGTTTCGCAGGTATGGAATGAAGAATAGAGCCACGGGTCGTAACACATCTGAAATGTAACGGTCACTTTTCAAAATGCCGTCGATGCGAACAAGAGGTGACTGAGACGTGTAACCAATGGTACCCCATAACATCACGAAAGTATGGCGATGACGAATACATCCTTCCAACGTGCGTTTACCGCGATGTCGCCAAGCACGGATGAGACCATCATGATACTGTAAACAGAACCTGGTTTCTTCCGAAAAAAAAATTACGATTTGCCAATTGTGCAGCCAGGTTCGTCGTTGCGTACACCATCGCAGGCGCTCCTGTCTGTGGTGCAGCGTTAAGGGTAACCGCAGCCATGGTCTCCGAGCTGATAGTCCGTGCTGCTGTAAACGTCGTCGAACTGTTCGTGAAGATGGTTGTTGTCCTGCAAACATCCCCATCTGTTGACTCAGGGTTTGAGACGTGGCTGCACGATCCGTTACAGCCATGCGGATAAGATGCCTGTCATGTCGACTGCTAGTGATACAAGGCCGTAGGAATCCAGCACGGCGTTCCGTATTGCCCTCCTGAACCCACCGATTCCATATTTTGGTAACAGTCATTGGATCGCACCCGACGCGAGCAGCAGTGTCGCGATACGACAAACCGCAGTCGCGATAGACTACAATCCGACTTTTATCAAAGTCGGAAACGTGATGTGTACGCATTTCTTCTCCTTACACGAGGCATCACAACAACGTTTCACCAGGAAACGCCGGTTAACTGCTGTTTGTATATGAGAAATCGGTTGAAAACTTTCCTCATGTTGTAGGTGTCGCCACCGACGCCAACCTTGTGTGAATGCTCTGAAAAGCTCATCATTTGCATATCACAGCATCTTCTTCCTGTCGGTTAAATTTCGCGTCTGTAGCACGTCATCTTCGTGGTGTATCAATTTTAACGGCCAGGAGTGTATTTTTTAAAGTAATCCAACAAAACTGAATGTAATCTAAGTAACTGAAATGGTATTCTTATACTGGTACACCATAAGACGCAACTAGTACGTGTCGCGAAAGAGGTCGTGTAGTCTACAGGACTTAAATATAGCTGCAAAGTACCACAGGCTTTCACTCAGAAAACCTTTACATTTTAACATCCTAAAGAAAACACTCAGCCCTCATAGGCCTTGAGAGCCCAACAGGTACCGCCCGGCCGCCTTGTCACCCTCCACTGGAAGGCGTCGCCTGATGGAGAGGGACGTGGTCAGCGCCCCGCACTCTCGGCCGTTGTTTCGGTTTTCCAGACCGGAGCCGCTACTTCTGAATCAAGTACCTCCTCAGTTGGCCATGCCGTGCCAAGGACTGAGTGCAACCCGCTTCCTAGCTGCTCAACAGACCCGAAAGGTGAGAGCGAAGCCTGACAGTGCTTAACTCCGGTGATCTAGCAGTCACCGGTGTATCTACTGCAGCACATCTGTTGGCCATATTTTAACACCCAGTTATTCTTATTTACTGACTGAAATTTTCGAGAAAAAAAATATATCAAAATTATTTCAGCTGCAGTTGCCCTAAATAAAGAATTTGCCGTAGTGTTTTGGAGAAATTCGGCTGTGAGCTGTTTAATCAACCAACAAACAGTAGTAATCTTGCTCCCATTGATTTCAGTCATTTCCTGCACCTCCAGCCAGCATTTTAACAACGATCAAGAGCTGAATACAACTGTCATATGCTGGTTTAATTCACATACGGAGGACTTGTAAGACAACGGAATACTAATAACTACAACTGATTGCACTATATGACATGTTTCAAAGTTGAATGTAGGCTTTCACGGCCGGCGTCTTCATTAATTGAAACTTCCAGGCTAAGTTGCCGTGGTCCATTCCCTGTAGCTGTGGCATGGTGTATATAGGAACAACAAAAAGGAGTGTTAATACTCGCATTTTGGAACACAAAAGGAATTGTCGTCTGGGTCACACAGATAAGTCAGCTGTGGCAGAGCATGTTTTTACACGTGGTGACCTTGAAATCAAATTTAGTGAAACGAGCGTGCTAGCAAGGACGTCGCATTATTACACACGGATGTATAGAGAAGCCATAGAAATACAAGAACACCACAATAATTTTAACAAGAAAGAAGAAGGTTTAAAATTAGATAAGATTTGGCGGTCAACTTTGAACCAAAGATATGACAATCGATTACCTATAATCGAGAGACATGGCGTCGGCAGCACGTGACAAGTGGAGGCGCCATCTATGCCATCTATATAAGCAGGACCTCCAGCGCCTAGTAAGCAGTCGTCGACTCACCCTTGAAGATGTTGCCCGCAGTAGGCAACGAAACGTCGGGAGTTAGAAGTTTTATGAATGGACCACGGCAACTTAGCCCGGAAGTTTCAATTAATGTTTCAAAGTTGTTATAGTTAGTATTTTGACGAAATTTCATACATTACCGAACCTGTTGTCCAGAGAGTTTTTATGTAACTATGTTTACTTTGCCAACGGCCATGCCACAATTGATGCACTGTTTCCCGTTAAATTACCGAAATTAAGCGCTCTTGGGCTTGCTCAGCACTTGAATGGGTTAACGTCCGAGTCTGCCGAGTGCTGTTGGCAAGCGGGGTGCACTCAGCCCTTGTGAGGTCAACTGGGGAGCTGCTTGATGGAGAAGTAGCGGCTCCGGTCACGAAGACTGGCTTAACGGCCGGGAGTGCGGGGCCGTGACCACGCCCTCCCTCCCTCCCCCCCACCACACTGCATCCGTTGACGTCTTCGGACAGGGGATGACACTGCGGCCGGTCAGTACCAAGAGGGGCCACTGAGGCCTGTTGGAGGGTGATGTTTCCTTTGTTTAAAAAATTCAGAAACATAATTTTTGGATATTCCTCGCAAATGCAAAGCAATTGTTGAAGTTCGTGGTGCAGGTGTAATGAAAGATAGAAATGTACCTAAATGGTGTAAGCCGTTTAACAAAGTGAGGAGAAAATTTCATGTTGAAGAACGTTATGGATGGCATGTTAAGTAACAAAACTTGAGACAAGATGATGAGGCAATTCGTCCAAATGGCGCTTCAAAATTGGTGAACCACATCAGTAATTTCCACGAGATTAGTGGTGTATCACATTGTTACTGAAAAGCCTCAACGCACAGAAATATGTAGGAAGTGGTTGCCGAAAAGTCTCATATAAGAACACAAAGCGAATGGCACACTTTTTGCCGTCTTTGTACCGATATCACAGAGATGGTAACGAGTTGTTGGATCGCATTGTGGATTGCGCACTACAGTGCAATGAATAGGCGTCAATCCAGTGAGGACTGACAATGAATGCTCAGGGTTTCAGTGAAAAATCATTAAAGCTTAGGCCCGCTATTAAAAATCGCCGACGGGCTCTCCGGCGCCGTTCTGTTTCGAGACAATGCTCGGCCTCACGTTGCAGCAAGAACAAAGACCTAAGTGAAGAAATTATATCGGAGGAAAGCGCTTGAGAAATTACGACTTGTTGAAAGAAACTGTCACTAACTGGTTTAACGGTCCGGCAGCAGAGTTCTTTGACACTGGAATCCAAAAGCAAGTGTCAAGATCTGACAAATTTAAAATATTCATGGTTAATGTGTAGACAAGCTCAAAATTGACGTTCATAAATAAAGTTTCTCTTTCTCAATTACAAATCGGTTCTTACTTTAATAATAACGGTTACACGTATCCACTATGATGGTTATCGAATCCAGTAAACCTATAGATATTAACAATTGTGTCACTCTTTCAGTATAATCCAGTACAGCGGCTGGGGAAGGGGGGGTGGACCGCCCCCTGAGCCTCTCGTCTTGAGGGGCCTCCAAATAACTCGAAAGCTTTTTTTTTTTTTTTTTGAAATGTCCATGGTCTCTCGTTCTGGGGCCTCCAAATCTTGAAGGCTATCGTCCTGGGGGCCTACAAATCTCAAAAGTTATTTTTTTATAGTAATGCATGTATTTCCGAGTGCACGGGGGCCTCATTTTGTTTTTCGGCCGTCCCGGGCCTCCTACAACCTTAGTCCGCCACTGATCCAGTATGAGGCATTTAAATACGCAAGTCATATTCAAGCCCTCAGCTTTTAGCACACTTCACATCTTTCTGTTTATTGAAAACACGTTATACACGATCTGATTTCCCTTTCCCAAGGGATTTTAACTCCACATGACAGACGTCATTAATGAGGAGAGATATATGCGAGGAGTGAGCAGCAGCTTGAGGACGTAAACTGTTGACCGTCTCCCAAGTTATTTCCTCGGGACTTCCATGATCAAGATGCCGTTGTAACTCCGTTCTCTCCTCTCGTGACTGATTGCCAGTGTAGCATACAACGAGTGGTGGACTTTTGTCTTGTCGCGGCATTCTTGGGTTCGCGCATCGCTGTGAGTTTGATTTCGTGTACATTGTAAGCTTACTTTATGTGTGTACTGTTGTGGAACTTTATTGACTGGTGAAGCCTACCTTTGTCTAGTTTGTATCCTCTTGCTTCGATGCTGATATTCAGCGTGCGGGAGTAATTTATATTTGTCAGTCTTTCTCTCTTGTTACAGTTTGATTGGTAAAAGTTCCTGTTGTCTGGTCTGTATCCTTTCGTGTCATTGCGGCTAATCGAAATTCTAGAGTAATTTCAGTATAGAGAGATTTACAGTTGTATTATCTTTAATATTGTGCAGACAGCCAAGATAATTAAGATTTGAATTGTTCCGTACCCGAACCTCTGCTAACCGGAAAACCGTTTTGTTGTAAGTTTCTCCCTGTCTTTAGCCCCGAAGCATGTCGGTTCACCTTTCACCTCTTTTTTTTTATTTTTTATTTTTTTTTTTTTTTTGTCGCTGCACGTTAACTCCCGTTTCCATATTACTTTTAGACGACATTTGCAGTATCTAATATCCCTACCTTTCAGTTTGAAGTTGGTGTGAATCGTATATGGTATCGTACTCAATTGTCCGAGCCCTCGGTTCCACTGTATCTTTGGGAGCCGCACGCATGAGACAGCCCAATTGGAAGAACAAAATGAAGAAGGTATCGTCTTGTCCATCATCGGGGGTGCGGCTCCAATTATTTTATGTACAAATGTAATAGCTTATTAATTGGAGTGTTAGACACACAAATCAATATTCTTGGGAGCTGAACATATGGTTACTGGTTCGTAAACTACCCTCCTGAAGTTACCTTTCGGCTTGTTATTTAAAATTTATCTGTACCATCTGAAGGATTTAATTGTGTTTTCCCTTTTTGAAAGATATTACTATCATTTTAATCTACTTTCTAACAGCCTTAAGATTACGATGTATTGTTCATTCTGAGACACTGATGGCAATACATAATCGAAATATTGAAACATTTCGATCGCTTTGGGGCGACGAAATAAATTCAACAGGAATGTTGAAAATTTGTGCTGGACTGGGATTCGAACCCGGATTTCCCACCTCAGGCCAGTTGTCGCTTTCACCACTTAGGCACGCTTTCCTTCCAACCCAAATTTTCAACTTCTGAATGACAATTTCAATGTAGACGCATTCATATTCTCGGTCCCTTCCGAGAATACAGTATAAGATGCGAGCAAGAAGAACCAATGGGTAGATGGTCCTACAATTTGTGTTCGAAGGGAAGCGTGCCTGGATAGCCTAATAATGCGCGGGGCGACGGGGCTCAGTGCGCTCTGTTAGTGGACAAAACACCCTCTTTAACAAAATAAAATATAAAATAAAACTGAACTAAAGAAACATCCAACAAAACGGACAAACACGATAAGCGACCACAACAAACCGAACTACTCACAGAAAGGAAAAAAAATTGAATAAATGGATAAGGCGTCCGCTGGCCCATAGTGGGAAATCCGGGTTCGAATTCCGGTCTAATACAACTTTAAACTTTGCCGTTGAATTTCTTTCAATGCCCCGAAATGGTCGAAATGTTTTAATATTTCTATTTCGTAAATTTACGACCGCTACTGTCAACTAATTGTGTCTGTTCTTTCGGACATGTCAGAAAACAACAGACACCATATCAATAATTGATGTCATTAATTGATATATTTACAGCTCAGTTATTCTTTACTGTTTAAATGAAGTTCTGAGCAGTTAAATTCATTATTTTTTCTTATGGGATGAGCAATAAATGTTAATTGATGGATGTGCAAATTCAGTGTCCAAAATACCGAATGATAAATTTCAAAATGGCAGACCTTCCATGGCCTTCTATTTCGGTGTACCCTGTTTTTCACACTGCACATGCTTCTACACGAGTATCCTCCTACACACCAGCTGGCAAGAAGTTTTTGAAGTACAGCCCGTTTCGCATAAAATTGACGTATGTTACTCAACCCTCCTAGTGGGATAAATTGGTCAGTAGATTCCCAGATTGCTGGGCAAGCTTTAGGATAGTGGTAGTGGTGGAGGTAGCGACCGGAGCAGTGAGGAGATTGATTTGATTTAATTTTTTCAGGGAAGCCAAAACAGTCTTGGACCAACCCGCCACTACCCGCACCGAAACTAAGTTTATTGTGCGGTACCGCTCCCTGTATATCTATTAAAGCCAAGCAATGCCCTTGAACTTTACCAGATGTTTATTAGACACAATTTCTTCGGGTCTGGTCGTCCCAAATATTCTGTGCCTTTTATTCTCCAATGCAATGCATTCGAAGATTAGGGTGATGCAGTTTCATCACCGTCATCACACATCCTACATTTAGGGTCCTCTTCTGTTATTCCCATTGTACGTAGGTGTTTTTTGAAATTCTCATGCCCTGTCAGCAATCCAACCATGAGTCTAATATCTCTCCTGGTCAGGCCCAGGATTGCAGAGCTTCTTTTAAAACATGGCTTTGGCATCATTACCTTGCCATTATTTTGTTGGTAGACTTTGGTCCAATATTCTACGTGCTGTCTTCTGAGCCAGTTACGTAGCTCCAATTTGATCATTGCCTTGGTGATTGTCAGGACAGGTTCCGGTCCAATAAATGGAGACTCTGCCCCCATCCTGGCTAATCTGTCGGCATGTCCGTTGCCACTGATCCCCGAGTGGCCAGGGACCCACAATAGGTTTACTCTATTGCTTTTCCCTAGCTCCACTAGAACCCTGTGACATTCTGCAACAATTTTAGACCTTGTTGCCGGAGCTCAGGGCTGCCTGGCTGTCTGAATAGATATAGACGCTACGATTTTTGTAGCACCTACGCAAATTCTCCTCCACACACGCTCTGATGGCAGTGATTTCGGCCTGGAATACTGAGGCCAGTTTTCCTAGAGAGATGACGTCCTACAGTCTTGGCTGCACCCCATATACCCCGGCCCCAACACCTTGGTCCGATTTTGACCCGTCAGTGAACCAGACAATATCCCCCGTACGGTGTCTAACTATTTTCTCCCACTGCTCCCTACTTCCAATTATTATATTGAAAGGCTTGTTGAAGCAGTATGGGGTTATAATATAGTCGGCTGGCATTTCCCCAACCTTTCCTATATTTACCTCACTCACTATTTTAGTGTATGATTCTGGATTTCCCGAAGAGTTCCAGTTGTTGCCAGATTTGAGTCTGTGTGCACCAGCTGCTGCCTCCATCTTGACCCAAAGGTGTAATGGAGGCATATCCAGCATTGTTTCCATCCCAGCAGTTGGTGTGCTGCTAATTCCTCCTGTTATGGCTAAGCAGGCTAATCTCTGCACCTTACCAAGCTCCTTAGCAGCAACCTGCTGTTCTACCTTCTTCCACCACACGACCGCCCCATAGGTGATCCTGGGTCTAATCACTGTGGTGTATATCCAGTGCATACCCTTGGGGCTCAGGCCCCAATTTTTGCCACAAGCTCTTCTGGTACTCACAAGAGTACCTTTTGCCATGGAGCAAATATTCATGATGTGAGGGGTCCATGTCAGTGAGGGGAAGAGGCCAGCGCTGAAGGAGAAGTGCCGCTCTACACTGGAGCATACGCTCCACTACCTGACGGATTTTTATAAATTGTCCTGTAGCTAACCATACCATCAAAAATACCATTTCTTAAATGCTCAACTCATTGTTACTAATATTTAATTGTTTTTATCATTTTATTAACATTGTCTACCTTATTTCGAAATATATGTTATTTAAAGCGTTAGTTATGTAACATTTGCGATGCAGGATATGGACTAATTTGTTAGTATTACTGGTGTGCATGCAGTAGTGTCGTGTATGTTCAACTTGCAAACAGAAAAATTTTTCATTAGTCAACAATTTACTGCAGTCATCTGGATAGAGCTTAAGCAATCAGTCAGAAACGATACTAAATCAAACAACCACAATATGAAACACGTTAATAAAACCGATGGTACTTCTGTCGCAGCATTATATAACGTGTTTAAATTTAAAATGAATGCTGACTTTCTCCCGTTCTACAGTATTGTAGACCAGAAAACGTAAGTGTTCTCTTTAGCCTTTAGACACATTAATACCTTATAGTCTGCAGAACTACTTGTCCTTACCAGTTTTCTGCGTGTCCTTTTGAAAGTGGCGGCCTTACTTGATCCATCTATTCACTCAATGGACGTAGTATGCGAACTGAGATTGTATGATTCATCGACATATATGAGAGTCAACCTCTTCACGGTAATATTTCATTTTATTTAAATAATCGACATGTTTACTGCGAATTTCTAAACGTTCCAAAGCACCTTCCTGCAACCTGTTTTTTGCGCCACCTGGTAAATATTAAGCATGTTACGTGCACAAAAAATAAAGCACGTAAGTATTACATTGAAACTAAAAAAAGAACTAATATACCTGAAGCCTAACTTTTGTAGTAGGTACCGCAGTGAAGAAACACTTCCCGTGAAAGGCCTATTTTCCCTTATTACGGGAAAAAGTTACTTTATTGTGGGCCGCTGTTTGTTTGTCACGTGGAAATTGTTTATCAATCTATGCACAACTTGTTCATGAAAATCATCTAAATGAAAGACTGTTTCTCTTTATGCCGCTTTAGAGAAACCTTCCGACCTACTGGCAACTAATTTCTCTCTCTCTCTCTCTATTTGCATATCTCTCTCTCTCTCTCTCTCTCTCTCTCTCTCTCTCTCTCTCTCTCTTTTCCGAAGTGAAACACCAGTAGCAGCCTGCATTCTTTCAAGGGCACCGTTAATGTGATTTTTATCCCCTTTTTTGCTCCTTCCGACAGAAATTTAATTACACTGGAAACTGGTACCTGGCTATGTAGAACTCTTCCTGCATCTACGGGGTGATCAAAAAGTCAGTATAAATTTGAAAACTTAATAAATCACGGAATAATGTAGATAGAGAGTTAAAAACTGACACACATGCTTGGAATGACATGGGGTTTTATTAGAACAAAAATAAAAAGTATTGGTAGGCGCGTGTACGATCTCTTTCGCGCGTCGTTTCGTGATGATCGTGTGCTCTGCCGACACTTTCGTCATGCTTGACCTCCCATGTCCCCAACACCTCAGTCCGTGCTATTACTGACTTTGGAGTTACCTGAAGTCGCAAGGATGCTGAAAGGCAACATCCGACACCAATGCCTCACCATAACTCCGGGCTTGCTTTACAGTGCTGTTATACTAATTATTGCATTTCTGATCAGATGAAGCGTCATCTGTTTTTTCACGCCGTTTATAGCGGCGCGCTCACTCGATGTGCACTGGCCGGCAGGTGGAAGTGGACTGACGCGGCCTCCCCTTCCGAACGAAGGAATGAACTCGTCCAGCGCTTCGGACAACAGCTCGTCTCTGTGCATCGTGCACCGTATCCTGCGCGGACTGTAGCAGCTTGAGTCGGCCTAAGCAGTACCGCTGAAAGAGAAGGTCGCGGCGATCTTCTGTGACGCTCTTCTGTTACGTCACACATAATGACTACATGACTACGAGTGCGGAGCTGCCCAAGATGCCCTAGTGGCTAGTCCCCCACCTAATCGATTGCGGCGTTCTCATCGCAACGTGACAAGAGAGTGTCACGGCTTTCTCTTTCAGTGGCCTTGCCTTCACACCAGGCGGTACTGGCGCATTTGCGGATTGTAAAAAAGCCATTACCTTGCAGGTAACCTCTCTTCCAATACCATTCAGGTAGCCACATCGGAAAATAAAGGACAATCGCCTCTTCACTTTCATTCAGTCAACACACGTAAATGGATTTCTGGGGTTACAATAAGACGAGATTGAAGCCCCTGCGTCAGAATCATCACAGTCCAGCAAACAGTGTGATTTCTGTGACAAGAAAAAAGACAAGTAAGTTCAAATGTTTGTAAACTTAAAGAGTCCAAAGTGCTAAGGTCTTTGGTTCCTAGAGTTACAAACTACTTAAACTGACTTAAACAAAGCACACACGCACGAGGGGGCATTCTAACTCCGACGTGAGCGTCAGCAAAATCCGTAGCATGGCGCCTTAGACCACACAGCCATTCCCGCGTGGCCTCGGAAGTCTTTATTCGTTGCGTAAAAGCCAACCTTTTTTTGCGTGAAGCAGGAAAATAGTATGCGCCCTTGTTCGAAGCAGTTATTAACCGAAATGTTACCTGCGTCATTATTGTTATGTTACAGTGTTATTTTCTAGCTCTTTTGTTGTGTGTTACTGTTTTGATGGCGCGCATAGTATTTGTTTACTTAGTTCCTGTTACACGAACTCTCAAAGCATACATGAATAACGAGTAGCCAATCAGTTTTTTCTTTTGTTTACCTTTCTAACTTATTGTCAGACTCACATTAATTTGAAAAATTTGGGGGACTGATGGCCATAGTAGTCTAGTCCCCCTAAAACCCCCCATACCAAACAATCAATTTGAAAAATTCCCTAATTAGATTGTATACCTTCTTGGAAGCCAAATCAAACACTAAAAGATGCAACAGAACAACTAAAGAATATTGGTGTATTGGAGTATTGCTGCCCAGTGTGGGATCCTTATCAGGTGGGTTTGACGGAGGACATCGAAAGAGTCCAAAGAAGAGCAGCTCGTTTCGTATTGTGATGATACAGGAGAGACAGCGTTACGGAAATGATACAGGTTCTGGGATGGGAATCATTAGAACAATAGCGCTAATGGCTGCGGCGTGGGCTACTTACGAAACTCCAATCACCAATATTCTCCTCCGAATGCGAAAATATATTGTTGACTCCCACGTACATAGCTAGAAATTATCATCAGAATAAAATACGAGAAATCAGAGCTCGACCGGAGAGATTCAGGTGCCCTTTCTTCCCGCGCGCTATTTGAGAATGGAATGGGAGATAAATAGTATAACGGTGGTTCGATGAACCCTCTGCCAGGCACTTAAATGTGATGTGTAGAGTATCCCATTTAGATGTAGATGATAATATTTCCACTGCTTGTGTTATAATTTATGCTTCTTATGTGTATATTTTCATTCAGAAATAGGTGCCGGCCGCGGTGGCTGCGAGGACTGAGGCGCTCCAGTCACGGTCTGCACGGCCACTACGGTCGGGGGTTCGAATCCCCCCTCGTTCATGGACATTTGTGCCGTCCTTTGTATAAGGTAGTTCGTAAGTAGTTTGTTAGGGACTGATGACCCCGTAGTTAAGCCCCATAAGCTTAACAAACATTTGAACATTTTTTTTCTTTAAATCAGTAAAAGTATTGAAACATTAGAGATAATAAAACTCGATGTTGATACAAAATGAAGTTTTTGGCGAAAGAACTTAAGTAAAATTCATAGGATAATTTCTAAGATCATGTCGGATATCCTTTTACTAGGTCAAGAGCAGAAGTTTGTCGTGGTAGGGACTCAACAAGACTTTCGACTTCCCGTGCTGGAATACTGAGCCAAGCTGCTTCTGCATTCGTCCGTAATTCGGTAAGTGCAGTATTCTGTGCTCCAACTTACCTCCAGATTATTTTCTTTAAAGGATCTTTTGGATTCATTTGCAATCTCCGTGAACAAGTCATTCTCTGAAATTGCCCTGTATGTTCTTCAAACGAATCCCGAACAACTGTCACGGGGAGAGAAAGAGCAATGTCATCCAAGAAAGTTCCATACTTGTTTGAAGACTTGAAATCCATTAACGGCAACAAATGGGCTCCACGTAGCCGAAAAGAGGCATTTCCTGTCAGTGATCGGTTCAGTTGAACCACAAGACTAAGTCTGTTCAATATTAAACAGCCTACACTAGTTAACACAGTTTCTCGTGACAACTTTTGCTAATGGCTCCATGGAATCTGCACCGCACTCAGTACAGTAAGTTATTACCAATTGAACTTTGGACTCTTGAGGTCAAAGCAAGGTTTTCCAGTCCCCTAGGTTACAACCGATATGATCACTAGCCCAACGGAAGTGCTGGTAGGGTTGAGCTGTTAGCAAATGCACTCCAGGTTGGTGGTGTGTTGCCGTAGCACGTTAACGCCAAATTCCGCCGAAATGTCCTGATGCATACTTAATGGTGCGACTTTATGCATTATCATGCACTACATTTCATCATAGCTAATATTAAAGCAAGTGTGACTATGTAAGGTTGTGATTTAGTATTTTTGCTCGATGTTATCTGAGGGTCGAACCGTAAAGGTCTGCTTTCATGCCCCAGCAGTTACCTTGGTTGCAGGTTTTATCTTTTACGTGTGATCCTGTAGTTAAAAACATTGTATTCATAGGCTATAGTTTGCGAAACAAATAAGAAATATTACATAAAATAATAACTTCATTAATAAAAAAATGGTTTTATTCTAACGTTTGAAAATGTTGTACGCAAGTAAGAGATTTAGTTGAATAAGGTTTATTAGAACAAATTGCTTCCTTATTGGAAGTGCTCAGGAGAAATATTAATAGTAATTTTAATAAAATGCTAAACAGTTGCATCCTCTGCGATAAGAAACTGGTTGCACTTTTCCCCAAGTAAGTAATCATAACTTTATGAAACAATGAAACTCTGTACATTTCGCGAGCACTGAACATGAAATTGTCAACAGTTCAAAATAGTTAAGTTTCCCGAATATCACGTAAATTGTTTAGAAGCGTGAACACGTATCAATTGCAAAGGCGTAAACTCGTTCTCGCCAAATATAGACTCCCGAAAAGCGACCGTTCGCTGCGCAAATCATAACAGTCCCACCCATCGAATAACTCCTGTCATCCAAGAGGGTCCTCCTTCTGCCCAGACTAGACATGGAGTTCTTTTCCGCGCACCCTTCGCTCGTCGCCTCCCTCTCACCCACTGCCCTTCAGTTCTGGCCGCTGTCTCATTGGCTGATGCGTCATCCCTTCCAAAACCGTACACATCATAGCACGAGATACTTCGTTAAATAAAATCTGACCACTTCCTTGCTAATACATTATGTAAATACACAAAAGACCTTAAATTAGTATTCAAATAAAATGTTTGTATAGCTTATGGGACTTAACTACGGGGTCATCAGTCCCTAAACTTACAAACTATTTATGAACTAACTAATACTAAGTACGGCACAAATATCCATACCCGAGGGGGGATTCGAACTCCCGACCGTAGTGGCCGTGCAGACCGTGACTGGAGCGCCTCAGTCCCCTCGGCCACCGCGGTCGGCTGTTAATTAAAATTACATGTCTGAAATAAATAGACAAACCAGCTTTCATAACCTTGAACGCTCGTGACACACAATATTTACATAAATTACTGGAAAATTGTACAATAAATCGACAAACTAAATTAAATATATGGGAGGTAAATCATACTGCTTGCTTTTCCAGTGTTACTGTGGAGAATTTAATAATCTGTTAATATTTTCATTATTAATTTATATCACTTAAAATCGGTTATTAAATAAATATCTACAAGTGTGACGCTTTCAAGATGGTAGCTAGAGATAATCAGCTTCATCTAAAGCAGAGTTTGTTGAAATTGCATGACGCATTCAAAAGTTGGTTGTTTCATGCTTGATTTTTCTATATTTTGATACAGTAGTCATAAACATTTGTAATTTTTTGAGATATTGAAATTATGTTTAGAATCATGAGATGTGCGTGATTATTCCAATATGTAGATGTCTTAAATGTAGGCGGTAAGCAATTTTCATAGATTATTTTATTTTAGTCTCAATTACTGGAGTGTGGAACTCGCAAATGTAGTCCACACACCCTTCAGAAACGCTCATTAGTTTTGAGTACAAAGCATGGGAATTTCCAAGATTTCCGCATAATACCTTTACTTATTGCGCTACTCTACGCACATTACTTCTATAAAGTCACAATTCTAATGCTTGAAATATAGTATCTTCGACTTATTCTTGCCACTGAAGATCTCAGAATATTCTTTGATGATGTCCGCAATGAAATGTAACATATGTCTAACTGAAACGTCTATGCCGCCTTCAAAGTTTGTTGATACTCGTCGTGCGAACATAACCACGACGGAATCCTTTCCAGATTTATCATCAGAGAACTAATGACATCTCTACCAACCCACCGTCAGTTTATATATTGTGTACAGCTTACTACTGCCATCTGTGCCTGTGCATACCGCTATGAAATCACTTTTCTCACCTTATTGTTCAGCCTGTTTTTGATTGTAGTGGTACCGTCGTGGATTGAATGAATCATATCCCAAACTAATAAATCCATAGCTCCCTTGACAGTGTTTATGAGTAAACAGTGAAAACAGCTAGTCACTTGGTAGAGCGATGTCCCTCGTGAAGCCGCCATGGCTGAGAATCCATTTCTGGCGATTTATTTATTTATTTTTATGATGTTCCTCAGACCCAAATTTAGGAGCACTTATCCCCACTCATGATACGTGAATACATGAAACTGTAACTGTGGTGTCGCACAAGTACAAAGTGCGCGCCACCTACTTTCGCCGCGCGCCGCCATGCACACACGGCGCAGCGTTCTCACGACAGCCACGAGCGCCCTCTGCTGCAACCCCGCTCGTGGCCACCACGGAAAGACATCGGTCACTTGGGACTGAGATAGCAACCAGTTAGGACCTTCGTAATCAGATAGGCACCACTGAAGACTTTGCTATCGTACAGGCACTAGGCAGGCCTCTAACAACTATGTATCAACATTCTGCAGTACTATGTAAAAGTTAAGTATTGTTACATGCTGTGCCATATATATCTCTTTCTAATTTACTCGAGTGTTAATAGTTTCTGGCTGCTCCCCTCCGTACCTGCACCAGCGTGTCGGTCTCATTCCACTCGGCCACCGACACCTACGACGAGGCTGGGACACAAAAGCGGCGACGAAGTTGGGACACAAAAGTGGCGACGAGGAGTGATAGACGAACCTTGGACCAGCCCTCTTGCAGCAGCCAGACAGCAGCAGTCGGAGCACGCAGAAATTTCTCCCGCCCACCCACCCTTATTATAAGGTTTTTGGGGGAACATATTCAGTTACGTGTTTGTGGACATTTTTGTTGCAGATCGAGCGTCCTCATTTATCTTGCATTTGTGTTTTGTTATAATTTACTTGTATGTGCGGCGCCTAATCGGTCAGCATGGCCACTACCCCGAACCCAAACTTAATGGAAATTATTCAGTTACAGACGGCGCAAATCACTCAACTACTGCAGGCCGTGTCGCAGTTGTCGGCACAGGCTGCTCACCAACAACAACAGCCGTCACATCAGCAGCCCACACCTGCCGCTGCACCGCTTCTTACATTTCGCCAGTACAACGAACGTGAGGAAGAATGGAGCGACTATTTCGCACAGTTTCAAGAACTCGTCGCGGCTCATCAAATTACAGGTCAGAGAGTGAAGAACCGTTTCTTATCGATTGTGGGCCCCCAGACCTTCGTACTATTGCAAAAACTTTTCCCTCTCGCATCTCCTCGTGATGTAGACTTTGAACAAATTGTAGATGCACTGAATGCTCATTATGAGAGAAAAGTTCTTGTAGCCGCTGCACGATACCGATTTTTCAGACTTAAAAAATTACCGCAGCAGTCACACCAAGAGTGGATTACGGAATTGAAGGGCTTAACCCGCCAATGTAAATTTACTTGCTCTTGTGGACTTTCGTATAGTGACGTGATGTTGAGGGATGCGATTACGCAGAATATTCAGGACCCCAGAATTAGAGCAGCAATTCTGAAACAGTCTGACCCCTCATTAGACAGTGTACTGCAGCTTATAGAAGCGCATGATACTTTTGACTTAGCAGATGTAGAAATGCAAAGCCACAGTGTAAATTCAGTGCGCCGTAACGGACGCTTTCCTAGCCGGAGTTCTCAGTGTAGCACTAGTGATTCTTACAATAGTACAGGCCGTGCTGAACAGACAGTGAACAGTAGCCAGTGTAAAAGTGCGACACAAAGGTCGCCCCGTCGTGTTAGAAACAGTGATTTGAATAACGGGCGCCAACGCTTATTTCAGAAAAATGTACGTAAATCTTGCCCCCAGTGTGTGTCTCGCCACAAGCGTGCTCATTGCCCTAGTCGCAACGCAACCTGTTATCAATGTGGCAAATCAGGACATGTACAGTCTGTGTGTATGCAAATTAAAAACTCAACGAACGGTACCGTTAGAAACAGTGTTTCGCAGAGTGCGAGAACAGTTCATTCTGTAAATGTTATACGGGCTTTCCTTGGATCTCAATTGCAAGAAAGTAGTTCTGCGCCTATGGCAAAACTATATAGTGCACCACGTAGCAAGCTCCGACGAGCGCGTAAAACAGTGCAACGGAAAAGGGTTCGGGACAAGCAAAATGACTCTGTACAGTGCAATCCTGTAGTGAACCTAGTGCCTTCTGCAACTTCTTACTGTAAAAGTGCCCAGTACTGTGTAGCTAGTAACAGTAGTCTTGGTGTAGCTACTCAAAGTAATTTTAGTGCAGTAGCCTCGCAATGCGCGGACGCCGATCCGGCGGTAGTGTTGTTAATCCGCTGCGTGCCGAGTCTGCGCCGCTTACTTCACTACGCGGCCCGCGCAAGCGCAGTAAACTAACCGTAGCAGACGTTGCCCACATTCGCGCACCTGTCGAGCGCCGCAAGCAAAAACTGTTTGTGACTCTCTTCCTAGAAAATAAGACGGTGCAATTTCAGCTTGATACTGGTTCCGCTGTCACTTTAATAAATAACGATACTTATGAACTTCTGGGTTCGGCAAAATTGTCGCCGTCACAGCAAGTGTTAACAGCTTATACAGGTTAAAATATTCCCGTGCTAGGAACGTGTAGCCTGCCCGCCTCTTTTCAAGGTGTAACAAAAACAGTTGCTTTTGTAGTTCTTCAGGCCAAATCGACACAGAACATTTTTGGACTAGATGCTTTTGACTTGTTTGGTTTATCAATTCAAAGAGATGTGCTTCAAATTTCGTCAATAGTGCCTCAGGATAAAATCAATGCATTGTGCGACAAATATAGTGACTTGTTTTCGCCGGAACTAGGTTGTGCAAAAGACTTCGTGGCACATGTAACTTTGAAGGAATCTGCAGTTCCAAAATTTCGTAAAGCTAGACCAGTGCCTATCGCCTTGCGTGATACAGTTGCCGAAGAACTTAAACGTTGGCAAGATAGTGGGGTGATTTCTCCTGTTTCTGCGAGTCAGTGGGCCTCGCCTATAGTAATTATGCCCAAGCCGTCAGGAAAACTTCGTCTCTGTGCGGACTTCAAATCAACTGTCAACAGTCAAACAATTGTCGACACTTATCCCCTGCCCAGACCTGAGGAACTGATAGACAAATTAGGACAGTCTCGCTTCTTTTCCAAGATTGATTTAGCAGAGGCATACTTACAGATTCCACTTGATGACGAG
The DNA here is from genome assembly GCA_026315105.1 of Locusta migratoria. NCBI lineage: Eukaryota > Metazoa > Arthropoda > Insecta > Orthoptera > Acrididae > Locusta > Locusta migratoria. The sequence continues at coordinate 400,396,467 of CM048746.1, forward strand.
TCAAAAAAGTTTTTCGTCATTAATACTCACATGGGCCTTTTTCAGTTTCAACGCCTACCCTTTGGCAGTTCTTCCGCCCCCGCTATTTTTCAGCGCTTTTTGGAACAGCTGACAGTTTCGGTACCTTGTTGCTCGAACTATTTAGATGACATTGTGGTATCCGGACGTACAGTTGAAGAACATTTAACAAACCTGGAGTGCCTTTTCAAAGTTTTGACTGCAGCAGGTCTACGTTGTAATAAAGCAAAGTGTTCGTTTTTTTAAACTGAAATAGAGTACCTAGGCCATGTGATTAATGCCCAAGGAATTCATCCCTTACAGTCACATCTTCGAGCAATCAAAGACTTGCCTCCTCCTAAGAATGTGCATGAATTGCAAGGAGTGATGGGAAAGCTTAACTATTATTTCAGATTTATTCCCAATGCCTCTCAGATTGCAGCTCCACTGCATCAATTACGTAGGAAGAATGTTCCTTTTGTATGGTCTAAAGATTGTCAGGTTGCCTTTGACAAACTAAAGTCTGCACTACTCAGTGATGCATGTTTGATTCCCTTTGACCCACAGAAGCCTGTAGTGTTAGCAGTTGACGCCTCGTCGTACGGTCTGGGTGCCGTTCTGTCGCATCATATTGGATGTCACGATCGTCCTATTGCCTTTGCATCCAAGCTACTGACGCCGACGCAACAGAATTACAGTCAGATAGAAAAGGAGGCCTTAGCAATCATTTACGGCGTCACAAAGTTTCATCATTATCTCTATGGCAGAAAATTCTATTTGTTGACAGACCACAAGCCTCTCACGTCGTTGTTCTCACCCACAAAGCCGATTCCGCCACGTACGGCACAAAAGCTTCAGAGATGGTCCTTGATATTGTCTAATTATCAGTATGAGATTTTGTACCGACCTACCGCTAAACATGCTAACGCGGACACACTTTCCCGACTTCCGGTTGGCCAGGATGTATCATTTGATTCTTCAGAAATGGCATGTTGTCAGATAGACTCCAGAGATGCTTCCGCTGTCGCAGACTTTCCTTTGAACTCTCGTCGGGTTGCACAGGAAACAGCTGCGGATGCAGACCTAAGTGTGGTAGCACGTTTTGTTCGCTCAGGGTGGCCTGCCAGAGCCAAAGACATTGATCGGCCTCTGGTTCGACGTTATTTTGCACAACGTCATGCATTATCTTTAAGTCAGGGTGTACTGTTGTTGCATACCGACAACGACCAAGCAAGAGTGATTGTTCCTTGTTCCCTGCAACGAGAAGTGTTACGCCTCCTGCATCAAGGACATTGGGGTATTGTTAGGACAAAGCAACTGGTCAGACGTCATTGTACCTGGGTTGGTATGGACGCTCAGATAGAGAGCATGACATCACAGTGTACAGTTTGTGCAGAGCATCAGGCGGCTCCTCCACAGCGTTTCTCAGACTGGCCACGCCCCAAGGGACCATGGCAACGTTTACATATTGACTTTGCCGGACCTTTCTGGAATACGCGCTGGTTAATTGTTGTAGACGCTTTCAGGAAGTTTCCTTTTGTGATTGCCATGAACTCAACGACAGCTTCTAGTACACTCAGTGCCTTAACATCAGTGTTTTGCATCGAAGGCTTGCCTGAAACTATCGTCAGTGACAATGGACCTCAGTTTGTTAGTGCGGAATTTCAACAGTTTTGTCGTGTGAATGGCATTCAGCATATTACCACCGCACCTTTTCACCCTCAGTCCAATGGTGAAGCAGAACGTTTCGTTCGAACATTCAAGTCTCACATGGAGAAGATGAAAGGTCAGCACTCCAGGCAGCAAGCTCTTCAAATTTTCCTGTCTACGTATCGGTGCATGCCACGTGACGGCCCGTCTCCTGCCGAGCTGCTACACGGCTGCCGTCACCGCACTCTCCTTCACCTGCTGCAGCCTCCCACGCACCGAGTCGGTTCGTATGGCGCTACGCGTTTTCAGGTTTCCACGCCGGTGCTGTACAGGGTGCTTGCTGGAAACAAGAAGAAACTATGGATGCCGGGCATCATTCAGCGCGTGCTCGGTCGCAATATGTATGTTGTGCGTTCTTCCACAGGGTCGGAGCTGCGGCGCCACGCAAACCAATTGCGGCTGCATAGGCCGCGCGATCCTTTCTCCGGTTTCTTGATTCCAGACCCAGTTCACCGCCAGGGAGCACAACCACATCGTTCGTCCTCGGACTACGAGATCGTCCCGATGGAGATCGACGCGACGCCGCCGCTGTCGCCGCCGCAGATGACAGCGTCACCGAGAGGGACTCCGGGAAAGTGCGCCCCCCCCCCCGCTTTGGCCACGCACCTCAGAAGAAGATGACCTGCTCCCTCTGGGCGGGGGCGGGCGCCCTTCCCCAGGTTTCGGCGGGTTCCCTGGAGGATCGCAAGGCGGATGCCGGGGCGCGGACGGCGTCTCGATCCCAGCCTCAGCTACGACGCCCGTCCCACCAGTAACGCCCCCGCCCAGGCCCTCCTCCCAGTGCCGTCGCCGTGGCCCTCAGCCCTACGCCACGACGGCGCGGCGGTTTGGGGGGGAGGGGTGTGGTGTCGCACAAGTACAAAGTGCGCGCCACCTACTTTCGCCGCGCGCCGCCATGCACACACAGCGCGGCGTTCTCACGACAGCCGCGAGCGCCCTCTGCTGCAACCCCGCTCGTGGCCACCACGGAAAGACATCGGTCACTTGGGACTGAGATAGCAACCAGTTAGGACCTTCGTAATCAGATAGGCACCACTGAAGACTTTGCTATCGTACAGGCACTAGGCAGGCCTCTAACAACTATGTATCAACATTCTGCAGTACTATGTAAAAGTTAAGTATTGTTACATTCTGTGCCATATATATCTCTTTCTAATTTACTCGAGTGTTTATAGTTTCTGGCTGCTCCCCTCCGTACCTGCACCAGCGTGTCGGTCTCATTCCACTCGGCCACCGACACCTACGACGAGGCTGGGACACAAAAGCGGCGACGAAGTTGGGACACAAAAGTAACAATAAAGTAGTAATTGTGGTGTCGCACAAGTATGAAGTGCCATGCACACACGGCGCGCCCTCTGCTGCAACTCCACTCGTGGCCACCACTGAACGACATCGGCGACATGGTAATCAGATAGGCACCAGTTAAGACTTGGCTATCGGATAGGCACTAGGAATCATCAGTAGGCAGGCCTCTATCTAAACTATGTATCAGCATTCTGCAATCAAGAACTAAGTAAAAGTGTTACTAAGTCTTTATGAAATATATATATCTCGTTCTAATTTACTCTAGTGTTTCTAGTTTCTGCTGTCCCACTGGCTGGTCACCTCTTACCTGCACAAGCGTGCCTCCTTTATTCCAGTGTCGGTCTTTCTACTCGGCCCAGACACCTACGACGGAAACGAGACACAAAAGCGGCGACAAGGCTGGGGCACAAAACAAAGTGAAACGTATAATAATCCTATTCACACGACATGCTTTAAGCATCAGTAAAAAGAACCAACAACGTAACTCAGAAATTACCTTAAGTTTTTAATTTTTCCCAGAATTCCTCGACACGATAGAAAGAATGAGCTTTGAGGAAGCTTTTCGTTGTAGCCTTGAAAGTTCGGGGATTACTGCTAAGCATTTAGAATTCTTGTGGCAGCTTATTAGAAATGGATGCAACAGAAAAGTGCACATCATTTTACACAAGGGACAAGGAGTTGTGATCCAAATGCAGATTCGATTTCTGTCTAGTTTTACATGATTGAAAGCTGCTAACTCTTTGGAATAACTTAATGTTACTAATAACAAACGACATTAAAGGAAACATGTACTGAGAGACAAATGTCAGAATTCCCGGGCTTCGAAACAGGGGTCTACAAGAAGCACACGAGCTTGTTCGACATATTGCTCGAACCGCCCGTTTCTGAGTAATAATTACCTTTTTGAACCATAGGAGTTATCCCAAAAAATAACACTACATGTCATAAGTGATTGAAAATAAGCAAACTACTTGAACTACGATGAACTACCACTTATTTCAGAATCTATTCGAATGGTAAACAACCCATCATTTAGGCTTTCCACGACAGCTTACTGTCTTAACGAATAGAAATTCGAACTATTCAGTCTTACTGATCATGTGCCTATTCTGTGTAAATTAAACGCCAGTTTTTGTTGAATGGTATGTTATAAACTGTAAATACTGAGTCTTACTGTGATTAGCGCCAACTTATTTTAACAAGAAATGAAATTATTTCATTAGCTGCATTATCTGCATCTGCATGAATATTGCCAACAACATCCTTGACTACCACTGTGTCATCAACATATTGTTGTTGTGGTCTTCAGTCCGCAGACTGGTTTTATGCAGCTCTCCACGCTTCCCTATCCTGTGCAAGTCTCTTCATCTGAGAATACATTCAGCAATCTACATCATTTTGAATCTGCTTACTGTATTCGTCCCTCGGTCTCCCCTACGATTTTTACCCCGCACGCTTCCTTCTAATTCTAAGTTGATAATTCCTTGATGTCTCAGAATGTGTCCAACCAATCTATCCCTTCTCTTAGGATAACCCAGAAACTCCTTTACTCCCCGATTCGGTTAAGCACCTCCTCATTAGTTACGTGATCTACCCATCTAGTTTTCATCATTCGTCTGTAGCATCACATTTCAAAAGCTTCTATCATCTTTTTTATCTGAACTCCATATCGTCCACGTTTCACTCCCATACATTGCTACACTCCAGACAAATGCTTTCAGAAAGGACTTCCTAACATTTAAATTAATATTGGATGTTAACAAGTTTCGCTTCTTTAGAAACGCTTTTCTTCCCAAAACCATTCCATTTTATATCTTCTTTACTTCGACCATCAGAAGTTATCTTCTTGCTATCCAAATAACAAAATTCATCTACTACTTTTATTCTCTCATTACCTAATCTAATTCCTTCAGCATCACCTGATTTTCTGACATTGCATTCCATTACCTTCATTTTACTCTTCTCAATTTTCGTCTTATATCTTCCTTTCAAGACACTGTCCATTCCATTCAATTGCTCTTACAGATCTTTTGCGGTCTCTGACAGAATTACTATGTCATCGGCAAACCGCAATGTTTTTATTTCTTTTCCCTGCACTTTAATGCCCTCTCCAAATTTCTCCTTCCATTCCTTCACTGCCTGCTCAAAGTACAGATTGAACAACATTGGGGAAAGGCTACAACCCTGTCTTACTCCCTTACTCCCAACCTCTGCGTTCCTTTCTTGCCCTTTGATTCTAATAACCGCTGTCTGGTTTTTGTAGTTTTTGTATAGGTTGAATATAACTCTTCGCTCCCTACAACATAAAGAACAGAAATATCTTAGTATTACCTGTTACGAAGAAAGGCGTACCATTTATATAAATGAGAAACTGAGAACCATCAATCCAGGTATGGTAGTGATGTAACCTAACCAAAATTTCATAGGCAATGCGGGTATCCTCACAGTTGGAGATAAATATGGAAGATATGGCAAGGGACTGAGATCATCGCCACTGCTAATCAAGATCCAGCTTTCTGTCAGTGGCTCATACTGCCTGAAACACTATTTATGACTTCAGTTCTGTCACTAATGAAATCTGTAACTGCCTCGTCTCATAAGGAGTCAGGGCACAAAAACCATAACAAAATTATTGTAGCATGAAGCAGGACGTCGCTGGGAATGCCAAGGAAATCTCTTTGTACGCTTTAATACAGGAAAATTGAAACTTTTCAGATTCTTGAAAGAACGCTACATTAATTTCTCTCTGGAAGAAATGCAAATGAAGTAGGGGTAATAAAAATGATAGTCAAGTGACACTTGGTCTTGATATTGGCACAATATCCTATAAACACTTCACACCTTTCCCGGGGAAATTTTCCTGTTCTTTTTTCAATTTTTTCCTCAGTCGTCCACGTTCCTTTTTATCTCAGTGAACTTGAAAGGTGGCACGCCCTTTAAACTTGCACAGCGCTGTTTAAAATTCCTTTATTAAGACAGGTTTTGGCGAATCTATGTTGCCAACTTAAAGTCAGCAAGACATATAAAACACTGATATATATACAAATTATATATAACTGTATCTTCTGACATAGTACCCCATTTAAAATAATTACATACCAATTAATATTTAGATATCACTTAGAAACATTTCGTCAAGTTTATTTTCTGTCTGTTTCAAAATTCAGAAACTTGTAATTCTATGGGACCAAACTGCTGTGGTCGACAGTCCCTAGACTCACAAACTACTTAAACTAAATTACACTAATCTAAGGACAACACATATCCACGCCCAATGGAGGACTCGAAACTCCGACGCGGATTTCTGTCTGTACTTAACATTATGGGGAGCTGTAGAGCAAAGAGTATGGACCAGATATAGAGCTCCAACATAGTGGAAGTAATTGGAGTAAGGTCTGGTACAAGAACTGATAACATTCTGTAGGAAATTAATAAGACACTACAGGAATCTGTTCGGCGAAGAGCTGTAGCTGTTCTCAGACCTAACGGAGTGCTAACTCCTGACTACTAAAGTATTGTGACTATGTTATGTGTTGACCTTATTTTGTCGACTCCGTGTAATGGTACTGAGTCTTCGTACCCTCCTATTTGGTACTGCGAGTGAAACGTCAGACTGAGGGCCAGCATAACACACAATATAATGACATTCGATAGCTACTATATGGACGGTATGCCCGGGACACTATTTCCTAGGTTTTGTAAATACTGTATTGTTCATGCGCTAAGGTGTCGAAGTTTATAAGCTTTTCCTTGACTACTCCGAGTCCGGCAATTACGTATTGATGAATGGGGTTGCCAATGTCTATCGTGAATGTTTTAAAAGTGGCACGTGTTCTGGATATCGATCCAGTCAGCGAGTCAATAACGCTGTCCGGCAGAACCAGGGCAGTGGCTGAAGCGTAAAATGGATACGACATGGACAATGCGAGATCCGACAAGTCTGATGGGAAGGTCATCCCGTCGCCTTACCAAGGGGCTCCGCTACGCGCCTGTTCACTCAGCTCAGTGAAAGCAAATACGCATTTATGGTAACAAAGGAGAAAGTGGCGTGAAGAAAGAATAAGGGAGACACTTTGCATGCATCTCTCATTTGCTTTTTTTTTCTCCCCCCTCCCTCCCCCCCCCCCTTCAGTATCCTTTACTGACAAGGGATATATTTTTGTTTCCAAGTTGAATAGACGCTGTGACGACACTAGATGCGATCGGCTTTTTTCTCTTTACTGTGTACGTGGACGAGTCTGCTTCGTCTGCCTGAGCGCGCGCGCGCGCGCGCGCGCGTGTGTGTGTGTGTGTGTGTGTGTGTGATTTGTGTGCATATGGGATCAAACTTTGCATTGCGGAATCTCGATTAAAATTTCACTACAAATAAAAAAATTAAGTACACTCTCAATGAACTAACGTCTCCTTATATAAGTCAAACCATTCACTTCCCACAATGACAAGTGAAAATTAATACGTCAACTGCAGCCTCGGGAGCACAATAATTTCGACTGTGAGGGTGAAGACACCGGTGGTTGGGCCAGCATTCATCTTGCTCAGGGAGAGCCCAAGTGCCGTCGCCACCCCGAGCAGGGCTGCAGGAAGCCCGCCGGGACCGACGTGCGAAGCCCCTGCGACAAGAAAAATGTTCCATTCTGTCACCTGAGGCGACCGCACTTCCCTCTTGTCTTCTCTTTCTCGAAAACCTCCGCCGTAAAATCTTCTTGGCCTGGATAGAACGACAGAGATAAAGAACCAATCCAGAGCGGGATAGCAGAAGTAGCAAGAATTCCATCGTGATAATTTTTACGTACCTTTGAGCCACTGAACTACTTCAATGTCAGCCGTTCCCTTCAGTTTTATTGATCTAATCTCGATTTTATGTATCTGCCACCAATTGGTGCATCTGTGCTTAGATTCTGAAAAAAGAAAAAGAAAAATCTAATTGTACTGGTTCCCTTTATTTCTGAATACTACCTGGGAACCAAGTTGCCTTATTGCAAATATGGTTTCTCGTGATTTTCTTTAATTTTCGAATCCGCAAATTTCTGTGTCTAATCTCCCTCGAGCTCTATGTGTTTCAGGTTGGAGAAGATAGCGTTTCTTATAAATTCTATCTCTTATTTGAATGTTTTACTGCTGTGGAGGTTAGGCGCGCGCACTTGTGTGTGTGTGTGTGTGTGTGTGTGTGTGTGTGCGTGTGTGTGTGTGTGTGTGTGTGTGGTTCAAATGTTCAAATGTTTGTAGAGCTATGGGACTTAACTATGGGATCTTCTGTCCCTAAACTTACAAACCACTTATGAACTAGCTAATACTAAGGACGGCACAAATATCCATGCCCGAGGGGGGATTCGAAACCCCGACCGTAGTGGCCGTACAGACTGCGACGCAGAACGCTCGGCCACCGCGGCCGGCGTGTGTGTGGTGTGGTGTGTGTGTGTGTGTGTGTGTGTGTGTGTGTGTGTGTGTGTGAGTGAGTGAGTGAGTAATGCTCCTACTTCCCTTGTGCTGCGGTATGTGTTTCGCGGTGCTTGACCTATTAGACCAGATATTTACGCTCCGCATTCCCTCTCATTTCGGTTTCAATGGCACTGATATAAATTATTTTGCAAAATTCATGTTCAATTTATTTGTAATCTGTCCCCTCATAAACTCCACACAATTTATCGAACTTCCCCAACAAGCTTACCCAAAGCTCCTCATGCAATAATGTTTGTAAGGCGTCGAGCGGTATGGGACCCCTTCCATCCCACTTTCTAGATAGTCCATTATACATATTTTCCCAATTCGTTTGATACGCCACATGCAATGTTACCACTGTAATTACTGCAGTTGCAGGAATAACATTCCTATCCGAGAACAGAGAAGTTGTGGAGGAGAAGAGTGCCTGCCAACCAATCTTCGGATCTAGAAGGAGAGAGATACGCAATTTGTATTAGAGGCTGGAGTAAGACGACCACATTAAAGCTGCCCACCCCACTCTGAAAATACTGACTGCAGTGACACCGGGTAGGATACCTGGGGGCTGATTTGAAAAGACATAATGTAGAACCCATGGAAGTCCAAATTATGGTGGGAAGGTGGCCTTGTTTGAAGCAATATTGTTAGGCTGGAGTACAGTTACTAGGATATGATTGCATAATTTTTTTGCAATGTCTTTGTCGCAATATACTTTATTTTACCATTACGCGTTTCGACAACATCATCCACTCTGAAGTAATTTATTACGTACCACGAAAAGAGCACAAATTGTCAGTACACTAGGATTACTTTTAAAAAGAGTCAGCTTGATAAATATTTCACGTTGAATATGTAAGCGGGAAATAAATTCCGTTTGAATTTTCTTGAAGTTCACTAAGTGCTCTTATTAGCTAACATTGAATGAGTTTAGTTGCCAGAAAGTCTCAAAGGGTGAATCACAAAATCTTTTACGAACTTCTAGGGCGTCTATATGTCAGCGAGTACGTAATACTTTGAATAAAAAAGATTTCCTTAAATGTCATTCAACAACGCTATGGGCATTCATTCCTCTAATTTATAATAGGGGGAGACGTCCTTCGTCAAAGAAGTGACGCCACCTACACCACATTGCAGAGCCAATGCATTTTGTGATGTCGAGTGTGTATTCATCTGAAAACTGTTACTTTATCTGAAAGGATGGTTACTTGTGTTGCCTTTAGCTGCAACAGAAAGTCATCTGATACTTTCCAATTAAATCTTATAGATAAATCAATATTTAAGAGTTAAATATGGACTGTTTCTTTCGATAATTTACTCACTCTACGACTTCTAATTTTCATTTTTACAGCTTAGATAAAAGTTTACATTAACAGATTTTGGTAAAGAGTAATTATTTAAATAAAAAATCAGACGATAGCAAGAATTCTTCATAATAATCTTGACATGTAAGATATTCAAAGTGTGAGATATATGAATAATCAGCAGTTTAGTTAGTTTCTACAGTGTCCTTTTTACTGTTTACTGATTCAGAAAATAGCTTACTCAGTTCAGGTAAAAAAAAAAAAAAAAAAAAAAAAAAAAAAAAAAAAAAAATCTCTTGTAATTCCTACTCTGTTCACATTTGGTATATCAGTGTCGACTTTTCTGCTTCATAAATTAATTATTCTGCAGTCATTTGATTTTACTGATAGGTAACAATAACATTAGTCAAAGATAATAACAGTCTTATACTGTTATTATTTAGCCTGAAAGTCATCTTATTTGAATGAAATGAAAAGGTTTGTTCCACATTAGTAAATTATTATTATAGGAAAATTGTTCTATTACTAAACTACATAGTATATATGAAAATATACTGTTATCACCCATTGATACTAAATAGTTTGCTAGTGTTTATGCAAGCAGGCAATTTAGGCCTAGAATATAAAAAGTTTTATATTTTCTACTAACCGAAGCAGTATATATTATTGTGGGACATATTTTTCACTTTCTGATTACAAAAATTTACCATACAAATTAATTATTTTCAATGTTACTTTAATAACAGTGCGCATACTTTGATACTGACAACCTTTGCTCCTTTGTATGTATATTCCAAAGTTAAAGAAATTGTTCAGATAGTTGATGCTACTGCTTATAAAATCATTTGAAACATTAATATAGTCTATCGACCGTATTTATTACTAAATTTCTTGGTACCTCAGTACAAGGAAACATTAATTTTCACATCAGTAGTGTATTAGTTAGTAAAGTTTTCCCTTGTATGAAATCTTCGAGAGATGAAATATAAGGTTTGATGCTATTATCCATTAGTAAGCACACGCTAAACCTCTCGGAGGGGCGCGTGACTGTTCAGGAACTTTGCTAGATTGTGCCAAGCTGCTGGGTACGCTGCGATAGTCGGAATTTGAATGGTGCCATCACATTGCGCGTAACTTGCCGTTTTCTATAGATTACTTCAGAGTATCTTGGATAGCAGGAGCGTTTTAGCATGACTCCATTATCTGTAACTTACGTAAGTATGACAGTTGCCAAGATTACAAAAGAGAACAAAAACTACAATTACCAGACGGAAAGCTCATAATTTTGTCAAAACAATATCTACAGACCACAACGGAGTTTTTAATGTGGAGCTCACGACTTGCAGTCCAAACCCATGGCCATAGAACCACGACACCGTGCCTCTATACACTTTCTTGTTGCCGAACATCTAATAGTAGGACCGCTAACTGTTTGTATTTTGTCTCTTTTTTACAGCGTACCGTACGCATTCCTGTTATTTCCATGCCTCATGTGTTTTTAGTTATTGACGGGCCATCCACTGTGGCATGTTATTACTAAATCTGCAGGGGGTGCGATGGAAAATTGCCCGTGTCAGAAATGACCGTCAATTAAATGTAAGTTGACTCCATCTACATCTACAAACATACTCCGCAATCCACCGTAAGATGTGTGGTGGAGGGTACACTGTACCACTACTAGGCATTTCCTTTCCTATTCCACTCCCAAATAGAACGAGGAAAAAAATAATGCCTATATGCCTCCGTACGCGCCCTAATTTCTCTCATTTGGTTTTGTGATCACTACGCGAAATGTAACTAGGCGGCAGCAAGATCGTACCACACTCAGCTTCAAATTCCGGTCCTCTAAATTTCCTCAACAGAAATTCACGAAAGGAACGTCGTATTTCCTCAAATCGATCCCCAATTGAGTTGCCGGAGCCTTTCCGTGACATTCGCGCACTGGTCGAACCTACAAGTAACAAACCTAGCTGCTCGCCTCTGAACTGCTTCTATGTCTTCTTTTAAACTGATCTGCTGCGGGTCCCAAACACTTGAGCAATACTCAAGACGTGGCGTACAAGCGTTTTATACGCTTTGCAGATGAAGTACATCTTCCCAAAATTCTCCCAATAAACCGAAGTCAGCTGCCCGCCATACTCACAACTGTCCTTACATGATCGTTCTATTTCATATGGTTCTTCAATGTTACGTCTAGATTGTTGAACGGCGCGACTGCATCAAGAAGCTCACTACTAATGCTGTAATCGAACTTTATGGGATTGAAACTTCCTGGCAGATTAAAATTGTGTGCTGGAACCGGGACTCGAACCTGGGAACTTTGCATTTCACGGGCAAGCACTCTACCGACTGAGCTATTCCGACACGACTCACGATGCCGCATCAACAACTTTACTTCCGCCAGTACCTCGCCTCCTACTTTCCAAACTTCACAGAAGTTCTCCTGCGAAAGATGCAAGACTAGCACTCTTGAAAGAAGTTGTGAGGCGGCATCGTGAGTCGTGTCGGGATAGATCAGTCGGTAGAGCGCTTGCCCGCAAAAGGCAAAGGTCCCAGGTTCGAGCCCCGGTTCTGGCACACAATTTTAATCTGCCAGGAAGTTTCATATCAGCGCACACTCCGCTGCAGAGTGAAAGTTTCATTATGGGATGGTTTTTCCTACACATGCGCATCACCTTACATTTTTCTACATTGAGAGCTAGCTGCCATTCTTCACACCAACTAGAAATTTTGTCTAAGTCATCCGGTATGCTATTACAGTCAGTTAAAAAATGTTCAAATGTTTGTAGAACTTATGGGACTTAACAAGCTTACAAACTACTTAAGAACTACCTAAGACTAAGGACGGCACAAATATTCATGCCCGAGGGGGGATTCGAACCCCCGACCGCAGTGAGTCAGTTAAAGACGACACCCTCTCATACACCACAGCATCAGCAAACAGCCGCAAATTACAACTTACTCTGTTCATTAGATCATTTATGTTGTTGTTGTTATGGTCTTCAGTCCGGAGACTGGTTTGATGCAGCTCTCCACCCTACTCTATCCTGAGCAAGCCTTTTCATCTCCTCATAAGAACGACAACCCACATCCACTTGAATCTGCTTACTATACGCGTCTCTTGGTCTCCCTCTGCGACTTTTACCCCACACACTTCCCTCCAACGCTAAATTTACGATTCCTTGATGTCTAAGAATGTGTCCCACCAAGCGATCCCTTCCCTTAGGGTGTGCCAAAAATTCCTTTTCTCACCAATTCTGTTAAGCACCTCTTCATTAGTTATGCGATCTACCCACCTAATCTTCAGCATTCTTCTGTAGCACCACATTTCAAAAGCCTGTATCCTCTTCCTGTCCGCACTGCTTATCGTCCATGTTTCACTCCCGTACAAGGCAACACTCCACACAAAAGCCTTCAGAAAAGACTTCCTTACACTTAAATTAATATTCGATGTTAGCAAATTTCTCTTTTTCAAAAATGCTTTTCTTCCCATTGCTATTCTGCATTTTATATCCTCTGTACTGCGACCATCGCATGTTATTTTACTACCCAAGTAACAAAACTCATCTACCACCTTCACTGTTTTGTTACCTAATCTAATTCCTTCAGCATCGCCTGATTTTCTAAGACCGCATTCCATTATTTTTGTTTTGCTCTTGTTAATGTTCATTTTATACGCTCTCTTCAACACACTGTCCATTCCATTCAACTGCTCCTCCAGGTCCTTTGCTGTCTCTGACAGAATTACAATGTCATCAGCAAAACGCAATGTTTTTATTTCTTCCCCCTGAACTTTAATCCCTATTCCAAATTTTTCCTGGCTTTCCTTCACCGCCTGCTCGATGTACAAATTAAATAGCATCGGAGAAAGGCTACAACCCTGTCTTACTCCCTTCCCCACTGATGCTTCCCTTTCATGCCCTTCGAGGCTAATAACTGCGGTCTGGCTTTTGTACAAGTTGTAAATAACTCTCCTTTCCTTGTATTTTACCCCTGCTGATTTCAGAATTTGAAAGAGTGTATTATAGTCAACATTGTCAAAAGCTTTCTCCAAATCTACAAAAGCTAAAAATGTAGGTTTGCCTTTCCTTAATCTATCTTCTAAGATAAGACGTAAAGTGAGTATTGCCTCCCGGATTCCTATGTTCCTCCTGAATCCAAACTGATCTTCCCCGAGGTCAGCTTCTACCAGCTTTTCCATTCTCCTGTAGATAATTCGTGTTAAAATTTTGCAACCATGACTTATCAAACTGATGGTTCTGTAATTTTCACACCTGTCTGCGCCTGATTTCTTTGGAATGGGGATTATTACATTTTTCTTAAAGTCTGAGGGTATTTCGCCTGTCTCATACATCCTACACACCAGTTCAAATAGTTTTGTCATGGCTGGCTCTCCCAGAGACTTTAGTAGCTCTGGGGGTATGTCATCTACTCCTGGGGCCTTGTTCCGACCAAGGTCTTTCAGGGCTCTGTCAAATTCATCTCACAGTATAATATCACCTATTTCATCTTGATCTACTTCCACTTCCCTTCCAACAACATCGTCTCTAAGTTCATTTCCTTTGTAGAGCTGCTCTATGTATTCTTTCCACCTTTCAGCTTTCCTTTCTTTGCTGAGAACTGGTTTTCCATCAGAGTCCTTGATATTCATAGAGCTGTTTTTCTTATCTCCAAATATCTCTTTTATTTTCCTGTAGGCTGTATCTATTTTTCCCCTATTTATACATTCTTCAACAGATCTGCATTTGGCTTCTAGCCACTCCTGCTTAGCCACTTTGCACTTTCTGTCAATCTCATTTTTTAGTCGTCTGTACTCCATTTTGCCTGTTTCATTTACTGCATTTTTATATTTTCTCCTTTCGTCAATTAAATTTAGTATTTCCTGTGATATCCAAGGATTTTTTGTAGTTCTTGCCTTTCTACCTATTTTGTCCTCTGCTGCCTTCACTATTTCATCTCTCAATGCTACCCATTCATCTTCTACTGTTTTATTTCCCCCTGTTTCTGTCAATTGATGCCTAAATCTCCCTCTGAATTTCTCCAGAACTTCACGTTCCTTCAATTTATCTAAGTCCCATCTCCTTATTTTCCTACCTTTCTGCAGTTTTTTCAGTTTCAATCTACAGTTCATGACTAACAAGTTATGGTCAGAGTCTATATCTGCCCCTGGGTATGTTTTACAGTTTATCACCTGCTTCCGGAATCTATGCTTTACCATTATAAAATCTAACTGATACCTTCCGGTGTCTCCTGGTCTCTTCCACGTGTACAACCTTCTTTTATGATTCTTAAACCATGTGTTTGTTACGGTTAAATCATGTTCCGTGCAAAATTCTATCAGGCGACTTCCTCTTTCATTCCTTCTGCCCAGTCCATATTCACCTACTATTTTTTCCTTCTCTTCCTTTTCCTACTACCGAATTCCAGTCTCCCATCACAATTAAGTTTTCCTCTCCTTTAAGTGTATGAATAATTTCATTTAGCTCCTCATATATTTCTTCGATCTCCTCTTCATCGGCAGAGCTAGTTGGCATATAAACCTGTACTACTGTTGTCGGTGTTGGCTTCGTATCTATCTTGACAATGATAATGCGATCACTGTGCTGCTCATAGTAGTTTACCCGCATTCCTATCTTCTTATTCATTGTCAGTCCTACTCCTGTGATACCCCCAACTGATTTTGTATTTATAATCCTGTACTCACCTGACCAGAAATCCTGTTCATCCTGCCACCGAACTTCACTAATCCCCACTATATCTAACTTCAACCTATCCATTTCCCTTTTTAAATTTTCTAATTTTCCTACCCGATTAAGGGATCTAACATTCCACGCTCCGATCCGTAGAATGCCAATATTGTCTTTCCTGATGACGACATCCTCCTGAGTAGTCCCCGCCCGGAGATCCGAATGGGGGACTATTTTACCTCCGGAATATTTTACCCGAGAGGATGCCATCATCATATTTTCATACAGTAGAACTGCATGTCCTCGGGTAAAGTAACGGCTGTAGTTTCCCCTTGCTTTCAGCCGTTCGCAGTAACTGTGTGGCAAAGCCACATTAGCTGATGTTACAAGGCCAGCTCAGTCAATCATCCAGACTGCTGCCCCTGTAACTACTGAAAAGGCTGCTGCCCCTCTTCAGGAACCACACGTTTGTCTGGCCTCTCCACAGATACCCCTCCGCTGTGGTTGCACCTACGGTACGGCTATCTGCATCGTTGAGGCACACAAGCCACCCCACCTCGGCAATGTCTGTGGTTCATGGGGGTGGAGATCATTTATATAAAGAGGAAATAACAGCGGTCCTATCACACTCCACTAGGAAACGCCTGACGATAGACTCGTCTCTGATAAACACTCTCCGTCGAGAACAATGTACTGCGTTCTACTACTTAGGAAGTCTTCCAGCCAGTCACAAATCTGTGAACCTATTCCATAAGCTCGTATCTTCGTTAGCATTCTGCAGTGTGACTCCACGTCGAACGCGTTTTTGAAGTCGAGAAAAACGCAACTCGCAAGATGTCATGTGAGAAAAGGGCAAGCTGAGTTTCGCATGAACGATGTTTCCTAAACCCGTGCTGATTCATAGAAAGAAGCTTTTCCGTTTCAAGGAAATTTACTATATTCGAACTGAGAATATCCTCCAAAATTCTACATGAAACTGATGTCAACGATATTGGCCTGTTATTGTGTGGGTCAGTTCTCTTTCCTTTCTTATAAAGAGGAGTCACGTGCGCTTTTTTTCCAGTCACTAGGAACTTTGCGCTGAATTAAAGATTCGTGAGGAATGCAAGCTAAGTAGGGGGCCAATGCCGCAGAATGCTCTTTGTAAAACCGAACTGGTATTCCATCCGGACCAGCAGACTTCTTTGTATTTGGCTCTCTCAGTTGCTTCTCTACACCGGAATTACCTATTACTAAGTCCTCCATTTCTGAATTAGTACGTTGATCAAATTATGGTATATTTGTGCGGTCCTCCTGCGTGAAAGATTTCTTAAAGGTTAAATTTAGAACTTCAGCTTTCCGTTTGATTTCTTCTATTACTGCCCGGGAATGATCGAGTGACTGGATAGTGGTTTTGACCCGCTTATCGATTTTACATAGGATCATCTCCATAATGGAGATTGCTCCAGCGCACCATAATATTGC
Organism: Locusta migratoria; assembly: GCA_026315105.1. Taxonomy (NCBI): domain Eukaryota; kingdom Metazoa; phylum Arthropoda; class Insecta; order Orthoptera; family Acrididae; genus Locusta; species Locusta migratoria. The sequence continues at coordinate 400,413,370 of CM048746.1, forward strand.
AATAAATACAAGAAATTTCCAGCTAGGTCTTGCGATATGAAATATTTATTTAAAAAAATTACATATCGACTTCCTTTTTATGATGAAACTTCATCAGTTAAGATTAACTTAGACTAAGTAAAACACACACACAAACACACACCCATGCCCCAGGGAGGACCCGAACCTCCGTCGCGAGCGGCAGCGCTGTTCCTGACATGGGGACTAGAACCGCACGGCCATTTTGGCACTGCGTCAATTAAATGATGAATGTCAATAGGAACAAGTGTCACATTGCGCTTTAATCGAAGAACATCCTGGGATCTGCAAAATAGCGCTACAATCGACTGCTGAGCTTCTCCCCTTTTTCTAACCTCGTTGGTATGGATCGAAGGAACAAAATAGACTAGGAAATACATACGCTATGAGCTACGAGCATGAAGATGAGGGAAGGTTTCGTGTAATTTGAAACCCACTTTTATTGGACTTTTAATTTTGATCCATACGACAGATTGACCTTCATAAGTTGACGATTCGCGTGTCAGCTGTTTGAAGTCGTAAATGGCTTTCCTTGCCCCCCCCCCCTTTTCCACCCTCATCTTCGATCTGCCTACTTTATTTCTGTACACAATGTACAAAATTATTACATGTTTCCTTAGGGTTTATTTTGCGGACTGAGAAGTTAGTTTCGGAAGACAAAGTTCCTCACTGCTTCTTCCCACAAATCCCCTAAACCTCCATAAACTTACGGATGTTGATGCGTAGCAGTGTGCTTTTGTACCGCCCTACAGTACGCAAGAGGTTCCGTAGTTGCTGTCCAAAACTTTATGGAATGCATAGGGTTCTGACTAATCTATTGTCTTCTATAGTTGTGTCCCCATCGCACATCGGTCGTTGGTTCTTTTTCAGTATACGAGTGAGTATATAAGTTTGGTAAGATGGAAGTACAAGAAGCGACTCGCGAGATATTCATTTGTCAGGGATGCCATTTATTTCGTCTAGTTGCAAAATGATAGTAATTAATAAACTCCTTAACATGAGGATCACTTCCTATATAATCAACTATTATCAATACTACACGGCTTATGTTGCCCGTAGTTCATAGTGAGACCTCGAGTGTTATGTTAACACTCGCCGTCGAGAACAACGTACTGCGTTCTACTACTTAGGGACTTTACTCATGACGCGTATAGTGGTCAGCTCGAGACAGAATCTGCGGCGCGGTGCGAGAGGGCACATGACGCTCTATTTAGCGCCAAAACATGGCTGTCGCGCGTCTTCTGCAATATCGTTCTTCTCTTGTTACAATAAGAGAAGACACCTTAGACTTCTTAAACTGTCAACACCTAGCCGGTCCTTGAGAGGCATTTATAACAAATTCTCAGCTCTGATTAATTAATAGTTAGTAAATAATAAATGAAACAAATATCAAAAGAAAGCACGCGACATGAAATGCAGCAGCCAATGCGAGGAGAGCGCCAGTAACATAGGCGGGCTTTCCCACGGGAACCAGCACCTACTGTGCCATATGCTACTGCTCCCCACCCCACATTTCAACATATGCTGCACTTCTGTCTTTCTTCCGCGTTTAAGACAAAGAAACGGCCGGCGGCCAGAAATGTAAAGTGGCCATAGGCCAGGAATATCACAATATGCACTGAATTATAAAATATTTACATTCCAACTTATTTCCAATGGAAAGGTCATTGTACTCTTGTGGCTGATGAGGGATGATGAAAAATGATGGCGTCTCTCCAGTCTTTTCTCCGTTTCCATGAACAGGTTTTCCTTTGACATTTTGATCTTGAAATTCTGTCAATACAGTAGTTATCCCGTGCTTGTTACATTATTTCCTATTTTATTGGCTCACTTTAATTGTAACATTCCCTTCTATACAATCAGCAGTTGCATCCAATTTTCAGAGTTCTGCCTGTGCCTTCACAGCTGGTGTAGCGTCCACAGATTGCGGCGAACTAAATATCAAATTTTTTATGTGCCGTGTCAGTCTTCAGGTACCGAAAGTCGTCCGCTCGTCAACAGAAAAAAAAATCCAATTAATATAATCTTCCTGTATTGTGAAATTTCAATGACAGATCCTTGCGCAGATAGAAGAAGTATATGATTCTAGGTTTGCACTTCTTTAAACTGTCACTAAAAATTGAGAAATGTCTGCTTGCTTTATCTGTCATACAAAATAACTTTCCGTAAATGTCTTCTTACAAATTGGAAAATAGTTCGACAGTAAATAATTCTTCAATTCCTATAAATGAATATATTTCTTGTAAAATTTCTATAAATATCAAAATAATTATCGTTGACACTTCGTTAACTTTCGAGACACAATGACATTTATTGCTCTCACAATACAGATCTTGACTCAACGACAGTTACATAGAGACTGATTTTATGGTCTTTTTTATTTTCCACGAAAGTTTTATAATAATGTCAATATCCGCGACGATAACAGCAGAGACCAGCATCTTCTTGCCTCATGGCCGTCGACCCTCGAATTGAAGTGGCCTGATGTTTATTCCTTGAGCTCGGCGTCGAAGATGTTGCTCTCGTAGGTTTAATCGCCCTCACAGCACATGAAACACAAGAAACATACAAAACTCTTTTAAGAATTACATAACATAAAATATTTACATAAAAATCATTTTAAAACCTAAAATATAAACATAATTTTCTGCGAAACTGAGCTTTCATAAGATAGTAGTGGAGACAATAATCCGTCCCACTACAAGGGCCCCTCGAAGTACCCAGCGACTTCAACCCAGGAAGGAATCCTCTACTTCTGGTCAACAATTGCTGAGTGTGGCCAGCTTGGTAAGTTCAAAATGTTCAAATGTTTGTATAGCTTACGGGACTTAACTACAGGGTCATCAGTCTCTAAACTTACAAACTACTTACAAAATAACTAATACTAAGGACGGCACAAATATCCATGCCCGAGGGGGGATTCGAATCCCCGACCGTAGTGGTCGTGCAGACCGTGACTGGAGCGCCTCAGTCCCCCTTTTTTTTTTTCTTTTTTTTTTTCTATGGGTAGTTCTCCTTGATGCGGACGCTGATCGTTTTTGTTCGTTCTTGTTCGATGTGTTGTTGGCTCAGCTTTTTTATTATAGAGAGCGTTGAGCCCTCTGACCGGGCGCGCTGAGCCACGGCGCCCGGCAAAATGAAATTCCATCCCCAAACGCACCTTCTCCAACCAGGATTAGTCCCCTCGGCCACCGCTTGGTAAGTGTAGCGGCGTTGCTATTCGCCGCAACGCCGACGGTCTACACAAGTTGCCGCGCCACTCCAATAAGACGCGATAAATCGCTCAATGCTACTTCGGCCACCTGAAGCCCCTGCAGTCTCGGTACCTCTTTGCCTACTTCGCGCGCCAGACAATAGGAAGACGGGGGCTCGAAGCACTACAACAACGTTGCAGGGTACGGAAGTGCCAGTTAGTATGAGGCAGCTCCAGGAATGCTACAGTTCCAGGAGCTCATCATGGAAGCTCAAACAGTTTTATATTGCATAGCAGAACTATGTAATAGTACAAGACATTTGTACCAAGACAAGCACATCGAAGTTAAGTATTTTATTTAGTCAATAAATCCTTTGAGGACTAATCACTTCTTTTAGTTCCACACCTTGTCCAAATCCTAGCTAGCCACGACCCACCACCTTCTACTACAGCATCCTGAGGTCACAATAGTTAGCTATCACTGCTTTACTAGTGAAAAGGAAATCGTTAGGAATGATGGTGTGCTTCTCCGATTTAGAAAAAATTTAGGCTGCTCTTTTAATCAATGAAGGAGTTCCAATTGCCATAGGACTTTTTATGGTCTTTATATTTCATACATTTATAAAATGCAGACTTCATCTACCTATGGCCTCCGCCTCCGCTGTGTGCCCCGTAAAATAGAATCTCGCCACCCAGTTGTCTCCCACCTCCTGCTGTATCTTGGGCCTCTGCCACGCCGATACCTTATTATCCCTTCTTCACCACACTCCCCATGTCCTCTCCGAGGGTAACTTCCGTCAACTCCTTCTCCCGGATGACGCCCTCCCTTCCCCCCCCCCCTCTCATCCCCGTCCACTTCCTCGCTTGGCACTCCTCTCCCAGCTCCTTCCTGCCATGGGTCCTTGCGCTTTCTCCTCTCCTCCCTCTCCCCCACCCTCCGATTCTTCTCCCACCGCGCTCCCCCTTCCTATCCTTTCCCAACTGTGCGGCCACCGTTTCGACATATTTTAACAGTGCCAGTGTTTGTGCTTCGTGCCCAAGTGGTATTTTAATACTTAAGCAGCCGCCAATCAGGCAGAATATTAGCGTTGTCGTGTATTTTAAACAGTGTCTTCATCATGGTGTAGTGTGCTCCACCAATGTGATTTTAACTACCCTTGATTTTTAACTTCTATCACTGTGTGATTTTAACCACCATGGCAGTTTTAATTCTGAATATGTTTTCCTTCAACTTCCTTACTTTATGGCTGTTCTCTTCATTTTAATCTCCATTGTAGTGTTTAAATTCCTCTAATTTTGTCACCCTTCTCTGTCTTTTTTTATCGTCTTGTCAACTTCGTAAATGCGCTCGGCTGAAGAGCAGCAACTAAGATGCTGCCAGCCTGTCACCTCCGGTGGCTTTAAAATACCAATAAAGAAGAAAAATAAGTACATATGGTTGTCAGTAGTATTGTCAGATCACAGATTATTTATGATGTAATTTATGTATTTTCCCATCAACCAACGGACCGAGTTGTTTTTAGTTATTTGAAAGTATTGAGCATCATATGACCTGATAAGCGTCATTGGTGAAAGTTTGCTGCTGAAGATGTCGTAATGATTGTCTTTTTTTACCAATTGCAATTGTTTATATTTCCTGTGGCCGTGAATCTCTGTACTGTGCACTAAAGTTTCAACAAGGTAACATTTGTGACAAATTCGTTTGGTCGATAGTAATTGCATGTAGTTTTTAGATAGTGCTGACAATCCCATTCACTGATTTATACCACACTGATTTGACATCCAATGATAGACCACTCTTGCTGATGTTTTTTCATATCTATTCGCAGTCGAATTGTGCATATTTTCTCTCTGTGCTCCCCTTGGTTTTCTTTCTATGGTGTAGGCGGTCTCGGCCGTTATTCGCTGCTAATTCATTATTTCACTGCCGAGGTAGCTGATGATCAAATGTTTGTAAACCTAATGGACCAAAGTTCTATACTCATCAGTCTCCAGAATTTCAAACTACTTAAACCAACTTACACTAAGAACAACACACACTCACATGCCCGAGGGAGGACTCGAACCTACAGCTGAAACGGCCGCCTGGTTCATAACATGCGGCCATTCCTCGTTCCGAGGAAGCTGAGTTCCACGTATGTCCTCACGTGGTGGAGCTGTCGGTTTATTTTATGCACATAAACCGGAGCGTCTTGACTTGCAGGCCTGACAAACGAATATAATCTCGTTGTTATGCTGTTAACGTTTTCTATGAGGTCCTTTCAACAAAAAGTGCCGAGGCTTTGTTTCTAATATCGACTAAATCTAGACTTCCATTTTTGGGATATAATTTTACTGTTCTTTCATCTACTCGGCAAACGTCACCTTTCCACACACAATTCGTGACAGCTGACATCTTTCTTGGAATAATTTTCGGTAGTGGGAACAGTATATTATGCTTTGGAAAGTATGCAGCTGTTAATCAAAGTTTCTCTCTAAATTTGGTTGACAGTGTAATGCGGGTTTTTCTCTTATAGCTCCAGTTATTTGACCAGATACCTTTATCCAGTTGATAGCTGCCACTTTCATTGGACCGATGGTGAAAGTTGTTCCGAGAACTTTGCACTCAGTGACCAAAGTGCCCCATGGAACTTGTGACATTTTGGAAACACCCAAGGTTTCAGAATTTGCTTTTGTCATTGTCTCTTCCCCGTAAGACCCTACAGTACCATTGAATTAATCGTTCTGATTTGGAAATTTCACCGAGATATCTCAGTAAGACACCTACAACGTCAGCCTAGGCATTGACAATTCTTTGATGTCCAGATTTGTGAGAGCTGTTAAACAGGAGTGAACTCTGCAAAGGAGTGGTCAGGAGTCGGCAGCATGGGCTGCTTAGTTCTGAAACCAAGGTGGTTAAAATGGAGGTGGCATGGCGCTTTTTATGCTCATCACACTAGCACAGACTTCAGATGATGCCTATACTCCGTCTTGGCTAGTCGTCGAATGCTATTTCTCTATTAAAACCAAGCGTTATACGGACCCTACTGCTGTGATTGCATTAAACTGATAGCACAGAGTATGTACTTTCAAACAATATCCTTTCGTGGATAATTATTCATCATGAGATATTTGAAAACTAAGTAAACTCCTGGACATTAAAATTGCTACACCACGAAAATGACGCGCTACAGATGCGAAATTCAACCGACAGGAAGAATATGCTGCGATATGCAAATGATTAGCTTTTCAGAGCATTCACACAAGGTTGGCGTCGGTAGCGACACCTACAACGTGCTGACATGAGGAAAGTTTCCAACAGATTTGTCACACTCAAATAACAGTTGACCGACGTTGCCTGGAGAAACGTTGTTGTAATGGTTCGTGTAAGGAGGAGAAAAAGCGTACCATCACGTTTCGGACTTTGATAAAGGTCGGATTGCAGACTATCGCGATTGCGGTTTATCGTATCGTGACATTGCTGCTCGCGTTGGTCGCGATCCAGTGACTGTTAGCAGAATATGGAATATTTGGGTTCAGGAGGGCAATACGGAACGCCGTGCTGGATCCCAACGGTCTCCTATCACTAGCAGTCAAGATGACAGACATCTTATCCGTATGGCTGTAGCGGATCGTGCAGCCACGTCTCAACAGATGGGGACGTTTGCAAGACATCAACCATCTGCACGAACAGGTCGACGGCGTTTGCAGCAGCATGGACCATCAGCTCTGAGACCATGGCTGCGGTTATCCTTGACGCTGCATCACAGACAAGAGCGCCTGCGATGGTGTACGCAACGACGAACCAGGGTGCACGAATGGCAAAACGTCATTTTTTCGGATGAATCCAGGTTCTGTTTACAACATCATGATGGTCGCATTCGTGTTTGGCGACATCACGGTGAACTCACATTGGAAGCGTGCATTCGTCATCGCCATAATAGCGTATCACCCGGCGTGACGGTATGGGGTGCCATTGGTTACACATCTCGATCACCTCTTGTTCGCATCGACAGCACTTTGAACAGTGGCCGTTACATTTCAGATGCGGTACGACCCGTGGCTGTACCCTTCATTCGATCCCTGTGAAACGCTACATTTCAGCAGGATAATGCACGACTGCATGTTGCAGGTCCTGTACGGGACTTTCTAGATACCGAAAATGTTCGACTGTTGCCCTGTCCAGCACATACTGCATCTCTCACCAATTGAAAACGTCTGGTCAATGGTGGCCGAGCAACTGGCTCGTCACAATACGCCAGTCACTACTCTTGATGAACTGTGGTGTCGTATTGAAGCTGCATGGGCATCTCTACCTGTACACGCCATCTAAGCTCTGTTTGACTCAATGCTCAGGCCAGACGTAGTTGTTCTGGGTACTGATTTCGCAGGGTCTATACACCCAAATTGCGTGAATATGTATTCACATGGCAGTTCTAGTATAATATACTTGTCCAATGAATACCCGTTTAACATCTGCATTTCTTCTTGGTGTATCAATTTTAATGGCCAGTGGTCTATTTTAAGCAAATTTCGTTTCTTTTAATGCGTTGTACATCACAGAAAAACAGCCGGGAGTTTCATTCCTGTTTTAAATATCAAACATGACAATACGAATACTTCTCCAAGACTCAGAAATATGGAGGAGGCAGTCTTCACTTTTTCAGCGTAAGGGCGTCCTTCTAATATGATCTCTTTGATATTGAACCCATTACGCAAATGTGCGTTACTTCGTGGCTTAACGTTGGCAGTGCTCGGAGACAAACGAATATCTTCCAGCTAAAGCCGATTTTCTCTTAAAATGTTTCCTCCTTTTGTAGCAGCAGCTAACATCGTCAAGTCTTCGTGTAACAAATGGTACCTCTTCCGAAAATATAAAGAGCATGCAATAGGAGAGACGTGTTTACACTATCGAAGACACGAACGGCTTATAGCGTCGTTGGATGACATTTCAGGGCAAGGTTTACTACGCAAAATATTACTGACGCGCTCCCCTCTTTGATTCCTCGATGCTTGTAAATTAGGCGTGGTGTGCTGTATTGTAATTTTGTTACAACGGTCTGATAATGCATGGGAATCTTCCAAAAATAAATAGGTTCCAATGTTATTATTTTAGACGCCCGCAAGAGGTTTCAATGTTTCCTGCTTGCATATTCATTGTCGAAGTTAGTAGCCTCTAAAGTTCTTAGTTTTTATCTTTCCCTGTATGATATATTTTAGATGATATTATTGTGAATCTAGCAGACCTAACACTGTCTCATCTCGGGGAAATCCATAAATCATAGCCGGCCGCGGTGGCCGAGGGGACTGAGGCGCTCCAGTCACGGTCTGCACGGCCACTGCGCTCGGGGGTTCGAATCCCCCCTCGGGCATGGATATTTGTGCCATCCTTAGTCTCAGCTAGTTCATAAGTAGTTTGTAAGCTTATGGACTGATGACCCCTTAGTTAAGTCCCATAAGTTCTACAAACATTTAAACATAAATTATACTTCTATTATGATGTCCGAAATCACCAAAGAATGAAATCATTAAACCATTTTCGCAGTTCCTTATTTTCGAAAACAAAACTCCTGTAATTGCATATAGACATTAATTCGATTAATAACTACATATAAAAATGTTTCACTTCGTAATTTGTTAACTGATAATCCTATCCGATCTATTCAATTCAAATAAATGTTGAAATAGAATATCGCGTATAATATAAATTCTGAATAGGGTGACAACGTGATGAGTCTCCGAATCCCAAAAATAAGCTTACGGATTCAGAGAAAAGCCAGATAACACTGGCACTTTCATAGCACAAAATATATATATATATATATATATATATATATATATATATATATATATATATATATATATATATATGAGAATGGAGAAAATACAGAATCTGTTAGAAATTTCCAGCGTTACCTGACACTCACCATACTGACCCAGCCCCTCAAAGGAACCAAGCCATATTGACCAATCTCTTCAAACGAAGCAACCAGCTTTGCGTGCTTTATTTCTAAATGAGAAAATTGTGTTAGTTACCATTTGTATCAAGAGCTTTAGTTTTGCTTTGAAGAACCTTTAAGGAAAGAAAGAGGAGCTCAGATTAAATATCGAAAGCTGGCTGGAACTGAGAAAATACGGGTAATGCAGAAGGCAATTAGCACGAGTTCCTTCTGTAGTCGTTTGAAAAGTTTTCAATCACGTTTAACAAGCAATCCAATTTTCCTTCCTGTATTAAATTTTGAGATTGACAAGACCGAGTAAATAGAACAGAATTAATCTGGAATTTGTAGAATCACGAACTCATCGAATTTCCTCTCTGAAGTAATTACCTTTTTTGTTATTTCATTAAGAAAGTATAAAGCTTTACTTTACTTCATGTCGTTAAAACTGGTTGTAAGGTGTGTAATAAGAGTGTATTGGAACATGCATGCAGTGTTTGTAAACGATACCTTACAACTCGTCAATACAGAAACATTTTATCTGATGTAGAAGAGCGAACTGTTGTCTAAGTGATTTCCCCTCTCGGAAAATCTGTAGTTTATCTTTCAGGTCAATACAGTGACGGGTATGAAGTGTAGTGACATTAGAAAAGGGCAATTCGGAATGTATGAAGCTGTGAACTGAAGTGAGACCAGTGTTTATACAGCAGGACGACCAGTCAGTAAAAATGTGATGTAATAGTTTCATGTCGCATATTTAGTAATATTCGGAGTATTCACCTCAGGCACCAACCTTATAATTCTACCATATAGTTTCTGTTTGATATTGTGGAACTAACATCAGTGATTTGATAGCCGATTGTCCACATACTGTTAATGTAATTCATAATACGGGCATATAGTGAAATCTAAAATAATGCATTTTTAACTCCCTGAACCTTTGTTAGCTATAAAGAAAATGCCCGTATAAAAACACTAGAATATTAAGTAAACAGCTGTAATTAAAAAATGAAACCTTTATTCACAACCTCGGGGCATGAATTTACATTTTCTCAGTGCAAACAATCAATATTTCTAAAGTTTTTACTCAGCTTATAGAAAGAAACAGGAGACTAGACGCATAAGAAAGAGGTACCTCTCTGAGTCAGTCGCTAAAAAAAGGCAATTGCCGACTTAATAAACGGCAATGATATTTAATGTTCCTTGGCTTGTGTAGGTATTAGAGTTCTGGATGTGAGTTTACATAAACATTTAGAATTAGGATTTCTCAGACAACTGTAAGGAAGGATGAAATAAGCATGTTCCTTTGAAAACGCCAGAAAATGTATAATTCAATGCTCGGCTTACATTACGCGCTATGAAGCTACATTGCCTTTCTCATAAACTCAAACGTGGGAAAAAAAAAAAAAAAAAAAAAAAAAAAAAACAAAAAAAAAAAAAAAACGCGATAATAATTTCGTGTAGCTCAGTGATATGGAGCAAATCTTTCTTCTGGGAGCCACTTCGGCGACCTGCAAGTCCCTGACGTAGCTCAGTTATCCAATGGTAAAGGGGACCTACAGTTTCACGTGGAATCCTAAGCACGCATCCTTTCTAACGACTCGTCACATAGTTAACATGTGACCGATATTCTAAAACTGTATGAATGTGACTGTCTTATTTACATGGCTCTCTGTGACTCGGCGCTATTCTTTACGGTGAGTTTCTTCTTTCCTGACATTTGTGATATTCCAACCTGGAGTTTCAATTGTCAGACCGAAAAATCCGGGATCTTACCGTATTCCGAACCGGTGACACCTTGAAGCAAATCAACTCTTGCTCCTAGTAATTTGATCGTCTGTGGTATAAAATGGAACGGTTAATAGCGTTCGAGTGTAGAAACGTCATTCGCAAGGAAAAATAAACTTCTACATTTTAGAAAAAATCCGCTTCAGATGCATGAAGACTTATTTAGAAAATGTTTTTATGCAACTGAATCGAAGCTTTTCCACAATCACTGCGTCTCTCAGCTACGGATGCCAGGGTAACCATATCTTTTGCTCTAAATTTTGGTTTTTGTAGGGATACAGCAATAGTTTAATATGCCTCTTTTATTCTGGTCGTTTTATATTACAGTCAGAAATACGATCTGCAGTGTTGACATATAATGTTATGAGAGAGATATTGTACAAGTTCTCTGCTCATTTCAAGATAGATCCTGCTGCTGGCGTATTTGCATTTCACTGGAAAGTTCCCAGGTGACATCTGCATTGCAGATGAGCGGCAGAAAATTCCCGAGGCGTGGAAAGGCAAACCCCCAATCGTCCACAGGTAGTCTCATTCCAATTTTAAAATGACACCTTACAGATATTTGAGTAGAATGTAATTGCTGAACATGACCGAAACAAAAAATTTGCTAAAGAAAACGAGCAAAACTTCTAATATTTAAAACACAGCGTTAACTCTTACACTGCTTCCAGGTTCTTTTAGATTCACATTTCTCAGTAATACAGTTGTAAAGGAAAAGATTTTAATGTAATTTTTTCCATTCCATTTACTACCATAGCTCGCTTTTTTATTTATTTGTTTATGCTGGGAGAGAAGGTCTTCGTTTAACTTTTTAATTACTTATCAGTGGAAGTCACTGTTAAGAGCGGTAAGTTCAATATTTATAATATCGATAACGAAATCTGATAACTCAGTCCTTTCTTAACAATCTACTAACATTCTGTTAAAACTTAACACACTTCGTATAACTTTCCCAGTGTTTCTACCTCGCCTATAGATTCTATGTCCCGCATTGTTCGAAAGATATTCATTTATCCTGACAAGATTAAGTCTATCAAGACCTCTTACATCCTACCATGTATAAAACATTAATTTTTTAGAGGCTGAGAGATTTTAAACAGATTAAACGGAGAAATAAGTGACATATAAAGCGAAACACAGTAACAGGTATAATAATAAACAGGATCACTTTGAATTAGTACATGAAATAAGAACAAAGAGTACATTATAGTCAGATAGATTTCAGTTGAGGGTACTGTCAACAGTGGACTTGAATGAAGGTTGGAAGAGGATTGGAAAGAAGAACGGGATTGTGATGGAACACAATATGATAAAGAGGAAAATGGAAAGAGAATTACGAATGACTGAGAGAAAATGACAACATTCGCCTAATATTTGTCGCAGAGAAGAGGGTTATAAATGTACTTTTTATAGGAAACAATTGCTATTGAAGAGAAATGTGCCAGCTTATAAAATGGGAGCTACTCAATTATGTGTAGAGTGCAAGGTAGTTCTTTTAGAGATATACAGTACCAACCGAACAGGATTTTGGGAACGATTTTGTTACACGAGACGCACAAAGAAAATAAGTTTCACTGTTTATCAAAATAAAGCCAACCTAATTACACGAAAATTCTATGCACCACAGGTACAGCAAATTTGGAGCTGTATTCCACATACTCGCCAAAAGAACTGAGTCACTTGTCACTCCTTGGGATTAAATTTTGTGTTCCTGTGTCGTAGAAGTCTGCCACCTGTGAATGGCAGAATGTGTGACGGAGGAGTCGAACCTCTGACAGGAGCGGCCGCGTTATTGGTTAGACGGTGCTTCAGGCACGCAGCCATTCCTGTGTAGCATGTATTCATCCTATTATTCATTCATCCTTTTATCCAACCGCAGTAATCACTAGGGCTTAACACCTAATCTTATATGTATTATTTGCACAGATTGGAAACTTAGCCTTAAGGGACATCGATTTATATGAATTCTCATTTAGCTTGAACGTGCGTAAATTATTGTTTCCGTCACATCCTGAGGTTGTTTGAGTAATTTGTCTTCAATAAATGTGGTAAAAATTGCCGTTTAGTGTTTCCACCTAATAAGAAGTTTATCTATTTAGGCAAACTCCATTTCCTATAAGCGTCTGACAACACTTACCCGGTGTGTTTCATCCATGTTCTAGTTAATGGAAAGATTTTGCTATCCTTGATATGTTACGTAATTACTGTTTCTTAGTAAATATAGCGCTACTGCATCCAAAAATATAGTAATATTAACAATTACCTTGTAATGAGCACGCTCTAACTTTTCATAAAAGCATTCCATTATTTACACATTGTTCTCAGTTAGGTACGGCTACGCTCCCCTAACAGGCTCGTCAATTGTTACGTACATATTATCTTAAAATGGATACAACACTACTTTCTGTAAAGGTGTGTACGTGTATAAACAAGCACCTCTAAGCATGTAAGGTTACAAGTCTTTTGTATAGCAAATGTACTCTGATACTTATTCCAATGCAAACCGTCAACGCTGAATACTAATGAAGAAGACGCATTTGTCTGCCTTGTTTTTGACATCACTAACGGTACTGACCTGAGCAAATATGTGTGACGCGCTGACAGCATTGGTAATGGATTGTGTACGCCAGAGCTCTTTCATTCTCTTTTATCACGATTATTTTTTTGCAGAACAGAACTCTTAGCCATTCTGAGACATTATTTTTTCTCTCTGCTCCAACCAAATTTGATACAGTGTTGTGCGCGATCGAATAACAGTTTTAATTTACTGTGGACTGGCATTGATCTGCAATACCCGTATTTGTTTCACTACTTGTGTTTATCTAGTTCCAGAGAGCAAATATTACGTCAGCGCTCGTTCTCTTATTAGCAGCGAACGTTTCAGTTAAACTGCGTCTGTCAGATGTAATTACTACATCATGTGGTAGTTTTTTTCGTTTCTACAGGAAGCTCATTTGCGCACTGCAGTATAGATACTTCTGTTCTTACCTCAGGAAATTTTATTTCTTATTGGTTGCGAGGGGTTTGGGTACTATTGTGCTTTCCCGCGCAGTTATCTCACGTGCTGACAACGTTCTTCTCTATGTTAGGTACTGAATAAAATGGCTGAGAACCTCACTATTTCGCGGAAATGCCTGATACAGTTGATCTATACTAACCACCAGCATACTACGATCACGGGAATGGCTCTTACAAGGAGACTCGACGCAACTCTCAAAAATGATCGAGAAAATCAACTTTGAATTTTTACAAGTACCTGTAAGTACCAACAGTTTAATATTTTGCAGTAACTGTTGGTGTAGCTCAGGCAGTAGAGCTGAGGTCTTCCAACCATATGGTCGGTGGTTCGAATCCTACCGTAACAGATTTTTTCATTTTTTTATGTTTTGTTCGAATAATTACACAATTTTAATATCTAATGGTGCTTTTTACGAAAAGAATACGTATATTTGTTTATTCGTAGTTTTTTGTATTTTATAAAAGGTTGTTATAAATGATGGTTTCAATCAAAAGAGTATAAGAAGTTACATTTTTTACGGTATTATCCTCACTATTAGATGACAGCGGTAGTCTTCGATTGTTCAATTTGTGAAGAGCTACAACACTGTTTTTGAAATGTCATCTCCATAGCTATATTAATGGCTTGTCAATCTGCTAACTTAATTATCGTTTTACTTGCGCGCGGTTGCTCGCCGTGGAGGTTCGAGTCCTCCATGCGGCATGGGTGTGTGTGTTTGTCCTTAGGTTAGTTTACCTAGGTTTAAGTAGTTTGTAAGCTACGGACTGATGACCACGCAGTTTGGTCCGATAGATTTACAAATCCATTTTTTTTCATTGTTTTACTTGACGACAAGGTTTTCAGCTCGTCTACATACACGTAAACAAAAACCGACACAACACTTGCAGTTAGCGATTACAAAATGCTATATATCGCTGAATTGGAAAAGTAAAAAATATAGGACAAAGTTGGATTCGAACCACCGACTCTATGACTGTGAGGCCAGAACGCTACCACCTGAACTATAACGAGAGACGCTGCAATCGTTTATATTAATTGTTCTTACAGGCACTTTTCAAAACTTCAAAGTCTATTTTCTCGAGAATATTTGAGAATTGCGTCGAATGGTTTTAGCTGATTGTTATTTAAGTTCTGAAATTCACGTACCGCAAATATAAATAAATTCTAAAATCCGATACCCATGTGGTCTCCTTATTAGTCAGACACACATTGCCAATGAGTATCTTAGGTTCGAGTTCTCCCTTATGCATCAATGTGTGTGTGAGTGTGTTTTGTGTTGGGGGGGGGGGGGGGTGATGCCCTTAGTGTAAGTTTAAGTAGTTTGTAAGTCAAGGGACCGGTGACCAGAATAGTTTGTTACCGTAGGTCTACAAACATTTGACCTGTGAGCATCGTGTCAGAGTTCAGAATGAGGAGGAGCGCATCTAATTTTGACCAATGGCACGACCATATTGGAAACTACACGGATTTTAAGGTGTTCGAGGAGTGCTGTGGTGACTGTCTTCAACAAGTGGTGAAACCAAGTTGAAGCATCGCCTGGTTAGATGGCCATCCCCTCATCACAGGTGTATGACGTCGTAGGCTGGACAAACTGATGAAGTACGAGAGGTGGCGAACGTGTCGAAATTATACTTTAAAGCTAACTTAGAGGGGCAAAGTGTTCATTTTACGTCGCACATCTGTAGGGGTCATAAGGACAATTAGTTTGCTACTTGCGATTTTATCTTGGCCGTTGAGGGCGATTCATTGTCCGAGAAGGTGATAACATACCAGTGCGTGTTGTTTACGTTCTCCCCCTTACGCGATGTTGTAATTGCTTCCGATGTCATGCCAACCCCACCTTGTCGGAGTGCAGACGTGCGTCACTTCCGATTGTCCCTTGTATGTCTCCTCTGGTCTAACTGCATACATTACCGCTGCTTGTGCTCATCGGATTGCACAGTACTGCACAAAGAACGGAAAATTATGGAATACAAGATCCTGAACAGGCAGAGCTGTTCAAAGAGGAAATATAAAAAGACTCCAAACTGTGTGCATGACTTCATCCTAAGCCACACCAGCTTCGCCATCGCCATCCCTGGCGACAAGACCCAATATGTTCAACTAATCTCAGAGGTTCCCACACACGACCATCTACACTCGCCCCCTTTTGTTGTTGGGGGGGGGGGGGCACCTCTTCCTCCTAAAATCTTAAAGCTCCTCCTATGGGAGCAATACACCCACCCTGAAAAGGCTTGGGACTAGTCCCAACTCCCTTAGCCAGAGATGTAACAGTCTCCTCTGGCTTCTGTCACAAAGAGATCGCTTGAAACACTTTCATCGACATTTACTGAGTAATAAAATGCAGCACCACAAGTTGCTTTAAAATAATTGAACTTTATCTAGCTTTCAACCACTGCTATGTGAGTCTTCATCAGAAATACACCATGAGACGTTTAATGATAGAGCTAAATGTGTTGATGTTGTATGTAATTATCAACATATTAGCAAAGTTAAGGATCAACATGAGCTCATTTAGCTCTAGGTGTAAACGTTTGCCGCGGTGGAGTAGCCGTTCGGGGGGCGCCGTGGCTCAGCGCGCCCGGTCAGGGGGCTACACGCCCTCTGTAATAAAAAAAAAAAAAAAAAAAAAAAAAAAAAAAAAAAGGTGAGCCAAATACAAGAACGAACTGGAACAACGACCGCAAACCTTAGATCCACCTGAAGAAAAAAGAAAAAGAAAAAAAAAAGCTGTCTAAGGCGCCTCGCTGCGGAGCCGTCGGAGATTCGAGTCCTCCCTGGGGCATGGGTATGTGTGTGTTTGTCCTTAGGTTACTTTACCTTTAAGTAGTTTGTAAGCTACGAACTGATGACCACGCAGTTTGGTCCAATAGATTTACAAACATTTGAAATTTTTTTTACGTAAACGTTTCATGTTGCTTCATGCTGATAAAGGCAGCCATAGAGGTGGTCGAAATCTAGATTAAGTTCGTTTTAATACAAATTGTGGGGCTAAATTTTCTTTCATATTACGCTGATACAGTCGCTTCTTCAGACAAGCAATGTTAATGAACATAAAAAAATAACTTCCTTCATCGGTTTTGCATACTGGAGAAGCTGAAACCAGCGAGTGGCTGAAAGCGCCATCGACTGCTGGTTAGTAGGGTTTCAAGATCATCCTCAGTGCCTGAGAATGAGTCAGTGAAGCCCTCCCAACACGAGAAACTGAAAAAACAAACTACTAAAAAGAAAATGAAGAACGATAAGTTAAAAGAGACTTCAGTTGTTAGCACACCACCGCACCATACATCTGCAGTTTAGGACGAGGTGGAGATTCTAGCATCCCATGACCACTAATATCTCGACAGTGCCTCAGAAACGATGGATATAGACCCATCAGCAGCAAGTGATACCGAGGTGTAAAAAACCTCCTCAGTGTTTTCCTGTCTTTCAAGAACGTCGAGTGTCATCCTCCAGTGGAATTGCAACTTTTTTCCCCACAAACTGGCTGAGCTACAGCAACTTTTAAGCACAACACCCGCTTACTGCATTGCCCTCCAGAAGATCTGGTTCCCTACAATATGCATCTTTCCTTCCATGGGTACATGGGATACTACAAACGTCGTAGCATTTAATGCAGAGAGTCAAGTGGGGTACTGCAACGGAGTGGCCGAGCGCATTCAGGCGCTATGCTCCGATACGCGAGGCCGTTCCCCGTCGAGAGTTAGAATTCTCCCTAGGGCATGGTTGTTTGTGTCGTCTTTAGTACAAGTTAGTTTGTAAATAATTTAGGGATTGATGACCCCGCAGTTAAGTCCCATAAGCTTATCAAACATTTGAACATTTTTTATTTCAAGTAGGGTCTGTGTGTACGTCCTTCACCCTTTTCACCGCGACCATTTGCCCCACCAAACGCCTTTGAACGCCATGACAGGGTAAGGATGCGACGAGAAAACTGTCTGGAATGTCTGTTTCACTCTAGAGGTGACGTACTGTCAAATATATTAGCTGTACTTCCTCCTCAACTTTCCTACTTCTGCATGATTTAACGTCCGTAGCCACTTGTCGAATGGCACCATGAGCACTGACCGTGGCATATACGTCGAGAATTTACTATCTCAACTCGATGTCTGCCTTTTAAATACTGGAGCTCTCACGAATTACCCTGTGACAAAGAAAGCAAGTCATAAGCGTCATCTATTTTATTCATTTAGTTGGTACATTGAAGCCACTGTGAAATCACTTTTTAATATCAAAGGGAATGCCAAGAATAAAATTTCTATTTTTTATGCGAGACGACCGGTTTCGAAACTCAAAGGCGCCATCTTATAGTCTCTTCGAAAAATGTACAAAATGTATGGTTACATAAAAAAATACAGGATGAGTATAATTAGTGTAGTCAGAGAGAATAAATAAAATGATAATCTTAAATTTGTAATACCGATTACATACCTGCTGCCGGCCGCGGTGGCCGAGGGGACTGAGGCGCTCCAGTAACGGTCTGCACGGTCACTACGGTCGGGGGTTCGAATCTCCCCTCGGGCATGGATATTTGTGCCGTCCTTAGTATTAGCTGGTTCATAAGTAGTTTGTAAGTTTAGGGACTGATGACCCCGTAGTTATGTCCCATAAGTTCTACAGACATTAGAACATTTGAACATACCTGCTACAACTTGCTTTTAACTGATTATTAAAAGCTCCATGTATTATTTTGATAATTTTATGGTGGATGATCAAGTATAAAGTATTCTCCAAAGAAATTCAGCATTGGTCGTAAATTTGCTCATGTATTATTACAGATCCATTTCGGCTACTGAATCGCTATCTTCAGTGCAACTTGCACAATCGACTAGAAACATTACTGATTTTACTGATCCAGCCACAAGGCATAGCTACAAGCAGCTAATTGTGGCTGGATCAGTAAAATCAGTAATGTTTCTAGTCGATTGTGCAAGTTTCACTGACGATGGCTATTCAATAGCCGAAATCTATCTGTAATAATAAATTTACGACCAATGCTGAATTTTCTTTGCATATTTATCATTTTATTGTCATGGTGCACACTGCTCCTAATGGAGTCTTCATTTCATAAAATATTGTGCTGGTGGACTGTTACATATAAAACAGTAAAATAGACACACACTAAATGCACATTTCTGACCGAGCGCCTCCATGCAACAGATTAACTGCGTCGCAATTACTGCAGTTACACGCCATTTTTCACTATTAATTTTTCTGTCTCTCTATTGTTATCTTGCTACAGTATACATACTACTGAGTAGTTCAGGTACTAAGTAAACAATTTGTCAGTACTTAGTATTTATGATAAATTATGTGACAGATTTTTCTCCTTCTCTAGAAATCACATAATAAAAACAAAACTACTTATACATGATTTCATCATTTCACGATTTTAATAGTAAAGGAAAAGTCGTGACACATACAGCTATTTCTGTTATTTTATTGAATACTTTCTCATAAAAAATTTATGATATACTGTTACGTAAATAGTGATAACTGTCATTACTTCTCCAACTGCTCACGTAGACACTTGAGCTACTGATATCACTACGTACATGGTAGCACATTTTTTTAGTTTTGTGTAGTTACGAAAAAATGGTGCAGCAGCTTTTGTGTTTCATTGACTGTCCCATTATTATTATTATTTGCGTTTACGTCTCTATGGCCGCGGATGCTGTTATTGCTCGTTAAATCACTCAGCTGCATTTTGATCTACAATTGTAAAACATAAACAGGAACTAGAAGAAAAGTACTGTCCAAGTACCTTAAATGCAGATGTTGTTCTTTTACAATAATTATTTTTATCAGTATATTTTAACTTCTGACGAATTGCAAAACACATGATACATAATGGATAAAATGACCTTGTAGATAGATACCTGTTTGTTAGTCGATTTTTACAAATCAATAGGTATTATAAGAAAAAACAAGATCGCTGCCTGTTTTACTGTTTTATATTTGACTATCCATCAGCGCAATATTTTATACTTGACTATCCACCAGAAAATTTTCAAAATAATATGTGAAGCGTATTAATAATCAGTTAAATGCATTGTAGCAGGAATGTAACCGATATTAGAAACTGAAAGTTATCATTTTATTTGTTTTCTCTAACTACACTAATTATACTTATCCTCTATTTTATGTAAACATATATTCTGTACATTTTCCATAGAGAGCGGAAGATGACACTCAAGGGTGTCGAAACAGACCATCTTGCATAAAAAATGAAAAAAAATAAAAATTGCATCTTGCCATTTCTCTTTATAAGTATGATTCCTAAAATGAGAAAATAAATTAGTTTTCAGTTCTTTATGGTCTGAGTAGGCTGAAAAATGAGTAATTTGGTACAGTGTACTCACACAGAGTAATGGATCTCTCCAAGGGAGGCGTGGTACGTGTTCCGGGCTGACAATATCAGAAGGTATGGTTGACTCGGCTCTGGACCGTCTCCAATAACCTCGCTTTCGACGGGACATTAAACTTTTTTTTTCGGCTCTGGAGCTGGCATTCAGCGTGACTGACCGAGATGCAGTGTAGAAGTTTGCGACATTTTGCGCCAAGTTAGGACGACGTGTCGTGAACGGCAGTAATTTCAACGGCTAGCCGTTTCAAACGAGGCAAGAATGTTCTAGAACCTTCTAGAAACTTGGGCGTCGCATACAGACGGTGAGAAGAAGTATGTGGGTGGGAGAGAGAATATTTTGGAACTCTCATCGTAATTGGCAGATCCCAACGTGGAACCGTGTGGCTACACAGACGAGGAGAGTTTTGCGGAGATCGTACCTGGCTGTGGGTTGTCTTAGTGTGAGGGCGCTCGTGAGAGCTCACTGGCATTACGTCCACTGGCTGTTCTTGTCTGGGGCAAATAATAATTAATAAATATTCATCAGAGTTTCACTATTGTTGACGCTCATCCTGTTGTAATAAATTTAATTTTATTCAACCTTGTTGTCTCATTTACTAGGTAGCATTTCACAATCACCTCGGGAGATAAGATAACAGCAGTCCTTTTGAATGAAATATGTAAATTCGACACGTAAACCGACATGTAGAAAATGAACAGTTTCATTTAGCTCACAGTTTCCACATTCATTCTACCAATATAAAATTTATGTTACCGCTCTTACTATTCTGCTGTCTTATTCCACTGTCTGTAGCATGAATAGCGATACACAGAAGGGAAAATCAGAACACCGCTCCTTTGTGCCGTATGCACTCGACGTCATATTGAAACTGAGTAAAAGCTAAACGTTAAATGCTTATCACCACGGTCTAAAATGCACATTCACAAAAGGAATAATTTAGTCGATGAGATTAGCTCCATTTCACAAGAATGTCCATTTCGAACCGCAATAGAAAGCAGTTATCGTTAGGCGTTTATCGGTTTCAATATCGCATCGAGTGGAGCGCTTGGGTGCATACAGAACAAACGAGACGCCTTCTGTTTTCTCTTCCGTATCCTCTCTATACTGTCGTTAAGTTCAGCAACTACACTGAACAATTCAGACAATAACTAAAACATTTCCAGTCGCGTTTCGCTTAAAACACGGTGCTTTATTTCATTTCAATATGCAAACCGTGCGCATGCGTACTAAATTTTTTTCACCAGCTCGCATCGGAATTTTCTATCTGTATTCGCAAATACATCTCACTGCAACGAATATCGTCTTTCTTTTAATGATTTCTACCCCAACTTCTGTTTCATTTCCGCGCCAGTCTCTTCCTTATATCTCCATAATACAAAACGAGCTGTCCTTCTCTGAAATTTCTCTAAATCGTCCATCAGTTCTACCTAGTGTGGTTCCCACAGTGGGCAGCAGTATTCCAAAACAGAACGCAAAATTCCGGTGTCCGAAGTTTCTGTAATAGAACTGTTGCGCCTTCTAAGTGTTCTGCCAATGAAAGGCAGCATTTGGTTAGTTATCTCTACAACGTTTTCTATGTGTTCTTTCCAATTTAAGTTGTTCATTAATTGTTACTCCTAGGTATTTAACTGAATTGATGGCCTGTAATTTTGTCTGATTTATCGTGTAAATGAAATTTAACGGATTTCTTTTAGTGGTCATATGGATGACTTCATATTTCTCATTATTAAGACTCAATTACCAATTTTTGCACCATTCTGATATCTAAATCATTTTTCAGTTGCTTATCCCTGAGGAACGCCACATATCACTTCTGTTCTACTCGGACATTCCTGCCGCAGCGGAGCGGCCGAGCTGACTGAGGCGCTATGCAACGATGCTCGAGGCCATTCTCCGTCGGGGTTCTAATCTCCCCCCCCCCCCCTATGGCATGACTATGTCTCGTCCTTAGTATAAGGTAGTTCATAAGTAGTTTGTTAGTTAGGGACTTTTGACCCCGTAGGTAAATCCATTAAACTTGACATACATTTGAACTTTTTATGATTTTCCTTCAATTACGACGTACTGCGTCCTTTCTGACACGAAATCACACAACTTTGGCAATATTCCATAAGCACGCATTTTGATTAGAATACGCTTGTGAGATACAGTGCAAAACCCTTCCAGAAATCTAGCAACACAT
This sequence comes from Locusta migratoria, assembly GCA_026315105.1. NCBI lineage: Eukaryota > Metazoa > Arthropoda > Insecta > Orthoptera > Acrididae > Locusta > Locusta migratoria. The sequence continues at coordinate 400,435,856 of CM048746.1, forward strand.
TCCTTGTTGATAGCACTCATCACATGAGTAAAGAGCTACCAGTGTTTCACAAGAAGCATACTTTCTGAAATTAATAGGTCGTTTTCTTCGACGTAGTTCATAATTTTTTAGGAAAGTATGTGTTCTAAAATATTGCAGCAAACCGCCGTCAATGATACAGTCCTGTAATGCCTTTCTTGAATACTGGAATGATCTGTGCAACTTACGAAATGCTAAAACATTGAGAAAAAAAATCCTCACTGAGTCGAAGGTCAGAGGTTTTGCAAAACAGAATGCTTTTAGGTTGGTTACACAGGGGCTTGAAATTATCGTTAGCCCTAAGCTCCCCAGAGTAAATAGGCAGATCTCAAAAGAATAAAATAAGGGACAGAATCCAACAAGTCTGATTCATATAACCCCCAAGCAAGTGCGTCACCTTACCCACACAGATGATCATTGACGGCAGCGTCTCAGGCTCGCAGGCAGCAGGCGGTGGGAGCGGATGAGCTGACATTTTTTATCCGACATTAACTGCTGCGACCTGTTAAGCAGGGTCGACATGTAACTTAACACAGCGTCACTGGCGTCGGCGTCGCTAGGCAGTTGCCAGTAGACTAATCAATATTCTGCATACGTGACACAAAGGCCACCTGACACAAATCGATCAGTCACTTGCATAATAAGATCTGTAAAAACAATGCCCGATTCGCAAAGGCGCGAATGCTCAAATAGAGACTTCTAGTAAAATGAAAGCTAAACTGTGGCCCTCACAGCGTAACCACAGGACAATGTAACGTCCGCGAAGTAAACACAGGTTCTACAAGGCCCGAATCTTCGGAATCACACAAGTCTAACCAGAGGACCGTTTAAGACGATGTCCTCCCCGTGAATCTAAATGGAGTATTCCGTCCGTACACTTCAGACGCTCAAACAGGAGACTAGCGAGGTCCGTACACTTCGGACGCTCAGACACGAGAGTCTGTCGCGAGGTCCTAACCCCTGGGACGCTCACACACGTGTCTTCGTACGTCCTCGCGCTGTGCCGCAGCTCACGGCAAGTGCCGGGCGGTCACACCCACGAAAAGACACACCAATATCTGCTAATGGCTAATAGTCAAACCAATCGGATGGCGTAGCGCCGTTGACAAATTGTTTAGCTGTCATTCTAAAATAATTTGCCGAATCAGGACGCGTTCTCTGCGGGTGCCAAGAGGCTCCACCCACGCCACCAAAGCTGCCCGCGGATTTCATCGTTCCCATGGTGAATGCTCTGCAAGGAATTTCACCTTGCTCCTAGCTACGGTCACACGACCTAAAAAGTTACCGGTGTGCTATATATAAAGCCGCTGGAGCCAAACCCCTGGGGTACCAGGCGGGCAGAAAGCTTTCCTCTCAACCTAACCATTTGTCACACTAACTGTATTCAAACTCTGCTGCTTTCTAGGAAGTTTTTTTAGATAACGCCTAAGGGCAATACGTCTCCATAAACCGCCCAGGGCCCAGAGCACTCTGCTATTGTTTGAATCCGGCAAATTCCTCTCTTGCGAAACTGCCGAATGACTAAAAAGGCAGTCCCCGCTATCGCCCACCGTAAACCGCGGGCCAGCATTGTGTAAAGCGTCCCACTCACACGAAAAAATTCTGCCAGGTATACTCCGCCCGCCGGACGTAGCGTCGGCCCCAAGCAGGTCAAGCCAGCCCCTCTCGTCCTTCCCCGAAGGCGAGCGAAAGTTGGTGGGAGGGGGAGACCCCCAATAGCGTCTCTGCTCTGCGTGACCTGGCCGTGCCCAACACATAAAACCACTTTTTAGCAGCCAAGCTGCGCCAATAAACGTTAAAATCCCGAAATTTTCATATAGACATAGAATGTACTACAATCCCAGGAGCCCATCACCCCTGATGTGTCCCCAAAGGCACAGAAATCAAAATAAATAAAGATCTACAAAGAAAAATGTTACTACCGTCTGAGCATCTAATTCAGTCCCTACTCTCTGGTCTGTACCAGAGGTTCGCAGTCGGTCCTGTCAGCCGTGCTACAGAAGGTGAGATTGACTTCATCTTGCAAGCAAGACTAATAGTGAAACTTCCTGGCAGATTAAAATTGTGTGCCGGAACCGGGACTCGAACCTGGGACCTTTGCCTTTCGCGGGCAAGCGCTCTACCACTGAGCTACCCCGACACGACTCACGATGCCGCCTCACAACTTTACTTCCGCCAGTACCTCGCCTCCTACTTTCCAAACTTCACAGAAGTTCTCCTGCGAAACTTGCAAGACTAGCACTCCTGGAAGAAAGGATATGGTGGAGACATGGCTTAGCCACAGCCTAGGGGATGTTTCCAGAATGAAACTTTCACTCTACAGCGGAGTGTGCGCTGATATGAAACTTCCTGGCAGATTAAAATTGTGTGCCGGAACCGGGACTCGAACCTGGGACCTTTGCCTTTCGCGGGCAAGCGCTCTACCACTGAGCTACCCCGACACGACTCACGATGCCGCCTCACAACTTTACTTCCGCCAGTACCTCGCCTCCTACTTTCCAAACTTCACAGAAGTTCTCCTGCGAAACTTGCAAGACTAGCACTCCTGGAAAAAGGATATGGTGGAGACATGGCTTAGCCACAGCCTAGGGGATGTTTCCAGAATGAAACTTTCACTCTGCAGCGGAGTGAAAGTTTCATTCGGGAAGACTAATAGTCTTTATCATTTCAGATAGCCGCCCAAATCCGGAGAGAACCACTTCCGATCCAAAGCGACACATATCACTGGTACCGACATGAGCCACCTCCCGCAGTTGGCTGCACCTCGTACTCTTCAGAAGGATCCGAGTGAACATTGGCCTTCTTCCCCTCCTAACCAATATCTAAGGCTCTCGATTAGCCGCCTGACGTTGGAGCTCCCAACTACAAGAAAATCCAAAAAGACTATGGGGTAACCTCAGGAACATTGTGCGGCACAGATAGCACTTGAAATCTGTTTGTAAGATGATCCACTGAGACTTCAAAATAAGGACCCCCGGAAAGTCTCTCACTGCATGCCACGAACGGGAGCGACCTCCCACGCGACCACGGTTGGTGTGTCGCCCTCACTGTGAGCAATGATAGGGTTCGTCGCAGCCGTGGGCCGACCGGCGGCCATGCGGACTCGACAGACGTCGGTTCCAACGACAGGTCCACAACAACGGCGCCCCTAGACCACACTCATGAGCTGTGCAACCGAAGTTAATACAGCCTAAAGATGGGAGCGAAATGTCACCAACTCAGTTTGAATCCGTCACAGCAGTGGCAGTCCCTATCCGTGACTACAATACCTAGAGAAATAAACGACGAATAAACAAAAAATTTACCAAAAAATAACGACTTAAAAAACCTATTCCAAAACAAATTAATATGCACTAAAAAGTAAAAAAATAATAATAATTGCATACATTTTACAACTTAATAATCACTTATACTCATCAATCTGTTGGTACGATCTGCGTGTTTACCACGCAAGGATATGTAGGTACAAACCCACTTTAACACATTCAGACTTGGCATCCAATATATTGGACACCAAATTTATATTACTTTTAGAACACTATACGACTTCGCTTTACTTTGAGACCCATTAGCCTGTGACTTTTAGTTTCGTGCTTCTTGTTGCCATCTGTCACCAGAATGATGTGCTCCAATGAAAAACAGTGAACATGGCGGACCCCTTGCGGAGTGCGTCGGACTTGATACCAGTAGTTGAAATTATTTTATATAGTAATTTATGAATTTTGCACGAATTCCACTTTGCGACATAAGTTCCACAATCAATATGGAGTGACATATATAACTGTTGAATTCTTATTTCACGTCCTTAACTGCCGTCTAAGCTCGGTATCTAATTTATTTGACTTTTTTTTTTATTTTGGAAATCAAGTATGAAAAATTTTAATTTCGCTCAAATATACAATGGATATGGTCTTATAGACAAGAAAAAGTGCAAGAATAAGTTTTATTCCATTTTCAAAAAAATTCAGGACTGAAGGGGTTAAATCTAACTCAACATATACCTTCGAATAACAAACAATTATCAAAATATTTTTTAGAGTTCTCCTAAGTAAACTGAAATGAAAAATAAGAGACTACTTAAAAATCAATCAAGTTATCACGATATTATAATGTAGTTACAATTATTGTTATTTTTGGTGTCGGTGTCGGCCAAGATAAGTTTGTCACTACATACATAGTTATAGGTGAGATGTGCTTGTTTCGCACCCGTTTCGTTGTTTTTCTTGGATGTTAACGGCTACGATTCGGTTCTCCTTTTTGCACCTCTAATTCAATTTTGTGTCGTGGTTGTCTGTCTATAACGTTATGTCGGTACGTGGTGTCCATTGCGGCGACACTCCGCAGACGCCCTCGGCCTGTCGGCAGATCTCTTCTGATCCAGATCCGATCCGACTTCGGTCTCAATATTCTCGTATTATTTTTGCTAGGTATATTGTAGTGTTTCCTTGGCTGACATCGACTCCAAAAATAACAATAATTGTAACTACGTTATGTTATCGTAATAACTTGATTGACTTTTAAGTAGTCTAGTATTTCTCATTTCACTTTATACAGGGTGTTTCACTAAGTGTGTTTGCCTCTGTAACTTATAAAATAATAGATGACGGGGGTGGAGGCTGCGATAGCGTAGCTGACTGGCCGAGTGGCTATCCCCTGGGGCACGGCCCACTGTCTCATGACCACCAGCCAGTCAGCTACGCTGTCGTAGCCTCCGCTTGAAGGCTTGTAGCTCCCAATCTAACAGTGGTAGGAATGTAGTTTAAATTGATTTGGACGCAGCTGGTTTCAACGAATCCAATACACGATAGAAAAACTATTGTTCCATTTAGAAAATTATATCTTTGTGCTGTAACTCTTTGGAAAATGATACAATAAACTATGTTCATAGCTCCGCAGTAACTGTAACATTTCTTGTGTTGACCTACAGCATTAAAATTTCCCGTCACCTATTTTATAAGTTACAGAGGCAAACAGTGAAACACCCTATAATATATATAATCATTGTTTGTTATTCATAGGTATGTTTTCAGTTAGGTTTAATGTGGGTAGGCGCCTACCTACCTATCGACGCGCGGGAGCAGTCGAGCGGTCTGGAGCGCCACGTTACGAATCGCGCGGCCTCCCGCGTCGGAGCTTCGAATCCTCCCTCGGGCATAGATGTGTGTGTTGTCCTAAGGTTAGTTTAACTTAGTTTAAGTAGTTTGAAAGATTAGGGACTGATGAGCAACGTAGATTGGTCCGATAGGATTACAAACATTTGAACAAACTGAACCTACCTATCTACTTGCTTGGTGAACACAGTTCGTACCTACATATTGATGAGTAGAAAAAGGAAGTCAATTATTAAGTTGAAAAGATTATGTAATTATTTTTTTCGTCTCACTGCATATTAATTTGTTTCGGAATAGATTTTTTGAAGTCTTTTATGTTTTTTGTTAAAATTTTTATTGAATGTGAAGTACACTAATTTTTCTGAATATGTGTAGACCTACTAAACGTGCTGCTCATACCAGACAGTGCCGTTTAAATGAAACAAACGATGTCAGGGAGAAACGACTATCTCAACAGAGGAAATCTACCTCGAGGGCAATTTCAAAAGAGACTTGCGAAGTGCGCAGAAAGTCTTTCGAAAATGCACTTTACATGAAAAAAGTTTTGAACAGAAAAATATCGATAAACGTAGTCAGCGTCTCGGCTTGATTAACGATCGTCTATCGAATGAGACGGAGGAGCCACGTGGCCACCGACTCGGACTGATTCCGCAAAGCCTATAAAAGATTCGGCCAAGTATCGTTAATTTGCTCTTAGGAACTGAAGAGTTCCGTTACTTTGTCATGGATTCCACAATCAGAATATAACCTAACTCTCATCAAACTATCCTTGAAGTACGTCCTTTACAACAGAAACGAATAATCGAAATCGGTTGGCGTGATATTGAGTTAATCGTCCATTTGTCGCGCACATACTTAATGTAAATTTAAGACTTATATGGTTTTCTTATGGATTCCAATGTCAGAACTGGGCGAAACTAAATGGGACCACACGGGAAGCACCGTGTTTCAAATAAAAAGAAGAAACATCAAATTTGGTCAAAGGTTCTGAGGTAACAAACATAAAAAATTACAGACGTAGTGGGAACCTCCTCTTCTTTGAAGTCGAGTAAAGATTCGCGGAGTTAACTAAGGTAAACAGAGACGACTATAGATATTCAAACGGCGGAAAAATACTGAACCAGATACTTAACTTGAATCTGAATCTATTAAACGCATGAGAACACGGTAATTTTATTAAATTTACGGAAGAACCGCACAGAAAAGTCAAAATATATTGTTTGAAGTGAGAAGCTGGCTACAGTTGCGAGATATGAAGGCAAACGACTGTCGCGATTCACTCACAGGAAGGCTACACTGTAAAGTAAACCCGAATGTGAGTGTAATATACCCAAGCACAAAAGAATTTAGAAGCGCACAGAAAAATCTAATTATCAAATTACAGTATGTCATAATTTGTCCAGTCAATCGGTATCTTCTTTTTCAGTGAAGTTATATCACAATTTCGTTGTTCCCCAATGCTGGTCAGCGGTTCCTCCTCCCATCTAACCTTCAGTTTTCATCTGTAGCACTTCATTTCAAATTGTCTGCGCTACTTACGACCCACGTTTCCCTGTCGTAGAAGGCTACACTTCATACAAATGTATTAACAAAACATTTTCTATCACTTAAGTATTCTATAACTCATTTCCCTCATTAGAAATGCTTTTCAACACCTTAAATCTTCTGTACTTTGCAAGCGTAACTTATTTTTCTGTCCACATAAGTAAGCTCATCCACTACTTTCATTGTCTCGTTTCCTAACCTAACTTCCTTAGCACTGCTGATTTAATTCGACTACTTTCCACTACCCTTCGTTTTCTTTCCTTAATTTTCATCTTATGCCCTTCTATCGAGTTACTGTCAATACCATTCCATTCAATTGCTCTTCCACTTTCTTTGCTAGGGCTGAATTAGAACAGCACCGACAAAGTATCTATTTCTTCTTCCTGAATTCTGCTTACAAATATCTCTTTACTTTCTTCACAGTAAAGACGCTGGGAAATGTGTTACTCATGTCCCAAACAATCTGTCTGTATCATGTCCTTGGACTTTTGCAACAGCTGTCTCGTTTCACTACAAATCGTATATCACTTTTCTTTCCTATATTTTGCCTCTGCCACCTTCATATTGTCAAATTGTGAGTTCTAGATAAGCTATTTCGTTATCTACAAAAGCTGTAAACGTCGGTTTGCCTCGCTTGTTCCATCAATTCTCGTAAATCAAAACTGGCTATTTTCTCCATTTTTATGTAAATAATACTCATTGGTATTTTGCAACCCTGACTTATTAAACTGATCTGTAATATTCCCACCTATCAGCACCTTTTGTTTTAACATCATGAATGAAATTCTGTTTAGGAATTATTATATTAAAACAGAAAATTTTGTGTTTAGTATGTTATAACGGATGATCTAAATACCATCTGCCTTTCCCTAAAAGCAGACCATGTATGCAATCCCTTTGTGTGTGTCGTGAATTAATTGTGAACTGAGAACTACTGCATGTTCTACAAATTCTCCTATTCATTGTACACCATGTTGTAGCACGTTCTAACGTAAGCGATCATTAACCGAGTAACCTACTAGTTTATAAGCAATATCAGCGCAGTAAGGACGGTCAAAGCGTGAACTAACATGTAAGCAAAACATTTGCATCCTATCAGTAAGTTGTCACCAGGCAGTATTATGTTGTGAACGTGTGACGATGGAGCAACATCTCTGAAACAAGCGTTCAGACATTCTCCAGAATGTTTTGAAGCAGAGAAAAATTTACGCTTTGTTTGTCTCATACGCCTTGCCTCTCGAACAAAAAACAACGACGACGGTCGCCTGCCGAGATTTGATTCAAATGCAAAACGTGGACAGTTCTTTTCTGGGAAAAACATCAAAGGGGTCGAGAACTGGTTTCCGTAATACGAACCGATCACAAAACGACAAAGTGCAGAAATTCGCTTGAAGGGTCAACGCTTTGACGTCGTGACAGTATTTCAAACCAGTGCACTTCGCCTTTTGAGCAACATTCAAAGAAAGATATTTCTGTCAGTTTACGATGAATGTACGTCATTTTATTCATTGTATCTATGTGAAGGGGGCGGGAAGAATAGTAGAACAGCAGCATTAAAGGCAATATCTTTATTTTATCTACTTTCGTGGAAGTTACCATATTATAAAAAATCGAGGAAATGACTTCGTTACTAGTAGCTGCCAAACAAATTAGTTTCAAGTTTATATTATTTCTCATATTTGAAATAAACCTGTTATTTGTGACTGGAAAGCATTTACAGTGCACTACAGTGCTCAAATGCAATCGAGGGAGGAGAAAGTAGGAACAATTGGTAATTTAATTCATTATTTTCAGTCTACATCAACGTTGTTCAAATTTCGTGCGAAGTAAACATGATATTATTATAGTTACTTCTTATAATAAACCGTTGCATTACAAGAATAATATATAGTTAGGTACGATAAACCGCTTTTGTACCACAATTTTGGTAAAAGGGGTTTTTCATTTCAGTGAATGGAAAAATAATTTAAAAATTAGAAAAGCGCTCGTTAAAATTCTTTTTCATCAACCAAAGCAGTTGAATGTAGAGGTTTATCATGTACCCTGACATCGAATTCGACAGCAGTAACACTCTCTTCCTTCGAATAACCTTCTTACGCGACATTCTAGTAAAAACATTACAAGAAAAATTCAGAAATCCCTAAATATATTACCAAACCATATGATAAACCGTTTTCCAGTTCCTACAACGGTTTTCAACGAAAACATGATAAATTCATAATATTTCTTAATAAAGGACATTTCCTCAGTAACTGCTCCTAATCATAAAAAATAAACAAATAAAAATAAAAACCAATCACATATTAGGAACAGAAACCAAAGACAAAGTAGTTATCTTCTTCCTCAGTATTGCAACATTACGCATGATCCAGCTACGACAAGGCAGACTGAGGATCGATTCCTGCTTTGACAACTCAGGCTCTATATAGCCCGTCAAAGATGCGCATGATTAATCCGAATCTTCTTCACAACCTCGTTAATTCAATTTTTTGAGTTACACTACTCCTTACAACGACAGTTTTCAACTTCTTCATTTTAGTTACAGCTGGAGTGTTTTGTTGCTTCTCCATAAAAAGTTTTGTAATTGAAGACTTCTTCGTCTTACAGTACTGTGGCGCTTTGAGCTACGTCGTATTTGAGCCACAGGGAAAACGTTTAATTACGCCCATCTGATATTTAAGATAATATTCTATGCTACTTTTTCCCAATTAAAAATGACTGTCGAATTCTATGCTTTCATTTGACAGCCCACTTATAAAGCATAGGTTTTTTTTTTTTTTTTTTTTTTTTTTTTTTTTTTTTTTTTTTTTACAGATACGTAACAAATAACAGTTCATGAGCACAGGAATTTTCATTTAATAAGACTAAGAAATGACATTGATAGGTAGTGAGAATGGCTAAGCAGCACTGGCTAGGGGGCAAATGTAGTTCTGTAGAAGAATGTATAACTACGGGGAAAATAGATATGACCTACAACAAAATAATAATTTAGAGATAAGAAAAGCAGCTATGTAAATATCTAGAAATCGGATAGAAAACCAGTTATGAGCAAATAAGGGAAAGCTGAATAGAGAAAAGAATATATACAGGGTCTTCAGACGCGAAACAAACTTCAAGACAATATTGTATGAAGGCAAGAGGAAGTAGATGAAATGGTGGATACTATACTGAGAGAAGAATTTGACAGAAAATAACAACGTAATAATCCCCTTTACAAAGAAAGTTGGTGTAGTTGGGTATGAAAAATACATAACTGTCAGTTTAACAAATCACGGTCGCGTAATCTCCACACGAATTATTTACAGAAGTACTGGAAAGCGTAGAAAATGATCTCGAGGAAGATCAGTTTAGATTTAGGAGAAATGTAGGAACACGGGAGGCAATACTCACATTACGGCTTATCTTAGAAGATAGATTAAGGAAAGACAAACATATATTTCTAGATTTTGTAGATTTGGGGAAAGCTTTTCACAATGTTGATTGGAATAATCTTTTCAAATTCTGAAGTCATCAGGAGTAAAATACAGGGAACGGCAGTGAAACATGGACGATAAATAGTTCACACAGGAAGAGAATAGAGGCTTTTGAAATGTGGTGCTACAGAGGAATGCTGAAAATTGGGTGGGTAGTTTGCGTAATTAATGAAGACGCCCTGAACAGAATTGGGAACAAAAGGAATTTCTAGCACAGTTTGTCTAAAAAAAAAGGACAATTGGTAGGAAAAATTCTTAGATGTCAAAGAATCGTGGATACAAAATTGAAGTGTGGGGCTAAAAATCACAGAGGGAGACAAAGAGACGGATACAGTTAGCAGATTCAAGTGAATGTGGATTGCCGTTCTTATGAGGAGATGAACCTTGGTGTGGGCAGAATAGGGTGGAGAGTGGCATCACACTATTCTCCGGGCTGAAGATTTTTTTGTAACACTATATTATGTACATGGTATCTGAGACAGCTAATACACTTAAGGAAACGTATTGGGATAGTCTCTTAGTAGTCGCCATTTATTGTAGTTCAAGGCTAGATAGTGTATACAAACTATTAATTGTCCAGAAATAAGAAAGCAATGTCGGAAGGTGTGGTGACGTTCATACCCTTATCAAACAGCAAAATTGTGTACGATAAGAAACGATAGTAGAATTAAGAACTGCGGCGTCTGTTCTTTCGTGCATGCAGTATTTTTTAATTACGAGGGTGAGTCAGCAAATAAGCCGCAAAATGCGGTAGACACGAAAGTACTGCGTTTACGAGCCTAAAAATTGCTTTGCTTTTCAGCTGACTCCACCTGTAAACACTCGTTAGATAGTTCGAGAAGGCTTTAAAAATATGGAGCTTGGAATTTTTAGTGCAGCGTTTGGTGGTGCGCAATTGCCCAGTAAGCAGAAGGTCCCGGTTTCCAATCCCAACAGCAGCATAATTTCTCTTACTTCCATGTTGATTACAACCTCTATGAGAAGCTGAGATTCAAAAAACCAAGTTGAGATTTATAACAGGTGCTGCATCACACGGCCTTTGTAATGCAGCGGACGTATGGAAATCTACGGGAGCACACATACTGCACAACCAGGAAAAAAAAAAAAAAAAAAACGGTGGCCGAGGGGACTGAGGCGCTCCAGTCAGGGTCTGCACGGTCACTACGGTCGGGGGTTCGAATCCCCCCTCGGGCATGGATATTTGTGCCGTTCTTAGTCTTCGTTAGTTCATAAGTAGTTTGTAAGTTTAGGGACTGATGACCCCGTAGTTAAGTCCCATAGACTTTACAAACATTTGAACATACCAGTCCGGTTGGTAAATGTGACACATGTAGAAGAAAGGACAAGGTGTTAAGTACATGTGTGGACAATGAATAGCACTCAAATATCGGAACACAGTAATTAATTACGGTAATATATAGGGCAATATGGGCTTCACTCTGCAAAAGAACGCCAACACAGTACACACACAGTTGACATGACTAACCTCGGCCTACAGAACCTCAAACTAGTTCCCTGCTACTGTCACCACACAGTTGAATACCATCTGCCTCAGCATTTGTCGCGCCATGTCTGAATCGGGTCACCTGTTCGCGCACAGCATTAGCAGTGTCCTCTTGTATACATCTACATACTTCCTCCGAAATCCACCCAAAGGTGCGAGGCGACGGATACTTGGTACCACTACTGGTTATTTCCTTTCCTGATCCACTCCCATATAGAGCGAGGAAAAAATTAATTCTTGATGCGTCCTTACGAGCCCTGATCTCTCTGGTTTTATCTTTGTGGTTTTTACGTGAAATGTAGGTTGTTTGCAGTAGAATCGTTCTGCAGTCCGTCTCAAATTCCGGCTACCTAAATTTCTTCAACAGTGTTTCTCAAAAAGAAAGTCGCCTTTCCTCCAGCTACTCTAATTTGAGTTCCCGAAGCATTTCGGTAACATTGATATGATGTCTTTTCTTTTCGGGCATGTACCATATCAATAATTGTAAATGTGATCAAAACAGGTATTGACAATTTGAATGCGGGAGCATTCAAACGCTCGATCCCTAACGGGGAACCCAGCATAGGCCCGAGCAAGAAGAATCAATGGCCACGGTGATATTTGAGAGCTTACCCTCTTTCTCTGACCTTAGTCTTGTGCTTTATTACAAATGATGGATCTCTGACGATGTTAACTTAAATGACCGTATGTTCCATAGCTCTAATCCGCAGATGGGTAACATTACAAAGTTAACGATAAGAACAACTTTTTTGCTTCCTGATAAAACCGACGACAAAGTGAAAACCAAAACACGTTACAGTTGTGTACACAATTGTTGGGTAAAGTTATATAAAAGTGGTAGAAACATATATGGAAGAATTGTTCATGAATTAAGTGCCCTACTATGACCATTAAAACTAAACATTGTAAAGAAAAGGAGTTCGCAACACAACATAGTATTATCTGTCTTCTTCAAACATCTCGCCCCATGTCACATCGTGGAACGCTTCTCCTAGGTCGACGGATCCTACTATGATCGTGTATTGATTTCTCTTCAGTATTACTTCCATTATCAAGCACAATGTTAGGATTGCCTCTTTGACGCCGTTACCCTTCTTAAAGTCTGCCTCATCGTCATCCAACAATTTTCTTTTCTATTGTTCTTTCTATTATTGCATCAGAAACTTGAATGCATTGTCTTTAAGCAAATTATACGTAGATCTTAAAGTTATGTGCCCTTCGTATCATCGGATATACGTGGCTGATGTTTTTGCGAAATTCTAATGATGCGTCGTCATTCTCATAGACTCCACACACTGCCTTTAAAAGTCATTTGGTGATTTTATAATTTACATTGAAATGATGTGTACTCCTTATGCCCTATTTGAAGTCATGTATTCCAGAGATCTTTTACAGCACTGGATCCCCATGTCATACCAATTTTCATTTTCTTTCATGTTTTGAGCCAAGTCTCCCTTCTCGTACCGAGCGAGGTGGCGTAGTGATAAGACTCTGGACTCGCATTCGGGAGGATGGTGTTTCAAATTCACCTCCGGCCATCCTGATTTACGTTTTCCGTGATTTTCCTGAATCACTTCAGGAAAAATGCCGGGATGGTTCCTTTCAAAGGGCACCGTCAATTTCCTCCCACATCATTCCGCAAAAATACAAGCTTAAGCTCCGTCTCCAATGACCAGACGGTAGACGCTAAACACCAAGCTTCCTTCCTTCCTTCTATTATCGTATCCCTCTCCTGAAAGTTTTCCTATTGCATCTTTACAGTTATTCCCCTCGATTTTAACTTCTGCGAAGGTTGACTTCTCTGTATGCTTAGTCAATCATTTCCGTCTTGTTTTCTTCATATTTCTGCTGCTGCTTCATCTTAGCTTCCTTGCACTGCCTATTTATTTCACTTCTAATCGACCTATGTTTATCTATTCCAGAAATTTCCTGAAGTTTTCTATACTTCTTTCTTTCATTGATCAGGTGAAGTATTTCTTCTAATACCCAAGGTTTCTTCGCAGTCGGTTACCATGTGCCCGTCTAGTCTTTCTAACAATATTCTGATTCCAGAATGAAACTTCCTGACAGATTAAAACTATGTGTCGGAACCGGAATCTTTGACTTTCGCGGGCAAAACCTCTACCATTGAGCTATCCCGACACGACTCACGGTACGTCTTCGCCTTTTACTTTCCAAACTTCTGATTCTGATTGTTCCAACTACATACTAAACCTGGAGATTGTGTGTTTAGTTTTACTTTGCGTGGAACTTAGATTACCAGAAGCAAACACGCATTATTTTCCAGTGCTGCTTTGGAAACAGAAGATAAATGAAATGCCACAAGCAGAAAATCGAAATTCGGACATTTGAAATTGATGGTCTGTTATGCAGGCCTCGCATGGTTAAAAATCTATTTCGGTTCGCTCGCTTTCATCGAAATTAAACGTCGCTTTCAGTTTATTTTAATGCTAGGGGAAAAAGACGAGTACAGTATCAATCAACTAACGTAATTCAAATGTCATACTCGGTCACGTATGCCTCATGTACGGTAGCGATAGGAATTGACTGACAAGTTTGACGGTCCGTACTAGGCAAATGTTGCATGTTGCCGCATCCCATTATAGCTTCTGGCTGGAGGAGGGCGAACGCGCCACCAATTAATCATCGGTGCGAAGCAGTAAACTCAAACAGAGCATGGCCTGTAGGCTTCCAAATTTGATGAGTGACCCGTGAAATGTGCTAATTTTCGTTCACTAAATGAGGTTTTAAAGCGACTGGAACTGAGGTAAATTATTACACCGTGATGCACAAAATTTTTTTGGACTACTTTTACAGACCGCAGCTTTTTTGTAGTATCACTTACAAACAGCCCTGTCGGATTTTACATTTGTTTTAACCCATTGACTCTCATACTATTGTTATTGTTTCGCTATAAAACGTCCATTATGGAGGATTTAAATATACAATATCCCTTCACAGCAATGATCATGCTCACCGAGTTTGGCATAAAACAAATTGGTTGTCTCGTGTAAGCAAATATACTGAGCAAGAATAAACGAATATTCCACTAAAAAAAAACCTAAATCTGTGGCACAAAACGACCTTTCAGTAGTATAAATAACACAGGAGAATAACCTGAAATGCAAACCGCTTAAGAACAAGTATCAAGAGTACCAAGAGAAGCTTCAAATTGGCAAAACTACAAGTGGAGTGAACAATGAACGACATGATAAATGAATGCAGGCTGACGTCTGTGTGCTAAGGAAAAGAAAGGAAGTCTCTAATGCAATAGCATGGTCGCAGAAGATCGAAATAAGAAGAAGAATGAAAAAATACACCTTTTTATATATAAAAACATTATTTACCTTAGATGTTTCTTTTTCTGTAGCTAGCGTAATTAATTAAAACTTATTATAAATACCGTCAGTTATATATTGAGTAGAGAAACCAACTGAAAAACGAGAAGGGGGGAGTACACTTCGTAGTGACAGTATCCCGTGAAGACCTCTTGCCAGAGTAACGCTGAAGACCTCTACGGCAGTAAAGATGGAGATGAAGATCAATGGCACCGAATTGTTCGAAGGTGCAATTTTTCTTTTAAGGTTTTTATGAAAGCAACCGTCCAAAGTTAAATTGACAAAGGTCACGACGCGACGGTTCTACAGGTTTGTGCCTGTACTCCTACAACGTCTGTTACACATGTTGGTGGCGGCTGATTTAAATAATTCAGAAGTGAATCTCTGATCACAACGAAACTGAAGTCTCAAGTAACAATCCCAATCCAAGTAATTCAATATAGATACAGCACCTTCACAAACAAATTATTCCAGTCGGCAAAACCCATCAATGAAATACTGCAAGTGATCTATTCGCATTTTGACGAGATCGCTGAACTGTGCATGAAAGTCGGTTCGAATGCCTCAAAACCCCAAATGAACAAAAAAAGTATTTGCTTAATGAAACATCACTTAAATTGTCCCTCAAAAATAGGAAAACTGAGCAACATCCTAGACATATCCAGAGAAGAAAAAATGAAAGTAATATAATTTCTTGCACAATGATACGCAGAAAAATATCCTTTTAATTCAAAAGGACACGTGATGTACAAAGTAAAAGATTGAAATTTGAGTCATGGCAAATAATAAGACATACACACTAATCAACGGCCATATACCTGGTAAAATCGCCAACAACAAAATCTTCAAAAATTTCCAGATGATCATGTCGAATTTCTGCAAGACGAATTCAGTGCACAGTTTGGATGAGAGAAGAAATAAGAGTAATGTTATTGGGTTTAACGAACTGAGGATACTAATGCTTCCCAAAATATTTATTGTTCAACGAAATTTTTCATTAAAAATTCATTTAAATTTACATATTTTGAGACAGAAAAGTGTCCACTATAGAGTAACACATATTTCTGATAACATTTCATCTTTCTTAAGAAGTTAATCTCATAAACTTCAGTTTGAGATGAGTCTAAAGAAATTATTGCTGATCAATGGATGAATTACTTAGCAGAATCAAGTGTTGTGTGTATGTTATTAATTCTAAGAAATAATGTACGTAATTAACAAATCTTATGCAGTAATTTGGTCATTGTAATTAATTGTTTTACTCTATTTGACTTTCAAGACTGCAATAGTAAAAAATTGCATTTGCACCTAAGTATATCAAACAATTGATATTTGGTAACAATTTTTACGTAATTTAAAACCTAAATATGATTAAAATTTTTGTCCTTTGCGTCTGGTATCATTGTGTAATAGTGTATTGTATATTCTACTTTTCTGAGATATTCTACATCAAATTTAACAGTTAAGGAAGGGCTAGGCAGGGTTACCATTGACAGAGCACAGCTCATAAGTACTAAAATTAATTACAATATCAGACAACAATTTTAACAGATCACGAAGTATGAATCAAATATTTAAGCAACCTTTCAATAGCATACTTAGAAAATTTCTTTGACAATTAAGCAAAACTTTCAGAACACTTAAAATTTCTTTTGAAAATCGAGCTTCATCAAAGGCATGAATCAGAAATATTGAGCAAAACTATTGAGTAGAACATTTAAAATTTATTTGAAAACCGAGCTTCAAGATTCAAAAATATTATGCAAAACTGTAACTAGAACACTTAAAATTTCCTTTTTTGAAAATAGAGTTTCTTAAAATAATTCACAGGATTAATTTTTGTTACAGTAATCAAGCTTTCAATGATTACAGGAATCAATGGCAACAGCGTACTGAAGGCAATTAAATTTTTAGTAAGAGGTTACAGTTAGTAAGAGGTTAGTAAGAGGTTAGTAAGAGTTCACAGATACATTCTTTCGGTAAACTCCCTTGGCTAACATCCAGCCAAATAATTAGACATAAATATCTTATTGTAAATAGAATCCTTTTTACCAGCTGGTAAAACAAATATCATGTAATCTTTTAGGAAAAAAGATACACAAGAATCACCACTGTGGTTACTCACAGATAAGACAATGAGGAAAACATATTGGTGTCGGATAATTAGATCAATGTACCCTACAAGTTCAGGACTACAAGAACCAAGTTATAATATACGGTTTACAAAACCACCTAACGGTCCACAATCACTTATTGAAAATGCGCTACCTTTTCCTCTTGAGGCAACTTTCGAAAGATAACGAGCACTCTGTGCATTAAAGACACCTTTAAATGAGCCCCACACTAAATGATCTTGATTCACAACTTAACTAGATACGAAACTAAATAATGGGCACACCAACCTGACACACTTAAGGTACAATAATATGAATTTACCAGTCCACGGGGACCACCTTGCAGCTCAAATATACATGCATAATTAACTGCTGGTATAGATTGTTGAACCAGGCATGAAACCAAAACTTACGTCCCGACGGTTCGGTAACAACGACTTATAGAATCGGGAACAAGGAAAGGAAAAGAGAACAAGGAGGGAAGGATAGGTTTCAAGCAACTAGACAGTAGACACCCAAAATTTAATAACAACCAAGGGGGCTCCACTGTCAAAACACTATCACTTAGAACGTGGCCAGAAGAGGTCGACTTCCACTTAACAACACACTAACACGAAGTGGAGATCACAAAGCAAGGGAAAAGATGACTGAAAAACAAATACACCACCGGTAGGCAAAGGCCTGCTTATGAACCCATCCGCATCCAGCCAACTAACAACACACAGTAAGGTTCACTAAAGGCAGAGTAAATTAGGCGTAGCAGAGGTTAATTTTAGAAGTGAAAAGTAATCTAATGCAATCAAATCCGGGTAGGTAAATGGTCAGGACATACTAAGACAATGTGACTGACATGCGACTCGCTAAGAACTACAAAAAAGCATGATCCATTTCCAAACTGACATTTCGCAAGAAAAGAACCTCGAAAACCTAACTTGGATCATTACTAAGTAAATACCAATTGGATCGAATAAGTCTCATTCATTTAAATACAGTATAAATCTTGAAACTAGCCTAGATTGCCCACTAGATTTTCCTTTGTCATCATCCTAGGAAAATTAAAATTCTCTAAGCTGCATACCGTAAATACGATGCGCGAAACATAAATTGTAATGAACAACTTACAAAAGAAGCACGAAAGTGAAATCCACGAAACGGGCAACGAATTCAAACACGAATTAGAAATACAGCTGAAAATGTACACCACAAAGAAGAAGGAACTCGTGAATCTTTCCGTTTTGGTTCTGATTTCTCTTAGTTTACTAACATGTGCATTTCTCCCTATGTAGGTGGGTGCTACCAAAATATGTTAGTATTCGGAAGAGAAAGTTTGTGATAGGAATTTCGCAAGTAAATCTCGCCTCAAGGAATAACGCCTTTTAATGATTTCCACTCCAACTCGTGCATCATTTCTGTGACACTCTCTCGCCTATATCGCGACTATACAAAACAAACTGCCCTTCTCTGACGTTTCTCTGTATCATCCGTCAGTCCCACAATGGGCAGTAATACTCCAAAATAGCACGTCCAAGTGAAATGTAGAGAGTTTTGTTTTTAAAACTGTAACACCTTCTACGTGTTCTATCAATAAAACATAGCCTTTGGTAAACGTTGCTTACAATATTTTCTGTGTGTTCTTTTTAATAAGTTCTTCGTAATTGTTACTCCTGGTATGTAGTTAAATTTACGGCAAAATAAGTTTAACGGATTTCTTTTTGTGCTCTTATGGATGACTACACACCTCTCATTGTTTAGACTCAATTGGAAATTTTTTCGGCATGCAGAGATCTGATCTGAATCATTTTGCAAATGTTTTTGAATCTTCCGGTGACTTTACTAACCGATAAACGATAGCATCATCCGGCAATAGTCTAATAGTGTTCGATTCAAAAAAGAACACGCAAATAATGACAGGCAAAAGTTAGTAGAGATTCGTGCGTCTATAAAAAGATCGATGCGTGAAGCATACAATAATTATCACAGCAATACCTTAGCAAAAGATCTTTCCGAGAACCCGAAAAAATTCTGGTCCTATGTAAAATCGATAAGCGGGTCAAAGCCCACTGTCCAGTCACTAGTTGATCATTCCGGGGCAGTAATAGAAGAAAGCAAACGGAAAGCTGAAGTTCTAAATTTAACCTTTAAGAAATCTTTCACGCAGGAGGACCGCACAAATATACCATCATTTGATCAACGTACTAATTCCGAAATGGGGGACATAGCAATAGGTATTTCCGGTGTAGAGAAGCAGCTGAGAGAGCTAAATACGAAAAAGTCTGCTGGTCCGGATGGAATACCAGTTCGGTTTTACAAAGACTATTCTGCGGCATTGGCCCCCTACTTAGCTTGCATTTATAGCGAATCTTTAATTCAGCGCAAAGTTCCTAGTGAATGGAAAAAAGCGCAGGTGACTCCAGTGTATAAGAAAGGAAAGAGAACTGACCCATACAATTACAGGCCAATATCGTTGACATCGGTTTCATGTAGAATTTTGGAGCATATTCTCAGTTCGAATATAGTAAATTTCCTTGAAACGGAAAAGCTTCTTTCTATGAATCAGCACGGGTTAAGGAAACATCGTTCATGCGAAACTCAGCTTGCCCTTTTCTCACATGACATCTTGCGAGCCATGGACGAAGGGCAACAGGCGGATTGTGTTTTTCTCGACTTCAAAAAGGCGTTCGACACGGTGCCACACTGCAGACTGCTAACGAAGATACGAGCTTATGGAATAGGTTCACAGATTTGTGACTGGCTGGAAGACTTCCTAAGTAATAGAACGCAGTACGTTGTTCTCGACGGCGAGTGCTCATCAGAGACGAGTGTATCGTCAGGCGTGCCCCAGGGGAGTGTGATAGGACCGCTATTATTTTCTATCTATATAAATGATCTGATGGACAGAGTAAGTTGTAATTTGCGGCTGTTTGCTGATGACGCTGTGGTGTATGGGAGGGTGTCGTCTGTAACTGACTGTAATAGCATACAGGTTGACTTAGACAAAATTTCTAGTTGGTGCGAAGAATGGCAGCTAGCTCTCAATGTAGAAAAATGTAAGGTGATGCGCATGAGTAGAAAAAACAATCCTATAATGTTCGAATACAGCATCAGTAGTGAGCTTCTTGATGCGGTCGCGTCGTTCAAATATCTAGGCGTAACATTGCAGAGCGATATGAATGGAACGAGCATGTAAGGACAGTTGTGAGTAAGGCAGACAGCCGACTTCGGTTTATTGGGAGAATTTTGGGAAGATGTACTTCACCTGTAAAGGAGACCGCGTATAAAACGCTTGTACGACCACGTCTTGAGTATTGCTCAAGTATTTGGGACCCGCAGCAGATCGGTTTGAAGGAAGACATAGAGGCGGTTCAGAGGCGAGCAGCTAGATTTGTTACCGGTAGGTTCGACCAATGCGCGAGTGTCTCGGAAATGCTCCGGCAACTCAATTGGGGATCGCTGGAAGAAAGACGACGTTCTTTTCGTGAATTTCTGTTAAGTAAATTTAGAGGGCCGGAATTTGAAGCTGAGTGTAGTACGATCTTGCTGCCGCCTACTTACATTTCGCGTAAAGATCACAAAGACAAGACAAGAGAAATTAGGGCTCGTACGGAGGCATATAGGCATTCTTTTTTTCCTCGTTCTATTTGGGAGTGGAATAGGAAAGGAAATGCCTAGTAGTGGTACGGTGTACCCTCCGCCACGCACCTTACGGTGAATTGCGGAGTATGTATGTAGATGTAGATGTAATAGAGCTGCTCAGATTGTGTCCTAAATGGTTTATTGATTTAAGGAACAGTAGAGGCCCTATAACTCTTCCCTGGGGAACGCCAGATATCACTTCTGCTTTACTCGATGACTTTCCATCAATTACAAAGTACCGTATTCTTCTGTGTCGATATTCCACAAGTACGCAATTTTTTTAGAATACGCTTGTGGGTAGAGTTTCAAAAGCTAACCGGAAATCGATAAATATGGGATAGATTTGAGATCCCTTGATGATTGTACTCATTACTTCACGTGAGTAAAGAGCTAGTTGCGCTTCACAAGAACGATACTTCCTGAACCCGTTTTGAATATGGTTCAACAGGTCGTTCTCTTCGAGGTAGTTCATAATATTTGAGGTATGTATATGTCCTAAAATCCCGCTGCAAACCGACGTCAATGACACAGACCTGTAATTTTGCGCATTACTCGTATTGCCTTTCTTGGACATTGGAGTGAGTAGTGCAGCTTGCCATCCATCTGGCATCGCTTGGTTCAATTCATCTACGGTGGATAGTACTGTGTCATAGCGCTGCGCCCATTACTCCACTATATGCCACAGTTTTCTGATTGGAGACGAGTCTCGCGATGAAGTGGGCCAGGGCAAAAGGTTTATATCCTGTGACACCAAGAATGCGCGTGTTCGTGAAGAAACATGTAGACGTTCACTGTATTGCTGAAAAATCGCGTCTTGAGTATCGTGACAAGCTGTCATTCTCGTGGGTCGAAACTGATACAGTACTTGGATACGCACCAACTGTGATTTGTGGTTGTATCCAATAGCACTCCACAGCATCATGTCTCCAGATAGTGTTGTATGTCTTGTGCAACATTTGAGAAAATCATGATGAAGAAGAACTGTATAACAGATCTACACTGATGTATTGACGACGGTACGTGTGTTTTCAGATTTTTCTGAAGATGCAGGCATTGAATTATACAGTACTACAGTTCGTAGTAAGGACTCATTGCTTTATCTGAAACGATCACAGAAGATATAAGAAAGGCGGTATAACAAAGGTAATGCCCAAATAAATCTGTGGGTAACCTAAGAATCAGACGAACTGGTCGTCGAAAAAACTAAATACTAGAATGTGCAGAAAACAAATGGTTAATACTTAAAAATGAAACCAAATAGAAGCGAAAGCAAGCTAATGAGTAACTGACACAGGTATCGAAAATGACAGTCACAAAATAAGCAGAATGACTACAAAAAATGACAATTATCATCTTTTTTATTTATTTCCCAAACATGGGAGCAAGGAGAAGTGTTGTAGAACATTGTTATCAGGTACCTGCTTGCGTTTGTGTGTGTGTGTGTGTGTGTGTGTGTGTGTGTGTGACAGGGGGAAGGGCTGGAGGGAGAGGGGTATGGGGACGGGTTATGAGTGCGCAAAATTCTACTATGACACCTCGAACACTAAATAACTGCTGTCTGAAAAGAATTAACGCCTGTGAGGAGTCAGTTAATTAAAGGATTTGCCAGAAACCCACCAACGAACTTCCAGATTACGTTCAGAATATTTAGGTATAATGGGCTCCCAGTCCACGACGGCACATGCAACATCCATCATGCACAACAAACAATTCAGAGTAACGCTTCAATCCTCAGACGGCTGTCAAAGCTTTGGTATACTTGTAGACGGTGCGGAAACAGTTCAATTCAACTGAATTCAATACACTGTCTCTCGAGATCAAAATCAGTCAAACTCTTCATCGGTAAATCCCTCTACAGAGATACCGCCGACATTTGCATATTAGGCACTATTTTCAGTGCATTACTGACACCAACCTGGGGTAAGAAACCGAACGAATTGTAATAACACTGTTACGAGCAGCACAAGGACAGGGTTTGTATGGAAAATACTCCGAAGTTATCCATGAACAGCTTATAAGAGATTTTAGATGGAATTCTGAGTCACTCCCTGTGTAACTTACAGAATGTCTCATTAAAAAACTCATCAAATTATTAAACTTCGGTATTATCTACATAATACTATGACGTGGTGTACTTGAAACAACCCCCCAGGTGGCTCACGATTGTTTCGTGAGTATGTGAGTGGCGACCACAGGGCCCCGAGCTAATGCAGTATTTCTGTCTTCTTTCCTCCCTGGACTGCATTCCCTCGCTCCTTCCCATCCACACCGGGAGACTGATGACCTTGGCAATATAGTCCCCCTGTCCCAACCAAACAACCCATTCGCTTCAAATAATTTGCTATTTAATGAAAGAATTTCCTTCTATACAATCGCCAAGGTCCTGTCTGTGATTCCAACCAAAATGGCCTCGGTTTTAAATTCGAGGAAACTTTGTACAATTTACTATTTCCTGCCACGCAGTTGGATTTTGTCGCCGGCCGCGGTGGCCACGGGGACTGAGGCGCTCCAGTCACGGTCTGCACGGCCACTACGGTCGGGGTTCGAATCCCCCTCGGGCATGGATATTTGTGCCGTCCTTAGTATAAGGTAGTTCGTAAGTAGTGTGTAAGTTTAGGGACTGATGACCCCGTAGTTAAGTCCCATAAGCTTAACAAACATTTGAATTTGATGTTTGTCACTGTCTCTGCAAAGGCGTAATAGGTATGCGTCTCTGCATTGGGAGTCGGATCTCTAATATGTCGTCTGTTTATGGACAATAAAACTTGGTTTGTCGGCAGAACTAGCCAATCCTTCTTCCTATGTTGATATTAACAACGTATGAAATACAGCTTTTTATACCTCCAACACTGAAAAGACGTAAAACCTGTTCTTCTGGTCGGATTTTTTTTCTTTCTTTTTAGTGGTAAGTAATGGGGGGCCGAATGTTTTAGTCTGAAATACAAGTTTAAACATGCCCCTATTCAGTTCTCGCCTTTGTCACCCTTCATGAACAAATTTAGCGAATACCCCTCATAAAATCGACTAACATGGTAATCTGTTGCTATTGTACGCGTAATCATTAAGCTTTTCTGTTTCCACTGTGTTACACCACAGTTCTGATGGACGTTTTAGTCAAACCCAGTTCAAAAAAACTACATCACCGTGCACACTTTTCATCTAGTATTTCTATTAGCAGGTTTTCTTCTTCTTTCACACTCCAGATCCCTACCTACGTTACCATGATGGCCTCTTTACTGTCATACAGTCAGTCTTTGCTTAACGATTCGTCACACTGAATCGCGATGCCCAACTATCCCAAGTGTCGGCATTCAGCAAAATACTTCTCGAGCATTCTCTTCCTTTTCTTATAAAATATTTCCACCCCATATAACCTCTTATTTAATAATATCGCGAAACCGGATAAAACTTTCGCAGATTAGCATTTCAAATCATGTCAAACGCGTGGCAAACCGAGTGGACATAGTCGTACAGCTCTCACTTTGTCAAAATCCTACATATATTATTAAAATTCGTAAACCGGTCATGGTGTAACATGAAAAACAAACTTGTTGTATCGTACTTAGTGTACTGTACAATTCTATCAGATTGTATATGAAAAATAGACTGTACAGAACATACTTTAATATTTACATTCCTACTTCAGTCCAACAAAGGAAATATTTAAGTTAGTTAGATCAGAACAATAGAATGACCTACCACGCAACCGGATAAAACTTTCGCAAATCATCATTTCAAATCTTATCAAACTCGTGGCAAGCCTAGTGGACATAGTCGTACATCTCCAACTTTATCAAAATCCTACAGATATTACTGAAGTTCGTAAACCGGTCATAGTGTAACATGAAATACATACTAAAATTGTCTCATCGTACTTCATGTACAATTCTAAGAGACTTTATATGATAAATGGATTGCACAGAACAGATTTTAATATTTTCATTCCTACTTTACTCCAACAGAGGAAATATTTAAGATAGTTATATCAGAAAAATAGAATGATTTATTCAGGTAACACATTAATAAAATACAAACGTACAAAAATTTTCATTGGCAGCTCATGTTATCCACTTGATATTTTTGTACGTGACTTCCTCTGAAAATCAATATTTCCCTAACCTGCGGTGTAAATCGTTGCAGCATTCCTACAGTAAGTAGGTCGTCGCTCTTGGCATTTCAGTATCAATGTTTCAGTGCTATTGATCTCGCTGCCTGACATGAAGACCGGATATTCTCTGCAACAACAAGCCGCTTTATGAGTCGAATCCCGTCTCATCCTGTCAGCTTCCATGTAGAACAGCAGCTCCAATTACGCTACTTATCGCGTGGGAGTTGGCACCGCCTTTATCGACAGTTTAATCTGCTACTCCGACCACGCGTTAAAGGATTACGGGTTTATCGTTATCTCCACTAACGAATCGACGGCGAGTAACTAGATCCTGATGTTACTGCCATAGGGAAACAGATCAAATTTCTTCTGCGACAAAAGTAAATGATGTTACTGTTCTAACTCATTTCTAAAAATAAATAAATAAGCCTTCATATTTACAGGAATAAGAAGAATTAGTTCTAAAATACTGTATATGTTATTTGTCCTAAAATCGCTTGACATAAGGAAATATCTAAAATTTGACGTAAGAGAGGAAAGCGACTTCTCTTTACTGGAAGTAATACAACGTATTATGGTACAGCTTGTCTACTATGCTCGCCGGCCGCGGTGGCCGAGGAGACTGAGGCGCTCCAGTCACGGTCTACACGGCCACTACGGTCGGGGGTTCGAATCCCCCCCTCGGGCATGGATATTTGTGCCGTCCTTAGTATTAGTTAGTTCATAAGTAGTTTGTAAGTTTAGGGACTGATGACCCCGTAGTTAAATCCCATAAGCTTAACAAACATATGAACATTTTTTTTTTCTACTATGCTCATTACATTATGCTTATTACAACAGGAAAACGACTACAGGCGGTTGTGCTTAAACCGGTCGTATATTTATTTCTTTCCTCCTCCATGTTGTCATGGATGAAACACAACAGTTTGCGTTTGTACCGAAATGACTGTGTACGCAAGGGTTGTAGTTACTCAAATGTTCAAATGTTTGTTAAGCTTAAGGGACTTAACTACGGGGTCATCAGTCCCTAAACTTACAAATTACTTATGAATTACCTACAACTAAGGACGGCACAAATATCCATGCCCGAGGGGGAATTCGGACCCCCGACCATAGTGGCCGTGCAGACCGTGACTGAAGCGCCTCAGTCCCTCGGCCACCGCGGCCGGCTTGTAGTTACTCCCCTCATCACTGTGTCAAGAATAGAACCTCTAAAAGTTCACCAACCTGACGTCTTCTATAGATGTCGTCCCCACGCAGATGATAGTGAAGTTCTTGATTGAGGCTGAAATTTTTATACTATTGGCAGGAACTGCTCTCATTACTGAATAAAAATGAAGTCCTCGGGAATCGGGATGCCATCCGATTTATTCAAAGAAAGCAGAAAACCAGCAAATTGCATAATAACATCCACTTCACACATTGTCTTAATTGAAAATTGAATATAAAGTCTTTTTGCCTTTATCTGATTAAACAATGTTTTCTGACCGCCTACGTATGCGACTTGTTACTCCTCCGAGTGCATGTTCTGAACTCACATGTTACTCCTCCAAGTGCGTGTACTGAGCTGACGTGTGGCGGCTCGATGCAAGACTGCCTTCGCTCCGCAATTTGGCGCGCAAACATGGTGGCCGTGCATCGTCCGTCCTATATTAATTGTTTTGTTTATGTTTTTAGCGATAGTTAATGTTTTACCTACTCAAGGCATAGCTTGGCTTTGAGGGGTTTTTCTAAATAGAGTTTGACATTGAATAAATAATTAGTTTATTAAAATTCTAGCTTAAACCCGCGGCTCCGCTCGCGAGTTGGTTGATTATGATAGATAAGCTATCTTTCAGTAGTGTGCTATGAGACTGGTTTTGAAGGATGAAATGAAATACAATACCTTCTTTAGAAACAAACATTTTTAATCAACCTTAACAGGAAAGTAAGTAGTGTATATCAAATCACACGTAAAATGCACTCATTTCGAAGAACCCAATCACGAAATTCAACATTAATGATTGCAATAATATCACAGATCGATCACTTGATGTAATGTGCGAAACTTCATATCGATTTTTTTAAAGAGATGTATTAAGAGAAATTTCTTTTTTCTGCTTTATTTATTTATTCTTATATTTCCTTATTCGTATGCTTATCCTTACAGAGAAAGAGCTGAAGATATTGTAGCACGCATAGATCAAAGATATTGTCTGTGGCATCACGTTTCGTTGTACGTAACCTCCTTGCTATATAGTCGCAAACGTCATGGCTGGCCTTCAGTCCGAACTTTTTTATAATTTGACAACCACCATATCTTCTACCCCCTTATAGCTATCGGCATGGAACTGCTATGGTGTATAATGGGAGACTTCGGATAACAATTATACACAAACCATTCGTTTGGTTCTGTAGTTTTCGCTGCAGAGCGAAATATTAACACGCGCGCGTAGAATTATATACACACCGATAACTTTCCATCGCATTATACTCCACCCTTTTATCATTATCAACCCTGAAGCAACAATGCAACCAATAAAAACATGTTAAAAGAGTAAATATAATTTTCAAAGAGTACTTATTGTTCCGCATTTCGCGTTATATTCTTCAAATTACTAAATATCTATCGCTATAAAACCGTGCCTAAAACCCTCGTCAGGTATAAAATAATAACTGTACAAATACTTAAGTCTCGGCGTCTTGTCGTTCGGACGTGATAAGCGTTCACCGAAGAGACATTCATATATATATATATATATATATATATATATATATATAAATAGTTATCCGATCGCCATAAAACCGTGCCTAAAGCCTTCCCTGGTGGACATTAGTAACTGTATAAATTTTTAACTCTTTATGTCTTGTGGTTCAGACGTGATAAACGTACACCGAACAGACATTCACATTTATAGATATAGATTAATACAAATATGATTCCTTTTTGTCGCTTGACCGCCAGTGCTACAGCCAATCTGCGTCCAGTGTCTGCCACTCGGGGACTTCCCTAGAATTCGGGGAAATTTGCTCTTTCCCATGAGAACCCGACATATTGAACCACCTGTCGTGGTTCTCACCAGCTTTTACCATCTGTCGCCTACTGGTCCTTAACTGGTTGCACTGAAGCAATACTCCGATCTTAATATGATGGCTTTAAGCCAGAAATATTACATTATCTACATAAGCGCAATGTGAAATAATGATTCCCTTGTTACCTACAGACGTATCACTCCGTACTAAAAGAATCACTGCAGATGATACGGTCGAAGTAGGAGACCATCTTCTCTATTACGTCGTTCTGGCAAAGGAAGACCGAACGTCTTCTGAGAAGCAGGCGCAGAGGAAAATGAAAATAGGAAGGCAGCCAGGAAAATCCTTCGTTATCCGAGTGGTGTCGCGCGGCTCGTATCCTTTTATTGTTTCGGCGACCCACAGCCGGAAGGGCAATTTTCGGCTACAGCCGCGCTCGTATCTGGCCAGCCGCGCTTGAGGCTCCGGCCCACTCGCCTGGAACTGGAAGGGCACAGCTCACCACAGGGCTCGCTTACCGACGTTATTGGCTTACCGCGTGGCAGTTAGGCTCCACGTATATAGCTGGAAGAATTTTCATTGTAACCGTGAAAGTGTTTGTTCAAATATTCAAATGTTTGTAGAGCTTATGGGACTTAACTACGGGGTCATCAGTCCCTAAACTTACAAACTACTTATAACTAGCTATTACTAAGGACGGCAAAAATATCCATGCCCGAGGGGGGGATTCGAATCCCCGACCGTAGTGGCCGTGCAGACCGTGACTGGCGCGCCGCACACCGCTTGGCCACCGCGGCCGGCAGAAAGTGTTTAATACCGCACTGATTACTTTTCTTAAACACTATAAAAAATCGCAAAACGAATTATTTGTACCCAATGGAAGCTACTATATGTGATTATGAAGCGTCAGACACGAAATTAAAATTTCAGAGAATTTTGTTACATACGAAAGATAACATGTCAAATTGAGAAAGTCGGTGATGTATTGCTCCACCGCTATCCGTTGTTGTTGTTGTTGCTATTATTGTTGTTGTTGTCTTAAGTCCAAACTCTACTTTGATCCATCTCTTCAGGCTACCCTATCCCGCGCATATTTTTTTTTAATTATCTCTGTGTTAAAAGGGCAACTTACATACTTTTGTATCCCAGCCTCGTCGCCACTTTTGTGTCTCGTTACCCCCCGGTTGTCCTGGGTATCGTGGCCGAGTAGAGAGAGACCGACACAGGAATAAAGGATGCACGCGAATGCAGGTACGGAGGTGACCAGCCAGAAACTGGAAACACTAAGCTAGATTAGTATAATATATATTTCAAGAAAAATTACAGCACTTAACTTGGAGAGCAACAGAGTAGTAGAATGTTGATACATAGTTTAGATAGAGGCCTGCCTACTGATGATTCCTAGTGCCTATCCGATAGCCAAGTCTTAACTGGTGCCTATCTGATTCCCAAGTGGCCGATGCAGCAGTCGTGGCCACGAGCGGAGTTGCAGCAGAGGGCGCTCGTGGCTGACGTCGTAAGAACGCCGCGCCGTGCGTGCATGGCGGCGCGTGGCGAAAGTACGTGGCGCGCACTTCATACTTGTGCGACACCACACATACTTATGAACCTGCTTATGTATTTGTCTCTACGTCTTCCTCTGCGATTTTTAACCCATACATTTCCCTCCAACACCAAATTGACGATTCTCGATATCTCAGAATCTGTCCATCCAATCAGTCTCCTCTTTTAGTCAATATAAGCCAGATATGTTTCTCCCCAATTTACTTCAGTACCTCATTAGTTACTCAATCTACCCATCTAATCTTCAGAATTCTCCTGTAGTACCAAATTTCGAAAACTTCTCTCATTTTTCCTTCTGAATTCCTTATAGTCTACGTTTTACTCCCGCGAAATGCTTCACTCCGTATGAATGCCTTAATAAAACAAATTAATATTCTACGTCAAAAAAACTTCTGTCCTTCGTAAGTTATTTTCTTGCCATTGCAATTCTGCATTTTAAATCTTCTCCACTCTTCATCATGTATTTTTTAATACACAAATAATAAATCTCATCTATTTTTATCCTCTCATTACTTAATCAAATTCCTCCAGCGTCACATTTCATTATCCTTATATTGCTCTTCTTAATTTTGATCTTTTGCTCTACTTTCAAAACACTGTCCATTGCCTTCAGATGTTCATCCCGGTCATTTGCTCTCTCTCTCACAGAATTACAGTGTCATTGGAAAACAGCGAAATTTTTATGTATTCTACCTCCAAATTTCTCCTTGCTTTCCTTCACATATTGTTCAATGCACAGATGCTACAACCCTGTCTTAATCCCTTCTTAGCGATTGCGTCCCTTTCATACCCTTTCACTCTTATAACTAGTGTCTGGTTTCTGTATAAGTGTTATATATATTTTCGTCCTATATACTTTACCCTTACTATCTTCACAATTTAAAAGATTGTAAGTTAACATTGTCAAATGCTTTCTGCAAATATACAAAAGTTATAAAAGTAAGTTTTCCTAAATCCAAACTGATCGTCTGTAAATAAGTGCTGATAGTGTTTTACAAGCAAACCACGA